>LR738711.1:601833974-602078500 GCA_902687465.1 Secale cereale
AGGCGACATCCACGATCTTTCAACCTTGATATGCTTGTTGTCTTTGGCAAATACAGTTGTGTTGTTGTCATGGAATCTGACAGATCCAAAGTCTTCGAAGGCTTTAGGAAAGGAGACTAGTATATTGTTGATTTCTCTATAGGACCACAGCCTGTCACATGCCTTCTTGCAAAAGCTTCAGAAGGATGGCTATGGCATCGACGACTCGGTCATGCTGGCATGAGGAACTTTCACACGCTTGTGAATAAGAAGCATATCCTTGGAATTGAGGGTGTCAAATTCCTCAAAGATCATCTCTGTGGGGCTTGTGAAGCTGGAAATATGACCAAATCCAAGCATCCCTCGAAGACTATCATGACTACCACTCGTCCATTTGAATTACTTCACATGGATCTCTTCGGCCCTGCACATTACTCTGCATTCACTAATGCAGCATCTCTTTATGCCTTCATCATTATTGATGACTATTCTCGTTATACATGGGTGCATATCATCACATTTAAGCATGAAGTGCAGGAAATCTTCAAGCGGTTTTCCTCAAGGGCCTCGACGAATTTCGGTGTGGAGATCAAGCATATCCGGAGTGACAATGGGACCGAGTTCAAGAACACTGGTCTTGATGACTATCTTGATGAACTTGGTATTACTCATGAGCTGTCAGACCCATACACCCCTCGGCCTAACGGCGTTGTGGAGGGCAAGAACATGACACTTGTTGAGATGGCTCGCACCATGCTTGACGAATAAAAGACGCCTCTCAGGTTCTGTCTTGTAGCTCTCAACACTGCGTGCCACATCATCAATAAGGTATATCTTCACAAATTCCTCAAGAAAACTTCATATGAACTACTCACCGACAAGAAACCGAATGTGAGTTATCTCAAAGTCTTCGGTGCTAAATGTTGGGTTAGAGATCCTCATCATAGTTCCAAATTTGCACATGAAGGTTTTATCCTTGGTCACGGAAAGGACTCGCACACCGACAGGATCTTCATCAATCATCTTCACAAGATTGTTGAGACTGTAGATGCGCGGTTCGATGAATCTAATGGCTCGCAAAGAGAGCACCTACCTTTTGTGTCAGGTGAAAAATCTCCCGAGGAATCCATAAAGTTCAAAGCTACTGAAGATATCATCCCCACTGAAGAATTAGCTGAAGAAGTCATTCCTGACAATGAAGAAAATCATTCTGGTGCTCCTGAAGAAAATACTCAGCCAGACCAAAGTCGTCAGCCAGCTCATCCTCGTGTCGCAAAAGAAGTGCAGATCGAGAAAATCATCGACGACATCAATGCACCAGGTCCTCTCACACGCTCAAGAGCTTCACACTATCTAACTTTTCTGGGCACTTTGCTTTTGTCTCTACCACAGAGCCCACCAAAGTTGATGAGGCATTTCTGGAGCCTGACTAGATTCAAGCTATGCAAGAGGAATTGTATCAATTCAAGCTCAACCACGTGTGGGAACTCGTCAAGAGACCAGATCCTCGGAAGCACAATATCATCAGCACCAAATGGATCTATCGAAACAAGCAAGATGAGAATGGCCTTGTGGTGAGGAATAAGGCTCGTCTCGTAGCTCAGTGCTACACACAGGTTGAAGGAATTGACTTCGATGAAACTTTTGCTCATGTTCATGCATGTAGTTGAAACAAAATCAACATAGCCTCCACGATATTTATGTTCATCGTGATTTATATCCTACGCATGCTTGCACTCAGTGTTGATTAATTTTAATGCATGTTCATGACTGTTGTCGCTCTCTAGTTGGTCGCTTCCCAGTCTCTTTCTAGCTTTCAACTGTACTAAGCGGGAATATTGCTTGTGCATCCACTTCCATAAACCCCAAAGTTATTCCATATGAGTCCACCATACCTTCCTATATGCGGTATCTACCTATCGTTCCAAGTAAATTTCTATGTGCCAAACTCTAAACCATCAAATGAAATTCTGTTTTGTATGCTCGAACAGCTCATGTATCAACTAGGGATCTCTATATCTTCCATGCTAGGTGGGTTATTCTCACGATGAGTGGACTTCGCTCATCATTCATGAGAAAATGGCTGGTAATCGGGGTGCCCAGTCCCATGCTCAAATCATAATAATTAAACAAAACTCCCCCAGGGTTGTTGCTTGTTTGGACGGTACCCCGTGGATTTGGATGGCCGTGGAGTGTGCTTGTTGGTGGTTGGGGAGTATAAACTTTACCATTCTGTTTGGGAACTGCCTATAATGTGTGTAGCATGGAAGATATCGAGATTCTTGGTTGCTATGTTGACAATAAAAGTATAGCGCTCAAATTAGTATTCATCTCTATTTCAAAATCGAGCTCTAGCACCTCTACAAATCCCTGCTTCCCTCTACGAAGGGCCTATCTATTTACTTTTATGTTGACTCACCATCTTCTTATAAAAGAGTACCAGTTGGAGAGCACCGCTGTCATTTGCATGTATTGTTATTAATTTGCATTGAGTATGATTGTGACTAGATCTCTTTTACCATGAATTACAATGTCTAGTCAATCCTTGATCTTTAAAGTTGCTTTGCATTTATGTTTTGCTGTCTCAGAAAGGGCTAGCGAGATACCATCTTGTTATATCATATAATGATTGTTTTGAGAAAGTGTTGTCATCCGAGGTTTATTATTATTGCTCGCTAGTTGATTATGCCATTGATATGAGTAGACATGATACCTGAAAGTTATTGTGAATGTGGTTAGTTCATGATCTTTGCTGAAAACTTGAATGCTGGCTTTACATAATTTCAACAACAAGAGCAAACAGAGTTTGTCAAAGTTTTTCTTTATCACTTTCAGTTTATCAACTGAATTGCTTGAGGACAAGCAAAGGTTTAAGCTTGGGGGAGTTGATATGTCTCCAACGTATCTACTTTTCCAAACACTGTTGCCCTTGTTTTGGACTCTAACTTGCATGATTCGAATGGAACTAACCCGGACTGGCGCTGTTTTCAGCAAAACTGCCATGGTGTTATTTTTGTGCAGAAATAAAAGTTCTCTGAATGACCTGAAATTCAATGGAGAATTAGTTTGGAATATATAAAAAATATCTGCGGAAAGAACCGGACCAGGGGCCCACACCCTGTCCACGAGGGTGGGGGGTGCCCCCCTGGGCGTGCCCCTGCCTCGTGGGCCTCCTGTTGCTCCACCGACGTCTTCCCCGACTCTATATATTCACTTTCCGGGAGAGAAAAATGAGAGAGAAGGAATTATCGCATTTTACGATACAAAGCCGCCGCCAAGCCCTAATATCTCTCGGGAGGGCTGATCTGGAGTCCGTTCTGGACTCCGAAAAGTGGAGATCATCGCCATCATCATCATCAACCTTCCTCCATCACCAATTTCATGATGATCACCGCCGTGCGTGAGTAATCCTATCGTAGGCTTGCTGGACGGTGATGGGTTGGATGAGATTTACCATGTAATCGAGTTAGTTTTGTTAGGGTTTGATCCCTAGTATCCACTATGTTCTAAGATTGATGTTGCTATGACTTTGCTATGCTTAATGTCACTCGGGCCCGAGTGCCATGATTTCAGATTTGAACCTATTATGTTTTCATGAATACATGTGTGTTCTTGATCCTATCTTGCATGTCAATAGTCACCTACTATGTGTTATGATCCGACAACCCCCAAGTGAAAATAGTTGGTACCACTCCCGGTGATGACCATAGTTTGAGGAGTTCATGTATTCACTATGTGTTAATGCGTTGATCTGGTACTCTATTAAAAGGAGGTCTTAATATCCCTTAGTTTCCACTAGGACCCCGCTGCCATGGGAGGGTAGGACAAAAGATGTCATGCAAGTTCTTTTCCATAAGCACGTATGACTATATTCGGAATACATGCCTACATTACATTGATGAACTGGAGCTAGTTCTGTGTCACCCTAGGTTACAAATATTACATGAGGAATCGCATCCGACATAATTCTCCATCGCCGATACAATGCCTACGAGATTTTCACCTATTGCTTGTTGCTTATTTACTTTTCCGCTGCTACTGTTACAATCACTACAAAACTACTATCACTACTTTTTACCGTTACCGTTACTTCCATATTACCTTGCTACTAAATTACCTTGCTGCAGATACTAAGTTTCGAGGTGTGGTTGAATTGACAATGCAGCTGCTAATACTTGAGAGTATTCTTTGGCTCCCCTTGTGTCGAATCAATAAATTTGTGTTGAATACTTTACCCTCGAAAACTGTTGTGATCCCCTACACTTGTGGGTTATCATACTCTCCCACCTATTGCTTCATGGCAAAAGGTGCCAAGGTACTCAATCGTTCCGTGTCTGAGGCTAGTGAAGATGAATCTGATGAAAACCATAGACCTAGCTATTCCAAACTTGCTAAAATTGCCATAAAACAGCAAAAAGCTTTTGATAAGGTTCAAAATATGCTAGAAAGAAGTGATGAGCTGTTGGGTGAAGAAATGGATCGATCTAAAATCTTGACTGGAAATCTTCAGAGACTTCAGTCCAAGTATGATAACCTTCGGGATAATCATAACGCTCTCTTATCTGATCATGAGAAGCTTTCTAATGAATTTCTTCAAAGAAAGCAAGATCTTAAGAAGCTAAGGGAGTGTTATGAAGATCTTCAGAAGGAACGCGATTCATTGCTTGCTCAACAGATCAGCGCTGCTCAGGAGGACTTCATTCCCCCATGCCTTAAATGCATTGAGCATGAAACTGCAAATTCCTCACCTGAAAGTTCAAATACTTCAACTATTACAAATTCTTCAACTTCTCTGTGGTGAAAATTTCCTCAACTGAGGAAAACACCGATGCTACTGACGAAAATGCAGGGTTGAAGGAATTGTACATGACAGGCATGTACAAAAGCCTCAAAGGTCATCAGACTCTTTGTGATGTGCTGAAAAAGCAGATTCTGAACAGGAACCCTAGGAAAGAGGGTATTGCCTTTGAGAGGAAACTCAATGTTGATGGGACCTACTAGAAACCTGAGCAGTATCCCAAAACCTCATGGGTTGCTGCGAAAGGACCTCCAATAGATCCATCTACTTTATCTGGCTTTACTTGTGAAACTTCACTTTCTTCTGATGAGTCATTTGACTCCAACTATAAACTGTTCAAAAATCAAAATGGTGAATTATTTGCTAGATATGTTGGAACTAACTACAGGAATGGTCCCCCTATGAAGAAAATCTGGGTCCCTAAGAGTGTAATGCCCAGGATGCGACTATATCTCCTACGTGTCGAGGCACGACTTAGAGACATAAGCGCATTCTGGAATGATCGCAAGCGTGGTATCTTTGCACAACTCATGTAAAAGTTCAGTGATGAAAGAGTAAAATAGTTGGCTTACACTCGCCACGTCACACAATGAATACAATAACGTACATTCATCCTAAACACAGGGTCCGACTACGGCTGAAATCCAAACGAGAAAAGATACCACAAACACAAGTCCGGATCACTCCTAGTAGGAACCACTACTGATCGTCGGGATACATAACATAGAAACGACCACACTCTTCATCGAACTCCCAGTGAAGTTCTGATCCATCTCCTGCATTGTTCTCGGTTGTACCTGGATCTGGTGTGTGTAGTAATCTGTGAGCCACAAGGACTCAGCAATCCCATTCCCGGGTATCAAAACTAACAAAGCCTTTAGGTGTGGAAGGGTAATAAAGTGTTTGCAGCAAGCACTAAGCAACTAGCTTACGAGTTCAGAGCAAGAAGAGAACATGTGCCAACAGTCGCCAAGTTGATCAAGAAGTGATCCTAGCTACTCACGTTCATACATAACCCCACCGTGTTCACTTCCTTAAGCCCTTCGGAAAGAGACCATCATGGTTACTCACACAGGTAGTGTATTCTTAAGGATATGGTGTCAAATTATCTACAACCAGATATTAACAAATTCCCATCTGCCACATAACCGCGGGCACGGCTTTCGAAAGTTCAAAACCCTGCAGGGGTGTCCCAACTTAGCCCATCACAAGCTTATGATCTGCGGATCGCAACTCCAAATTGGGAAGACCCGAGTATCCTCGGAATCATGTGCTCAAGATATTTTGACAAAGGTAAAACTAATCCAGCAAGACCTCCCGGCGTGCCGACACCCTGATAGTAGCCGCGCGTATCTCGTCTCAGGCCACGACCGGATGGGACATCCTACAGGTATATACCAGCCCTCGGGTTTCCCCAAGGTGGCCTCGCAGTCTGCCCAGTTTGGACCAACACTCATGAGGAGCACTAGCCCGGGTTATTGATTAAGAACTCGGGTTTATAACTCCCTATGCAAGCTTTAGTTGTTAGGCAAATGTAGAACCAATGTTGGGTCTTGCTGGAAAAGCTTTAAGCGGAGCGAATTATCAAGGGGGGCCATAAACCCCAACCGTGTTAGGAATGCAAAATCAAGGAACATAACACGGATTTATCGGGTCCTAAGGTGGCATGAGTGAAACAAAACACCTAGCATAAGGCCAAGCCTTCCACCCATTACCAATATATATGTGCATTAAGTAATTAAGATAAAATATTGTGTTATCCCAATAACAAGTCCGAACGTGGAGCAATCTTCAAAACTTCACCTGCAACTGACAATGCTATAAGAGGGGCTGAGCAAAAGTGTACTTAGCCAATCAACAGTTTGCTAGGAAGGCGGTTAGAGTGTTTCATGGCAACATAGGAGGCTGACAAAATAGGAATAGGCATCGAGGCATAGCTAAAGAGCGATACAACTAGCATAGGCAAAGATAGAGGTGATATCGGAGAATGGTCATCTTGCCTGTTAAGTCCACAGAGGGATCGTAACCTTGCTCCTCAAACTCAGTCTCGATAGGAACCTCGAACTCAGAATTGTCACTGGGCTTTAACCAACACAACAATACAAACACCGGGACGACAATCAATCACCATGCAATGCTCAAACACATGATGCAAGATATGATGCATATGAGCATGGGAAGGATATGATGCATCTCCAAGGAACATGATGGTGCACATGTGATATGGCATTATGCAAGAAAACAAATCATGAAAGGGAACACAACATGCAAAGAGTGCAAGAACAACCATATTCACATATAGTTATTTAGTTGAACTATGCAAGCACCCAACAAGTTTTAAAAGTTGTTTAGCATGGAAAGGGGTGCAACTAATAACAACACCATCATGCAAGCATTTTAAATGGGCCGGAAGGCACAAACAACAATTCTGGGATCTCCCATATACATAAAAATGAATATAGAACAGATCTGTGACAACCATATTTTAGAGTTGTTAAACATGTAAAGTAAGAGCACCATCTTAATCTACACATTTTTCCACCCCAAATACATATAAAGTTTGTCCAATTTGGAGCTACGGTTATTTAGTTATGAATTAAACATGTTTTTAACACAAATATATTCAAACAGCATTTTAAATGTTTTTAACATGGCAGCAAAATGCATATCAATAATCTACACTAAAAACTAAATAGTTTTCATATATAAAACATTTTGAACAGATGCACAGTTTAAAAGATATGATGAATTCAAAATGCAAACAAAATTTAAAACAAAACTGAAAAACTACTAATACTGCAGAACAAAAGGGACATGGCCGAGGCCAGCCATTGTCAATGACAAGTGGGCCAGGGCGTGCTGAAGTGGCAGCGTGGGGTGTGGAAAAGGGTGTGTGGACGTAGAGAGGCTGCCAGGTGGGGCCTGGATGTCAGTGGGACAAGGAAAAGCAAAAATGGGCATATTCCACTGGCCCTGCGGGGATTCGAACCCACGTCTGCGAGTTAACTGAACAAGAGACAGACCACTAGGCTACGCTACGGCGATTGACAGAGGAGGAGCGCTTCGCCTAAAGAACTAAGTACAATAAGCAGACAGATCACTCGACGCCGACGACAGAGATGACGGCGAGGCATTGGGGTAGCTCCGGTGACCAAATAGGACGGCAGAAACACGCGACGGGTCCATGAAGTGATCCCGCACACACGACGTGCGCTAGCTGCGCCTAACGACGACTACTACGACGCCGGCGAGCAACAAACAAAGCGGCGGCGATGATCTGCGGCGGGGCAAACGCACAGCCTAGCGGAGTGGCGAGGACATGCTATAGCATCAACGCGACACGGCGGAGACACTGACCATGCGAGGACGAGCTAAGGAGGTCGAAACACTCATCAGAGACGAGGTCCAACAGTGGCGAGCTCAGGTGCACGACGAACTAGCAGCTAGAGGGAGAGATCGAGGGGGAAAAGTGCATGGGGAGGACCAGAGGCTCACCACGAACACGATGACGTGCTCGGATTGCCGGGAGGAGGTCGGAATCGACGGCGAGGATGATCGAACACCCGCAATGGCCGGAGTTGAAGACGAGGAAGAAGTAGTCGCAGGAGAGGCGTTCGGATCCGTGTAGTGGACGTCGTGGATGTAGTCGACGATGGACATCGTTGGCGAGGTAGAGGAGGACGGGGAGCACGCTGGCGACGAGGCCGTGCTCTCAGATTCATTTGGGACGGTGGTGGTGCGGCGGATCTGGTTGCCTAGAGCTCACCTGGCGGCGGGGAGAGGAAGAGGGGAACCCTAGTGTGTGGAAGGACACAGAGAGAGGGGTTAAAAGGGGCTAGGGAGACGGGGACGCACGATGGCGTGCTCGACTCGCGGTCCCCATGGCGCGTTCGTGAGGAGGAAGAAAAGGTGGGTGTGGGTGCGGCTGCGGTCGCTGATGCGCGGGCCCGACCCAGCCACGTGTAGGCGACGCAAGGGGACGCATGGGCGCGTGGGTGAAAGAGGGAGTGAGGGACGTTGCGGGCTGGCTGGCGCGGGCTGTTGCGTTGGCTAGCTGGGTCGACCTGGTGGCCGAGGCCCAGTTGTACTACGGGCTGCGGATGGCTGCACTGCTGATGCTGCTACTTTTTCCTTTTTCTTTTTCTTTATGCAGAAAAACAATAGGAAAAGCCCAGGTTAAAAAAGGAATTAGGGGAAAATAAAAATATTCCCTAGCTCCTGGAATTATGGCCTATGTTATAAAAATGAGTTGGACATTTTTAGAGGTAGAAAAATAAAACAAGTTTGAATATGGTTCACACTTCTGTCATTTTTGAACTAGACCAAAACATTTCAAAATAAGCTGAGGTTTTGCAAAGTGGCTTACGACAAGGTGCCATAGAAGTTGGGAGAAGATGAACATTAAAGGAAGAGGGTAGATGCCACTTGCAAAATTTAAAGGAAGGGAAAAAGAGAGAAGAGAAGTGGTGAAAGTTGGAGGGCTTAGGGATTGGGCATGACCTTGCATCAAACCCCCATAGCATGATCAAGAAAAACTCACTTGACATATCAAGGATGAGAAAAGCACAATGAAAATATGAAATGCCATATGATGACCATGATGCAATGATGGTGATGAAGCAAATGCATGAATGCATAATGAAATAAAACATGACAATGCAATGAGGTGACAAGGCATAATTGGAAAAGAACCCCCCCCCCCAAGGAAAGGATAAGGACCGAAAGGTAATTGTATATATTGTCAAAAAGGAAGTATTACATTTGGGGTGTTATAAACTCTCCTCCACTATGAAAAGATCTCGTCCCGAGATCTAGGACTGAAAGAAAGCGGGATACTCAGAACGGAGATGATCTTCTCGTTCCCATGTAGCTTCTCGGTCGGTATGGTGTGACCACTTCACTTTCAGGAATTTGATGGACTTGTTGCGGATCTTGCACTCAGTTTCTTCAAGGATAGCAACGGGGTGCTCACGATAAGACAAGTCTTGCTGAAGATCAATCTCTTCGAAAGGAATGGTGCGTTCAGGCGTCTTGAAGCACTTGCGGAGTTGTGACACGTGAAACACATCGTGCACATTTGCAAAGTTGGAGGGAATCTCGAGTTGGTAGGCTAGATGTCGGTGTACTAAGGTAGGGGTACCTCAGTACCCCAACTTGTGCACGGGCAGTAGCAGCTTCCCGCGGCAGGGCCTACCATGTGCTTGCCGGAGACCTCCCTGCTCCATATAAAACCATTCAAAAACAAAGTATACAAGACGGAAGATCAAGACCCCGGCAAGTGGAGCTTGCCGGGAAGGCCATCCCAGGCTCAAGATTACCTCACTAACACAAGACCCTGGCGGGAGGAGCTCGCCAGGAAGACCAGAAGACACGCCTCGGCGCAGCATGCGCCCCGGCAGGGCCCGGGGAGCGACAAGCTTCAGAGCCCGGCAAGCTTCCGGGCCCGGCAAGGCCAAGACCCCGGCAAGGTGCTTGCCGGGGAGAGTTGCGCTGTGTGCCCGCGCTCCAGCTCATCGGTCCACGCGTCGCCCTGGGGCCACTCCAGGGACGCGTGGCGGATGGCTGTGCAGCCTGGGGGACACGGTGGCACTCCACGGTGATAAAGCTATCGCCGTGGCAAACGGAGATGCAAGGGCGGGCGCTTTTGGGGTCGACGGCGACGGGCATTAAATGCTCTTGTCCCCCACTGTCAAAGTAGGTGATGACCACTGTTCATGCACTGTTGCTCCACTATTCCCGCACTATTACAACTACCACCACTATTACATTTTTACCCTTTCTCCTACGTTGACACCTGTCGGTGACCCCTTGAGCTATAAAAGGAGGCCCATGCACAACGTAGAAAGGGTTCGGAACCTAGATCGCTCATTCGCTCGGTGTAGCTAGTTCTTCAAGCTCCCGAGCTCTCCAACTCAATACAAGCAAAGCAGGAGTAGGGTTTTACGCGTCCATCGCGGCCCGAACCTGGGTAAACTGCCCGCGTGCTCACCACGATCTGCTCTTTGTGCTCCCTCCGCTCCCTTACCGCACGAACAAGGGGCTCCGGTCCCATAGGTGCTCGTGGTGGACAGTTTCCCCCGACATCTTTGGCGCGCCAGGTAGGGGGCGTCGAGGTTGTGCGAACCTGATCCGGCGTTCACGCGGGCGTATTCTTCATCAACCTCTCCAAACTCGTCAGCTTCATCAACAACTGCGCCATGGCCCCGAAGAAGAAGGTTTCGGAGGTCGCAGGCCCGTCTGCGTCTCATCCGCCGCCACCGGAGCCAACGGTGGGCGGGGGAGACGCCGTCGGAAAATCCAAGGACAAGACGGACAACCGAGCCTCGGTCTCCGTGGATGCGCCACGTCCATCTCAGCAAACGACAACCCAGCAGCGCCATGCCACAGGAGGTAGCATCCGCTTGCTGGGCCAAGGGCAAACCGGAGGCTCGCGGGACGCTCCGGGCCATCGTCCTGGCACGAGCAAGGCACGGTCGCCGGGGCGGGACCCTGCTCCCTCTAACCCTGTTAGGAGTCCGAGCATATCCCGCTCCTCGCACCGCTCGCCCCCGCTCCCCTCCTCTCTAGCAGAAGCGCTCGCAAGGGCGCAACTGCTCCTCGACTTCCCTCCAGCGGCGGACAAGGCCGAAGACTGGAGGGCAACCATTGAGAGCCTGATCGCCTTCGCCAATAACGACTCTCCACACCAGCCGGCGACCTCGCGGCCGCAGCAAGTCGAGAAGACGAAGGCCGACGGCGACAAGACCGCCGGGGGTGCAACCACCGTGCACTCCCCGCCGCGGAAGCAGAAGACGCCGCCCCGCTGGATCAACGTCGACGACGACTCCACGGCGTCGTCGGATCCGCGGGCTCGTCGGGACCAGCGCCAAGTCCTTGACGACCGGCGACAAGAAGACGCTCGAACGACGATCGAGCGCCGCCGAGAAGCTCGGCGACAATCAGATCAGCGAGCTGGGAACGCTGTCGACACGCGCGCGCCCGGTGAACCGGGCGACTTGCCGTACGCGGCAGGTTGCCCCGCGTTTACCCGTGAGCTGCGGCGCGTCCAGTGGCCCAGCATGAAGAACTTCAAGCCCGACGTACCGAAGAAGTACGACGGCAAGACGCACCCCTCGGAATTCCTCAGCATTTACACCATCGCGGTGCAGGCTGCCGGGGGGCGCGACGAGAAGATACTGGCGAACTACTTCCCGCTAGTGCTTAAGCCAAACGTCCGTTCTTGGCTTATGCACTTGCCGGAAAGCTCCATTTCTTCTTGGGCGGACCTTTGCCATCAGTTTGTTGGCGCCTTCACGGGCGGCCACAAACCCCACGGCCAGGAGAGTGATCTCCACATTCTGGCCCAGAAGGAAGGAGAACCCCTACGCAAGTACATCCAACGCTTCAGTCGTGTGCAGCACAACATCCCCGACGTCCACCCTGCCGCGGTTATCAGCGCGTTCCACCAGAACGTGCGTAACCGCCGCATGCGTGAAGAAATGGCCATGACCAAGATACGGGATGTCAGTGAGCTCTATGCTCTAGCTGATAAGTGCGCGCGCGCCGAAGAGGGGAGGAGACTCCCCGGAGAGGATGCTGGCGCAGGGGGAAGCGACAGCGACGACGCCGCCCCGGCAAAGAAGAGCCGGTGGCGGAACAACAGAAGAAAGAACAAGAAGGAAGTGCTTGCCGTCGAGAAGTCCGGCAAGGAGGCTCCCGCCAAGCAAACACAGGCTGGCGGCTCCGGCAAGGAGCCTGCCCCTGTAGCGGCAGCCGACAAGCAGGACGGCTCCGACAAGCAATACTGCAAGATCCACCGCACCAAGGGCCACGACCTCTCCAACTGCAAACGCGTCGAGTACCTCGTCGAGCAGCAGAAAGCTGAGTACGAGAGGCGCGACAAGGAGAAGGCCCAAGGTGGCGGAGGAGAACCAAGCAAGAAGCGGCCATTCAATGGCCGGGGAGGACGCCGCAGCAAGGCCAAGCAGCGGCAAGGTGACCGACCTCCCCGGGGCCGCGACAAGGACGAAGAAGACGACGATGATGACATGGAGGATGAGGATAACAGCGAGCAGGAGTTCCAGAAGGCCACGGAGGTCCTGTGCGTCGACGGCGGCGCCTCTCTGCACACTTCCCACCGCCAACTCAAGCAGTGGGTGTGGGAAGTAAATGCAGCAGAGCCGCCCGTGGAGTCGCGCAGGCTCCTCAAATGGTCCAGCACGCCCATCATTTTTGATCTTGAGGATCACCCTGACCGCACCACTGCGGTCGGGTGCCTGCCGATGCGGGTCTCACCCACCATCCGCAACCTCAAGGTCACCAAAATGTTGGTTGACGGCGGGGCCGGGCTGAACTTGATCTCCTCTGCTGTGATCAAGAAACTCCAAATCCCAGATGGCGAGCTCAAAGAGACCGGTTCTTTCCAAGGAATCAACCCGGGGAGGAGCAAGCCCAAGGGGAAGATAACTTTGCCGGTGACCTTTGGCGGGGAGCTCAACTTCAGAACTGAGCGCATCACATTCGACGTCGCCGATATCCCATTACCGTATAATGGGATACTCTGCCGTCCCGCCCTCGCCAAGTTCATGGCAGCTTCCAACTACGCCTACAACGTACTCAAGATGCCGGGGCCGATAAGCGTCATCACTGTCCATGGCGACAAGAAAGATGCGCTTGTCTGCGCCGACAAGATCTACCGGGACGCAGCAGCCGCAGCAGAGAAGGACACACTTGCCGCTGAAGCTCCCGGAGGGAAGAAGACCAAGACCAAGTCCGGCAAATGCTCTGGGGCCCACTCCGGCAACCGCACCTCTTCGGAGTGCTACGCTGCCGTCGAGGACGTTCCATCGAGCTCCACCGGCAAGTGTAAGAAGGGGATGGCCGCTCCTCCGGCAACCAAGAAGGTGTCCGCCAAGGAGGATGGCACTGGTGGTACGTTCACCATCAGTGCCACACTTGACAGCAAATAGGAAAGCGCGCTCGTTGCCTTCCTGCGGGCGAATGTCGATATGTTTGCCTGGCAACCATCTGACATCCCCGGTGTTCCCAGGAAGGTAATTGAGCACAAGCTTGTTGTTTGTCCTCATGCGCGGCCCGTCAAGCAGAAGGTGAGGAAGCAAGTCGTGGAGCGCCAAGAATTCATTGCTGAGGAAATCAAGAAGCTAGAGGCAGCAGGCCTAGTTAGAGGTGTGATCCATCCGACGTGGTTAGCAAACCCAGTCGTCGTGCGCAAGGCCAATGGGAAGTGGAGACTGTTGTTGGGGAACGTTGCATGGGAAACAAAAATTTTCCTACGTTCACCAAGATCAATCTAGGAGATGCATCTACGAGAGGAGAGTTGGATCCACATACCCTTGTAGATCGCTAAGCGGAAGCGTTCAAGAACGCGGTTGATGGAGTCGTACTCGCCGCGATTCAGATCGCCGAAGATCCTAGCACCGAACGGACGGTGCCTCCGCGTTCTTCACACGTGCAACCCGGTGACGTCTCCCACGCCTTGATCCAGCAAGGAGAGAGGGAGAGGTTGGGGAAGACTCCATCCAACAGCAGCACGACGGCGTGGTGGTGGTGGAGGAGCGCGGGACTCCAGCAGGGCTTCGCCAAGCGCTGCAAGAGACGAGGAGGGAGAGGGGTAGGGCTGCGCCAAGAGGGAGACGTTCTCGTGTCTCCAACAGCCCTAAAACCTCACATATATATAGGGGGAAGGGAGGGCTGCGCCCCCTTTAGGGTTTCCCTCCCCTAGGGTGCGGCCAGCCCTAGAAAACCCTCTAGGGGGGCGGCCAAGGGGGAGAGAGGGGGAGGCGCACCACTATTGGGCCCTAGGGCCCAACTACCTTAGGGTTTGCCCCCCTTCCCCTCTTGGAGGCGCCCTGGGACTTGGTGGGGGGGCGCACCAGCCCCCTTGGGGCTGGTCCCCTCCCACACTTACCCCACGCAGCCACCTGGGGCTGGTGGCCCCACCTGGTGGACCCCCGGGACCCTCCCGGTGGTCCCGGTACATTACCGATATCGCCGGAAACTTTTCCGGTGACCAAAACAGGACTTCCCATATATGAATCTTTACCTCCGGACCATTCCGGAACTCCTCGTGACGTCCGGGATCTCATCCGGGACTCCGAACAACATTCGGTAACCGCGTACATACTTTCCCTATAACCCTAGCGTCATCGAACCTTAAGTGTGTAGACCCTACGGGTTCGGGAACCATGTAGACATGACCGAGACAACTCTCCGGTCAATAACCAACAGCGGGATCTGGATACCCATGTTGGCTCCCACATGTTCCACGATGATCTCATCGGATGAACCACGATGTCAAGGATTCAATCAATCCCGTATACGATTCCCTTTGTCTATCGGTATGGCACTTGCCCGAGATTCGATCGTCGGTATACCGATACCTCGCTCAATCTCGTTACCGGCAAGTCTCTTTACTCGTTCTGTAACACATCATCCCGTGATCAACTCCTTGATCACATATTGTGCACATTATGATGATGTCCTACCGAGTGGGCCCAGAGATACCTCTCCGTCACACGGAGTGACAAATCCCAGTCTCGATTCGTGCCAACTCAACAGACACTTTCGGAGATACCTGTAGTGCACCTTTATAGCCACCCAGTTACGTTGTGACGTTTGGTACACCCAAAGCATTCCTACGGTATCCGTGAGTTGCACAATCTCATGGTCCAAGGAAAAGATACTTGACATATAGAAAAGCTTTAGCATACGAACTACACGATCTGTGCTAGGCTTAGGATTGGGTCTTGTCCATCACATCATTCTCCTAATGATGTGATCCCGTTATCAACGACATCCAATGTCCATGGTTAGGAAACCGTAACCATCTATTGATCAACGAGCTAGTCGTCTAGAGGCTTACTAGGGACATGGTGTTAGTCTATGTATCCACACATGTATTTGAGTTTCCTTTCAATACAATTCTAGCATGGATAATAAACGATTATCGTGAACAAGGAAATATAATAATAACCAATTTATTATTGCCTCTAGGGCATATTTCCAACAGTCTCCCACTTGCACTAGAGTCAATAATCTAGTTCACATCGCCATGTGATTAACACTCACAGGTCACATCGCCATGTGACTAACATTCAAAGAGTTCACTAGAGTCAGTAATCTAGTTCACATCAATATGTGATTAACACTCAATGAGTTCTGGGTTTGATCATGTTATGCTTGTGAGAGAGGTTGTAGTCAACGGGTCTGCAACATTCAGATCCCTATGTACTTCGCAAAACTTTATGTCATATCGTAGATGCTGCTACCACGTTCCACTTGGAGCTATTCCAAACTGTTTCTCCATTATACGTATCCAGTATCACCACTTAGAGTTATCCGGATAGGTGTTAAGCTTGCATCGACGTAACTCTTTACGTCGAACTCTTTATCACCTCCATAACCGAGAAACATTTCCTTACTCCTCTAAGGATAATTTTGACCACTATCTAGTAATCCACTCCTGGATCACCTTTGTACCCTCTTGCCAGACATGTGGCAAGGCACACATCAGGTGCGGTACTTAGCATGGCATACCGTACAGAGCCTATGACAAAAGCATAGGGGACGACCTTCGTCCTTCCTCTTCCTTCTGCCGTGGTCAAGTTTTGAGTCTTACTCAACTTCACACCTTACAACTCAGGTAAGAACTCCTTCTTTGACTGATCTATTTTGAACTCCTTCAAAATCATGTCAAAGGTGTGTGTTCTTTTGAAAGTATCATCAGGCGTCTTGATCTATCTGTATAGATCTTGATGCCCAATATGTAAGCAGCTTTATCCAGGTCTTCCTTTGAAAAACTCATTTCAAACAACCCTTTATGCTCTCCAGAAATTCAACATCATTTCGGATCAACAATATGTCATTCACATATACTTATCAGAAATGTTGTAGTGCTCCCACTCACTTTATTGCAAATGCAAGTTTCCAACAAACTTTGTATACCCAAAAACTTTGATCACTCCATCAAAGTGTATATTCCGACTCCGAGATGCTTGATCTAGTCCATAGAAGGATCGCTGGAGCTAGCATATCTTTTAGCATCCTTAGGATCGACAAAACCTTTCTGATTGTATCATATACAACCTTTCCTTACGAAAACTGGTAAGGAAACTTGTTTTGTCATCCATCTGCCAGATTTCATAAATGCAGCTAATGCTAACATGATTCCGACGGACTTAAGCATCGTTACGGGTGAGAAAATCTCATCGTAGTCAACTCCTTGAACTTGTGGAAAACTCTTCGCCACAAGTCGAGCTTCATAGACGGTGACATTACCGTCCACGTCCGTCTTAGTCTTTAAAGATCCATTTGTCTCAATGGCTTGCCGATCATAGGGCAAGTCCACCAAAGTCCATACTTTGTTTTGATACATGGATCCTATCTCGGATTTATCGGCTTCTAACCATTTGTCGGAATATGGGCCCACCATCGCTTCTCCATAGTTCGTAGGTTCAACGTTGTCCAACAACATGACCTCTAGGACAGGGTCACCGTACCACTCAGGAGTAGTACATATCCTTGTCGACCTACGAGGTTCGATAGCAACTTGATCTGGAGCTTCATGATCACTATCATTAGTTTCCTCTTCAACTATCGTAGGTTCCACAGAAACATCTTTCTGTATTGCACTACTCTCCGGTTGAAGTGAGGGTTCGACAACCTCATCAAGTTCTATCTTCCTCCCACTCAATTCTTTCGAGAGAAACTCCTTCTCGAGAAAGGACCCGTTCTTAGGGACAAACATTTTTGCCTTTGGATCTGAGATCGGAGGTATACCCAACTGTTACCAGTGGGTATTCCATGAAGATGTATTTGTCCACTTTGGGTTCGAGCTTTTCCTGGCTGAAGCCATAAGCATCGCAGCCCCAAACATTTAAGAGAACGACAACTTTGGTTTCTTGCCAAACCACACGACGTCGTCTTAACGGACTTAGACGGTGCCCTATATAAAGTGAATGCAGCTGTCTCTAATGCATAACCTCAAAATAATAGCGGTAGATCGGTAAGACACACCATAGATCGCACCGTATCTCATAAGGTTCGATTACGATGTCCAGACACACCATTACTGTGGTGTTCCAGGGGACTTCAACTGCGAAACAATTCCACAATGTCTTAAGTGATTGCCAAACTCATAATTCAGATAATATCCCCTTGATCAGATCGTAGGAACATGATCTTCTTGTTATGATGATTCTTAATCTTCACTCTGAAATTTTGAACCTTTCAAACGTTTCAGACTTTTGCTTCATTAAGTAAATATACCATATCTACTCAAATCGTCAGTGAAGATGAGAAAATAACGATATCCACCACACGCCTTAATTCTCATTGGATCACATACATCAGTATGTATGATTTCCAATAAGTCACTTGTCCGTTTCATTGTACCTGAAAACGAGATCTCAGTCATCCTGCCCATGAGGCATGGCTCGCATGTGTCAAGCGATTCAAAATCAAGTGACTCCAAACGTCCATCAACATGGAGTTTCTTCATGCATATTTTGCCAAAATGACCTAAGCGGCAGTGCCACAAGAAAGTGGTACTATCATTATTAACTCTACATCTTTTGGCATTAATATTATCATCATGTGTATTACCATGATCGAGATTCAACGAACCATTGGGTGCATGACCATAAAGGTTTTATTCATGTAAACAGAATAACCATTATTCTCTAACTTAAATGAATAACCGTATTGCGATGAACATGATCTAATCATTTTCATGCTCAACGTAGACACCTGATAACATTTATCTAGGTTCAACACTAATCTCGAAAACAGAGGAAGTGTGCGATGGTGATCTCATCAACCTTGGAAACACTTCCAACACACATCGTCACCTCGCCCTTAGCTAGTCTCCGTTTAGTCCGTAGCTTTTGCTTCAAGTCACTAATAATAGCAACTGAACCGGTATCCAATACCCAGGTGCTACAAGGAGTACTAGTGAGGTACACATCAATAATTCGTATATCAAATATATTTTGTTGAAGTTTCCAGCTATTCTTATCTACCATGTATTTGGGGTAGTTCCGCTACCATGTGACCGTTCCCCTTACAATAGAAGCACTTAGTCTCGAGGTTTGGGTTTAACCATGGGTTCCTTCATCAGAGCGACAACTGGTTTGCCATCCATGAAGTTTCCCTTCTAGCCCTTGCCCTTTTGAAACCAGTGGTCTTTGTTAAACCATCAACACTTGATGCTCCTTCTTGATTTCTACTTTTGCGATCTTAAGAACCGCTAATAGCTCCGGGATCATCTCCATCCTTTGCATGTCATAGTTCATCACGAAGTTCTAGCAGCTTGGTGATAGTGTCTAGAGAATTCCGTCAACCACTATCTCACCTGGAAGATTAACTCCCACTTGGTTCAAGTGATTTCAGCACCCAGACATTCTGTGCACATGCTCACTAGTTGAGCTATTCTCCTCCATCTTTTTGGCAAAGGAACTTGTCAGAGGTCTCATACCTCTCAACACGGGCATGAGCCTGAAATCCCAATTTCAGCTCTTAGAACATCTCATATGTTCCATGGCGTTCAAAACGTCATTGGAATCCCGATTCTAAGCCGTAAAGTATGGTGCACAAAACTATCAAGTAGTCATCAGGACGTGTCTCTCAGGGGTTCACAACATCCACAGACAACGTTGTAGGGGTTTGCGCATTGAGTGGTGCATCAAAGACGTAAGCTTTCTGTGCAGCAGTGAGGACACTCCTCGGACTACGGACCCAGTCCGCATCCTTGCTTACAATATCTTTCAACTTAGTCTTTCTCTAGGATCGTATTAAACAGGGAGCTACAACGCAAGCTATTGATCTACAACATAATTTGCAAAGGCAACTTAGACTATTGTTCATGATAAGTGAGTTTAACTAATCAAATTACTTATAACTCCCACTCAAATTGACATCCCTCCGGTCATCCGAGCGTGACATGATCCAAATTCACCAACCCAAGTCCGATCATCACGTGAGATGAGGTGGTGTCAATGGTGAACATCAACATGTTGATCATATCTACTATATGACTCATGCTCGACCTTTCGGTCCTCCGTGTTCCGAGGCCATGTCTGTACATGCTAGGCTCGTCAAGTCTAACCCGAGTGTTCTGCATGTGCAAAAACTGGCTTGCACCCGTTGTATGCGAACGTAGAGTCTATCACACCCGATCATCACGTGGTGCTTCGAAACGACGAACCTTCGCAACGGCGCACACTCGGGGGGAACACAATTTTATCTTGAAATTTTAGTGAGGGATCATCTTATAATGCTACCGTCGTCCTAAGCAAAATAAGATGCATGAAAGGATTAACATCACATGCAAATCATAAGTGACATGATATGGCCATCAACTCGTGCTTTTGATCTCCATCTCCAAAGCACCGGCATGATCTCCATCGTCACCGGCGCCACACCATGATCTCCATCATCGTGTCGCCATCGGGGTTGTCGCGCGCCCACCATGCTCTTACTACTATTGCTACCGTTTAGCGATAAAGTAAAGCATTACAAAGCGCTTAATGATTGACACGCAGGTCATACAAAAATTAAAGACAACCCTATGGCTCCTGCCGGTTGCCGTATGCATCGACATGCAAGTCGATATTAACTATTACAACATGATCATCTCATACATCAAATATATCTCATCATGTCATTGGCCATATCATATCACATACATACCCTGCAAAAACAAGTTAGACGTCCTCTAATTTGTTGTTGCATGTTTTACGTGGCTGCTATGGGTATCTAGCAAGAACGCTTCTTACCTACACAAAGCCACAACGGTGATATTCAAGTTGCTATTTAACCTTCTACAAGGACCGCCTTGTTCTATTCCGATTCAACTAAGATAGGAGAGACAGACACCCGCCAGCCATCTTATGCAACAAAAGTCACATGTCTGTCGATGGAACCGGTCTCATGTACGTGGACATGTAAAGTTGGTCCGGGCCGCTTCATCCCATAATACCGCTGAATCAAGAAAGACCAAGGAGGGAAGCAATCTAAACATCAACGCCCACAAACCCCTTTGTGTTCTACTCGTGAAAACATCTACGCAAGATCCTAGCTCATGATGCCACTGTTGGGGAACGTTGCATGGGAAACAAAAATTTTCCTACGTTCACCAAGATCAATCTAGGAGATGCATCTACGAGAGGAGAGTTGGATCCACATACCCTTGTAGATCGCTAAGCGGAAGCGTTCAAGAACGCGGTTGATGGAGTCGTACTCGCCGCGATTCAGATCGCCGAAGATCCTAGCACCGAACGGACGGTGCCTCCGCGTTCTTCACACGTGCAACCCGGTGACGTCTCCCACGCCTTGATCCAGCAAGGAGAGAGGGAGAGGTTGGGGAAGACTCCATCCAACAGCAGCACGACGGCGTGGTGGTGGTGGAGGAGCGCGGGACTCCAGCAGGGCTTCGCCAAGCGCTGCAAGAGACGAGGAGGGAGAGGGGTAGGGCTGCGCCAAGAGGGAGACGTTCTCGTGTCTCCAACAGCCCTAAAACCTCACATATATATAGGGGGAAGGGAGGGCTGCGCCCCCTTTAGGGTTTCCCTCCCCTAGGGTGCGGCCAGCCCTAGAAAACCCTCTAGGGGGGCGGCCAAGGGGGAGAGAGGGGGAGGCGCACCACTATTGGGCCCTAGGGCCCAACTGCCTTAGGGTTTGCCCCCCTTCCCCTCTTGGAGGCGCCCTGGGACTTGGTGGGGGGGCGCACCAGCCCCCTTGGGGCTGGTCCCCTCCCACACTTACCCCACGCAGCCACCTGGGGCTGGTGGCCCCACCTGGTGGACCCCCGGGACCCTCCCGGTGGTCCCGGTACATTACCGATATCGCCCGAAACTTTTCCGGTGACCAAAACAGGACTTCCCATATATGAATCTTTACCTCCGGACCATTCCGGAACTCCTCGTGACGTCCGGGATCTCATCCGGGACTCCGAACAACATTCGGTAACCGCGTACATACTTTCCCTATAACCCTAGCGTCATCGAACCTTAAGTGTGTAGACCCTACGGGTTCGGGAACCATGTAGACATGACCGAGACAACTCTCCGGTCAATAACCAACAGCGGGATCTGGATACCCATGTTGGCTCCCACATGTTCCACGATGATCTCATCGGATGAACCACGATGTCAAGGATTCAATCAATCCCGTATACGATTCCCTTTGTCTATCGGTATGGCACTTGCCCGAGATTCGATCGTCGGTATACCGATACCTCGCTCAATCTCGTTACCGGCAAGTCTCTTTACTCGTTCCGTAACACATCATCCCGTGATCAACTCCTTGATCACATATTGTGCACATTATGATGATGTCCTACCGAGTGGGCCCAGAGATACCTCTCCGTCACACGGAGTGACAAATCCCAGTCTCGATTCGTGCCAACTCAACAGACACTTTCGGAGATACCTGTAGTGCACCTTTATAGCCACCCAGTTACGTTGTGACGTTTGGTACACCCAAAGCATTCCTACGGTATCCGTGAGTTGCACAATCTCATGGTCCAAGGAAAAGATACTTGACATATAGAAAAGCTTTAGCATACGAACTACACGATCTGTGCTAGGCTTAGGATTGGGTCTTGTCCATCACATCATTCTCCTAATGATGTGATCCCGTTATCAACGACATCCAATGTCCATGGTTAGGAAACCGTAACCATCTATTGATCAACGAGCTAGTCGTCTAGAGGCTTACTAGGGACATGGTGTTAGTCTATGTATCCACACATGTATTTGAGTTTCCTTTCAATACAATTCTAGCATGGATAATAAACGATTATCGTGAACAAGGAAATATAATAATAACCAATTTATTATTGCCTCTAGGGCATATTTCCAACAACTGTGTATAGACTTCACCGATGTGAATAAAGCATGTCCCAAGGATCCATTTCCCTTGCCGCGCATTGACCAGATCGTTGACTCCACTGCCGGATGTGAGCTACTCTCTTTTCTTGATGCATATTCAGGCTACCATCAGATTTTCATGGCCAAGGAAGATGAAGAGAAGACTGCATTTATCACTCCTTGTGGCACTTATTGCTTCATACGCATGCCATTTGGACTGAAGAATGCAGGATCAACATTTGCAAGGGTAGTGCACACTGCTTTCGAGCCACAGATCCACAGAAATGTAGAAGCTTACATGGATGACATCGTGGTGAAGAGCAAGAGCAAAGATACCTTGATCCAAGATTTGGAAGAGACATTTCAGAACCTGTGCAAGA
Source organism: Secale cereale (assembly GCA_902687465.1). Classification (NCBI taxonomy): domain Eukaryota; kingdom Viridiplantae; phylum Streptophyta; class Magnoliopsida; order Poales; family Poaceae; genus Secale; species Secale cereale. Next base: position 601,856,999 of record LR738711.1, read on the forward strand.
TACAGCTTAAGTTGAACCCCGAGAAGTGCGTCTTTGGAGTCCCCGCCGGCAAGCTTCTCGGTTTCTTTGTGTCACAGAGGGGGATTGAAGCCAACCCCGACAAGATTAAAGCCATCGAGCAGATCGAAGCCCCGAAGCGCGTCAAGGATGTCAGAAGACTTGCAGGTTGTGTGGCTGCCCTCAGTAGGTTCATTTCAAAGTCTGCAGAGCGCGCCCTTCCTTTCTTCAAAATCTTGAAGAAGGCAGGCCCTATGAAATGGACTCCGGACCACAGGAGAAGTTGCTGCTATACCTATCCTCCACTCCAATACTTGTCGCACCGGAGGCAGCGCTGCAGGACTTGAAACGGTACCTATCCTCCACTCCAATACTTGTCGCACCTAGACCACAGGAGAAGTTGCTGCTATACCTAGCGGCAACCAACCAGGTGGTTAGTGCTGCGTTAGTAGCGGAGAGGGAGGCCGACGAGGAGTCTGCACCACCGGCAAGCGAATCCAACGACAAGCAGGGGGCTGCTCCGACAAGCTCTGGCCCCGACAAGGACAACTCTGCGCAGGAACAAGAAGAAGTGCGGAAGAAGATGGTGCAGCGCCCGGTGTATTTTGTGAGTTCCCTCTTGCAGGGGGCTAGATCAAGATACTCCGGGGTGCAAAAGTTGCTTTTCGGCCTCCTCATGGCCTCGAGAAAGCTGCGCCATTACTTCCAGGCACATGAGATAACAGTGGTCACTCGCTTTCCGCTGAAGAGGATATTGCACAATCCAGAAGCAACAGGCAGGATCGTTGAGTGGGCACTGGAATTATCAAGCTTTGGACTCAAGTTTGAAAGTACCTCAACCATACAGAGCCGAGCCTTGGCAGAATTCATAGCTGAATGGACCCCGACGCCCGATGAAGAAGTTCCAGAAACAAGTGCACCCGTACAAGAAGCGGCAAGTGAATGGGTAATGTACTTTGATGGTGCCTTCTCACTGCAAGGCGCCGGTGCTGGCGTGGTACTCATCGCGCCCACTGGAGAACACCTCAAGTATGTTATCCAGATGCACTTTCCCAGGGAGCAAGCGACAAACAACACTGCGGAGTATGAAGTCTTGCTTGCCGGCCTCAGGATCGCGGCCGAACTTGGGATCAGGAAGCTGATTGTGCGGGGAGATTCTCAGTTGGTGGTCCGACAAGTTAACAAGAGTTACCAGAGCCCTTTGATGGAAGCTTATGTAGATGAAGTGAGGAAGCTTGAAGAGCACTTTGAAGGTCTGCAAATGGAGCACGTCCCGAGAGCTCAGAATGAAATTGCAGATGGCCTTTCGAAGTGTGCTGCGATGAAGTTACCTGTGGAACCAGGGACCTTCTTGCTCAAGCTAACTCAACCATCCGTTACACCATCAATTGGGCAGCCCAAGAAGAGAAAGTTGGTCTCCGGCGACTACTTGCCGGCGGATCTCCCCGAGGCCGCCGCCAAGGTCCCCAAGATCAACGACCAGAACGCTGAGGAACAGTTTGCTCCTGGAGATCCTCGGATCTGTACAGTTGAAGCAAGCATTCCCGACAAGCCTCGCCCCGGCGAGCTTGCCGGGGGACCATCAGCTCCGGCAGAGCCAGAGGTTCTTGTCGTAGAAGCTGAGGTCCCCGCAGCGGCCCTCATGCCTTTAGTCCTTGCCGTTGAGCCTCGGGCTCCGGCATGGGCGCAGCAGATCGTCCGTTTTCTACAAACTGGAGAACTTCCCGACGACCCAGAAGAGATAGAGAAAATAACCAGGTAGTCAAGTATGTACCACTTCGTGGATAACGAGCTGTACAGAAGAAGACTCAACGGTGTCAGGTTGAAGTGCATCTCCAGGGAAGATGGACAGAAGCTGTTGGCAGAAATACACGGAGGCATATGCGGCCACCATATTGGCGCAAGGGCGCTTGCCGGGAAAGCTTTCCGGCAAGGGTTCTTTTGGCAAGAAGCCCTCCAAGATGCAACTGCACTAGTAACCAAGTGTGAAGCGTGCCAGTTCCATGCAAAACAAATTCATCAGCCAGCTCAAGCTCTCCAGACAATCCCTTTGTCCTGGCCCTTCTCGGTCAGGGGGCTCGATATCCTCGGCCCTTTCCCTCGCGCTGTCGGGGGCTTTGAGTACTTGTACGTCGCAATCGACAAGTTCACAAAGTGGCCAGAAGTGGAACCAGTGAGAAAGGTGACAGCACAGTCAGCGGTCAGGTTCTTCAGGTCAATTGTTTGCCGTTTCGGAATCCCTAACAGGATCATCACCGACAACGGTACACAATTTACTAGTCGCACCTTCATGTAGTACGTCCAAGACCTTGGCGCCAAGGTCTGTTTCGCTTCTGTTGCTCACCCGAGGAGCAACGGTCAAGCGGAGAGGGCCAATGCTGAAGTGCTGCGCGGACTCAAGACAAGAACCTTTGACAGGCTGCGTAAGTGCGGAAGAAACTGGATAGAGGAGCTACCGGCAGCTCTTTGGTCAATCAGGACGACACCAAGTCGAGCCACCGGACAGACACCCTTTGCCCTAGTCTATGGGGCAGAGGCAGTTCTCCCCACGGAACTCGTATACGGACCTCCCTGAGTGCTCGCTTATGATGAGCTGGAGCAAGAGCAACTGCGACAAGATGATGCATTGCTCCTCGAGGAGGAACGTCTCCAGGCTGCTGTACGAGCTGCTCGATACCAGCAGGCCTTGCGCCGCTATCATATCCGCAAGGTTAAGGCCAGGAGTCTCGAGGAAGGCGACCTTGTTCTTCGGCGTGTTCAGTCCGCCAAGAATTCCAACAAGTTGACGCCGAAGTGGGAAGGCCCTTATCGGGTGAGACAAGTAACAAGGCCTGGCGTTGTCCGCCTTGAGACCGAAGAAGGCTTACCGGTGAGCAACTCCTGGAACATAGAGCATCTTCGCAAGTTTCACCCATAAGGCGCGGTTGCCGTGATCCGCTCCGGCAACCACCTTTTGTACAAGCTTTGCCGCTGTTGCATGTAACCCTTTGTACAAAGCCGGGCGCAGACCCCGTGCATCAGTAAAGCTTTTGTGTTTTGCGCTATTTGCCTTTTCCATGCTTTTCTTCGCTATTTGCATGTGTTATTTGGCATTTCTTGTGCAACACACGTATCCGGTAAGCATTAGCACGCCGAAAGGCCAAATACTTGTTTCCCTCTTCTTTTTCCTTGCCTCTTAAGCAGAAGGTATGTTCCTCGCGCACAAGTTTGCCGGGGGGGAAGGAGATAGATGGAAGATGAACCAAGTGCTGCTCAAGAAAGAGAAGCCTTACCGGGAAGCAAGCAGTATATAAAAGCTAAGTTATTAGAATTTGAGCAGTTCAAATTTTTAAATTTTAGTTATCTTCCTTGAACAATCACACTTTGTATGGAAAACCTGTGCGCGGAGGAACCTACCCGTGGCTAGCCGCACCCTTATCTTGTTTTCGAGTACACTCAGCGACTTAAGTGAGCTACGACAAGTGTCGCGCCCTTGTTTCGTTTTCGAGTTCACTCAACAAGCTAAGTGCGTTGCGACTAGCTGCGGCAAGGTTGCTTGCCGGTAAGACCTTGGCCAGCAGGCGGCTCAGAGTCCAGCACTCAGCGCTCGCGGCAAAGGGCCCTTGCCGGCAAGCTCCCTGGAAGCGTAGGGTGAAAAGCATACAAAGTAAAGAACCAAAACAAGGGAGATAACATTGCACTAATTGATCAAAAATAAGATAAATATTTTACAAGGGATAACTTGTCGCAATGACTAATGAGTTCATAGCACGCTATGCAGCAACAAAAGAGATAAAGGAAAAGGAGGCCTAGTCTACGCGGTCGCCTTCAATCCTGGAGATCTTGTTCACTTTGGCGATAATGTGGGCGACCTGCGCCTTCAGCGCCTCCATATCCGCGTCGGCCGGCAAGTTGCGGAGAACGTTGGCGAGGTTTATACCAGGATTGCGGTATACTATCTTCGTCAAGACGCGCTCCAAAGTTCCCGCACATAGCTGGCGCGACTCCTCGGCCAGTTGCGCGGGGAGCTTCTTCCGAAGATCTGCAAGAGCTGGCGCGATCCCTCTGAAGAAGAGGCTGAGCTTGGCGCTGTGGGGGAGGTTTGGATCCGGAGAGTATATAAGATGCTCAACCTTCAGCGCCAACAACTCCTGGTCAATGTTGGATGCAGAGGCCACCAAGTCATCGGCCCATACCTCGACGGTCCGGCGGAAGTTCTCAGCCGCAGTGGTGGCACTCTCCACCAAGCCTCGCTCCTTGCGGAGCTCTTCCTTCAGCTTGGTTTCCCGGTCCCGGACGGCATCAAGCGAGTCCTTCAACGTGGAAACCTTCAGCTCCAGATCCTCAATCGAATCCTTGGCGGCCTTCAGCTCGTCGCCCTGCTTGGAGAGGCGCACCTGGAGTTCAGAATTGGTGTGGGCGTCCTTCTCGCGCTCTGAGTTGAGCGCGGTGACCCTCTCCGTGCTCGCCTTAAGAGACTCCTCCAGCTGCGCCACTTTGGCCTCGAGGTTTTTCTTGGCGGTCTCTGCTGTGGCGGCGGCAGCCCTCACCTCCTTCAGTTCTCCGCCAAGGGCCTGCTCCCGGGCGGCAAGGTCTTCCTCGTAAGAGTCGAGGTTGACCTTCCGTTGGGTGAGCTCTCCTTCTCGCCGGGACAGCTCTTCTCCGGCGAGTCGCTGCTGCTCCTCGGCCTCGGCCTTCTCCAAGAGCCACTCCTGGTACTCCCCGGCGAGCCTCTCGCGCTCCTCCGCCACGTCGCGGAGGGCAGCCTGGTTGGCGGCGCGGAGCTCCGCCGCGCGCTTCTCCATGTCAGCGGCGGCCTTGGCGGTGAGGGCCTCCCGAGACGCGAGCTTCGCCTGCCTGGCCCGGTAAAGGGCCAGGAGCCGGTGGAGCAGCTTCTCCTCCTCGGGCTCGTCACTCCCGCCGGGCGCCTCGACAACCTTCAGACCCGCGGAGGCGAGGACCTCCCCATCGAAGGCCTCTCCCTCCGCGGGGGCTCGCGACGAAGATCCCCACGGCACCTGGATGTAGACGCCGTTGGGGGCCTCAAGATAGTAAGCGGACGGCTCCTTCTCGGTGGAGGGGTCGGCGGCCGGCGCAGCGCTCGACGCTCCTGCCGCCTCCGGGCCGGCAGTATGGCCGCCGTCCCCCTCCCCGGCCGCTGCGTCTGCGGCCGGAGCAGTCTCCTCCGCAGCCGGCTCGGCGGCTCCCGCCGCGTCCTCAATGACAGGGGCGTTGCCGCCGTCGCCCTGCACGCCCTCCTCCACGACGATGGTTTCCGTCTCCATCTGTTCTGGGGGAGGAGGATCTAGAAGAAGAAGAAAAAGAAGAAGAAGTTCAAGCAAATATCCAAAAAAGACGAATCCAAGAAGACAAGATTACAAAACTTACCTTGGCGAACTTCGTCAACGACGGGCTCCCTCGCCGGGGAGCTCTGCCTTGGCGGGGTGGCCGCCCTCGCCGGGCTGCTCGCCCTTGGCGTTGTACTCGCCCTTGGCGGAGCACTCTCCCTTGCCGGAGAGTTCGTCCTTGGCGGGGACGGCGGGGCCTGCGGCTCCTCGGGAGTGATCTCCGGGTGCTCTTGTGGCTGCGGCTCCCCCTCTGCACAAAACAATCAAAACAAAACAAGAACAACAAAATGTTAGCATAAACAAGATCCTCAAGCGCGCCCGACGAGCGGAAAGATTGAAAACAAACTTACGCTGGGGGCTGCGCTGGGGGCTGCTCCTCGGAGCAGCGCTCGGGTCCGGCAGGCTCGTCTCCGGCGCGTCCCCGGTCGCCGCGACGGGCGAGTCGTCCGCGACCTCGACGACGGGAACCTTGGCCTTCTTCACCGCTCGCTGGGCCAGGGTCCTGAAATCAAAGCAAGAAGCAAGATCAGAATCAACAAGAATCAAGACAAAGTTAAAGAAGATACAAAACCTCAAGTTCTTACTCCTGTTCCTCGTCGTCGTCGTCGTCGCTCAGGGCGGAGAAGTCGAACACCACCTGAGGCGTGTCCGCGCGAGGAGCAGGAGGCGAAGACTCCCTCGGGCGCTTGGCGGTCCCCGGGGCTGGGGGCTGCGAGGACCCGGCCCCTGTGGACGCCGAGGCCCGGGGAGCAGGCGGAGCAGCTGCTCCGCTCTGTGAAGACCCTCCTCCGCTTGGCGCTGACGTGCGGGGCGCCTCCGCCGTGGCCTGTGTGCGGTGCGGTAAGGGAGCGCAGGGAGCACAAAGAGCAGATCGTGGTGAGCACGCGGGCAGTTTACCCAGGTTCGGGCCGCGATGGACGCGTAAAACCCTACTCCTGCTTTGCTTGTATTGAGTTGGAGAGCTCGGGAGCTTGAAGAACTAGCTACACCGAGCGAATGAGCGATCTAGGTTCCGAACCCTTTCTACGTTGTGCATGGGCCTCCTTTTATAGCTCAAGGGGTCACCGACAGGTGTCAACGTAGGAGAAAGGGTAAAAATGTAATAGTGGTGGTAGTTGTAACAGTGCGGGAATAGTGGAGCAACAGTGCATGAACAGTGGTCATCACCTACTTTGACAGTGGGGGACAAGAGCATTTAATGCCCGTCGCCGTCGACCCCAAAAGCGCCCGCCCTTGCGTCTCCGTTTGCCACGGCGATAGCTTTATCACCGTGGAGTGCCACCGTGTCCCCCAGGCTGCACAGCCATCCGCCACGTGTCCCTGGAGTGGCCCCAGGGCGACGCGTGGACCGATGAGCTGGAGCGCGGGCACACAGCGCAACTCTCCCCGGCAAGCACCTTGCCGGGGTCTTGGCCTTGCCGGGCCCGGAAGCTTGCCGGGCTCTGAAGCTTGTCGCTCCCCGGGCCCTGCCGGGGCGCATGCTGCGCCGAGGCGTGTCTTCTGGTCTTCCTGGCGAGCTCCTCCCGCCAGGGTCTTGTGTTAGTGAGGTAATCTTAGCCTGGGACGGCCTTCCCGGCAAGCTCCACTTGCCGGGGTCTTGATCTTCCGTCTTGTATACTTTGTTTTTGAATGGTTTTATATGGAGCAGGGAGGTCTCCGGCAAGCACGTGGTAGGCCCTGCCGCGGGAAGCTGCTACTGCCCGTGCACAAGTTGGGGTACTGAGGTACCCCTACCTTAGTACACCGACAGGAGCCCTCGGGCCTGGGTCACACACGGTGCCGAGCGATGTTGGGCCAGGCCCAAAACAGTGCACGGGCACGCGCGGCCCACGGCACGCCGAATCCACTTCCGCATCCGCCGCGTCCCTCCGTAACGGCACGCGTCGATTGCGGCGTCGTGGGAGGGAACGTGGCCACGTTCTTTTAATGGAAAGGGCGAAACGTCCCTCACTTCCCCATAAAAGCAGAGGAAGCAGGAGCGGTTCCCCTCCTACGCTTTCATTGCTTCTTCTTCCATCTCCAGAGATCCCCTTTGCGCTCCGCCTCCACACCTCCTCCGCCGTCTTCCGCATCCGCGGTGCCGCCGGACCCTTCGTCCCCCTTCCCTCGCCGCCTCCGCCATGGCCCTGAAGACCGAGAAGGCGAAGGCGGAGAAGACCAAGAAGGAGAAATCCGATCAGGCGGCGAGGCTTGCTCTTCTGCGGAAGAGGAATGTCGTCTTCGCGCCAAGGCTCAGCGCGCGGGAGCTCTGGAACAAGTATTACTTGTTCTGGGCCAAGGAGACCAAGGCGCATCCTCGGACCAGAGCCTATCCCGCCGCCGCCAAGGACAATTACCCCGGCGGGTATTTCTTCTTTGCTGCTTTCTTCCACTGCGGCCTCTGTCCCCCTTTTTCCGAATTTTTCTGTGATATCATGCACACCTACGGCCTCCACCTTCTAGACTTCACCCCCAACGCCATCCTCACGATGGCGGTTTTCGCACATCTGTGCGAAAACTATATTGGGATCTATCCAAATGTAGCGCTGTTTAGGCATTTCTTTACGCCTAGAGTAGAGGCCGGCGCTCCCCTCTCCGGAGGAATCTCTTGGGTCTTCCGTCTGAACAAGAAGGAATCCTACTTGCCGGGGGAACTCCGCGGCAAGTGGGAGGAGTGGTGCACGGATTGGTGATGGGTAGTTGAGGACGAGCCGCAACCTTTCACTGCGCCGCGCACAACAGCCATCGTGCGCGGCAGGGACTGGAGTGAGTTGGATTCGGACGACATCAAGCTCAACGTCTCCCTCATCAGAATTCTTCGTCTCCGGGTAGCAAAGTTGTCCGTCGGAGAGGTAGGAGCAGATTTCCTCCGCCGCCGCATTGCCCCTCTACAGGATAGGAAGAGGCCAGCATGGGAGTACGGCAACGCGGCGGACATAATGAGACTGCGCCCAGGGCTAAACTTCAACTTCACATCGCTGGAGCTGAAGGGGATGGTCCGGGAACTCTTTAAGCATGACCCGGCCCACCCAGAGTGGTTCAGAGCTCCCCGGGGAGTGGTGCCCCTCTGCAACAGCACGGCCCGGAATCCTCTTCGCGCCATGATGCCCGCATGTGACTCGCATGGCGTGGACCGCACATGGATACCGCCCAAGGCAGCAGACATCATGAGCTTCTTTGACAACCTGGTGGAGGTGCCGAAGAACAAGGATGAGATCAAGGGGCTCACCCGGGACACCACCGACCAGGAGATTGCTTATATAGCTTCTCGGGTAGAAGAGGCCGCTGCAGCCGCAGCGGCAGGAGAGTTTGGCTTCACAGTTGAGGAGGCAGAGGCTGCGGATGCGTCCTGCCAAGCAGAGGAGGCGGAGATCCGCAGGCTGCTGCAGCTTCCTCCCGACGAGCTCGTCGGGGTCCCTTCTTTGAGGCACTCCGGGATCCCCGGAATCGTGACCGAGGCCGCGGCGAGAGGCGGCGTTGCCGGAGGAAATAGAGGCGCCGCAGGGAGCGGAGGCGCCGGAGGGGGCGGAGGCGCCGGAGGGAGAACGGCTGCAGGGCAGGGCGCTGGGCCCAGCAAGCCATCCGAGGAGGAGGACGTCGGGGCCGACGAGGACTCCGATGGGTCTCTAGGGCTCTATGCCGACGACGTCTCCTCGTCATCGGAGACCTCCCCGCCTCGGGCAAGTCCCAAGCGGTCTCCGCTGAAACGTCTCCGCAAGGCGACGACGGGGACGAGGGCGCAGGCGCCCCGACAACAACCAACTCGCCGGGCGGCGCGAGCTACCCGGGGGAGTCAAGCTGCGACGGGGGCGCCCGGCGCACCAACCACGGCGGGGCGACCCGCACTAGATCTCCTCTCTTGCCAAGTATCTTGAAAGGGCCCACGTATCTTGGAGCAAGCTTGCCCTTGATACCGAACCTCTGAGTGCCCTTCATGGGAGAAACATGGAGATAGACATGATCTCCAATGTCGAAAGCCAAGTCACGATGCTTGCCTTCATAGTAGCTCTTTTGGCGCGATTGCGCGGCTTTGAGATTCTCACGTATGACTTTGCACATTTCTTCGGCCTCTGAGATCAAATCATTGCCAAGGAGTTGGCGTTCACCAGTCTCGGACCAGTTGAGAGGGCTATGGCACTTTCTGCCATAGAGAATTTCAAACGGTGCTTTTCCTGCACTTGCTTGGAAGCTATTATTGTAGGAGAATTTGGCAAATGGAAGGCAATCTTCCCATTTCATACCGAAGGAGATTACACATGCTCTGAGCATATCTTCAAGAATTTGGTTCACTCTTTCGACTTGGCCACTAGTCTGAGAGTGAAAAGTTGTGATGAAGAGAATCTTGGTACGCATAGCTGACTGAAAGGAATCCCAGAATTTGGAGGTGAACAAGCTTCCACGATCTGAGGAGATTACTTGAGGGATGCCATGCAAAGACACAATTCTGGAGGTGTACAGCTTTGCCAGTTGTGCTGCGTTGATGGATTCTTTGACTGGAAGGAAGTGAGCCACTTTAGTGAGCTTGTCAATCACCACAACGATAGCATCATTTCATCGCTTGAACTTGGGAAAGCCGGTGACGAAACCCATCTCAATGTGATAGAATTTCCACTCGGGAATAGGTAGAGGTTGAAGGCGTCCGGCTGGACGTTGATGCTCTGCCTTCACTCTTCTGCAGACATCACACTCATTCACGAATTGAGCAATTTCTCTTCTCATGCGAGTCCACCAATAGGATTGCTTGAGGTCATGGTACATCTTGGAGCTTCCTGGATGTATCGAGAGGAGTGAGTCATGCGCTTCGTTCATTATGAGCTTCCTGAGATCACCTTTGGGAACCACAATTCCGTCCTCATAGAACAAAGTGTCTCTGTCATCAATGCGGTAGCACTTGTACTTGGGAGTACCCTTAGCAATACCATGTTTCACCTTCTGCACCATAGCATCACTGAGTTGGGCCTCACGGATTTGATCTTCCAAGGTAGGAGCAACTTGAAGGTTGGCAAGAAATCCTTGCGGAACAACTTGGAGGTTGAGCTTCATGAATGACTCACAAAGTTCAGGTTGGATGGTTTGAGGAGGAGACTGTTGCAATAAGCATTTGTGCTCAAGGCATCTGCAATGACATTGGCCTTGCCAGGAGGATACTCAATGCTTGGATCGTACTCTTGAATCATTTCAACCCAACGAGTCTGGCGTAGGTTAAGGTTTGGCTGGGTGAAGATGTACTTCGGGCTCTTGTGATCGGTGAAGATGTCCACTTTTCTGTCCAACAGAAGGTGTCTCCACATGATCAAGGCATGAACAACTGCTGCTAGCTCAAGATCATGTGTGGGGTAATTCTTCTCATTTGGTTTAAGCTGACGCAAAGTGTATGCAATGATCTTCTTGTCTTGCATGAGAACACAGCCAAGACCTTGCAATGAAGCATCACAGAACACTTCATAAGGATTGGACTCATCCGGAGGAGTAAGTACCGGAGCAGAAATGAGCTTCTCTTTGAGTGTATTGAATGCCACATCACAATCAGAAGTCCACGAGTACTTGACATTCTTCTACAACAGATTGGAAAGAGGCTTGGCAATTTTGGAGAAGTTCTCAATGAACCTTCTGCAATAGCATGCGAGACTGAGGAAACTTCGGAGTTGTTTGACATTCTAAGGAGGTTCCTAGTTCATAATATCTTCAACCTTCTCAGGGTTAATAGAAATGCCCTCGGCAGAGATAAAATGGCCAAGATAAAGGACTTTATCAAGCCAGAATTCACATTTGGAGAACTTCGCATAGAAACGGTGCTCGCGGAGCCTGTCCAGAACCAAACGGAGGTGCTTGGCATGGTCTTCTTTATTCTTGGAGAATACCAAGATATCATCGAGGTAGACGAGAACGAATTCATTGGTGTAGGGGTTGAATATGAAGTGCATCATCCGAGAGAAGGTGTGTGGAGCATTTGCAAGCCCAAAAGACATGACCGTGTACTCATAGGAGCCATAACTCATTCTGAATGCGGTCTTGGGAATATCCTCTTCACGGATATGAATCTGATGGTAGCCCATCCGGAGATCAAGCTTCCAGAAAACCTTGGCTCCTTTGAGCTGGTCAAACAATTCATTGATGTTGGGGAGCGGGTACTTATTCTTTATTGTCTTCTTGTTCAATGGCCGGTAATCAACGCACAATCATTCCGTACCATCGTTCTTCTTGACAAAAAGAACACCACAGCCCCAAGGAGAAGTACTTGGTCTGATTAGACCCATTCGTTCTTGCTCATCCAGTTGTTTCTTCAGCTCCTTCAACTCTTTAGGAGAAAGCTTGTACGGACGCTGACAGGCTGGCTCGGTACTAGGTTCAAGTTCAATGACGAATTCAGCTGGACAGTTGGGAGGCATGCCTGGAAGCTCTTCAGGAAATACATCCTCATATTCACAAACCACCGGAATCTGGGAAATGGCATTAATCTCGCCCTTGTCATTGAGAGAGAATAGCCTGATTGTGTTATCTCGAGCTGCGAAGATAATCACGTCTTCGGAAGGATGAGTTAGATTGACTTCCTTGTTTGCACAATTAATAAGAGCATCATGCTTCGAGAGCCAATCCATCCCAAGAATAAGATCAATGTCCGAGTTGCCGAGAACAACCGGGGAAACCAGAAAACTGTAATCACCCATGTGAATAGCGACATCCGGAACAAACAAGCTAGAATTCATGTGTTTGCTCGGAGAAATAATTTGCAACTCCCTTGGTAATGCTTCGGTCTCAAAATTGTGCTTCGATGCAAATGGACATGACATGAAGGAAAGTGATGCACCAGAATCAAACAAGATTTTTGCGGGAATAGAGTTAACTGGAAGATTACCAATTATCACATCAGAAGAATTCTCTGTTTGAGTTGCATTCATCAGATTCACTCTTGCATGCTTGGGATTGTGCTTGACAATAGCATTGCTGACAGGTGGAGGAGGCGGAAGGCGCCTTTGGTTGGGACACTTGTTAGCATAGTGACCCTTCTGAGTACACTTGTTGCACGTAATTTCTGAAAGTGGCCGATGATAAGGACCGCTTGGTCTTGGAGCTTGGAACTGAGACTTGGATTGGTTGCTTGGGTTGGGTGGGTGGGAGAATCCAAGACCACCTGAGTGCTTGTTGTTGCTTGGAGGGCGGAGCACTGGAGGGGGCGGTAGCCAGAACTTCTGCTTCTTGGCGACCACTTTAGAGGAAGAGGAGGAGTGAACATCATCTCTTATCCTATTTTTGGAAGCTTCACATTTGAGCTGGGCTGCCTCTTGCTTGAGAGCCATGTTGTAGAATTGATCAAATTCATCAGTCCTCATACTGCTTTATCTGTTGCACTGCTTGATGAAATTGATCTGATGATTTGATATCATATTCTTCACTGATGAAGTATATGATTTTGTAAGCTACACTAATTCATCTGCAGGATGATCAACCCAAAGCCACTGAGTGGGTCCTCGATAGTGGATGTACAAATCACATGACTGGTGACAAGAATCTATTGATGGATGCTCCCTTATCTCCATCTCATCTGAAACACATCATCTTCGCTGACAAAGGCAAAAGTAAGGTATTGGGTCTAGGTAAGGTTGCGATCACTAGGGATCGACACATGGACAAAGTCATGCTTGTCGAGTCCTTAGGATACAACCTCATGTCTGTCTCAATGCTTTGCGATCTGGATATGGTTGTTGCTTTTGGCAAACATTGTTGTGTTGTGATCATGGAATCTGACAACTCCATAGTCTTCGAAGGCTTTAGGAGAGGAGACTTGTATATTGTTGATTTCTCTACAGGACCTCAACCAGCTGTGTGTCTCCTTGCAAAAGCTTCAGAAGGCTGGCTATGGCATCGACGACTTGGTCATGCAGGCATGAGGAATTTGCACACGCTTGCGAAGAAGAAGCATGTCATTGGCATTAAGAATGTCAAATTCCTCAAGGATCACTTATGCGGTGCCTATGAAGCTGGAAAGATGACCAAGGCCAAGCATCCCGCGAAGACTATCATGACTACTACTTGACCATTTGAATTGCTTCACATGGATCTCTTTGGTCCTAATCATTATTCTGCAGTTTCAAATGATGCTTCTGTATATGGCTTTGTTATTGTTGATGATTACTCTCGATATACATGGGTACACATTGTTACTTACAAACATGAAGTGCAGGAAGTCTTCAAACGATTTTCCTCGAGGGCTTCAACCAACTTTGGAGTGAAGATCGAGCACATCAGAAGTGACAATGGAACTGAGTTCAAGAACTCTCGTCTCGATGACTATCTTGATGAACTTGGTATTACTCATGAGTTATCTGCTCCTTATACTCCTCAGCAGAATGGCGTCGTGGAGCGCAAGAACAGGAGTCTTGCTGAGATGGCTCGCACTATGCTTGATGAATACAAAACGCCTCGTCGTTTCTGGATTGATGCAATTGATACTGCGTGCCAAATCATCAACAGAGTATATCTTCACAAATTCTTCAAGAAGGCTGCCTATGAACTCCTCACTGACAAGAAACCCAATGTGAGTTATTTCAAAGTCTTTGGTGCTAAATGTTGGATTAGAGATCCTCATCACAACTCAAAATTTGCATCAAAAGCACATGAAGGGTTTATGCTTGGTTACGGAAAGGACTCGCACACCTACAGAGTCTTCAACAACGTTCTTCACAAGGTTGTTGAAACTGTAGATGTGTGATTCGATGAAACTAATGGCTCGCAAAGAGAGCACCTACCTACTGTGATAGATGAACCAGCACCTGAGGAAACTATCAAATTCAAGGCTACTGAGGATGTCATTCCTGTCGAAGAATCTGCTGAAGAATTCATTCCAAAACCTGAAGAACGTCGAGCTGATGCACTTGAGGAAAATGCTGAAGAAAATGGTGCTGAAGAAAATGCTGATCAAATTCCTCGACGACGACCAGCTCATCCTCGCGTTGCAAAAGAAGTGCAGATTGAGAAAATCATCAGCGACTTCAATATACCAGGTCCTCTCACACGCTCAAAAGCTTCACATTTATCTAACTTTTGTGGGCACTTTGCTTTTGTCTCTATCACACAGCCCATTAAGATAGATGAAGCATTTCTGGAGCCTGAGTGGATTCAAGCTATGCAAGAAGAATTACATCAATTCGAGCTCAACAACATCTGGGAGCTGGTCAAACGTCCAGATCCTCGCAAGCATAATATCATTGGCACAAAATGGATCTACCGCAACAAGCAAGATGAAAATTGCCTTGTGATAAGGAATAAGGCACGACTTGTAGCTCAAGGCTACACACAGGTTGAAGGAATTGATTTCGATGAAACTTTTGCACCTATTGCTAGACTTGAGGCTATTCGCATATTACTTGCTTATGCTAACCATTATGATATCATTCTATATCAAATGGATGTGAAAAGTGCATTCCCCAATGGTAAGCTTGAGGAAGAAGTATATGTTGCTCAACCCCCAGGTTTTGAAGATTCAAAGAATCCTGACAAAGTCTTCAAACTCAATAAGGCTCTCTATGGCCTCAAGCAGGCCCCTCGGGCGTGGTATGATACTTTGAAGGAATTCCTCATGAAGAATGGCTTTAAACCCGGTTCACTTGATCCTACTCTTTTCACTAAATCTTATGATGGTGAATTATTTGTGTGCCAAATATATGTTGATGATATTATCTTTGGCTGTACTGACCTACACTATAGTGATGAATTTGCCTATATGATGAGTGAAGAATATCAAATGTCTATGATGGGAGAGTTGAGATTCTTCTTAGGTCTTCAAATTAGTCAACAACGCAATGGCATATTCATATCTCAGGAGAAATACCTCAAGGATGTACTGAGGAAATTCGGCATGCACGATTGCAAAGGCATCAAAATTCCTATGCCCACAAATGGCCATCTGTGCACTGATGAAAATAGTATTGACTTCGATCATAAGGTATACTGCTCCATGATTGGTTCTTTATTGTACCTATGTGCATCTAGGCCAGATATAATGCTTAGTGTTTGCATGTGTGCCCGATTTCAAGCTACACCGAAGGAATCACACCATAAGGCTGTGAAACATATTCTTCGATATCTAGCTCACACACCAACACTTGGATTATGGTACCCCAAGGGCTCGGCTTTTGATCTCATTGGATATTCAGACTCTGACTATGCGGGTGATCGTGTGGACCGTAAATCAACATCTGGTACATGTCATTTCCTCGGAAGATCTTTGGTCTATTGGTCCTCGAAGAAACAGAACTGCGTATGACTGTCTACTGCTGAAGCTGAGTATATTGCTGCTGGCTCTTGCTATGCTCAATTGTTATGGATGAAGCAAACTCTCAAGGACTATGGCGTAAACGTGAAGAATGTGCCTCTCTTCTGTGACAATGATAGTGCCATCATGATTGCTCACAACCCAGTTCAGCACTCGAAGACAAAGCACATTCAGATTCGTCATCATTTTCTTCGTGATCATGTGTTGAAGGGCGACATTTCTATTGAACATGTTAAGACTGAAGAACAGCTAGCCGATATCTTCACAGAGCCCTTGGATGAGAAGAGATTTAGCAAGTTGCGGTGTGAGCTAAATATCTTAGAATCGTCGAATGTTCTTTGAATTGGACACTCATCCTAACACTTATGCAAAATTGATGACTTAGATGTGCAACACAAGAAGAATTGTTTTTCTTCAATCAATGAAGAATAACGCTCTAAGTGTGAAGAAATTAATGAAGAATTTGATTCTCAGAACCCTACGACAATTGTACGCGGTGTCTGAAATCACCATTCTTATACGGTGGGTCACGCCACCACAAAAGTTGAAAACCTTCAATTTAAGTTTTTGAAATTCCTCAGTTGTTCATATTCTTCAACTTTGCATTGTCTTCACTATATATATGAGTTTATGTCCTCTACAACATTCACTTATTGTTGTTTCTTCACGTTGCTTTTTCTGCTAAGTGAATGTGATCGGACCCTTCCCTCTCTATGCTAAACTCAACCCATTCCATTCACAAATTCTTCATATGTGTTCTATTGGAAACTTGTTCAAAATCTTCACTGTGTCCTTGTTAGCTGAAGAAATTGCGAACGCAACGTTAAAACTTATCCTTTCCAAAAATTTCGGTTTTGCCACTCGAATCGCTCATCTTCCCACGACAATACTTATCTATTCACCCACTATCTCCACTACACAGTACGTGGGTGACACATGTCGTGCGAATGAGAAGGGCAGGGGCACGTTCGTCCAATTTCTTTGGGCGAACGGTTATTCATCTCAGCTATAAATACCCCTCCCCTTCCCTCACTTCATTTTTTACTCTGCTCGTTCTCACTCTCCCGCTCGAGCTGCTCCAAACCTAGCGCCGCCGCTACTCCATCGTCGCCGGTGAGGAAGAGCTTCACTGCCTCGCCTCATCGCCGTCGTACTCGTGCTGGCCGCGGATTTCTTCACTCCGCCGCCGCCGTAGCTGTCTTCCTCTGCCAAGTTAGGGGGTGGAAGATCTGCACAGACGAACTTCACTTCCCCATCTCACAGTTCATCGTGTTCTTCATCCAGGGTAATTATAAGTTACTTTTACTGCCCTCTTTGATTCAAACATTTTCTTTAAAATTCTCAAAAGGTGTTTTTCTTCGTCAAATCTTCATACAGTAAACACCTCACATGTCATCTGTTCTTGATTTGATTTCTCTAAGCTATGTTTTTCTTCAAGATTCCTCAATTGTCTGGATTTTCAATCTACACAACTCTGGAACACTCATCTGGTCAAATTCCTCAAACTTGTTCTTTTTACAAAAACCTTCTGAGAACGCATATGACCTCTCCAAATTCCTCGCAACTATACTCTATTCACAGGTACTCATGTCCGCTGCTGAATCACTAGGTTCTCATCAACTTAACTCATTTGCAACGATCCTCGAAGAAAAGTTGCACACTTCTTCAGAAAATTAAATTTTTCAAATTCCTTATCTGAAGAAAATGGCTGATGGAAAGAAGCCACAGAAAGGAGGAAAGAGGCCTGAGGTCAATACTGCTTTTGAAATACCTGAAGACATTTATGCTGACTATTGCACTCCTGATGAGGCAAAGTTCGGAAAAGAGGACAAGAATCAGCGCAAAGTGCGCATACAAAGAATAGAGAGGAGATGGGCACGTGAGTGGAGGGAGTACAGATATGTGACTCGCAAATACATGAAGAAATTTGCACTCAATCCTCCCTGTCCAAGACCTCCATTGGCACATGGCCAAGTTGCTGATCCCACAAGCCTCAAGCGGGGTGAGGATTTTCCTGAAGAATGGGCTAAGCCCCAGGCCAAGTTGGCCAAACAAGCAAAAGAAGCAGTGAGGAAATTCAATGAAGACTCTGCTGCTGCTGCCTCTGCTGAGGCCTCTGCTTCCAAGCCTAAGAAGGCCATGGCTAAGAAGCCTACTCACAAGCCAAGTGCTTCTTCCTCAGCAATGCCCTCACGGCCAGATTCTTCAAAGCCCTTACGGCAAATTCCTCGGACTGCTCCTGCTCCTCTAAAGTCCTCAGCTCCTCCGCAAAAGTCTTCAGATGCTGCAACAAAGTCATCTGCTCCAGTGCATCTTGCCACATGTCAAAGGACTGCGGGCATATCCATTGCCTTAGGAGCCTCTGCAAGCTCCTCAGCTGCCCCAAGTTCCTCAACGATACCAAGTTCCTCAGCTGGTCCCTCGCTGTTGAAGAAAAAGACAACTGCTGGACGAGGCTCTCGTCCAAGTCCTCATAAGAAACAAGTTGCTTTCCAAGTGACGTCTAATGACGAAGCTGATGATGAAGAACTGGTTCAAATCATTAGAGATAGGCAAGAAAGGGCCGCTAGAGCCAAAGGAAGCGAAGTACCACTGCTATTGGATCCAAAAGTGATCCTTGATTTCATTGATCTCTGGCATACGGACCCCAACACTCATATGCCTGACTTCAACTTGACTCCTGGCCAAAGTCATATGTTGACCGCCTTCATAGGCGAAGAAAAATGGAAGTTTGAAAGGGCCAGGTAGATGAAGAAAGCGCAATACAAGAAGGAGCGCTTCCTGAAGAAAAATGTTGTCAACATGACAACTAAAGAACTTGTAAAGCTTCAGGGTGAAATCAAAACCCTAAGTGATGAATTTGAAGCATATCGCGCTGACTGGACGAGCGCCAATGTCAGATTTGTAAATTTGACTAAAGGTTTTTCTTCAAGTGCCGCTCGTAAAACACACATTAAAATTTCTCAGGCTGAAGCATCTGCTCAGTCTGCTGAAGGACATGCCAGCACCGTTGAAGAACATGAGGCTACTTAAGAAAATCCCAGGGCTGATGACTCCACTCCAGCCGCTGAAGAAATTGCCAGCGCAACCTCTAGTGATGCGCCTGAAGAAATTGAGCTAGATTCCTCTATTGCTCCCGCACCTACACCAACTCCTAACCTTCCATCTGCATCAGATGTGAAGAAGACAAAGGCTGCAGAGCGTGCAGCTGTGAACAAAAGGAAGGCATCAGCTTCTTCAGATTCTTCAGCCCCGAAGAAAATGAAGCTCTTGACAAGCTCAGCTGAGAATCCAATTGATGCCGTTCCAATTTCCTCTATGCCATCAAAGAACCTTGTTCCTTTTGATGAAGATTATGTGATTCCAAGTGAATCGGATGAAGACATTCCCTCTGCTGCATCCTCAGAGCAGACGGACGAAGAAATTGAAGTGGATGCCATCCCTTCAACCCCAATCATCTCCTCACCTATGCCTCAGTTTACTGCTGAACAGGCCGGAGTTGAAGAATTGGAAGAACAAGACTCGGACGTGGACATTGGGAATGCCACTCCTTTGATGACTAATGAATTCTGGGATAGTCAGCATCCCAACTCCCCTTTGTTCACGCCGCTACAACAAATTCCTCGTTCACCAGCGCCAACTGTTCCATTGGGCTCTGAGGAAACTCATCCCACATAGTCTGTTCATGAAGACATTCCAGCCGCTAGTGCTGAAGAAACTGCTGCTGCTGCTGAATCTGTGAAGACTGCCACTGAAGAGGAACCAGAAATTCCTCAGACTAAAGAACCTGAGATTGCGAATCCGGAGGTTGTCATACAATTGACTGACACTCCTCAACCCAAGCCAAAGGATCCTTTCTCAAGAAAGCAAACTTTCAAGAAGGCTGATTTCTTCGGCGAGCATGTGTTCTTCACTGATTTCAATCCCTATGACTCTGCTCGCATAAGGAAGAGGCGTTTCTAGACTGCCACTCAGGCAAATTTCTATTCCTCGATGCTTTACAACAAAGACAAAGTCTTCGATCATCAGCATATTCCTCATGTGGATATGGAATGTCTACCGTGCTTTGTGCCAGTCCTCCGTGTTCTTCTCGACGCTGGACTATTGGGTTTTTGCACTGATATATGCGATTGGAATGAAGAACTGATTCTCCAATTTTATGCAACCCTGCACATCACAGGCAATTCTGAAGATGTGAATTCATGGGTGCTGGACTAGATGTCTGAGAACACTCACTACAAAGCACCTGTCTCTGAATTGCTTCAAGCTCTGCCTCTCAGTCCTCCAATAGAAGCAGCACGTTGCATGTATGAAGAAACTGAACTCACTGCTCATTACATGCAAGTGCTTATGAAGCCTTTGAAGCCAGGTCAAGCCCCACAGACCAAATTCCTCGTGAAGGAATTGCTATTTCTGCCACAGACTGTTTATCGCATTCTGACGAAGACAATGAGTCCAATCAAGGGCCACGACTCGAATGATGAATAAGTCGTTGGCATCATGAAGAATCTACTATTCAACATCATCCATGGCGTTCCCATCAACTTCCATGATTTCTTCATGAGGAAAATGGCAAATGTTGCATTGTCCCCTTTCAACTTGAAGCCTTATGCTCCAAGGATTATGAGATTCATCAGGACAAGGTCTTCAGTGAATTACAAAACTGACACTCTCAATCATTGCAGCTACATGCCCCCAATTGAAGTCGTCAAACGAACATTTTCCTCAGCTGATGACAAGGGCAAGGCTACTGCTGTTTTTGATGAAGGCACTCGTCCATTGGATGGTCAGTTTCGCAAAGCTGCATCTTATTCCACAAATGATGACTCTGCCACTCATGATTCTGCCGCCAATGCTCCCAAGCAAAATCCTCAAGGCACAGCTCCCAGGGTGATGACTGATCGTGAGCTTCTCATCAGTCTTCATCAGAAGGTTGATCACAACCACAAATGGGTCAAGCGTCAGTTTGGTTCAATTCTTCACAACATGACCTCTACACATAATGCAGTGAAGAAAAACCACTACTACCTTCATGAAACCCTCAACCGCACCTGGGTTGTTCTGTATCATCTGTATGGCGAAGAAGATCTGAAGAAAATGGGTCTCAAGGATGACTTTGACTGGTTTGCTCCTCCTCCGAAGAAATAGAAGAAGGTCAAGGTTCCTCCCTTGGTGGCCAGCTCCTATTCTTCATCGCGAGAAACCGACGAGTATGAAGACTTGGACGACACTGCGGCAGGCTCTACTTCAACCATCGACCCCAACAACGCTGGCGCTCCTTCATCATCTTGAGATTCTTCAGGGGCGTTAGTCCTCAGTTTCGATCCTTTTGGTCATTTGATGACAAAGGGGGAGAAATTTGAGTTAGTCTTCAAGCGGGTCTATATATATATGGGATTTTTTTTGCTAAGTTACAACTCTCGTTCTTCTGATGACTTTGTGGATCGAGTTGTAAACTTAAACTCTATGGTGACCTGATACTTTTGCTGTGATGTTTCTGCATGCTTATTCCTTATTAATGTTATGCACGCATGCTGAATTACATCAGTCACCATATTCCATCATGCATTTCAAATTCTTCATATTGTATGTCAAATGTGTGTATGAATTACAAGATATAGGGGGAGATCTCCATGATTCTACTCTTCAAGTGTGCATTGCTTCAAAAAGCAAATTCCTCACTATGCACATCTTCAAGGGGAGTTCTTCTATATCTTGCAATCAAATTCCTCAACATCAGTATTTACACTTCATATGTTTATCCCCGTTGAAAACTTAACCTATATTGTCATCAATCACCAAAAAGGGGGAGATTGTAAGTGCATCTAGTGCCCCTTAGTGGTTTTGGTGTATTGAAGACTTATAGGTTGAGGGACTAATGTGTTTATGAGTGTACACAGGTCTATAAGTCTATGAGGAGTTTGATATTTACAGAGAAAGTCGACCCCTAAAAATGAAGTTCTTCGACTGAAGACTTTGGATTTCTGAAGACTTTCTGAAGACTTTGAAAGTGATGAAATTGGTGTGACCTTGAAGACTTGGTATTCATTTGAGGAACATGAAGCGTGAAGAGTTTTGTTTTCGTAGTTTCATTTTCTCTTTCTTGAGTCATAGGAAACACCGTACTGTTAAAGGGGGTCAAGGAAATACTAAGGAAAAAATTTCATGTGATGCTCAACTCAAAATCCTACACCTACCAATCCCTTCGAGTGAAGCCATTGGAAATCTCATACAGTTCAGTCATATTCTTCAGTGACAGAGACGAAGTTCTTCTGGTCTCTGAGGAGTTTGTTCTGACTGAGGAGTTAGGATTTCGCCAGTGCGGATTACCTACACAGTGAGGAACATGATATCCCTCGGGAATTTGATACTCAAATTTCCGACCGTTGTTGTGCTACGCGCCAGCTGTTCCAAATTATCTACCTACCTAACGGTCATATCATTAAAGGGCATTTATGTCTTATCATGTCGGGCTGCTCCCTAGGCTATAAATAGCCGCCCCCTACAACCACTAGCTGGTGGGCTGCTCCAAAAGAAACTGACACTTGTCATAAGAGCAACCCATCCTTTGAGGACTTTGAGCGAAAATCATCAAGTGAGGAAAAACCCAAAACCAAACCCAAAACACCTTCAAACCCAAAAGTGATTGAGCATCACTGAAAAGATTGATCCTACGTGGATCCGACGCTTGTTACCTTTGAAGACCGTGCTTCTTCCAGACGGTTAGGCGTCATGGTCTAGAGCATCCAAGAGGAATTGTGGATCGCCGAGTGACCGAGTCTATGAAGGTTCAGAAGTCACCTGAAGACTTACCATGAGTGATTGGGCGAGGTCTGTGTGACCTTAGCTCAAGGGGAATACGGTGAGGACTTGGTGTCTTGGACTGTGTGTCCAGGACTGGGTGTCCGGGACTGTGTGTCCTCAGGTTTAAATACCTAGCTGCCCTAACCTGATGTACAACTGAAACAACAGTTGGAACTGGTCTAACAAATCATTGTCTTCACCAAGCTTACTGGTTCTATTTCCTCAACTCTTTCATTTCCTCATATCTGTGTTGTGTGCTTGTTCATATCTGTTTGAAGACTTTGACTGAAGACTTTCTCAATTTCCTCAGTTCAATTTCTTCAGTCTGTTTGTCTTCATTCTATGTTATCCTGTGATTACGCTTTCTGTACTCTGTGTTTGTCTTCATTTCCTCATGATGACCATACTTGTATTCTGTTGTGTTTACTCCTGAGTACTTATTCCGCTGCAAGTAGTTCTTCGCTAAGGAATTTCCTCAACAGCAAATTCCTCAGTGAAAAATTCATAAAAATCGCCTATTCACCCCCCCCCCCCTCTAGTCGATATAACGCACTTTCAAACAACAACATCATGCAAGCATTTTAAATGGGCCGAAAGGAACAAACAACAATTCCGGGATCTCTCATGTACATAAAAAAATGAATATAGAACAGATCTGTGACAACCATATTTTAGAGTTGTTAAATATGTAAAGTAACAACACCATCTTAATATACACATTTTTCCACCCCAAATACATATAAAGTTTGTCAAATTTGGAGTTATGGTTATTTAGTTATGAATTAAACAAGTTTGAACATGTTTTTAACACAAATATATTCAAACAACATTTTAAATGTTTTTAACATGGCAGCAAAATGCATATCTATAATCTACACTAAAAACTAAATAGTTTTCATATATAAAACATTTTGAACATATGCACAGTGTAAAAGATATGATGAATTCAAAATGCAAACAGAATGTAAAACAAAACTGAAAAACTACTAATACTGCAGAACAAAAGGGACATGACCGAGGCGAGCCACTGTCAATGACAAGTGGGCCAGGGTGTGTTGAAGTGGCAGCGTGGGGTGTGGAAAAGGGTGTGTGGACGCAGTGAGGCTGCCAGGTGGGGCATGGATGTCAGTGGGACAAGGAAAAGCAAAAATGGGCATATTCCACTGGCCCTGCGGGGATTCGAACCCGCGTCTGCGAGTTCATTGAATGAGAGACAGACCACTGGGCTATGCTACGGTGACTGACAAAGGAGGAGCGTTGAGCCTGAAGTACTAAGTACAGTAAGAAGACAGATCACTCGACGCCAGCGATAGAGACGACTGCGAGGCGTTGGGCAGCTCCAGCGACCAAATAGGACGGCGGAGACACGCGACGGGTCTACGAAGTGATCCCGCACACACGACGTGCGCTAGCTGCGCCTAACGATGACTACTGCGATGCCGGCGAGCAACAAACAGAGCGGCGGCGACGAGCTGCGGCGTGGCAAACACAGAGCCTAGCGGAGCGGCGAGGACACGCTACAGCATCTACGCGACACGACGGAGACGCTGACCATGAGAGAACGGGCTAAGGAGGTCAAAACACTCGTCGGAGACGAGGTTCGACGGTGGCGAGCTGGGGCGCACGACGAACTAGCAGCTAGAGCGAGAGATCGAGAGGGAAAAGTGCATGAGGAGGACCAGAGGCTCACCACGAACACGATGATGTGCTCGGATTGCCGGGAGGAGGTCGGAGTCGACGGCGAGGATGATCAAACACCCGCGGTGGCCGGAGTTGAAGACGAGGAAGAAGAAGTCGCAGGAGAGGCGTTCGGCTCCGTGTAGTGGACGTCGTGGACGTAGTCGAAGACGGGGAAGACGACGGACACCGTTGGCGAGGCAAAGGAGGACGGGGAGCACGCCGACGACGAGGCCGTGCTCTCAGATTCGTACGGGACGGTGGTGGTGTGGCAGATCTGGTGGCCTAGAGCTCACCTGGCAGCGAGGAGAGGAAGAGGGGAACCCTAGCGAGTGGAAGGACACAGAGAGAGGGGTTAAAAGGGGCTAGGGCGACGGGGACGCACGACGGCATGCTCGGCTCGCGGTCCCCATGGCGCGATCGTGAGGAGGAAGAAAAGGTGGGTGTGGGTGCGGCCGCGGTGCCTAACGCGCGGGCCCAACCCAGCCACGTGTAGGCAATGCAGAGGGGGGCATGTGGGTGCGTGGGTGAAAGAGGGAGTGAGGGACGCTGTAGGCTAGCTGACGCGGTCTACTGCGCAGGCTAGCTGGGCCGGCCTGGTGGCCGATGCCCAGTTGGACTGCGGGTTGCAGCTGGCTGCACTGCTGCTGCTGCCTTTT
Organism: Secale cereale; assembly: GCA_902687465.1. NCBI lineage: Eukaryota > Viridiplantae > Streptophyta > Magnoliopsida > Poales > Poaceae > Secale > Secale cereale. The sequence continues at coordinate 601,881,715 of LR738711.1, forward strand.
CCTTTTTCTTTTTCTTTAGGCAGAAAAACAAAAGGAAAAGCCCAGGTTGAAACAAAATGAATTAGTGGAAAATAAAAATATTCCCTAGCTCTTGGAATCATGCCCTATTTTATAAAAATGAGTTGGACATTTTTAGAGGTAGAAAAATAAAACAAGTTTGAATATGGTTCAAACTTCTGTCATTTTTGAACCTGACCAAAACATTTCAAAATAAGGTGAGGTTTTGCAAAGTGGCTTAGGACAAGGTGCCATAGAAGTTGGGAGAAGATGAACATTAAAGGAAGAGGGTAGATGCCACTTGCAAAATTTAAAGAAAGGAAAAAATAGAGAAGGGAAGCGGTGAAAGTTGGAGGGCTTAGGGATTGGGCATGACCTTGTATCAAACCCCCATAGCATGATCAAGAAAAACTCACTTGACATATCAAGGATGAGAAAAGCACAATGAAAATATGAAATGCCATATGATGACCATGATGCAATGATGGTGATGAAGCAAATGCATGGATGCATAATGAAAGAAAACATGACAATGCAATGAGATGACAAGGCATAATTGGAAAAGAACACCAAACTCAACGTCAACAAGGCACCAATGGTGTTCCAACCGGGAGATCTTGTTTGGCTACATCTTCGCAAGGACCGTTTCCCACACGAGCGCAAGTCCAAACTACTACCTCGCCGACGGACCCTTCAAGGTGCTAGCACGCTACAACAACAATGCCTACAAGATCGACATTCCACGCGACAAGTACTCCGTGAGCGATACTTTCAACATCAAGGATCTATCTCCTTTCCATGGGGATGAAGATTTCGATCCGAGGTCGGATCTTTCCCGAGGGAGGGGAGATGATGCGGAGCATCCCGAGGTCATCCCCATGGACCCTCCATCACCTCGCCAAGTGCCTCAAGGACCAATGACACGTGCTCGTGCTAGAGCTCTCGAGACCGAGGTTACGTCACTCCTAGCCCTACTTCCATACGAATCTTGCGAGACATGGTTGCTACCACAGACGGATGTGTTTTGTGTGCTCAGGTGTGAAGAAGACCACATTGGAGATGTGCGTGAAGATGGACAAGTCCCCAAGTTCACGGACGAGGTTTTGCATCGAGAAGGGCTGAAGAAGGCTCCAGGCCCCGGACATCCGGCCCCCTGGCCCGGACATCCGGCCCCTGGACAATCATCTACAAAAGGTCACCTGTGGTCGAAGCTACAGGGCCCGGACATCCGGCCAGGCAAGGCCCGAACATCCGGCCTCGGGCCCGGAAATCCGGCGCCACTCCACAGAAGACACCCGAGACTCAACCCCTCCAGCCCGGACATCCGGCCCCTCGCCCCGGACATCTGGCGCCCCGTGAAGCCCCGGACATCCGGCCCGTCGCCCGAACGTCCGGCCCCTGAATGCCTGCGCGCATCCCTTTGGGCCGTGGACCGTGTATCCCTTCGCTCCGTACACTATATATACTCCTTTCCCCACATCGTTTAGGGTCAGCTTTTGGATAGCTCATCATAGACCTCTATGGATTCTCTCCTACGAGACCGCGGCCTCTTCGGAGAAGATCCACCTCGGATTCAAGACCTCCACATCGGGGAAGATCCCAAGGGATATTCAAGACCTCCTCCGGGAGAAGACTACCTTTGTACCACCATGATTTGACTACGGATCGTGTATCTCGATGTGTATCGTGGATCTAGCACTTGTGTGATCATAGTTGTGTTGATTTGAGTGTTTCCCCTCGTGTTTTCCTCCGTTTCCTCCTTGTGTTCTTCGTGTTCGTCGTGGGATATTCTCCAATCGTGAAAGATCTGCTGATTAGGGTTCCACCCTACATCATATTTTGGTATCATGAGCATAGGTTGATCACGAATTTGGAGCCCCACACCCTGCTTTCTAGCTTGTTTTTGTTGTGTTCTTCCCAATTTCGAAAATTCCCCACAAAAAGAGCCCCAATTTTTTTTGTGATGTGTTGATTTGGCAAGATTTTGTTGATTTTGTTCCATGGATTTGCTGTGCCACGAGTGGATCTAGCTTTTCCTCCACTTTTCCCCAATTTTTCTCCGCAAAATCCGACGAATTTTGGCCCCAAAGTCACCGCGTGCAAGGAGTTCTACACGGCCTCGGGCACTCCGGACATCCGGCCTCCCGCAGCCACAAAACCCCCACTCCACCCCACCTTGCACACTCCTCATCCATTTTCGTTCGGTATCCACCAAACCTTCCGCATACCACCACCATTTCCGCAAACACCATCGTTTAACCGCTCCGACTTTGAAAAGTTTGTCTCCCTTTGCCTTGGATACTTGAGTTGTGGTTTCACCGTTTCCTTGGATGTTTAGGCTACCTTGGAACGGCAAGACTTCGACAACACCATCGCTCAACTTCGGCAAGGACGATAACATCGACGACACCTTGTTCATTCTACCTTGCAATTGCATTGTCATCCTATGGACCATTTTTGCGTAGCTTTCCCATTGAGACTAGCCATCTGAGTATTGCAGGGCCACGACACTTGTGCACATTAGTGATAGTCATAGATACTTCATACCATATCATCATATCTTCGTGTGACACAAGAGTGTCCCGCATACACAATAGCTACCTTGATCCGAGAAGCATGCATAAGTGCCCAAAGAAAGAGCTCACAAGCTTTTAAGCGAAAGAGCCAACCAAAGCAAAAGGACAATAGCATCATACGCCTTGCATCAAACGAGATCATATGAGATAGCAATACATCATCTTGTGCTCAAGCATTGGCACATCATACACTCATAGCATACTTGTGATAGATAGTCGTTACGTTTTGCCTCTTATAGGTCGTGCACAAGTGCGTATCCGCCTATTAAGCAATCGGTTAGCGTCTCTCTAGTGTTGTGCAACACGAGCATTTTCTGTGGATTCCACATTTTTCGCTCACCCTTGGTTGCACAACCACACTTATCTATCCGTGCGTGTGTTTCTTGTGCTACTTTGCTAGTGATCTACTTATTGCATGAGCGAATTATGAACCATTTTCAACATCTTTGAGTCACTTTGACGATTGCATTGAATTTATGCCACCATCCTAACCAAGCTCCTCTCAAAGCTTTACTTGTGTAGGTGTGAGAATCGACACGAAGTGGTACCAATAGTGCTATTTCCGGGTTACATTATTGAGTGGTCATTGATCCATTTTCAACTTCGGTTAAGGTACGTTTGGTATTGTCTTCTCCTTTCTCCCACTTAAATACTTGCTTGTGATGATGGATAGGCCAAGTACATCTTCCAACCCGATCTTCGACGATCCTCAAGAAGCGAACAACTACGTCACCAAACTACATCTCTTCGGTGTCCAACGAGCTCTACATCAAGAAAGTGAAGCTATGCGCGAGTACATTGGTCAAGTCGCCGAGGACGCGCGCCAATTTGAAGCAAGGACAAAAGAGCAATTCGACATCATCAACACCAACATGTCTACTCAATTCAACGAGCTCCGGACATTGATAGTCAACCGACGTTCTTCTTCCACATCCTTGCAAAGACGAAGCCGCTCAAGTCGACATTCCGACTCCACGCAAGACTCAAGTACCCCTACGTCCAACACTCTTTGTCAAGCCGCACGTCAAGCTCGACATGACAACCGGCAGCCTCTTCATGACAAGAGTTCACAAGAGCTATTCGACGAGCAAGAAAGCCGACGTCGTCAAAACCAAGCTACACTTGAGCAAGCACAAGAACGGCAACGACTACGCCAACAACAACAAGAGCGAGCACGTCAACACCAAGAAGAACTAGATGCCGAGGCTAACCGCCAAGCACAACAACGTCGAGAAGCTCAAGCTATGGAGGCGCAACGAGCATTACATGATGCACATCGCAATGTGGCAGCCCGCACTCGACACACTCGTCAAGAAGAGGATTTCCTTCGTGATGAGGTGCAAGAGAGACACCACCAAGCAAGAATGCAACAAGAAGCTCCTCCTCAACAAGAACAACAAGCTCGACAAGCACACCATGATAATGGACATCTACTTCGACAAGAGCAACATGATATTGCAATGATATTGCAAACCGCCAAAATCAAGACCGCCCTCCCAATAGGCAAGGAAACAATGACGAGCATCGCAATGGCAAGCTCAAATTCACCATGCCAATTTTTTCCGGAAGCATTGATCCCGAAGACTATCTCTCAAGGGCATTGAAGGTTGACAAGATCTTTCGCCTTCACAACTTCGATGAAGAGAAGAAGATCGCAATGGCATCCCTTGAGTTCCAAGACTATGTTTTCATTTGGTGGGAGCAAATCATAGAGAGAAGAGAAGCAAAAGGCGAACCTCCTATCACCACTTGGGCTCAAATGAAGGAAGTCATGAGAGCATGCTTTGTGCCAACATACTAAAACCGTGACTTGTTCAAGAAGCTACAACTCCTCAGGCAAGGTACCAAGTCCGTTGAAGAGTACTACAAGGAGATGGAGATTGCCATGATAAGAGCAAACATCACGGAAGATGAAGAGCAAACGATGGCGAGATTCTTGAATGGACTCAACTATACTATCAAGAAGATTGCGGACTTCCAACCATACAACAATCTCCTCGAGCTAGTACATCAAGCAACCAAAGCGGAGCGACAAGTTCAAGAGGACTACAAGTACTCCAAGTTCAACTCCAAGAACTTCGGCTCCTACAATCAAGCTTCAACGACTTTGGCTACTCCTACTACCTCTACCAAGCCATCTACAAACTTCGGCGACAAGTCAAGCTACAAGAATGCGACTACATCGAGCCGTCCACCTTCTACCAACAACTTCAAGCCTAGAGCTTCATCATCTACAACTCCAACCGAAGACAACACCAAGACGAGCTCCATCAAATGTTTCAAGTGCTAAGGACGAGGCCACAAGTCATTTGAGTGAAAGACCGTTCGCACCATGATCATCAATGATGACGGATCTTATGACTCCATGAGCGATGATGAGATGGAAGCACTTGAACATGTCGCAATGCATCGCCAAGTGAATGAAAAAGAATACCATCAAGTGTTTTGCGACAATGACTCAAGCCCCAATCTTGTTGTCTCCAAGGTCTTGACACTCCAACACCAACAAGATGACGACCAACGATGTCACATTTTCCATACGAAGGTCGGCATCAATGGACGCTCCGTCAAAGTTATCATCGATGGAGGAAGTTGTCACAACTTGGCAAGCAAAGAGCTATGCGACAAGCTTCAATTGGTCAAGACGAAGCATCCTCACCCCTACAAGGTCCAATGGCTCAACGACGCCGGAAATCTTCGAGTCGAGCACACCGTGCAAGTCTCTTTCAAGATAGGCGCCTACGAGGACACTCTTGAATGTGATGTGATCCCCATGTCCGTGTGCCACCTTATTCTTGGACGTCCATGGCAATATGATTGTGGAGTCACACACAATGGACGAACAAATCACTATAGCTTCAAGATGAAGGGAAAGGAATTCGTGCTCCGACCAATGTCTCCAAGTCAAGTAGCCGCCGACAAACACTTATCTACCAACCATCGTGGAGAGAATGGTGAGAGAGTGACCCACCAAAAGGAGAGTGAGAGCCACAAGCCAAATATGAGCGACTCCACGATGAGCGACAAGAAGCAATTATTTGCCACCAAACGTGAGATGAGAGAAGTGTGTGAGAACCCATCGAGTGTCTTTCACCTTGTGCTTTTATGCAAAGGGGAAGCCAAACCTACTAACACTTAACCTCCTCTACCTTTAGTGTTGTCTAATTTGTTGCAGGAATTCTCGGATGTCTTTCCCGATGAGCTACCTCAAGGTCTACCTCCACTTCGCAGAATTAAACACCGCATCGACCTCATACACGGCGCACCACTTCCAAACAAGGCTCCTTACCGCGTCAACCCCGAGGAAACCAAGGAGATACAACGGCAAGTGCAGCAACTGATGACCCACAACCGTAAGGGATCTATTGCAACGTTTTCGATAAGTAAGAGTGTCGAACCCAACGAGGAGCAGAAGGTATTGATAAGTTGTTCTGAGCAAGGAATAACTGCAAGCACTGAAAGATAACTTTTTAGGGGTTTTCTTGATATAAGCAACAGGAAGGTAAAAGCGAGCAAAGTAAAAGGCAATGGAGAGTAACAAGTGGCCCAATCCTTTCTGAGCAAAGGAGAGGCCTAGCAACTGAACTTATAAAGGCTAAAGTGTTCTTGAGGACACACGGGAGAGGTAGTCATGTGCTTTCGCCATATTCCGTATCGGTACTATGTTATGTGTTGATAAGTGCTGAGTGGGTGGATCTATGCTAGTACACTCTCTAGACTAAGATGAGTGCACTCTTATGATTAAACACCTTTCAAGCATCCGCAAATACAAGATAGTATTTAAGGCAAAAGCTTAACCATAGCAATACGATCGATGATCCATTGTTCCCTTGTGCAAAAGCGTGCGAACTGGGGTTCAGGTTTCTGTCACTCCGGCAACCCACCGTAAGCATTCTTTGTACACAATGTATTCCCCTAGGTCCTTAATAAGGCGAAGTGTTGAGTGTTCGACTCACACAACACCACTAGGAAAATAACAACACAACTTAAGTATCAAACAACACATATTACTTCAACATCATATGACTACTAACAACAAGACTTTTCCCATGTCCTCAAGAACTAAAGTAACTACTTACAAGACATAAAAGAGATCATGATCAGTGCAGATAAATGGATGATAAACAATCTGGACATAATGATATTTCTCCAACAAAACTCAATAGCATTCACCACAAAGTAGTAATCAACACCGATAGAGTAGAGAGGATAGATAGTACGGATTACAACACAAGTTGCACTTGTGATATGAGATTGGATGAAGATGGAGATGGTGCTGATGTTGGGGATGATGTTGATGATGATCTCGATGATGCCCGTGACGATGGTGATGACGATGGCGATGATCTCCCCTTCCGGGAGGTGATCTCCCCGGCGGAATCTGCCCGCCGGAGATGGCTTTTTCTTCTCTGTAGGTTTCCACCACGGAGCGGCGGCGGAACTCCGTCAAAACTCTCCCTTTTAGGGTTTTTGGATGATGAGGAATATATATGCCAAAGGGGGCAGCCGGAAGTGGGCTAGGGGCTCCAGGCGCCCCCCGGCGCGGCTAGGGTGGGGGTCGCGCCAGGTGGCCGCCTGGGCGCCCTGTGGCCCCCCTCTGGTTGCTCCTTTGCGTGTCTTCGTGATCCTTCTGGAAAATACCCTCTGTCGATTTTCAGGTAATTTGGAGGTATTCTTCTTCAGCAACTCAGCGTCCACTTTTTACCGCTGAATCCTGCGTCTGCTGCTTCGGCACCGAAAAGTTGCAAACTGTGTAAAATAGGCCAAAACAACATAATAACATCATCATAATGTGAAATATATCAATGAATAGGGATGAATTACGATATAAAATAGTGATGCATTTTGGACGTATCAACACCCCCAAGCTTAGACCTCGCTTGTCCCCAAGCAAATATTGAGCTCGGTAAACCTGTCCACAAGTTTAGAGAGTGAAGTGTCGATAAATAGATTACGGACAAGAAGCATCACAGTCTCTTCATCAAACTCAAATATCCTCAACAGCAATCTTCAACTCATAAGGCCCTTATAAAAGAGTGGTAACACTTATAATCGAAAGTAGGGCTAAGGAAACTCATCAAATCATGGCAAACATGTCCTTTGGTCAAAGAACAACTAATAGCTTTTACTTTTGCTCTTTCTCTTTATGTTTTGATGAGATTAATTGAAGCTTTTGAAAGAACATGTTATTAGGCAAGAAGTGAAAGTGTTAACACAAAGGAAGATGTTTGCTTAAGCTGGGCTTGACAAACAACTTACCTATCAAATGATAATGTCAACAAGGATATGATATGACAAATCTTAATGCAACTTTATATGAATGAATCCTCATCAACATCAAATGTCTGCTCTCTTTAAGAATAGAAGGAAGTGGGAATAACTGACTCAACCTAAAACTAAGAGATAGGCCCTGCTCTAGGGAAGTAGGGAAAACTCATGTGCTATCCTTAAATCAAACAGAATGAAAACAAGTTTTGAGAGGTGCATGATTTGTCAACGAATGCTAATAGATAACTCAATTACTTCTCGAGCTGGACATGTTTCGAGGAACGGCTCCCGCATGGGGACGATCATATCCCCTTAATCTCCTTTGTTTATCGCTGCCAAAGTTTTCTGATTTCTCATGAACAAAGCGTGAAGGAGGGTTTGTTTGTTGTATTATCTTTTATGAGCCGGGCGCACTCATGCCAGTTCCTTCTCGTATTAGGGGTTTGCAGATTAGACATGCAATCCCGGGGTAAAACTTGTCCAACTTAAAAAGATCATGAATTAACTACTACTTCCTCATGAGCTAAAACAGGGGCACAAAATAGAAGATTTTGAACAGTCAAGGATAACACACAAATTCTATACTTTAGGAGGTGGTAGTGGAATACCACGAATAGGAAGGTATGGTGGACTCATATGGAAGGTATTGGTTTAAGGGTATGGATGCACAAGCAGAATTCCGCTTAGTACAGAGTTTAGGCTAGCAAAGGCTTTGAGAGAACAGACAATTGATGATGACTAAGATGCAAAGCAATATAAAGCATAAACATTAAAATAAGCATAACACATCAAGTTTTCTTCCTTGTCAGCATAACACTTCAAGCATAATAACATAAAGGTTTTGGCTATGTCGCTACTTTAAGAAAATCATGCTTGTTTGTTATGACCAAAGCTATGTTTGCCAAGATTAAATAAAGTTTTCAAAGCCATACCTGATATAAGGTCAATACTCCCCATAAGAATCATCATATAAGGTCGATTGCGTGAAGAGAATACCGAGTGCAGCAAAGGAACCAATAGACTTCTCATTAATATTCCATCATAGACGACTCCACACTCACGGATACAATCTCTCCACAGAAGGAGTGATAGACCTCAATGCACACACCTATTTCATATAATAACCTCCCTAAACATGATACGACTCTACTTGACTCTAAAAGACAAAAGATAAAGATAAAGATACCGGGCACTCCCCCAAGCTTGGAACAAGCCAAGGGGATGCCATTACCCAAGGAGATTTCACTCCTCATTCTTGTTGACGTTGATCACGTAGTCCTCGGCGAAGCGCTTCCATGGAAGGGGTTCTCCAGTCTCATATGAGAAGTTTGTCTCCTGAATCCTGCATGCAGCACCCATACCCATGCGCATAAACCTTAGTTCATACTCACAGTTCTGGTGATGTAGATCATAAATTTTCCCATGGAGCTCTTCAATTCTTTCTTCAGATGCGGTGATGCTTTTCCACATCTCCTTCAGGAAGTAGGTCTTCAGCTCATTGATGATGTCAAAGTTAGCTTCAACACCACGCTCGGTCATCTTCTTGTACTTGAAGACTTCTTGCTCCACTTCTTCTAGCCTGGCCTGGATGCTCCCCTCCTTGATAGGTCCCTTCAGATCTTCTTGATGGAGGACACCGTCCTCCATCCGAACAACCTGAGGGTGCTTCTTCACCTCAGCGATGTAAGGGTTGATGACGAACTTGTCCTTGGGGGAACTTGGGGAAGCCATGGCACCTGGGTCTAGCTAAAAGATTTCCTGGTAGAAACAGATCGAAAAGAAAACACACGAAATCGCGAGATACGTTGCCGGAACAATCCGGGCAAATATATAGCAAAAATTTCTGCACAGAAAGGAAGGTAACAAGCTAAAACGGGGTCGGAGACGGACTGCTGGGTGCCCAGGCGGCCTCCCGGCGCGGCCAGGAGGTAGGCCGCGCCAGGGGGCGCCTGGGCCCCCTGGGGCTTGTCTCCGGTTCCACTTAGGCTTAGAATTTTACTAATTTTGCAAAAACTCGTAATATGGAACTTTTATGGCGGTTCACGATGTTTCCTTACCGTAATACATACCTTTTCTTATTCTGCTTCTGCTGGTGTCTGAAACAGGGCTGCAACATGTTCTTCGTGAGTTGTTGTGTATATCATATTCACATCAACATTGACAGGGTCTCCTGCTATGTAATGCTTAAGTCGTTGCCCATTCACAACTTGAGGTTTGGTGCCTTCAAAATTGTTAATCTTGATTGCACCAGACCGATAGACTTCTTCAATATGAAATGGCCCTTCCCACCTGGAAAGTAGTTTGCCAGGAGAAAACCTGAAACGGGATCTAAACAACAAAACTTTATCACCAACATTAAATTCACGTTTCAGAATCCTCCTATCATGCCACTTCTTTACCTTTTCCTTGAACATTTTAGCGCTCTCGTAAGCTTCACTTCTCCACTCATCTAGAGAAGTCAAGTTCATGAGACGCTTCTCACCAGCTAACTTTGGGTCAGCATTAAGCTCTCTAACAGCCCAGAAAGCTTTGTGCTCTAATTCTAATGGCAAATGGCAAGCCTTACCATAAACCATCTTATAGGGGGACATGCCCATGGGGTTTTTGTAAGCAGTTCTATACGCCCACAAAGCATCTCCTAACTTATTTGACCAGTCCTTTCTATTTCTATTAACTGTCTTCTGCAAGATCAACTTGATCTCTCTATTGGTGAGCTCAACTTGCCCACTAGTTTGAGGATGGTACGGTGAAGCAATTCTATGATTGACATCGTACTTGGCTAAAGCTTTTCTAAAAGCTCCATGCGTGAAGTGTGATCCTCCATCAGTCATGAGATACCTAGGTACACCAAACCTAGGGAAAATCACATCTTTGAGCATTTTCAAAGATGTCTTGTGATCAGCACTTTCAGTGGGGATCGCTTCAACCCACTTGGTCACATAATCAACAGCTACTAAAATGTGAATGTACTTGTGCGAAGAAGGAAAAGGACCCATAAAATCAAAACCCCAGCAATCAAAAGGTTCAATCACTAGTGAGTAATTCATAGGCATCTCATTCCTTCTACTAATGTTACCAACTCTCTTACATTTATCACAGGCTAAAACATAATTTCTAGCATCCTTAAAGAGAGTAGGCCAATAAAAACCTGATTGAAGAACCTTATGTGCGGTCCTCTCACCGGCATGATGTCCTCCATAGGGACTATCATGACATTGTCTGAGAATGTCCTTCTGCTCATGTTCTGGTATGCATCTTCTCACGATCCCGTCTGGACCTTCTTTGAAAAGATGTGGGTCATCCCAAAAGTAGTGCCTCAAATCATGAAAGAACTTCTTCCTTTGCTGAAATGTTAAACCTGGAGGCAAATACTTCACAACGATAAAATTAGCATAATCTGGAAACCAAGGATCGGAAAGAGATTGTACTTTTACAACGGCAAGTTGCTCGTCTGGAAAACTGTCGTTGACTGGGATGGGATCATGCGGTATATCTTCCATCCTTGAAAGATTGTCCGCCACCGGATTGTCTTCTCCTTTCCAATCAACAATCTGCAAATCAAATTCTTGAAGAAGGAGTACCCATCTGATAAGCCTTGGCTTGGCATCCTTCTTTGTCATAAGGTACTTAATGGTAGCATGGTCAGTATGAATAATAACTTTGGAATCAACAATATACTGCCTAAACTTATCACAAGCAAACACTACAGCTAAGAATTCCTTCTCAGAAGTAGCATAATTCTTTTGAGCACTATCAAGGGTTTTACTAGCATAATGTATAACATTCAATTTCTTATCAACCCTTTGCCCTAAAACAGCTCCAACAGCAAAATCACTAGCATCACACATAATCTCAAAAGGTAAATTCCAGTCAGGTGGTTGTACTATAGGAGCGGTTGTTAAAGCTTTCTTGAGAACTTCGAAAGCCTCCTTACAATCTTCATCAAATACAAAAGGAACGTCCTTCTGGAGAAGATTAGTGAGGGGTCTCGAAGTCTCAAAAAAGTCTTTAATAAATCTTCTATAGAAACCAGCATGGCCGAGAAAACTGCGAATACCTTTGATGTCCCTTGGATAGGGCATCCTCTCAATTGCTTCGATCTTGGCCTTGTCCACCTCAATTCCCCTTTCGGAAATCTTGTGACCAAGAACAATTCCTTCATTAACCATGAAGTGACACTTCTCCCAGTTGAGTACCAGATTTGTCTCCTCACATCTCTGCAAAACTTTATTAAGGTTGTGGAGACAATGGTCAAAGGAAGTTCCATAGACGGAGAAATCGTCCATGAAGACTTCCACAATCTCCTCACAGAAACCATGAAAGATAGCAGTCATACACCTTTGAAAAGTAGCAGGGGCATTACATAAACCAAAAGGCATATGCCTGTAAGCATAAGTACCAAAGGGACAAGTAAAAGTGGTCTTCTCTTGATCAGCAGTGTTAACATGAATTTGAGAGAAGCCAGAATAACCATCGAGGTAACAAAAGTGGGTATTTTTGGATAACCTTTCAAGCATTTGGTCGATGAACGACAACGGGTAGTGATCCTTCCTGGTTGCCTTGTTCAGCTTCCTGTAATCAATACACATTCTATATCCAATAATAATTCTCTGAGGTATTAGTTCATTCTTATCACTAGGAACCACAGTTGTACCTCCTTTCTTAGGAACACAATGTACCGGGCTTACCCACTTACTATCAGCTATAGGGTAGATAGTACCTGCGGATAGGAGCTTGAGAATCTCAGTTCTTACAACATCCATCATCTTCGGGTTCAACCGTCGTTGATGATCAACAACTGGTTTAGCATCGGGCTCAAGGTTGATAGTATGTTGACAGATAGATGGACTAATCCCCTTAAGGTCATCAAGGGTATAGCCAATTGCACCTCGGTGTTTACGAAGTACTTCCAATAGTCGCTCTTCTTCATATCCTGAAAGGTTAGAGTTGATAATAACACGATATACTTTCTTTTCATCTAAATAAGCATACTTGAGCGTATCGGGAAGAGGTTTAAGATCGAACACCGGGTCTTCTTTTGGTTTTGATATAATTCCCAAAGGTTCAACCGGAAGGTTGTGCTTCAGGATAGCAGGTTGTCTCAAGAATATTTCATCTAGTTCATTTCTTTCCTGCATATGCAAATCATTCTCGTGGTCCTCCATATATTGCTGCAAAGGATCATTAGGGGGAATAGAAATAGAAGCAATACTTTCAATAATTTTATCATCACTAGGTAAATTGGTACCACGAGGCTGCTTAGAGAACTTAGAAAAGTTAAATTCATATGGCTCACCATTGAATTCAACAGAAACTTTACCTTTCTTGCAATCTATTATAGCTCCACAAGTTCTAAGAAAAGGTCTACCAAAAATAATAGGACAAAAATTGTCCCTCACTGAACCAAGTACTAGAAAGTCGGTAGGGTATTTTACCTTTCCACATAGGACTTCAATGTCTCTCACAATTCCGATAGGAGAGATAGTTGCTCTGTTTGCAAGATGAATGGTAACATCAACTTCTTCAAGTTCACAAGGTGAAATCTCACCGATGATCTCTTGATAAAGTGAATAGGGAATAGCACTAGCACTCGATCCCAAATCGCATAGCCCATAATAATTGTGATCTCCTATTTTAACAGATACTACTGGAGTACCTGAAATTGGGCCTTTATTCTTGGTTGTGACAAGGTTAGTGGAAACAGCACAAAAATTTACATTGGAATCCAAAACATCATTAGTAACAAGGTCTTTAACCAATGCAACTTGAGGATCGACCTTGATCTGGTCCTCAGGCTCATCAATTCTTCTCTCACTTTTATTTATTATGCCTGTCACAAGAGAGTGCTCCCTTATCCTTGCGGGAAAAGGAGGCTTTTCATATATAACTACAGGCTAAATAGGGTCAGCAACATGAATATCAACAGGTAACTCTTTGAAAGGTTCATGATGCTGATCTCTCTTCTTTTTAAAAGAATCAACGTGAGAGGCAAAATCCTTACAGAAATCAATCATTAGATGGGAATCAAGACCAATCTTAGAGCAAAAGGTATTGAAGTAATCAGTTTTCACATAGCTCCCAATATAATCATGCTCATAATTTATAGCGGGTTCAATACCTTTATCGATTTCCCAATCTTCGGTATTCCTCTGGATCCTTTCAATGAGATCCCACCTTTCTTCAACACTCTTCGTCTGAAATACCCCACTAGAGGAGGCATCCAGCATCTCCTTATCCTGACGAGAAAGCCTGGCATAAAAATTTGTAAGTATAATTTCCTTGGGGAGCTCATGAATAGGACATTTGAGCATTAGGGACTTCAATCTCCCCCAAGCTTGAGCAATGCTTCCTCCGTCACGAGACCTAAAGTTATAGATATAGTTCATGTCTCGATGAATTTCATGAAGAGGATAAATCTTGGTATAAAAGAGAGACATAAGCTCTTGCCAATCAAGCAAGTGTGAGTTATCGAGAAGATTATACCAATCTGAAGCTTTATCTATAAGCGATACGGAGAACAATTTCCTCATGACAAACTCCATTGATACACCTGCAAGCTTAAATAATGAACATAGTTGTGACAGATATAGCAAGTGTTCACCGGGATGTCTGTCTCCTGCATAACGATTAGCCAAAACATAATCGATAATACAAGCTGGTATTTTATAGGGCACAATTTCAGTAGGGGGAGCAGCAACCACCACAGGTGTGGGGCGTCTTCCCACAAGCAACGATCCAATAGCAAGGTTGTCCATAAGGACAAAGAGCAGCAACAGCAAAATAAAAACAGAAATATAAAAACTTCCTTACCAGCTTCACTTACCAATAGCGCTACACTCCCCGGAAACGGCGCCAGAAAACGGTACTTGATGACACACAACCGTAAGGGATCTATTGCAGTGTTTTCGATAAGTAAGAGTGTCGAACCCAACGAGGAGCATAAGGTATTGATAAGTGGTTCTGAGCAAGGAATAACTGCAAGCACTGAAAGATAACTTTTTAGGGGTTTTCTTGATATAAGCAACAGGAAGGTAAAAGCGAGCAAAGTAAAAGGCAATGGAGAGTAACAAGTGGCCCAATCCTTTCTGAGCAAAGGAGAGGCCTAGCAACTGAACTTATAAAGGCTAAAGTGTTCTTGAGGACACACGGGAGAGGTAGTCATGTGCTTTCGCCATATTCCGTATCGGTACTATGTTATGTGTTGATAAGTGCTGAGTGGGTGGATCTATGCTAGTACACTCTCTAGACTAAGATGAGTGCACTCTTATGATTAAACACCTTGCAAGCATCCGCAAATACAAGATAGTATTTAAGGCAAAAGCCTAACCATAGCAATACGATCGATGATCCATTGTTCCCTTGTGCAAAAGCGTGCGAACTGGGGTTCAGGTTTCTGTCACTCCGGCAACCCACCGTAAGCATTCTTTGTACACAATGTATTCCCCTAGGTCCTTAATAAGGCGAAGTGTTGAGTGTTCGACTCACACAACACCACTAGGAAAATAACAACACAACTTAAGTATCAAACAACACATATTACTTCAACATCATATGACTAGTAACAACAAGACTTTTCCCATGTCCTCAAGAACTAAAGTAACTACTCACAAGACATAAAAGAGATCATGATCAGTGCAGATAAATGGATGATAAACAATCTGGACATAATGATATTTCTCCAACAAAACTCAATAGCATTCACCACAAAGTAGTAATCAACACCGATAGAGTAGAGAGGATAGATAGTACGGATTACAACACAAGTTGCACTTGTGAGATGAGATTGGATGAAGATGGAGATGGTGATGATGTTGGGGATGATGTTGATGATGATCTCGATGATGCCCGTGATGATGGTGATGACGATGGCGATGGCGATGATCTCCCCTTCCGGGAGGTGATCTCCCCGGCGGAATCTGCCCGCCGGAGATGGCTTTTTCTTGTCTGTAGGTTTCCGCCACGGAGCGGCAGCGAAACTCCGTCAAAACTCTCCCTTTTAGGGTTTTTGGATGACGAGGAATATATATGCCAAAGGGGGCAGCCGGAAGTGGGCCAGGGGCTCCAGGCACCCCCCCCCCCCCCCGGCGCGACTAGGGTGGGGGCCGCGCCAGGTGGCCGCCTGGGCGCCCTGTGGCCCCCCTCTGGTTGCTCCTTTGCGTGTCTTCGTGATCCTTCTGGAAAATACCCTCCGTCGATTTTCAGGTAATTTGGAGGTATTCTTCTTCAGCAACTCAGCGTCCACTTTTTACCGCTGAATCATGCGGCTGCTGCTTCGGCACCGGAAAGTTGCAAACTGTGTAAAATAGGCCAAAACAACATAAGAACATCATCGTAATGTGAAATATATCAATGAATAAGGATGAATTACGATATAAAATAGTGATGCATTTTGGACGTATCAGCAACTCATCGACAAAGGTCATGTACGCGAAAGCTTAAGCCCTTGTGTCGTTCCGGTTATTCTCGTGCCTAAGAAAGATGGAAGTTTTCGCATGTGCTCCGATTGCCGTCCTATTAATGCTATCACCGTTAGATACCATTATCCTATCCCGCGCTTAGACGATATGCTTGATGAATTATGTGGTGCCACCATCTTTTCAAAAATTGATCTTAAAAGTGGTTACTACCAAATTCGCATTCAAGAGGGTGATGAGTGGAAAACGGCTTTCAAAACCAAATTTGGGTTATATGAGTGGCTTGTTATGCCAATGGGTTTATCCGAAGCACCCGGTTCATTTATGCGTCTTATGCATTTTTGTCTACGACCCTACATAGGCATATTTGTAGTGGTTTACTTTGATGACATCCTCGTTTTTAGCAAGACGCTAGAGGACCATGTGACACACATCCGTATGGATTTACAAACCCTTCGGAAAGAGCGCTTATATGCTAATATGGAAAAATGCACTTTTGGCGTTGACAAGGTCGTCTTCCTAGGATTTGTCGTTTCTTCACAAGGTGTTCACGTTGATGAAACTAAAATTGAAGCAATTAAAACTTGGCCTCAACCAACGAATCTCATGCAAGTGCGTAGTTTCCTTGGTCTAGCCGGTTTCTACCGACGTTTTGTGAAGGACTTTAGCACTATTGCTATGCCTCTACACGCCTTGAGCAAGAACAACGCACCCTTCATTTGGGGTCCTTCGCAAGACACCGCGTTCAATGAGCTTAAGAGCTTGCTTACACACGCACCACTTCTAGCCCTACCAAACTTTGATAAACTGTTTGAGATTCATTGTGACGCTAGTGGTACCGGCATAGGTGGCGTGCTAATGCAAGAAAAGCGCCCAATTGTGTACTTTAGCCAGAAGCTATCCGGAGCACAACTTAACTAGCCCATTTATGACAAAGAGCTTTATGCCTTGGTGAGAGTTTTACGTGTTTGGGAACATTATCTTAGACCTCATGAATTCATTCTTCATATGGACCATGAGACTCTCAAGTATCTCAAGGGTCAAACTAAGTTGAACAAGCGTCATGCTAAGTGGAGTGAGTTCATTGAGTCTTTTCCCTATGTCATCAAATACATCAAAGGTAAAGAAAATGTTGTGGCGGACGCGCTTTCCCGCAAATGCATGCTTGTAACACAACTTGAGTTGAATGTGATTGGCTTTGAGCACATAAAAGATTTATATGAGCATGATCCTTTCTTTGCAAATGCTTATGCTAAGTGCTTGACTCACACTTCTTGGGAACATTACTATCTAAAGGATGGATATCTTATGAGAGCAAACAAACTTTGCATTCCCGAGTCTTCGCTTCGTTTGCTCCTCTTGCAGGAATCTCATGGAGGAGGACTCATGGGACACTTTGGAAGCGACAAGACATTTGCTACGCTCTCAAAGAACTATTTTTGGCCCAAGATGCACCGTGACGTCTCACGCCTCACCAACCGATGTTCTACATGCCGCAAAGCTAAGTCCAAAGCTCAATCTCATGGTATTTACATGCCTCTTCCTATTCCATACTATCCATGGGAAGACATAAGCATGGATTTTGTACTTGGATTGCCTAGGACTCAAAATGGCAAAGATTTCGTGCTAGTTGTTGTGGATAGATTCTCTAAAATGGCTCATTTCATTCCTTGTAACAAGATAGACGATGCTTCACATGTTGCAAATCTCTTTTGTAGGGAGGTCATTCGTCTACACGGCGTGCCCAAGACGATCGTATCGGACAGGGACGTCAAGTTCTTGAGCTACTTTTGCAAAACACTATGCGCCAAACTCGGAATCAAGCTACTATTCTCTTCGGCATACCATCCACAAACCGACGGCCAAACAGAGGTGAAGAACCGCACGCTTTCGACGCTTCTTCGCGTGTTCATCAAGAAGAACATCAAGGAATGGGAGCAATGTTTGCCCATCACCGAGTACGCCTACAACCGCGCAAGACATTCGACCACCGGCAAGTCCCCCTTCGAGGTCGTCTACGGCTTCAACCCGTTGTCCCCATTGGACATCCTACCTCTACCTCTCTAAGAGCGCACGAACATGGACGCAAGTGCACGAGCAAGCTATCTCAAGAAGGTGCACGAAGATACAAGAACAATGATCGAGCGACAAGTACATCGTCTCGCCACCAAACTCAACGTCAACAAGGCACCAATGGTGTTCCAACCGGGAGATCTTGTTTGGCTACATCTTCGCAAGGACCGTTTCCCACACGAGCGCAAGTCCAAACTACTACCTTGCGCCGACGGACCCTTCAAGGTGCTAGCACGCTACAACAACAACGCCTACAAGATCGACGTTCCACGCGACAAGTACTCTGTGAGCGATACTTTCAACATCAAGGATCTATCTCCTTTCCATGGTGATGAAGATTTCGATCCGAGGTCGGATCATTCCCAACGGAGGGGAGATGACGTGGAGCATCCCGAGGTCATCCCCATGGACCCTCCATCACCTCGCCAAGTGCCTCAAGGACCAATGACACGTGCTCGTGCTTGAGCTCTCGAGACCGAGGTGACGTCACTCCTAGCCCTACTTCCATACGAATCTTGCGAGACATGGTTGCTACCTCAGACGGATGTGTTTTGTGTGCTCAGGTGTGAAGAAGACCACATTGGAGATGTGCGTGAAGATGGACAAGTGATGTCTACACACGCTTCTACTCTTGTAGACTATGTTGGGCCTCCAAGCGCAGAGGTTTGTAGGACAGCAGCAATTTCCCTCAAGTGGATGACCTAAGGTTTATCGAACTCAGGGAAGTAGAGGTTGAAGATGGTCTCTCTCAAGCAACCCTGCAACTAAGATACAAGAAGTCTATTGTGTCCCCAACACACCTAATACACTTGTCAGATGTATAGGTGCACTAGTTCGGCGAAGAGATGTTAAATGGCAAGTGATATGGATGGCAAAACAAAGTAATATAAATCTGTAATAAAAAGTGCAGCAAGCAAACAAGTGGTAAACGTGAGCACAAGTGGTATTGCAATGGTGGAAACAAGGCCTAGGCTTCATACTTTCACTAGTGGCAACTCCCAACAACATTAACATAATCGAATCACATGATATCTCCCATAAAACATGCAATGGAGACGCACCCGGAGGTCATTCCTTCGTGGTCAAGAGAGGACGAGAATTATGTAGGGCTACAAAAGCACACCTCAAAGTTCGTAGTTCTCAATCTAAGGATTTCCCAATGTCACCGCGGCCATCCAAAGAGAGTCCCACAATCACCACAACATATCTAAAGGATAGTCAAAGACAAGCACCAAGAGACTCTCAATCTTCAATCAACACACAAGAGAGGAAATCACTTATGAAATATTTTTCTAATCCATGTCCAATAGACCGCTGTCACCTTGGTCTCGGGGATTATACTAGATAAAGACAAGTGAGTACATCAATCCAATACATAGAGGAAGGGGAAATATCATGGGATCACCCTAGATTAACATAGCCTATGATCACAACGAAGATTACATCATGGGAGAGAGAATTGACCACATAGCTACTGGTAGAAACCTCAGCCCCGAGGAGGAACTACTCCCGCATCATGGAGGGAGGAAGCAACGTCGATGGAGATGAATCCGGGGGCACTTCCCCGTCCCGGCAGGGTGCCGGCACAGGAATTCTGGTCCCCCGAAGCTTGATGGCGATGGCGGCGGAGATCGGAATTGCGTCTGGAGAAAAGAGGTCCGGAATCAGGGTTTCCTGGACGGGTGTTAAATATATGCCAAAGGGGGGCATCAGCGGAGGTCTGGGGGGCCCAGGCGCCCCCCCGGCGCAGCCAGGAGGGGGGCCGCGTGGGCAGGCCGCCTGGAGCCCCTGTGCCCCCCCTCTGGCCCTACTTTGGCCGCATGGAAGCTTCCGGAACGCTGATTTTTTATATAATTTTTCCGGGATTTTTCTGGCAGTTTACGTGATAAGAAAACCTGAAATACAAAAACAGCAGAAAACAGAAACTGGCACCGGGGTGCACTGAGTTAATAGGTTAGTCCAAATATGATCAAAAGTGTATGGAAGTGTATAAATATCATAGCAATATCATCCAAAAGAGGCATGGAGCAAGCAGAAATTATAGATACGTTTTGGACGTATCAACATCCCCAAGCTTAATTCCTGCTCGTCCTCGAGTAGGTAAATGATAACAAGAATAATTTCTGTGGTGACATGCTATTAACCATATAGGACTTTTCATAGTCATATGACAAAGGCTTACTGAGACAATGAATCTGTAGTAATTAAGTTGCCTCATGAGAGAATCACAAAGAATTGAAAGTTTTACAATATGGTACTGAAACATCAAATAGATTTGTAATGAGCATGGTGTGCAAATATGATAAAGTGATATCTCGCTTGCCCCCTTTAGTGAAGCAAAACATAAATGCAGGGGCACCTCCAAGGCTTAAGTGATGACTAGATACAATGATTTCAGAATAAACAATATCACAATCATGCAAAAGACAATGCTACTTTGGGACAATGCACATTACACTCAGAATGACAATCATGCTCTCAGTAGTTGGTGCTTTAAAAGAAGGTGGAGACTCTCGAACCATGGCTTTTGTTGGCAAGGTTGAAAACCCGTAGTCGGAAACAAAGACAAAGCATGTACCAGAGCTCTTGGTTTTAAAAACAGAGGTAATAATATATTTTTTGGATATGCATGTTTCGTCAACGAATGCTAGCAGATAACTCAATTACTTCTTGAGATGGACAAGTTTCGAGGAACGGCTCCCGAATGAGGACGATCACATCCTCTTAATCTCCATTGTTTATCACTGCCAAAGTTTTCTGATTTCTCATGAACAAAGCGTGAAGGAGGGTTTGTTTGTTATATTATTTGTGAGCCGGGCGCACTCTTTGCCAGTTCCTTCTCGTATTAAGGGTTTGCACATTAGACATGCAATCCCGGGGTGAAGCTTGTCCAACTTAAAAAGATCATGAATTAACTACTACTTCCTCATGAGCTAAAACAAAGGCACAAAAGAGAAATGCTTTTTTGAATAATTTTGAGATGGTACATGAAAGTCTTCGTTAGGAATGGCAGGTAAATACCATGTATAGGAAGGTATGGTGGACTCATATGGCATAACTGGTCTAAAAGATTTTGGATGCACAAGCAGTCAGTCCGCTTAGTACAGGTGGAGGTTAGCAAAAGACTGGGAGCGACCAACTAAGAGAGCAATGACGGTCATAATCATGCAGAGCGACAAAGCAACATTGAATCAGGCATGGAAGTTATATCGCTACTCAGAAACAAAAGATCATCAAGGCTTGACAGACTTTCTTTATAGTCTTAAATATGCGTGAGCATACGCCAAGTCAATCAAAATAAATTCTTGAAGGAAGATATTACTAAACCATACCACATCATAGGCAAACAAATCATGTTGGTATTCCAATAACACATTGGGAACCCCCCAGCTATTTGAGACTAACCATAAGAAAACATGAATTACTAAGTACCATTATGCACGTAGCATTTTTATCATAGACATATCAACCAATGCAACAGAAGCAAACTCTCTTAATAAGATAAGCATGATAACTAAAGAGAGTTCAAGAAACCAACTAAACAAAAGCTCTTTAAAAAGATAAGCATGAAAACTAAGAGCTGAACATGATAGTAGCTATTGAAAGACAAAGAACACACACAGCAAAGATAGACATGAAAATTCTATGTTATGTTCTAGGTAGAAGTGGAGCGTGCTTCTCTCCCACACAAAGAAAGCTGAGTTCCGACTCGTTATGAAAAGCTAAGGAAAACTAAAAAAGAAACTAAAAGCAAGACGCTCCAAGCATAGCACATAACACATGAAGTGATAAAAATATAGTGGAACGAAAGACGAACTGATAATGTTGATGGAGAAGGGGATGCATGGGGGCATCCCCAAGCTTAGACGCTTGAGTCTCCTTGAATATTTCTTGGGGGTGCATGGGGGCATCCCCAAGCTTGAGCGTTTGACACTCCTGAATCTTTTTATCATCTTCCCTCGCACACTTGAAAACTCCCTTCATACATAACTCATCATAATCTGATTAGCGAGGTTAGTACCCATAATAAAATAATTGTTCCTTGCTGGAAATAAGGATATTCTTGAAGGTCTACTGTTTCTCAAGATTGCCAAAAGGTTTTTGCAAAGAAAAAGCAAGCTCAAGGTTTGCAAAATGAAGGAAAGGCAAAACAGGACAGAATCTGTGAAAAACAGACCAGCAGGTAGTAAATGAATTTTTCGGGGAACTTCTGCAACTCTAATCAAAAAACTCAGAACAGATGCCCGAAAGACAATTGTATAGAGCACGCTGTCGAAAAAATTCAGACCAAAAAGATGATCTGGTGATTTTATACGAATTTTTCTGTCCAAGGACAGAATCTGTTTCCTGGACAGCACGTCACAACTTTTGAACTTTCTTGCAATCAGAGGCTAAACTTGGCACAAAGCTGAAAAGTAAAGATACAATGATGATGCTACTGTAGTAACAAACATCAAGACCACTAAAAACTGAAAGAACAAACTAAAAGCAAAGATAACAAGGGTTGTCTCCCTAGAGCTCTTTCTTTATAGCCATAAAGATAGGCTTAAGACTTTAATGATGCTCTCGTAGGAATAAGAGTTGAAGAACAAAAGAGAGCATCAAGAAGCAAATACCAAATACATTTAAGCCTAACAAGCTTCCTATGCATAGGAATATTGCAATAGAATAATTCATTGAAGCACAAAGCAATAAGCATAGGAAGACAAAACAAGTGCAGCTTCAAAACTTTCAACATAAAGAGAGGGAACTTGATATTATTGAAATATCTATAAGCATGTGTTCCCTTCTCATAATAATTTACAGTGGGATCACTAATAAACTCAACAATATAAGCATCACATAAAGCATTGTTACCATGATCCACATGCAAAAAGGTACTCTTACTCTCCACATAAGCATAATCTTTCTCATTGGTAATAGTGGGAGTAGGACTATCATAAACAACTTGAACACTATAGATTAATTGTGTATTAGGAAGATGGTGTTCAACAAGGGAGTAATTCCCTCCATGATTATGACAAGTTTCATAAGGATAATTTCTCCTTATGTCATAGGTACCTTTATAATCACTATAGATTGGAGTTATAACATCATCATAGTAGAGAAGAGCATTATCATTGCTAGCAACTATATTTGTAAACATGTTGTCTTTATTCTTACTAGCAAAAGAATTATCAATTATCACATCACTAGTGGGTAAAGGATTTGCAATCCTATCATCCCCAAGCTTAGAGCTTTCCATATCATCACTTTCAGAGTTGGTACCAAAAAGATTTTCAAGATCGTAAGTAGCATTATCATCATTTTCCCAATCACAATAAGTAACATGCATATCATAATCAAAATCATCTTCAATAGTACCTACGGACGTATCATCAAGATGATAATTAAGGCAATAAACTTCACCTTCTTCTTTAAACTTACAACCGTTAGGATAAAAGTTGATGGGAGGAATATGCTCAGGCCAGGTTGATACCCATTCTTCTTCCTTCTTGCTCCTCTTCCTCCTCCTCTTCTTTTTCTTCTTCTTAACCTTAGGAGGGAGTGGTTGGAGATGAAGCTTCTCCACATATCCTGGTTTATCATTAGAAACAATAGGGGAAACTTGGGAGAAACTCTCCTTTTTATTAGCAGAAATATAAGAGACATTTTTATACTTTGGTAAAGTTCCCTCCTTTATAATCTTACTTATGTAATCATTTTCATGGCAATTAACAACACGATAGAGATGGCAATTTTGCAAAGTGTTTTTTATTCCTATGGCATTAACATCTATCCAAGAAGTCTTTTCTGATAACTCTTCACACATCAAAAATAACATAAGCTCATCATAAAGATCAGAGGTGATCATGTTATCACACAACTGGTTAACAGTTATGTTTTGAAAGTGCATGCATTGAAAATTAAAGTGACCCTCTATACGGCAAAGTTCACAAGTAAAAGGATAAAGGTCACACAATTCTCTAGCAATTTCATTTAAATATCTGACCCAAGTGATTGTTCTTTCATGCTTATGTTGCTTACAATACTTCTCTTCTTCAATCATAGGCCTTTCACAAGGTCTATCCACTCCACAAAAATTAACATGCTTATATAAAACTTCATTTTTAGGAATTGGATCATGCATGTTGCAATCATCATGAACAATTTCATTTTCTTTGCAAATCTCTTTAAAAGGTTTATGATGCTCGATCCAATCCTCCTTAGGCATATTAAGATGTGAAGCAAAAGATTTGAGGAAATGAACAAGGAGTTGAGAATCAAGCCCAAACTTAGCACTAAACTTATTAAAACTTGTAGTTTCAACAAAGGACTTAATGCAATCATACTCATAAATTATACCTGACTATTTACCTTTGTCGATCTCCCAATCTTCAGTGTTGCGTTGAATTCTTTCAAGGAGTTCCCATTTAGCATCAACCTTTTCGTTTGTGAAAGAACCCATAGAGGAAGCATCGAGCAAATCTTTATCCTGTCGAGAGAGCCTCGCATAGAAATTAGTAATAATCATATCTTTGGGGAGCCCATGGTTAGGACATTTTAGCATTAACGTTTTCAGTCTCCCCCAAGCTTGAGCTATGCTCTCTCCGTCATGAGGATAAAAATTATAAACATAATTCCTATTCTCATGGACTTCATGAAGAGGATAAAACTTGGAGTAAAAGAGAGACTGGATCTCTTCCCACTCCAGCAGGTGAGAGTCATTTAGTAGCCTATACCATTCCAATGCTTTTCCTTTCAGTGACAAGGCAAATAATTTCCTCATGACAAACTCCCTCGATACACCTACAAGCTTAAATAATGAACATAGTTGTGACAGATATAGCAAGTGTTCACCGGGATGTCTGTCTCCTGCATAACGATTAGCCAAAACATAATCGATAATACCAGCTGGTATTTTATAGGGCACAATTTCAGTAGGGGGAGGAGCAACCACCACAGGTGTGGGGCGTCTTCCCGCAAGCAACGATCCAATAGCAAGGTTGTCCATAAGCATAACTAGTGAAATAAAAACAAGAAACAAAAAGATTTAATTGCAAGATCTAAAGATATACCTTCAAGTGCTCACCTCCCCGGCAACGGCGCTAGAAATAGCTTGATGTCTACACACGCTTCTACTCTTGTAGACTATGTTGGGCCTCCATGCGCAGAGGTTTGTAGGATAGCAGCAATTTCCCTCAAGTGGATGACCTAAGGTTTATCGAACTCAGGGAAGTAGAGGTTGAAGATGGTCTCTCTCAAGCAACCCTGCAACTAAGATACAAGAAGTCTCTTGTGTCCCCAACACACCTAATACACTTGTCAGATGTATAGGTGCACTAGTTCGGCGAAGAGATGTTAAATGGCAAGTGATATGGATGGCAAAACAAAGTAATATAAATCTGTAATAAAAAGTGCAGCAAGCAAACAAGTGGTAAACGTGAGCACAAGTGGTATTGCAATGGTGGAAACAAGGCCTAGGCTTCATACTTTCACTAGTGGCAACTCCCAACAACATTAACATAGTCGAATCACATGATATCTCCCATAAAACATGCAATGGATACGCACCCGGAGGTCATTCCTTCGTGGTCAAGAGAGGACGAGAATTATGTAGGGCTACAAAAGCACACCTCAAAGTTCGTAGTTCTCAATCTAAGGATTTCCCAATGTCACCGCGGCCATCCAAAGAGAGTCCCACAATCACCACAACATATCTAAAGGATAGTCAAAGACAAGCACCAAGAGACTCTCAATCTTCAATCAACACACAAGAGAGGAAATCACTCACGAAATATTTTTCTAATCCATGTCCAATAGACCGCTGTCACCTTGGTCTCGGGGATTATACTAGATAAAGACAAGTGAGTACATCAATCCAATACATAGAGGAAGGGGAAATATCATGGGATCACCCTAGATTAACATAGCCTATGATCACAACGAAGATCACATCATGGGAGAGAGAATTGACCACATAGCTGCTAGTAGAAACCTCAGCCCCGAGGAGGAACTACTCCCACATCATGGAGGGAGGAAGCAACGTCGATGGAGATGAATCCGGGGGCACTTCCCCGTCCCGGCAGGGTGCCGGCACAGGAATTCTGGTCCCCCGAAGCTTGATGGCGATGGCGGCAGAGATCGGAATTGCGTCTGGAGAAAAGGGGTCCGGAATCAGGGTTTCCTCGACGGGTGTTAAATATATGCCAAAGGGGGGCCTCAGCGGAGGTCTGGGGGGCCCAGACGCCCCCCCGGCGCGGCCAGGAGGGGGCCGCGTGGGCAGGCCGCCTGGAGCCCCTGTGGCCCCCCTCTGGCCCTACTTTGGCCGCATGGAAGCTTCCGGAACGCTGATTTTTTATATAATTTTTCCGAGATTTTTCTGGCAGTTTACGTGATGGGAAAACCTGAAATACAAAAACAGCAGAAAACAAAAACTGGCACTGGGGTGCACTGAGTTAATAGGTTAGTCCAAATATGATCAAAAGTGTATGGAAGTGTATAAATATCATAGCAATATCACCCAAAAGAGGCATGGAGCAAGCAGAAATTATAGATACGTTTTGGACGTATCAAGAAGTCCCCAAGTTCACGGACGAGGTTTTGCATCGAGAAGGGCTGAAGAAGGCTCCAGGCCCCGGACATCCGGCCCCTGGACAATCATCTACAGAAGGTCACCAGTGGTCGAAGCTACAGGGCCCGGACATCCGGCCAGGCAAGGCCCGAACATCCGGCCTCGGGCCCGAAAATCCGGCGCCACTCCACAGAAGACACCCGAGACTCAACCCCTCGCGCCGGACATCTGGCGCCCCGTGAAGCCCCGGACATCCGGCCCGTCGCCCGGACGTCCGGCCCCTGAATGCCTGCACACATCCCTTTGGGCCGTGGCCCGTGTATCCCTTCGCTCCGTACACTATATATACTCCTTTCCCCACATCGTTTAGGGTCAGCTTTTGGATAGCTCATCATAGACCTTTGTGGATTCTCTCCTACGAGACCGCGGCCTCTTCGGAGAAGATCCACCTCAGATTCAAGACCTCCACATTGGGGAAGATCCCAAGGGATATTCAAGACCTCCTCCGGGAGAAGACTACCTTTGTACCACCGTGATTTGACTATGGATCATGTATCTCGATGTGTATCGTGGATCTAGCACTTGTGTGATCATATTTGTGTTGATTTGAGTGTTTCCCCTCGTGTTTTCCTTCGTTTCCTCCTTGTGTTCTCAGTGTTCGTCATGGGATATTCTCCAATCGTGAAAGATCTGCTGATTAGGGTTCCACCCTACATCAAGAACCCCCCAAGGAAAGGATAAGGACCAAAAGGTAATTGTATATATTGCCAAAAAGTAAGTATTACATTTGGGGTGTTACAAAGAGGCACCTTGAAAGTCTTCAAGTGAATGTCCTCATGACACCTCGTGTGAGGAATAGGAACCCCAGATCAAATTCTTCATATGGATCAAAATCTTCATATGGATCCAAATCCTCATATGGACCAAATTCCTCAAACAGATCAACTTCCTCATATGACCATCATCGTGCTAACACATCTGTTTCGCAGGGAAAGAAGGATTATGAATATGTGCATTATTCTTCAAATCATTATGTTCATAAGTCCTCAAAGAATTTATCTGCTTACTCATATTCTTACTCTAACCCCTCACCTGTGAAACGAACTGCACTTGCTTCAATGCCACAATTCTCATTTGGTGCTCGTCAAATGATGAACTCTTTACCACCCCTCCAGATGTGCGTGGTGAAGAGAAAGAACTAATCTCTTATGCAGGGTCGGGTCTCCAGACGAACTTAAATGTTTGAGGAATTTGCTGGAGACCTGAAAGTTGCTTGAAAGGACGCAAGCTAATCATGCAGAAATGATTCACTCATTTCTCACGTCCACATTCTTCATATATTGTTCTTACTGATGAAATTCATTCTGATGAAATTGATGTCATATTCTTCACAATGAAGCATATGAGTTGTAAGATGTACTAATTCTTCTACAGGATGACTCTCTCAAAGCTACTGAGTGGGTCCTCAACAGTGGATGCACAAATCACATGACCGGTGAAAAGAACCTACAGCTGGACTCTTCTTTATCTCCATCTCACTTGAAGCATATCACCTACGCTAACAAAGGAAAAAAGCAAGGTATTGGGTCTAGGTAAGGTTGCAATCTCAAAAGATCGACACATGGACAAATTCATGCTTGTCGAGTCTCTTGAATTCTACCTCATGTCTGTCTTAATGCTTTGTGACCTTGATATGCTTGTTGTCTTTGGCAAATACAACTGTGTTGTTGTCATGGAATCTGACAGATCCAAAGTCTTTGAAGGCTTTAGGAAAGGAGACTAGTATATTGTTGATTTCTCTACAGGACCACAGCCTGCCACATGCCTTCTTGCAAAAGCTTCAGAAGGATGGCTATGGCATCGACGACTCGGTCATGCTGGCATGAGGAACTTTCACACGCTTGTGAATAAGAAGCATATCCTTGGAATTGAGGGTGTCAAATTCCTCAAAGATCATCTCTGTGGGGCTTGTGAAGCTGGAAAGATGACCAAATCCAAGCATCCCTCGAAGACTATCATGACTACCACTCGTCTATTTGAATTACTTCACATGGATCTCTTCGGCCCTGCACATTACTCTGCATTCACTAATGCAGCATCTCTTTATGGCTTCATCATTATTGATGACTATTCTCGTTATACATGGGTGGATATCATCACATTTAAGCATGAAGTGCAGGAAATCTTCAAGCGGTTTTCCTCAAGGGCCTCGACGAATTTCGGTGTGAAGATCAAGCATATCCGGAGTGACAATGGGACCGAGTTCAAGAACACTGGTCTTGATGACTATCTTGATGAACTTGGTATTACTCATGAGCTGTCAGACCCATACACTCCTCGGCCAAACGGCGTTGTGGAGGGCAAGAACGTGACTCTTGTTGAGATGGCTCGCACCATGCTTGACGAATACAAGACGCCTCTCAGGTTCTGTCTTGAAGCTCTCAACACTGCGTGCCACATCATCAATAAGGTATATCTTCACAAATTCCTCAAGAAAACTTCATATGAACTACTCACTGACAAGAAACCGAATGTGAGTTATCTCAAAGTCTTCGGTGCTAAATGTTGGGTTAAAGATCCTCATCACAGTTCCAAATTTGCACCAAAAGCACATGAAGGTTTTATCCTTGGTCACGAAAAGGACTCGCACACCGACAGGATCTTCATCAATCATCTTCACAAGATTGTTGAGACTGTAGATGCGCGGTTCGATGAATCTAATGGCTCGCAAAGAGAGCACCTGCCTTCTGTGTCAGGTGAAAAATCTCCCGAGGAATCCATAAAGTTCAAAGCTACTGAAGATATCATCCCCACTGAAGAATTAGCTGAAGAAGTCATTCCTGACAATGAAGAAAATCATTCTAGTGCTCCTGAAGAAAATACTCAGCCAGACCAAAGTCGTCAGCCAGCTCATCCTCGTGTCGCAAAAGAAGTGCAGATCGAGAAAATCATCAACGACATCAATGCACCAGGTCCTCTCACACGCTCAAGAGCTTCACACTATCTAACTTTTCTGGGCACTTTGCTTTTGTCTCTACCACAGAGCCCACCAAAGTTGATGAGGCATTTCTGGAACCTGAGTGGATTCAAGCTATGCAAGAGGAATTGTATCAATTCAAGCTCAACCACGTGTGGGAACTCGTCAAGCGACCAGATCCTCGGAAGCACAATATCATCAGCACCAAATGGATCTATTGAAACAAGCAAGATGAGAATGGCCTTGTGGTGAGGAATAAGGCTCGTCTCGTAGCTCAGGGCTACACACAGGTTGAAGGAATTGACTGCGATGAAACTTTTGCTCCTGTTGCTAGACTTGAAGCTATTCGCATACTGCTTGCTTATGCTAACCATCATAATATCATCGTATATCAAATGGATGTGAAAAGTGCATTCCTCAATGGTAAGCTTGAGGAAGAAGTATATGTTGCTCAACCCCCAGGTTTTGAAGATCCTAAGCATCCTGACAAAGTCTTCAAACTCAACAAGGCCCTCTATGGCCTCAAGCAGGCCCCTCGGGCGTGGTATGATACTCTGAAGGAATTCCTCACGAAGAAAGGCTTCAAACCCGGGTCACTTGACCCAACTCTTTTCACAAAGTCATATGATGATGAATTATTTGTGTGTCAAATATATGTGGACGATATTATCTTTGGTTGTACTGATGAATGTTACAGTGACGAATTTGGCTACATGATGCGTGAAGAATATCAAATGTCCATGATGGGAGAGCTGAAATTCTTCCTAGGCCTTCGAATTCGTCAACAACGCAATGGCATCTTCATATCTCAAGAGAAATATCTTAAGGATGTTCTGAGGAAATTCGGCATGCAAGATTGCAATGGCGTCAAAATCCGCATGCCCACAAATGGCCATCTGTGCATTGATGAAAATGGTAAAGACTTCGATCAAAAGGTATAATGCTCCATGATTGGTTCTTTATTGTATCTATGTGCATCTAGGCCAGATATTATGCTTAGTGTTTGCATGTGTGCCCGATTTCAAGCTACACCGAAGGAATCACACCATAAGGCTGTGAAGCGTATTGTTCGATATCTAGCTCACACTCCAACACTTGGATTATGGTATCCCAAGGGCTCTGATTTTGATCTCATTGGATATTCTAACTCTGACTATGCTGGTGATCGAGTAGATCGCAAGTCAACATCCGGCACATGCCATTTCCTTGGACGATCCTTAGTTTGTTGGTCCTCGAAGAAGCAGAATTGTGTGTCACTCTCCACTGTTGAAGCTGAGTACATAGCTGCTCGGTCTTGCTGTGCTCAATTACTATGGATGAAACAAACCCTCAAGGACTATGGCGTCAACATGAAGAATGTGCCTCTCTACTGTGACAATGAGAGTGCCATCAAGATTGCTCACAACCCAGTTCAGCACTCAAGGACAAAGCACATCGAGATCCATCATCATTTTCTTCGTGATCATGTCTTCAAGGGCGACATCTCCATCAACCACGTGAAGACTGAAGACCAGCTGGCAGATATCTTCACTAAGCCCTTGGATGAGAAGAGATTTTGCAAGTTGCAGTGTGAGCTAGATATCTTAGAATCTTCGAATGTTCTTTGAAAAAGGACACCCATCCTAACACTTATGCAAAATTGATGACTTTGATGCGCAACACACGAAGTAACGTTTTTATTCAATCAATGAAGACTAACCCTCTAAGTGTGAAGAAATTAATGAAGAAATTGATTCTCAGAGCCCTACAACAATTGTACGTTGTGTCTGAAATCATCATTCTTATACGGTGGGGTACGCCACCAACAAATGTTGAAAATCTGCAATTTGAGTTTTTCTTCAGTTTTTGAAATTCCTCATTTTTCAAATTCTTCAACTTTGCGATGTCTTCACCCAGCTTATTCTGCTAACACTACCTACCTGACCGTA
Organism: Secale cereale; assembly: GCA_902687465.1. Taxonomy (NCBI): domain Eukaryota; kingdom Viridiplantae; phylum Streptophyta; class Magnoliopsida; order Poales; family Poaceae; genus Secale; species Secale cereale. The sequence continues at coordinate 601,913,502 of LR738711.1, forward strand.
GCTACAGACTAACCCAAAAAACAACTGGACCGAACTGCTCACGCAAAGGGAAAACCCAGCCCACCTTATCTTCTCATACCCACTCCCCCCAATTCTCTCTCTATCTCTCTCGCAACCTCCCTTGCGCGGATGCTGCCAAACCACCACCTCCCCTGCGCCGCCGCATCGCGACCTCCTCTGCGCCGCCGAGTCCGCTCCCCAGTAACTCCCGATCCGCAGCTCCCCCATCGCCCCTGCCTTCCTCTGCCCGCCGGCGCTCTGGGTCGCGGCCATCGCGTTCCACCACCAGCAGCAGTACGGCCCTGCTTCCGTTCCCTCCATGGCGGACCCCCTACCTCCCACCTTCTCCCTCCTGCCCCGATCGACAACCTCCATCGCCGCCCCGCTCGTGTTGCGCCCATCGTGTTGCCCCTCCCGACCCCGTGCTGTCGGATCCAGGCAACCACGTCGGTGTGCCCTTCCACGAGCTTTCCTGGCGTGACCCTACCACGAGCTGCTCCAGCCCGACCCTGCTTCTTCAACAACGGAACGGTGGCAACTCCCCCCGCCCAAGTTCTCTCCTGCACCGAGGCCGCGAGCTTCGTTCACGGGCTCGTTGGATCTCATGATTGGGGCGCTGGCGACGTGCTCACCTACTCCACCGTGCCCCTCCTCTACGTCAGCTCCCGTGCCCGTGCCTCCCGTGGACTCATCGGCGCAGAGGCCGCGCTGCATCCAGGCTAGTTCGAGGCCCTGACGGCCTCCTCATCCTGCCAAGTCTCCAAATCTGTCGGGGTATCAGGTTGTTTCACCGGCCCAATGCTCCTTCTACCTCCCCTTACCGGCGGTCGTGCAACTTCGGTGAACGTTGCTACTCGTGCGCAGATGACGACCGCGTAGTGGCACTGCAGTTCGCTTTGCAGGCGCTCCGTTGATGCGGCCGTGGAGTTCGGCCCACAAGTACATGAAGTTATCTTGCCCCCCTCCCGTAGTTTACCCTTCCGCATGAGCCCCATGCTGCATTTCATTGGGACGAGGCTCGTGGTGCGGATCTGCAGTCCACAGAATGCTCAGTGATAGTGCTGATGCGTTTCAGATTTTGTTTTGGTGCAGTTTGTCGGCGACGCTGGAGCCTTGCAGTCCATTGGCTCCAGGGCGAGCAGTGGGGAGGACACACGGCCGTGCAGTTCCCTATCCTCGTAGTTGTCCATTGAACATGTAGAAGCTCATCTTGCTGCAGTGTATGTGAGCATATGGCCTGCAAGTGCTGCTCTTGATTCCTAGTTTGCAAAACAATGCGGTGTGGTTGGCTGGCCATCGACATGCACTTCGTTTTGGGGGGCAGTACGTTCTTTGTGGACGTGCACTTCGTTCCGCCCGAGCGGCATGAAGCTCTGTTTGCGCGCATGTGTGGCTCGGCTACCTATCCGTGCAGTTCGCATGATACCTTTTTTATATGATGCCCGCCTATTTCTTAATTGCTGGAGTTCACTTATTTGTATTTATTGAAACATCATGTAGTGCATTGTTAAACTCTTTGTTGTTCACTTGTAAAAACAAATAGTGGTTCCCTTTGTAAAAAAAAGTACAGCCCCTTAGTGGTTCACCTTGTAGAACAAGAGAAAGAAATCCCCATGGGAGGTTCACTTCTTTTTCTAATGCAATTTGTTTTGTTTGTGGGATGATTGAAAAAAGAAGTTCATTCCACTTGTTTAGCAGCTCATTACCCCTTTGTATGAAGTGCAATTTGTTTCATGTGTCCCAAAATCAGTCGACTACATCAACACGAGCAGTGTGTTTGGTCCTCACATGTGGTTCATTTTTGAGATTGATGTTGTTCACTTGAGCATAACATGAAAGTGTGAAAAATTTAGTGAAACAAGAAGATGGTAATGCGGTTCACTTCGATATATGATGTGGTTCGCTTGCCCTAGTCTCCGCGGTCCACTCTCGTTAATAAAAAATGTTGACAAAAAGACAACAAGAACTCGTGTGAGAAAAAAATTACGTTCGACAAAAGAAACCATGAAGTTCTCTTGACCGTCTGATGCAGTGCGGTTTTCAGTCTAATGCAGTGCGGTTACTGTGTGATGCAGTACATACAACGATTTTGGTGTCGCGAAAAACAGAGTGTCCGCTTTTCGGTAAAATCAAACTGATCTTAAACCGTTAGGAAATAGAGAGAGTGTTCTACACGAAAATTTCGCGTCTCGTTGATATCTTTCCAACGGTGTATGATTTGAATCATTTTGACCAGCGGTTTGAAAAAAATTCGAGAAAAATGGTCGCTGCCTCTCGTAGTAAGCCGCATGATTTTCAAAATTAACTAAAAACCGTAAGGAATCTCAAAAACATTTCAACATATGAAAGTTGTGCCTCGTTCGTAGCTTTCCAACGGCGTATCATACGCCTCGTTTCGACAAACGGTTAAAAAAACTGAAGCTAAAACAGTACCGAAAATTGCAAATTTTTCGAAAAAACACAATTTCACGATTTAATAAATTCAAAACTGCTATTAAACCGTAGCGAATTAGAAAAAATAGTAGATATGAAAAATATGCGCCTCGACGATACCTTTCCAACGGTGTATCATTTGTTTCATTCCTACGAGCGATTTAGAATAAAACACGAAAAAATGCTCGCTGTCATTCGTTGTGAGCCACACGATTTTCGAAACTGCTCTTAAACTATGATGAATTTTGAAAAGTGTTCAACATGGCGAAGTTGCGTCTACTCCATAGCTTCTCAATGTTATATTACACGCATAATTCCGATAAATGGTTAAAAAACTAGAGCGAAAAAGGTACCCAAAAAACAACACATGTAGTTTTTTCGAGACGAAGTTCACTGGTCGCTGTGTTGCAGTACCTCAGCTACTCAGACTGCAGTGCCCTCGCGTTGTGCGTGCAGTGCGGAAGTGTTATCAGAATAGTTATTCTGCTAATATTAGCAGAATAGACCGGCTATATATATGTATGTATGTATGTATACATGAGTTTAAGTCCTCTACAACATTCACTTATTGCTATTTCTTCAAGATTGTTTTTTTTCTGCTAAGTGAATGTGATCGGACCCTTCCCCCTCCATGCTATACTCAACCTAATCTATTCGCAATTTCTTCGTATGCGTTCTATTTTAAACTTGTTCAAAATCTTCACTGTGTCCTTGACAGCTGAAGAATTTGTGAACGCAGCGTTAAAAAATTTCCTATCTGAATTTTCGGCTTTTGCCTCTCAAACTGTTCCACATTCCACTGAAAGACTTATCTATTCACCCACGATCTCGCACGATCTCCACCTCTCTGTACGTGGGTGACACATGTCGCATGGATGAGAAGGGTTAGGGGCACATTCGTCCATTTTCCTCGGGCGAACGGATTTTCACCGGGCTATTAATACCCCCTCTCCGTCCTCTCTTTAGTTTTACTCCCCTCGACCTCCAAACCCTCGCTCGAGCTCTCAAGACCTAGCGTCGCCGCTACTTCCATCGTCGCCGGTGAGGAAGAGCTTCACTGCCTCGACCTCGTCGCCGTCGTACTCACGCCGGACGCGGATTTCTTCACTCCGCCGCCGCCGTAGTTGTCTTCCTCTGCCAAGTTAGGACGTGGAAGATCTGAACTGATGAGCTTCAAATCCACTATTCACAGTTCGTCGTGTTCTTCGTCAAGCGTAATTAGAAGTTACTTTTACTGCCCTTGTCAATTCTAGTGACTTTTACAAATCCTCAAAAAGGTGTTTATTCTTCAATCTTCACACTCTAAACACCTCACACAATATTTGTTCTTCATATGTTTCTCTAAGCAATGTTTTTCCTCAAAAATTCCTCAATTGTGTGGATTTTCAATTTGCACAACTCTGGAACCTAAGTCAAAGAACGCTTAGTGAAATTCTTCAAGAAACCTCTTGTCAAATTCCTCAAATTTGTTCTTTTTTGCAAAAACAGCTGATAACGCATATGACCTCTTCAAATTCCTCGCTGCTGAATCTCTAGAATCTCATCGACTTAACTCATTTGCAGCATTCTCAAAGAAAAATTACATACCTCCTCAGAGAACTTAATAGTTCAAAATCCTCAGCTGAAGAAAATGGCTGATGGAAAGAAACCTCTGAAGGGAGGGAAGAAATTGGAAGTCAACACTACTTTTGAGATCCCTGATGACATCTATGAAGAATACTGCACACCTGATGAAGCCACGGATGGCAAAGAGACCAAGAATCAGCGCAAGGTGCGCATTCAGAGGATAGAAAGAAGATGGGCTAGAGAATGGAGGGAATATCGTTATGTCACACCCAAGTACATGAAGAAATTCGTTGTACACCCTCCATGCCCAAGACCTCCATTGGCACCAGGCCAAGTTGCTGATCCCTCTAGCATAAGAAGAGGTGGAGAATTTACCAAGGAATGGGCCAAGCGTCAAGCCAAGTTGACTGGGATGGCCAAGGAGGCTGTGAGGAAATTCAACGAAGACACCGATGCTGCTGCTGCTGAACCCTCTGCTAGCAAGCCCAAGAAGGCTATGCCCAAGAAACCTGCTCGCAAGCCAAGTGAAAGTGCAATTAATCCCCGGGTGGTTTTGGTAATTAATAAAAACATATATATCATTGAACTAATAGCTACTTAAGAATCATTTCAGAGAAGTTCGATGATATGGGTATGGAAATGTCTGAAGAAGTGGACCCCTCAAAATGCTAAGGCAAGCATTGGCAAAAGCTCAAGACTCCATTTTTGGTTTAGTGATCAAAGATCACATTGAGTCCATAGGAATAGCCAATACTATTAAAAGGGGATGAGGTTGTGTTGATGATCTGGTTGCTCAAGTGCTTAGTGATTTAGCTCCTTCAACTATCAGCAATTTTCACTACTTAACACACTCATAAGTAATCTCGGACAAACCGATTCTTCCAACTCAGTCCCACCGAGATGAACCACCTCAGTTATTTTCCAAACCCTAGAAATTTCGGTCCATCCGATTTTGAGTTCGGTCTCACCGAAACTGGACTGCCAACCTTCTGTAACCGTTTGTCAACATTTCGGAATATCCGAGTTGTTGATTTCGGTCCCACCGATTCTGGCAAGTTCCTACCTTTGACTCATATCGGATATACCGAGATGGTATTTTCGGTCCCACCGAAAACCCCAACGTTCACTATATTTGAACTTTCGGTCTGACCGAGTTTTCACTTCGGTCTCACCGAGATTGCTCAATTATGTGTGTAACGGTTGGATTTTGTGTGGAGGCTATATATACCCCTCCACCCCCTCTTCATTCGTGGAGAGAGCCATCAGAAAGTACTACCACTTCTACCTTACACTTTCTGAGAAGAGAACCACCTACCCTTGTGTTGAGATCAAGTCATTCCATTCCTATCATATGAAACTTGATTTCTAGCCTTCCCAAGTTGCTTTCCACTCAATCCTTTCTTCCACCACAGCCATATCAGTGAGGAGAGTTGAGTGTTGGGGAGATTATCATTTGAAGCACAAGAGCAAGGAGTTCATCATCATCAACAACATCTATTACCTTTTGGAGGGTGGTGCCTCCTAGATTGGTTAGGTGTCGCTTGGGAGCCTCCGTCTTCGAGATGTGGAGTTGAACCAAGAAGTTTGTAAGGACAAGGAGATCGCCTACTTCGTGAAGATCTACCCCGAGTAAGGCTAGTCCTCCGTGGGCGTAGGCCATGATGGAATAGACAAGGTTGCTTCTTCATGGACCCTTCGTGGGTGGAGCCCTCCGTGGACTCGCGCAGCCGTTACCCTCCGTGGGTTGAAGTCTCCATCAACGTGGATGTACGATAGCACCACCTATCGGAACCACGAGAAAAATCTCCGTGTCTCCAAATTGCGTTTGATCTTCTCCACCTCTCTTTACTACATGTGCAATTTACTTTCCGCTGCTTATACTCTAGAATTGCATGTGTAGGGTGATACTTGAATTGATCATAATTGTGAAACTGCCAAAAAATGTTCATGATCAAAAGGCAGGATTTTTATATTGTCAAGTAGTCTAATCACCCCCCCTCTAGACATACTTTCGATCCTACAAGTGGTATCAGAGCTTTGGTCTCCATTGTTTTGGTTTCCATTGCATTGGACTCCATAAGCTTGGTTCACAACCTAGGAGAGTATGGCGTCTAGTGAGGGTAATTATCGTAGAGGTCCTTACTTTGATGGTACAAATTTTGCTAGTTGGAAGCATAAAATGAAAATGCATATTCTTGGTCATAACCCAGCCGCATGGGGCATTATTTGTGTTGGTATGCAAGGTGAATTCTTCGAGGAAGGAAAAGTTCCAGATCGCGAAGCTACACCGGAAGAGTTGCGGATGTTGCAAAACAATGCTCAAGCTTGTGAAATTCTCTTCAATGCTTTGTGTCCCGAGGAGTTCAACAAAACCAGCCGTCTTGAGAATGCTAAAGAGATTTGGGATACTTTGGTTGAAATGCACGAAGGTACTGAATCTGTGAAGGAATCAAAGCTAGATATTCTTCAAGGTCAACTTGACAAGTTCAAGATGAAGGATGGTGAAGGAGTCGCTGAAATGTACTCTAGGCTTGCTCTCATCACAAATGAGATTGCCGGCTTAGGAAGCGAAGAAATGACCGACCGATTCATCATCAAGAAGATTCTAAGAGCTTTGGATGGAAAATATGACACCGTGTGCACTTTGATCCAAATGATGCCAAACTACAAGACTCTCAAGCCAACTGAAGTCATTGGAAGAATTGTTGCTCATGAGATGACACTTAAGGATAAGGAAGAGCTTCACAACAAGTCAAGTGGTGCTTACAAAGCTACAAGTGATGCTCCCACTACCTCAAGTGACAAGTTAATTTCCAATGAAGAGATAAGCCTAATGGTTAAGAACTTCAACAAGTTATACAAGAATAGAGGCAAAAAAAGAAGCTCAAAGTCTAGATCATATGATGAAAAGAGATCTTCTAGTCGTGATCGAAACTGCTACAATTGTGGAAGACCCGGACACTTCTCAAATGAGTGTACGGCTCCCCACAAGAGAAGAGAAGAATCTCCAAGAAGAAGAGCAAGAGACGAGTCACCTCGGAGAGAGAGAAGGAGTAGAGATGATCGTTATGAACGAAGACCCTCTCGGAGAAGCAAGGATTCAGAGAGGAAAGACAAGTCATCAAGGAGCTACACAAGAAGAAGACATCAAGCTCATGTAGGTGAATGGGTCTCCGGCTCCGACTCTGACAATCAATCCGATGGAAGCTATCACTCCGACTCCGACTACAGTCAAGATGAAGGTGTTGCCGGACTTGCACTCGTATCCTCCAACTCCAACTCCTACGACTTATTTGATTCACCAAATGAGGGAATTGGAAGATGCTTCATGGCTAAAGGCCCCAAGGTAACACACCCTGAATTCATTGACTTTGATAGTGATGAGGATGACTTGCTTGGTGAAGATGAGCTCTTGCATGATAAATCTAGTGAGCTTAGTAACGATGAAAATGCTAGTAGTCTTTATAGTCGAGAAGAGTCGAATGACAATGCTATGAAGGAGATTGAGCGTCTAACTAAAGAACTAAACACTCTTAAGTTAGCTCATGAAACAACTCAAGAAGATCATAGAGAGCTCCTAAGATCTCATGAGAAGCTACGCTTCGAGAAGCTCACTCTAGAGCAAGAACATGAGTTTCTAAAAGCGATCAATGACGATCTTCGAAAGAAGAGTTCTTCATATCTTGCCAAACGACTTCTCTTGTCTAATTTCTTGCCACCTATTAAGACTAAGCATGACAAGCATAAGAAAAGTTCGTCCTCTAGTAGTAACAATAACAATGTTAAATCCAATATTGTTACTTCTAGTAGTTCTCTTGATTCCACTAACAATGTTTCAAGCCAAGTTACACTTGAGCAAGAAAATAGCTTATTGAAGGAAATCATAGAGAAAGGTGTCTACAAGAGTCTTGCCGGAAGCAAGAACTTTGAGGAAATTGTTCGCAAACAAGGAAGGCACCGGAAGAATCAAGGGATTGGTTTTGAGCGAAAGTTCAACGCCGAAGGAGTTGAGTGGGAAGAAGGTCAATACCCTACTCCACAGTTTGTTTCTCAAAAGGAGAAGTATGATCCTACTTCTTCCAATGTGGAACAAGCTCAAGATGACCTTCCACCACAAGACCACAAGCTAAAGGCCAAGGACAAGCTTCAAGAGGAGATTGATGCATTCATTGAAGCACCTCAAGCCATGGTCAAGTGGGTTCCCAAGGACACATCAAGTTCTACTTCGTCAAGCTCAACTACAACCCCAAGGATTACCATCAAGATGATGTGGATCCCAAAGAAGAAGAACTAGAAGGTTCTTGAGGGTGACTCCGCCAACATACTTCACTCATATTCATTTTGGCAAGAACTTGTGCAATCAACTTCCACATCATGCACTAGTTCATGGAGTCACAAACCCTCTTGTTGGTAAGTCAAGGGACAAGGTAATCATTGCTTTCATGGACATCATCTTTTGTGAACTTCAATCTATGTCTATGGATATCCTTGTTTGTTCCTTGTGGGACTAACCCATGTAGGTATTGAAAGTGCCCTAATCCAAAGGATAGCTCCCAACTCTTGATGATCTACATCAACATTGAGCATCCACATCTTCAACATCTACATGAAGTCTTCTACGACAACCCAAGGTTAGTTTGACCCTTTAAAAGGGGTTCTCACATCTAGGGGGAGCTTTGCTCTAAAAATTGAGCTAAAGCATCTTCAAATGATGTGAACACATAAATGCTTTATGTAAAAGTGGTAACCCCACTTGTGCTTAAACGATGAGTATGACCTATGATCAAATGTTCTCATTTGACTCCTAAGTCAAAATACTCATATATAGATGACCTAGTCATCGACAAATTGTGTGCTAGTAGCTAGAGTGTTGGTTGTGCATGTTTGACACATATTTCAGTTGCTATCTTATTGTGTGAGCATGTTGAATGCATGATTTCATCCATTCAAGGACATCCATTTGTTGTTTTGATTGTTTTGACTTTTCTGGCCAAATGGATGGACAAGAATGCCTAAGCACCTTCCCTAGCTATCTATGATTTCTTGTCTCAAATTCTATTCATGCTCATATCACAACTTTGAACAAGTCATTTTCGGACCCTCCGAGTGAGGAGCACTCGGAGCCACCGATCCGTCTAAGGCTGACTTCCAAAACCTTCTAAGTCCATTTCGGTCTGACCAACTTTTCCATCTCGGTCCAACCGAAACGCTTAGACTGATCTAGGTTTCATCTCGGTGAAACCGAGTTCAAAATCTCGGCGTGACCGATATGCGTAACTGCACAGCAGTTATACATTTCGGTGTCACCGAGTTTTTCAACTCGGTCCCACCGACAGTATGGGGATATAAATACTGAGGGCAGCGCGCGATTAATTCTTCAAACCGTTTCGCCCCCAAGTCCCCTGCTGTCGTCGCCCTGGTCTTCGGATCGTCGCCGCCGTCGCCTGTGCGCCCTCGCCGCAGGTCTCCGCCGCCGTCAACGGTATTCTTCTCCGCGCCGTTGCCGCCGTAGAGGGACTCCACCAAGTTAGGGTGAGTCCCGATCCCTCTCGTGCTCCCCATCTGATTCTTGCACGATTGGTTTGCCATGTATCTATCCACGTTTGAGATATTCCTTAAACATCAGATCAGATCCTTTTAGTTTCGAGCGAAATTCTTAGGTTTAGGTTTCCACGGAACACATCTCGGTGAAACCGATTTTGAAAACTCGGAATGACCGATTTGGCCTCTGGCCATTGCACTGCACCGTTCGGTCTAACCGAGTCGTGCAAATCGGTGTGACCGATGTAGAGTCTCAGTGAAACCCTAGTGTTTCGGTAGGACCGAAACCCATTTCGGTCTGACCGAAAGTGGTGTGTAGGTTTCTGTTATACACTTCGGATTCACCGAAACTGAATATCGGTTTGACCGAAATGCATTCTGTGAAAACTCAAAACTAAGATTTGAACTCTTTTTTTTTTGCAAAAACCTCTGCAGTTGTGATAACTCTTCTACTCTGCCTATACCTTATCTATTCACAGGTTGTCAGCCATGTCAGATGCCAGTGACAGCCAGAACAGGTCTGAGTCACCTTTTGCAGAGATCCCTGAGGCAGATACTAGTCCTGAGGCTAGTAGTTCCAGTGATGATGGTGAGAGGAGCACCCCTAGTGGTTTGCCTCCTGCAGCCACCAGAACCAGAAAGAAGAGAAATTCTGATGATGAGGACTCTGACTTCGTTGCTGAGGAAGTTACCTCCAAGCCCAAGAGGAAAGTTGTTGCCAAAGAGCACGAAGGGCAGCAGTCAAAGAAAGGCACCAGCAAGGTCAAGCAGTCAGCTGTTGCAAAGAAGCTAAACTTGGAAGAGCCAGCTCCAAGTAAGGTGAAGAAAACTTCCAAGAGGAAGAGGGTAGTATATGCTGAACCTCATGTTGATGCAGCTGCTGAAGAAGAAGAAGAAGAAGATGCACCCCAGCCTCCTCCTCAGAAGGCTAAGTTCATGGGTGATGCTATTAGGGCTCAAGCCACTTCTAAGCCCAAGAAGCCTGCTCAAGCCAAGGCAGCTCCAGCCAAGCCCAAGAGGACAACCAGGAACATTCCAGCTTCTGAGAAGAACAAATGTGAGATGCCACCGTCTGAGTCTGATGAAGAACATGTGTTGCTGAAGCTCCGTCCTAAATTGCCACTCCACAACGATGCTCATCCTCAAGCCGAGGATATGAAGGCAAGGAAGGATAGAGGTCTTAGGCTATGGAGACAGTCTGATCCATATGCCGTGAGGAGAAGGACTGTTGTGGACCCCAGATTCCACACCAGAGAGCAGCAGGACTTCTATGAGACCGTGCTGATGGATAAGAAGCCTATTGTTGCTGACACCAGGTATGTTGACTGGAAGTACATTGACAGTGAAGAGCACCGAGACTTCTTTCCCCATGTGCATGAGAGCTTCACTGCATGTGGAGTTGATGAGTTCGTGGGTCAGAAGCTGACAGATTGGAATGACGAGATGATCATGCAGTTCTACGCCACAGCCCACTTCTATCCTGATGGCAAGATCACCTGGATGACTGAAGGTCAAAGGTTTTCTTCGTCTGTTGAAGAATGGGCAGAACTTCTGAATGCTCCAGTACAGAGAGAGGACGACATTGATGTCTATGGGATTCCTAAGAAGAGCCATGATTCCATGAAGAACATGTACAAGGAAATCCCCGCTGCTGATTTGGAAGGGTGGAAGCTTGGCTCAGTGTACTATCTCCAGGCAGGTCTGACCACAACAAACACTATTTTGAGGCATACATTGATGCCCAAGTCTGGAGACCACCGCATGATTCGAGGCTATTCTATCAACATGCTGCACATTCTTGATGAGAAGGCACCTTTCAAGGTGATGGACTTAATGGTAGAGACCATTAAGAGGACTGCAGCTGACCAGAAGAGGTCGTGTGGATTTGCCCCGCAGATTCAGATGCTTATCAATGCCAAGTTTGGCACGGGCAAATTCATGTTGGATAGGAAGCACTTGCCACTGCAGCCAGAGCATGAGGACAACGTTGTTGTGATGGATGAGGAGGATCCAACCTCAGTTGAAGGTCAAGCCAAAATTGAAGCTGCGAAGAAAGCCAAAGCTGACAAAGAGGCAGCAGCAGCAGCAGCTAAACCAAAGAGCTTCGGAGAGCAGATTCTTGAAGCTACCCAGAGGATTGAACAACGCCTGGCCAGCATTGAACAATCTCAGGAAAGCCTAGAGAGGATTGTTGAGGACAAGATCCACGCTCTGGACGTGAAGCTGACTGAGATTCAGGTGTCCGTCAACAAGCTTGAGGCAGACATGGAGGAAGCAAGGCAGGAGAGAGCAGAGCTCATGCAGGATGATCTAGTCCAGGACTCTCATCGCCAGACTGCTCAGGTTCCCAGAGGATCCCGATCTGCAGCTATCCCAGTGACTGACTCCAGGGCTACCTCTTCAGCACCAGCTACAGCTCCAGCAGTTACTCCAGCTCCAGCATCCACTCCTCCAGCGCAGACATCAGCAGAAGTCTTCGCCGATGCCGTCATTTCTACTCCGACATCTACCCAGACGGGAGCCGCCAGCAGAGCCCACAGTGACGCTTAGCTCTATGCTTTTTCAAACTTTTTGGTAACTTGTTGCCAAAGGGGGAGAAATTGTATAGATCATAGGGCTTCGAGAGAGAGAGTGCTCTTTCGTTCTTTTGCCGGTTTTCTTTGAGATACATTTGGTTCCTTTGGTTCTTGATACTTTCAGTGTGCTTGCTACTAAGTTTGATGCCACCTTAATGAGTGCTTGGTCATACTATGCTTTAATGTGTGCTTAATGCTTATCATATGCTATTCCTTCTTGTATGATCATTTACTCATGTCTTGGTGATTGGGTGCATGTTATTCATTCTTATCATTTTGTGCGCTCCACCAAGATGTATGTGACATGGAAGAGTGACCCATAATCCTAATCGATTGTGCATTTGCATTCAAACGCAAATTTTAAATAATGCACAAATTTAGGGGGAGCTCTTGTTTATCACATACTTCTCAAAGCGACGATATTATTCATTGATTATATCCTTTGTCGAAGCTTTGATCTATATGTTGTCATCAATTACCAAAAAGGGGGAGATTGAAAGTGCAACTAATCCCCGGGTGGTTTTGGTAATTAATAACAACATATATATCATTGAACTAATAGTTACTTGAGAATCATTTCAGAGAAGTTCGATGATATGGGTATGGAAATGTCTGAAGAAGTGGACCCCTCAAAATGCTAAGGCAAGCATTGGCAAAAGCTCAAGACTCCATTTTTGGTTTAGTGATCAAAGATCACATTGAGTCCATAGGAAAAGCCAATACTATTAAAAGGGGATGAGGTTGTGTTGATGATCTGGTTGCTTAAGTGCTTAGTGATATATCTCCTTTAACTATCAGCAACTTTCACTTCTAAACACACTCATAAGTAATCTCGGACAAACCGATTCTTCCAATTCAGTCCCACCGAGATGAACTACCTCAGCTATATTCCAAACCCTAGAAATTTCGGTCTATCCGATTTTGAGTTCGGTCTCACCGAAACTGGACTGCCAACCTTCTGTAACCATTTGACATCATATCGGAATATCCGAGTTGTTAATTTCGGTCCCACCGAAAATGGCAAGTTCCTACCTTTGACTCATATCGGACATACCGAGATGGTATTTTCGGTCCCACCGAAAACCCCAACGTTCACTATATTTGAACTTTCGGTCTGACCGAGTTTTCACTTCGGTCTCACCGAGATTGCTCAATTATGTGTGTAACGGTTGGATTTTGTGTGGAGGCTATATATACCCCTCCACCCCCTCTTCATTCGTGGAGAGAGCCATCAGAAAGTACTACCACTCCTACCTTACACTTTCTGAGAAGAGAACCACCTACCCTTGTGTTGAGATCAAGTTGCTCCATTCCTACCATATGAAACTTGATTTCTAACCTTCCCAAGTTGCTTTCAACTCAATCCTTTCTTCCACCACAGCCATATCAGTGAGGAGAGTTGAGTGTTGGGGAGATTATCATTTGAAGCACAAGAGCAAGGAGTTCATCATCATCAACAACATCTATTACCTTTTGGAGGGTGGTGCCTCCTAGATTGGTTAGGTGTCGCTTGGGAGCCTCCGTCTTCGAGATGTGGAGTTGAACCAAGAAGTTTGTAAGGGCAAGGAGATCGCCTACTTCGTGAAGATCTACCCCGAGTAAGGCTAGTCCTCCGTGGGCGTAGGCCATGATGGAATAGACAAGGTTGCTTCTTCGTGGACCCTTCGTGGGTGGAGCCCTCCGTGGACTCGCGCAGCCGTTACCCTCCGTGGGTTGAAGTCTCCATCAACGTGGATGTACGATAGCACCACCTATCGGAACCACGAGAAAAATCTCCGTGTCTCCAAATTGCGTTTGATCTTCTCCACCTCTCTTTACTACATGTGCAATTTACTTTCCGTTGCTTATACTCTAGAATTGCATGTGTAGGGTGATACTTGAATTGATCATAATTGTGAAACTGCCAAAAACTGTTCATGATCAAAAGGCAGGATTTTTATATTGTCAAGTAGTCTAATCACCCCCCCTCTAGACATACTTTCGATCCTACACCAAGCACCTCAGCAATGCCCTCACGGCCAGTTCCTCAAGCTGCTCCAACTCCATCAAAGTCCTCAGCACTTGTGCATCTCGCCACATGCCAAAGGATAATTGGCATCTCTATTGCCTCAAGAGCCTCTGCTAGTTCTTCAGCTCCTCCAAATTCCTCAACTGGCCCCACTCTGTTGAAATCCAAGGTCGCTGCTGGACATGGCCCTCGACCAAGTCCTCCCAAGAAGCAAGTCGCTTTCCATGTGCCGTCAAGTGATGACGAAGCTGATGATGAGGAACTCGCCCAAATCATCAGAGACAGACAAGAAAGGGCCGCTAGAGCCAAAGGCAGCATTGTGCCATTGATGCTGGATCCCAAGGTGATCCTTGACTTCATTGACCTATGGCACAAGGACCCCAACACTCCTTTGACTGAGATGATCCTCACTCCTGGTCAAAATCATATGTTGGCCGCCTTTATTGGTGAAGAAAAATGGAAATTTGAACAGGCCAGAAAAGCAAACAAGGACCAGTACAAGAACGAAAGACTGCTGAAGAATAACATCGTGAATATGTCTTCTGAGGAACTTGTGAAGCTGCAAGCTGAAATCAAAACCCTCAATGATGAATTTGAAAGCTATCGTGCTGATTGGCTGGGAGCCAAAGTCAGATTCGTGAATCTGACCAAGGGATTTACCTCAAAAGTTGCAGCACCAACGCAACATGAAATTCCTCAGGGTGAAGCATCTGCTCAGCCCACTGAAGTACATGCCACTACCACTGATGAAAATCAGGCTACTGAGGAAACTGAAGTGACCAGAGCTGATGACTCTATTCCAGCTTTTGAAGAAATTGCCAGGGCAACCACTAGTGTTGCGCCTGAGGAACAAGCCAGGCCAGCAGCTTCAACCGTTGTGCCTGAAGAAACTGACCAAGCCAGGCAAACTGCAACAGTTGTGCGTGAGGAAAATGCACCAATTTCCTCTGCTCCTCCTACACTAACACCAAGTCCAGTTCTTCCTTCTGCATCATTAGTGAGGAAAACAAAGGCCGCGGAACGAGCAGCAGTGAAGAAAAGGAAAGCATTTGCTTCTTCTGAGTCTGTCGCACCGAAGAAGCTGAAGAAACTGACAAGTTCTTTTAATAATCCCATTGATATTGTTGCTCTCTCAAGCATGCCATCAAAGGAAATCATACCTTTTGGCAAAGAATATGTGATCCCAAGCGGATCAGATGAAGATGTTCCTTCTGTTGCTTCTTTAGAGCAGTTGGACGAAGAAATTAAAGTGGATAACATCCCTTCAACCCCAGTAATCTCATCGCCAATGCCTCAGTTCATAGCTGAAGAGGCATGCGTCGAAGGAATGAGCGACAACAATGAAGATGTGGACATTGGGAGCACAACTCGTGTGCTGAACGATGACTTTTGGGACAGTATGCACACCAATTCTCCATTGTTCACACCGCTGCAGCAAATTCCTCAGTCCCCAGAGCATACTGAAGTTCATACGGCCTCTGAAGAACCTCGCACCACTCCCTCCGTCCATGAAGAAATTCCAGCCACTAGTGCTGATGAAAAAGCTGCTGAAGAAATGAAGTCTCCAATTGCAGCTGAAGCAGAAACAGAAATTCCTCAGCCTGCGATTCCTGAGGCTGTGATGAAATTGACTAACAATCCTCAGCACAAGCCTAAGATCCATTCTCTAAGAAGCAAAAATTCAAGGCTAATGACTTCTTCCACGAGCATGTGTTCTTCACTGAATTCAATCCATACGACTCTGCTCGTCTTAGAAGGAAGCGTTTCTGGACTGCCAGCCAAGCCAACTTCTATTCCTCACTGCTTTTTGGAAAGGACAAAGTCTTCGACCATGAGCATATTCCTCATGTGGGTATGGAATCCTTGCCTTGCTTCACACCGGTCCTCAACCCTCTCTTCGATGCTAGTTTGCTCTCATTCTGCACTGACATATGCGACTGGAATGAAGAGCTCATTCTTCAGTTCTATGCAACATTGCACACCACCGGAAAAGCTAAAGATGTGAACTCTTGGGTGCTGGACTGGATGATAGAAAATATTTACTTCAAGGCACCGGTCTCTGAATTGCTTCAGGCCCTGCCTCTCAGTCCTCCCCTTGAAGGTGCACGGTGTGTATACCATGAACCTGAACTCACTGATCACTATATGCAAGTATTGATGAAACCGCTGAAGCCTGGTTAAGCACCAAGAACCAAATTCCTCGTGAAGGAATTGCTATATGTGCCTCGGACTATCTATCAAATTCTGACTAAGACCTTGAGTCCAATCAAAGGCCACGACTCAAATGATGAAGAAATCGTTGGCATCATGAAGAATTTGCTGTTTTATATCATGCATGTGATCCCCATCAACTATCATGATTTCTTCATGAGGACTCTGGAAAATGTGGCACTGTCTCCTTTCAATCTGAAGCCTTATGCTCCCTGGATCATGAGATTCATCAGAACAAGGTCTTCTATTGACTACAAGGCTGACTTTCAGAATCATCTCAGCTATCTGCCTCCACTTGAAGTCCTCAAACGGACATATTCTTCAGTTGATGGAAAAGGAAAAGGTGCAATCATTGATGAAGGCATTCGTCCATTAGATGAAAGCCGCCTCCTACTCTACCAATGATGACTCTACCACTCATGACTCTGCCGCCAATGCTTCAAAGCAAAATGCTCAAGGCATAGCTCCAAGGGTGGTGACTGATCGTGAGCTTCTCCTCAGTCTTCATCAGAAGGTCAATCGCAATCATAAATGGGTCAAGAGGCAGTTTGGTTCAATTCTTCACAACATGACTGCGACTTATAATGCAGTGAAGAAAAACCATTACTACCTTCATGAAGTTTTCAATCGCACCTGGGCTGTTATGTCTAACCTCTATAATGAAGAAGATCTGAAGCAAATGGGCTTCAAGGAAGACTTTGAATGGTCTCAGCCTCCGGCGAAGAAATTCAAGAAAGTCAAAGTCCCTTCCTTGGTGGCCAACTCATATTCTTCATCACGCGATACGAACGAGTATGAAGATTTGGACGACACTGCAGCAGGCCCTACTCCAACAACCGACCCCAACAACACTGGCGCTCCTCCATCGTCTTCGTGATATTCTTCAGGGGCGTTAGTCCTAATTTTTCATCCCTTTTGGTCATTCGATGACAAAGGGGGAGAAATTTGAGTTAGTCTTCAAGCGTGTCTTTATATATGGGCGTTTTTTTGCTAAGTTACAACTCTCGTTCTTTTGAAGACTTTGTTGGATCGAGTTGTAAACTTAAACCCGATGGTGGTCTGATACTTTCGTTGTGTTCTTCTGCATGCTAATTCCTCATATATGTTATTGCACGCATGCTGAATTACATGAGTCACCATATTTCATCATGCATTTCAAATTCTTCAAATTATATGAATGCGTGTATGGATTACAAGATATAGGGGGAGATCTCCATGATACTACTCTTCAAATGTGCATTGCTTCAAAAGCAAATTCCTCACGATGCACATCTTCAGGGGGAGTTCTTCTATATCTTGCAATCAGATTCCTCAATATCAGTATTTACACTTCATATGTTTATCCCCGTTGAAAACATAACCTATATTGTCATCAATCACCAAAAAGGGGAGATTGTAAGTGTATCTAGTGCCCCTTAGTGATTTTGGTGTATTGAAGACTTATAGGTTAAGGGACTAATGCGTTTGTGAGTGTACACAGGTCTATAAGTCTACGAGGAGTTTGATATTTACAGAGAAAGTCGACCCCTAAAAATGAAGTCTTCAACTGAAGACTTTGGATTTCTGAAGATTTTCTGAAGATTTACAGAGAAAGTGAAGATTTTAAAAGAACCCGTAAGAAATGAGATACAAATTTTATATGATGAAATTTATGGGGATGATCCCGAGTATTACGTCATGAATGTTAATATCACCAATCAAAGTCCTTTTCACGAATTAAGCTCTCCTATCAGGAAAAGGAGGGAAGAAAAAAAAAGAGTTCTTTAGAGAATTTTTGAATGATTTGCTTTCAAGTAAGGACAATACTTAGATCTATGCTTTATGCCTAGCTAAGGGCGTTAAACAATACGCTTGTTGGAAGGCAACCCAAATTTATTTTATTTTTTTACATTTTTGGTTCTGTTTTTCAATAAATACACATTATTACTTCTGTACTAATTGTGTTTTGTTGTTTTAATTAGTATCTATGCCAAGTAAGACCTTTCGGGTGATTTGGAAGATAGTAGATTGGTTTGGCTGAAAAATAGAAACTTTTACGTCCAGCATCAGAATTGTTCTGGTTACTGGAGCACGATAAATTCTTGAATTTTGCACACGTTTTTGATATACAAATTGCCTACGTTGTCCTAATTTTTCAGAATTTTTAGAGCTACAGAAGTTTTATATCAATTCACAACCTTACAGACTGTTCTGTTTTTGACATATTCTTTTTCTTTGTGTTGTTTGCTTATTTTGATGAAAGTATGGCTAGTATCGGCGGGTATTAACCATGGAAAAGTTGGAATACAGTAGATATTACACGAGTATAAAATAGGAATAAGTTCACAACAGTACCTACAAGTAAGGATTGAATTTGTTTTACTAACGGATCTCACAAGTTTTCTGTTGAGTTTTGTGTTGTGAACTTTTCAAGTTTTGAGTAGAGATTTGATGGACTATCGAATAAGGAGTGGAAAGAGCCTAAGCTTGGGTATGCCCAAGGCACCCCAAGGTAATATTCAAGGAAAACCAAGAGCCTAAGCTTGGGGATGCCCCGGAAGGCTTCCCCTCTTTCGTCTTCATGTATCGGTAAATTTACTCGAGGCTATATTTTTATTCACCACATGATATGTGTTTTGCTTGGAGCGTCTTGTATGATATGAGTCTTTGCTTTTTAGTTTGCCACAATCATCCTTGTTGTACACACCTTTTGATAGGGACACACTTGAATCATGATTTATTAGAATACTCTATGTGCTTCACTTATATCTTTTGAGCTAGGAAATTTTGCTCTAGTGCTTCACTTATGTCTTTTAGAGCATGGCGGTGTTTTTTTTATAGAAATGGTTAAACTCTCATGCTTCACTTATATTATTTTGAGAGTCTTTATTATTGGTAATTTGCTTGGGTTATGAATTTAGTCCTAATATGATGGGCATCCAAGGGAGGTATGATAAAAACTTTCATATATAGAGCATTGAATACCATGAGAAGTTTCATTCCTTATGATTGTTTTGAGATATGAAGATGGTGATATTAGAGTCATGCTAGTAGTAAATTGTGGAGTTAAAGAAATAATTGTGTTCAAGGTTTGTGATTCCCGTAGCATGCACGTATGGTCTCCTAACTATGTAATTAAATTTAAGCGCATTGTGTCTTGATTGTTTATCTTTGCATGGAGGTCGGGAGCGCGCGATGGTTAACTCCTACCAACCTCTCCCCTAGGAGCATGCGTAGTAGTACTTTGCTTCGAGGGCTAATGTACTTTTTGCAATAAGTATGTGAGTTCTCTATGACTAATGTTGAGTCCATGGATTATACGCACTCTCACCCTTCCACCTTGCTATCCACTCTAGTACCGCGCAACTTTCGCCGGTGCACCAAACCACCTTATACCCTTCCTCAAAACAGCTACATTACCTACCTATTATAGAATTTTCATAGTCATTCCGAGATATATTGCCATGTAACTCCATCATTCCATTTATTATGACACGCACCATCATTGTCATATTGCTTTGCATAATCGTAAGATAGTTAGCATGATGTTTTCATGACTTGTGCGTTTTTTATGTCATTGCTACACTAGATCATTGCACATCCTAGTACACCACCGGAGGCATTCATATAGAGTCATATTTTTGTTCTAGTATCGAGTTGCAATATCTAGTTGTAAGTAAATAAAGTGTGATGATTATCATTATTAGAACATTGTCCCATGTGAGGTTATGAATAAAGAAGCCAAAAGATTCTCCAAAAAAGGGTCTAAAAAAGAGGAGCCTAATAAATGAGAGAAAAAGAGAGAAGGGACAATGTTACTATCCTTTTCCACACTTGTACTTCAAAGTAGCACCATGTTCTTCATTATAGAGAGTCTCCTATTTTGTCACCTTCATATATTAGTATATTACTAGTGGGAATTTTCATTATAGAACTTGGCTTGTATATTCCAACGATGGTGTAAATGCATCTAGTGCCCCTTAGTGATTTTGGTGTATTGAAGACTTATAGGTTAAGGGACTAATGCGTTTGTGAGTGTACGCAGGTCTATAAGTCTATGAGGAGTTTGATATTTACAGAGAAAGTCGACCCCCAAAAATGAAGTCTTCAACTGAAGACTTTGGATTTCTGAAGACTTTCTAAAGATTTTGAAAGTGAAGAAATTGGTGTGACCTTGAAGACTTAGGATAATCATGCGAGAATTATGAAGCGTGAAGACTTTTGTTTTCGTAGTTTCATTTTCTCTTTCTTGAGTCATAGGAAACACCGTACTGTTAAAGGGGGTCGAGAAAAAACTAAGGAAACATATTTCCAAGTGATGCTCAACACAAAGCCTACATTACCCAATCCTTTCGAGTGAATCCATTGGAAATCTCATACATTTCAGTCAATTTCTTGAGTGACAGAGACGCAGTTCTTCTGGTCTCTGAGGAATTTGTTCTGACTGAGGAGTTGGGTTTCGCCAGTGCGGATTTCCTACAAGTAAGGAACATGATAGCCCTGAGGAATTTTATACTCAACATTCCGGCCGTTGCTGTGCTATGCGCCAGCTGTCCCAAAATATCCACCTACCTAACGGTCATATCATTTAAGGGCATTTATGTATTATCATGCCGGGCTGCTCCTTAGGCTATAAATAGCCGCCCCCTCAACCACGAGCTGGTTGGCTGCTCCAAGAGAAACTGACACTTGTCATTAGAGCAACCCATCCTCCGAGGACTTTGAGCGAAAATCATCAAGTGAGGAAAAACCCAAAAACCCAAACACCTAAAACCCCAAAGTGATTGAGCATCACTGAAGAGATTGTTCCTGTGTGGAACCGATGCTTGTTACCTTTGAAGACCTTGATCTTCCAGACGGTTAGGCGCCAATGGTCTAGAGCATCCAAGAGGAATTGTGGATCGCCGGGTGACCGAGTTTGTGAAGGTTTGGAAGTCACTTGTGAAGACTTACCACAAGTGATTAGGCGAGGACTGTGTGCCCTTAGCTTAATGGGGAATACGGTGAGGACTTGGTGTCCTGGACTGGGTGTTTGGGACTGTGTGTCCTCAGGTTTAAATAGCTAGCCGCCCTAACCAGATGTACAACTGTCATAGAAGTTGGAACTGATCTAACAAATCATTGTGTTCATCAAGCCTACTAGTTATATTTCCTCAACTCTTCCATTTACTCATTCTTGTGTTGTTGAACTTGATCTGTACCGTTTGAAGACTTTGACTGAAGACTTTCTCAATTTCCTCAACCCTATTTCTTCAGTCATAAGTCCTGAGCCTGCTTATCTTGTTTACACCCTACCTATATTTTGTGCTTGTTTTCATTTTATCATGATGACCATGCTACTGTCTTGCACCTGAGTATCTTTTCCGCTACTAAGTAGTTCGTCGATTAGGAAATTCCTCAATTGAAATTTGCTCAGAGACAAATTTATAAAAATCTCCTGTTCACCCCCTATAGTCGATACAACACACTTTCAGATGGGCTTCCTCAAATGCCCTAGGTCTTCATGAGCAAGCAAGTTGATGCACACCCAGTAGTTTTCTTTTGAGCTTTCATACGCTTATAGCTCTAGTGCATCCGTTACATGGCAATCCCTACCCACTCACATTGATATCAATTGATGAACATCTCCATAGTCAATTGATTTGCCTAGTTGATGTGAGACTTTGTTCCTACTTTTGTCTATTACCACCTTCTATTCCACCCATAGTTCTATGTCCATGGCTCACACTCATGTATTGCGTGAAGAGTTGAAAAAAATTAAGAGTGTAAAAGTATGAATACAATTGCTTGGCTGACACCAGGGTGGGCATGATTTATACTTTGTGTTGAGAAGAGTGAGCATAACAAGACTATATGATTTTGTAGGGATAACTTTCTTTAACCATGTTATTTTTGAAACTTAATGATTTGATTTCTAGTATGCTTGAAGTGTTATTGTTTTCATGTCAATATATACTTTTGTTTTGAATCATACGGATCTGAATATTCATGCCACCATAAAGAAGATTGCATTGATAAATATGTTAGATATCATTTCACATCAAAAATTTCATTTTTATCATTTACCTACTCGAGGACGAGCATGAATTAAGCTTGGGGATGCTCGATACATCTCCAACATATCTATAATTTTTTATTGTTCCATACTATTATATTAGGTAAACGTTTCCAGCCGGCGGTCCGGCCGAATCGTTCGGCCGGTCGCGCGGCCTGCGTTCGATCAAAACAGATCGTACGTTCTCGATACAAATGAAACACATAACTCTTTCTCGTGGGCCCAACAACCGCTCTTCCTTCTGCCTTATCTTCTTCCGCAGATCGCTCTCGTCCACTCGCCTTTTCTTCCTCCCCTGGTCTTCTCTCCCTCTTGCCCGCCCTCTCCTCCGGTGAGCACCATCGACCCAGCACCCTACCCTTGTTTTCTCTCTCTCAGCTGCATCCGTCGCTGCTCGAGACGACTGGAGTTGCGGCCAGGCGGAGCATGGTGCTGCAACGGCGAGCGTTGACGCCTACGGTGGGAAGCTGCAACCGGATCCCGACGACTGCCACAAACATGGGGCGAACCATGGTGCTGGAGCGGAACCCGGAGATGCTGGAACCACCAGCCATGGTTGCTACAACTAGCAGCTGCCGATGGTGGAGACGACAACAAGTGCTGGAAATCCGGCGAGTTCTTTTTGCTGGAACCGGCTCTAACTTTTGCTACCATTGTCTTCAATTTTTGTTGGATCCAACCTAGATTCTCCTACTACATTTCTTTTTTGCTGGAACCAGTGTACCAATTTGTTGCCACCATCTTCAATTTTTGCTGGAACTAACCAAAATTTTGTTGCCATGTTTTTTTGCTGGAACCTGGTGTACCATTTTTTGCTACAATAGTTTTAGGTTTTGCTACTACCAGCACTCTGATTTGCTACATTCTTTTTCATGAGGTCGCCCACAATCGTGACTATATTTTTTTTGCTGCAACCGTTCCCGATTTTTTCTACTACGGGCGAAGCCCCGAGCTAGGACCAGAAGCTGTTTTTTATTTGTTTCTGCGATTTTTGTTGCAACCGACACCCGCAAAAGCTTCCATCGACATGTTTTCTTGCTACGATGTAAGCTGCATCCGACTGTTAGGTTTTCTCGACGGCGGCGAGTTTTTTTGCTACCGGCGAGCTGCGCCAGCGTGGGCGATGGCGAGCCGACAAGCGCCGCGACGGGACCTGCAAGTCGGAGACAGCGTGGCGCGACTAGCAAGCAGTGGCTAGGGGCCATTTACCGCGAGGAATAAATAACCGTGTGCGCGAGAGGTAGCGGCTTAATCGAGCGGTTAGGAACACATGCATCGGGCGGTTGTGGTGCGACCGACCCAAATTTGGGCCGGTGCGCCGGCGCCTATAAGTGGCCATTATATTATCTGTTTTGGATGTTTTATTTGCATTAATATGCTATTTTACATTTTTGGCGGACTAACTTATTAATCTAGAGCCCAGTGCCAGTTTTTGTTTTTCCTTGTTTTTGAGTTTCGCAGAAAAGGATTATCAAACGGAGTCCAAATGGAATGAAACTTTATGATGATTTTTCTTGGACTGGAAGACACCCCGGAGACTTGAGAACCAAGTCAGAAGAGCCATGAGGCGGCGACAAGGGGGAGGGCGTGCCCTAGAGGGGTGGGCGCGCCCCTGCCTTGTGGACCCCTTGTGACCCCCCTGACCTACCACTTCCTCCTATATATTCACATATATTCCAAAACCATCAGAATAAGCCACGAAATCACTTTTCCGCCGCCGCAACCTTCTGTACCCGTGAGATCCCATCTTGGGGCCTTTTCGGGCATCCTGCCGGAGGGGGATTCGATCACGGAGGGCTTCTACATCAACTCTATTGCCCTTCCGATGAAGCATGGGTAGTTTACCACAGACCTATGGGTCCATAGCTAGTAGCTAGATGGCTTCTTCTCTTTCTTTGATCCTCAATACCATGTTCTCCTTGATGTTCTTGGAGATCTATCCGATGTAATTTTCTTTTGCAGTGTGTTTGTCGAGATCCGATGAATTGTGGATTTATGATCAATTTATCTATGAATATTATTTAATCTTCTCTGAATTCTTATATGCATGATTTGATATCTGTATAAGTCTCTTCGAATTATCGGTTTGGTTTGGCCAACTAGATTGGTTTTTCTTGCAATGGGAGAAGTACTTGGCTTTGGGTTCAATCTTGCGGTGTCCTCACCTAGTGACAAAGTAGGGGTAGCGAGGCACGTATTGTATTGTTGCCATCGAGGGTAAAAAGATGTGGTTTACATCATATTGCTTGAGTTTATTCCTCTACATCATGTCATCTTACTTAAGGCGTTACTATGTTCTTCATGAACTTAATACTCTAGATGCAGGCAGGAGTCGGTCGATGTGTGGAGTAATAGTAGTAGATGTAGGCAGGAGTCGGTCTACTTGATGCGGACGTGATGCCTATATTACATAATCATTGCCTTGGATATCGTCATAACTTTGCGCTTTTCTATCAATTGCTCAACAAGTAATTTGTTCACACACTGTATTATTTGCTATCATGAGAGAAGCCTCTAGTGAAACCTATGGCCCCCGGGTCAATTTTCTATCATATTAGTTTCTGATCTACTATTTTGCAATCTTTTACTTTCAGATCTATAAATAAAAAACCCCAAAAATATTTTATCTTTTATTTATCTTTCTTTATCAGATCTCACTTTTGCAAATAACCGTGAAGGGATTGACAACCCCTTTATAGGGTTAGGTGCAAGTGTTTGATTGTTTGTGCGTGTATTGGAGATTTGTGCGTTCTTCTCCTACTGGGTTGATGCCTTGGTTCTCAAACTGAGGGAAATACTTAACTCTACTTTGTTGCATCACCCTTTCCTCTTCAAGGGAAAAACCAACGCAAGCTCAGGAAGTAGCAAACCTCTTCAACAACATGAAGCCGGTGTCCATATT
This sequence comes from Secale cereale, assembly GCA_902687465.1. NCBI lineage: Eukaryota > Viridiplantae > Streptophyta > Magnoliopsida > Poales > Poaceae > Secale > Secale cereale. Next base: position 601,938,773 of record LR738711.1, read on the forward strand.
GGACTTATACTCCGAGTCAAGCTACAAGACCGCACATGAGACCCTCTCTTTGATCTCGAAGGAGAGTGGTGTTTTGCCACATCCTACGGCATTCATCTTTGGAGGCGTTGTGGATGAGGAGATTGATCATGGGACTATCCCTTCAACCACACCGGCAATACGAGTTGAGCATGGAGACATTTGCACCTACATCTCTTCGACACCCACATATCATGAGATGCCCCAATTTCCATGTGAGGAGAGCCACCCCACCATGAGTGACATGAGTGACTCCACCATATGTGACACTGAGTGCATTTCCTATGAGAGGATGAGAGTGACCACCATTAGCCCCACACATGAGAGCATGCCACACATCTTATGTGAGGTCGAGAGCCATTTGAGTGACTCCACCAACCATACGAGTGAGAGCCCAAGAGGGAGTGAGTGAGCCACAACACTTAGTGAGTCAGGTAGTTGATAGGGCATGTGAGGCCACTATGATTTCTAACGACTTAACCTCTACTCCGAGTGTGTTTTCTTCTTTGGTGTTAGATCTCCAACAAGACGAAGCGCCAATCCTCGACGAGTCCATTCCTCCAATGGGAAAACCGATGTCCATGGTGGAAGAAGATGCACCACCCACATGGTTCCATCAAGATGAAGACAAGAACGATTGGATCTTGAACACCTCACCTACAACACATGAGCGACACTCCAAAGGTAACATAGGCGATGGTACTTCTCTTGTCCCACTAGTGGACTATCTTACAAACGATTGCTTGCATGATGTTGACACACCTATTACCATGCTTCATGCTAGTGCGACTTCCTCATGTCTTGACTTACCAATTTATGATGAATATGATGATGAGCATATTGAGTTGCCTAGTTGTGATGATATGCTCCATAGGATATCATGTGAAAATTCTTTTCGTCACATCAAGTTCGACAACCCACTTGACTTGTCGTATGCTATGCATGAGATCAACAATATGTCACATTTGCAATCTCATCGTAGTGACTATGCATATGCCATTAGAATATACCCAATTTGCACATATGGCATAGATGACAATCCCATGGTTATTGGCATTTGTTTTTCTTGTGATGATATTGATATGCTCCCTTTGCATCATTTATCTTATATGCCATGCCATGAACACCTAGCTTCGGATATGCCTTGTTTTGGATGTTGTTCCACTTCTCCATATTATGCTTCTGATATTGCACTTGAGGAGACCCCCATAGTTCCCTCATACATGTTAGGAGATTTGATCCATCCCATCCATTGCATGATTATCATGATTGTGTGTATTGATCATATGCTCCCGATGAATGAAAATGCTATTGTTGTGCCACATACTTGGTCTAATTCGTGTCCCCATTGTGTTATACATATTTCTACATCATGCCTCAAATTTCTTTGAGCGTTGCTTATCTTGTGCTAACTCACACGTGCACATACACATCATGATGGATGATGTGTACATTTACCATGCACACATTTTGTTTCGTTTATGTCTTTCTTGTGTAGGTCCCCATACTTACTTGTCCACCTTGCAAGAGCACGAGTTGACGAAACGAGCTCTAGAGAGCAATGATGACTTGGGATCTCGTGGATTGTCTTTCCCACCGCTCCCTTCGTGCGTCGACTTCGCGCAATTCTTCTACACGGACCTCACATGGTTATGGGTTATTGTCCATTATGTATCATTTGCCCATATTGCCATATTCACTTTGCATGATATGCTCATTCCTATGCCTTTGCCATGCATTTGTGACCCATGCTTTGCATTACACATGATGATTGATTCTAGTACTTACACGTGTGTTTGCAATCTTGGTGGAGATATTGCTTGTTATTGCCATGTTTGCTTTGTGCCACATGCCTATGATGATGCTTTGGCCATGATTTGCTTTAGCGCTTGTGATATGTCATGTGCATTGCCTATGCCTACTATTTACTCACATGACACGATTGCCATGAGTTCCTCTAGTGTGTCACATCTTTGCTCCACTAGTTTGCATGACATGATTTCTATGCTTGACTATGTTGCGTCACCGATGATTCATACTTGCTCATTTCATGCGGTTGATAGCCCCTATTGCCATGCTTTGCACATGATTCATATTGCTTCTTGTCCAATTGCTCCATATGTTGCCTCTTTGCCATGTATTAAGTGTAACAATGCTTTTAGTCTTGCTAATGAGAATGCCCCCATAGCTTTCTCGCATATATTCGAAGATTTTGACATATTTCTTGTGAAGAATGCTTGTCTTACCTCTTTGCACCATATACCTAGTGCCATGAATATAGTCGTTGTTGCATCATATTATTCATGCACTTGTGCTTCTAATGGTTATGTGCAAAAGAAGAGAACCATCATGATGGATGATGTGTTTATCTACCATGCGCATATGTTCTTTGCTTTGTTTTGTGCATGTGTTGGATACTTGGACTTCATGTCAACTTCCACTTCCCGTGAGTTGACCATTCGGTCTCTTGAGAGCGAACCACACTCGACTACGACGCTTCTACATCGCACTTGTTTGTGCTTCGACATTGTGAAGGACGCACAAGGACACACTTTTAAGGTGATATCCTTCTCTTTCGAGAAACCCAAAACCATGAGCATGAATATTGTGGATTATATTACTTGTGTTGCTTGCACCATGAGACGTCTTGGTCATCTTGGACCGCTTGACTGCACACATGTTAGAGATCTTGCTTCGACTTGTCATTTTCACCGTGCCATGCCTCATGACATATATACCTTGTGTGTTGCATCCGTCTTGTGGATTACTTGCTCCTATCATATGCTTGGTTGCAACAATGCCATTTCTTCACATATTCCGTGTCTCATTGCTTGTCACATGATTGACTTGATTGCCTCACACATGATGAACAATTGCTCTTTTTATTGTGTTGAGTGGCACACTATTTTCACTACACCCTATGCACATTATGCCTGGATTGTCTTGCCACATGTGTTTAGACACTTCATTTTCTTTGGTGTTATGAATGGTTCATATGCATACCATAGACCATTGTTGAGCGCTTTATGCATGCTTGCTATGAACTTGAGGTAGATGCTTATTCACTTGTCACACATATTTGCATCACTACCTCACATGTACATGCTTGTTTCCATGATGACCTTGATTGTGCTCGATTTATGCGCTTACATGCCATGTCTCAATCCTTTGTCACACCGTATGCTATGCTTGATGACAACACTTGTTGGGTGAATCACCATTTGAATGCTTGGTTTTGCACTAATGCTAACCACATTTGTTTTTCCAAGTGTTTGTTATCCTTGCTCCTTTTGAAGGAATCACTAGACGGTGCGACATTAGAGAGTGCCCATTTCGAGCTTCAAGATGACGAGTACTTGGTGATCGTCCACTTCTACACGGCGACGCCATCTCTTTCCCATGGTGATTTGGTTTTCGATCCGAGGTCGGATCTTTACCAAGGGGGAGGGGATGATGTGGAGCATCCTACAGACATCACCATGTCAAGAGTCCGTTTGGCAAGTGACACGTGCGACATCTACTTCACATACACAAAGATGAATCATCTCCTTTACACGTGTTCACTTGACCCCTTTGAGGATGGTATACTACTTGACACTTCTCTCGTGTGCATGCATAGGTATTGTTGGAGCTTCACGAATGTCGAGGAGGAGTGCAAGCGCCAAGGGATGACTATACCATCCGTGAGGGAAGCATGGAAGAGAAGACGGAAGAAAGCAGAAGAAGACAGCCAAGTATGCACTTGCCCGGATGATCCGGACCTCCACGCGGACAATCCGGCCTCTGGCCCGGACGATTCGGCTAATGCACATCAAGGCACTCGAAGGCTCACGACGAAGCCGGATCATCCGGGACCCTACCCGGATCATCCGAAAGATGCCCAGACCATCTGGATGCGCACCCGGATATCCGGACCAGCCACAGCTATAGCGACCCAGCCGGACCATCCGGACAAAGACCCGGATCATCCGGACATGCCTGGATCATCCGGACCCCCATCCGGATCATCCGGCCTTGCCCGCGCGCATGACTTGAGCCGAGGGCCGTGTACCCACTTCGGCCCCTCACTTACCCCTTCGTGGCTTAGACTATAAATAGACCACATCCTCCTCATTTCTAGGGTCAGCATTGGTTTAGCTCATTTTAGAGATAGAGCTTTGCTCATCCATGTGATTCTACTCCATTGAGAGACCGCGACCTATACGGAGAAGATCCACGCCTGGATTCAAGACCCCTCACGGGAAGATTCCTCGCGGATTCAAGGTCTCCTCATGGAGATGAACTAGCTACCTTGTATCTTTCCTTTGTTGGATTTGGGTCGTGTATCTCATTGTGTTGAGGACTAGCACATGTGTGATCGTTTCTTGTTGATTTGAGTGTTTTCCTCTCATTCCCTTTGTGTTCTTCGTGGGATTGCCCTCCAATCATGAAAGATCGACCTAGATCGGGTTAGCCCCGCATCAGGATATGCCACTTCTTTGGTAGGCCTCCATCTCCTTTCCCGCCTGGCAATTCTCCTCTCCAATTTAGCCAAATAGGTAGCACTTCACACGACAAGGTCCTTTGCCACACCTTTGATTGCATCCACCACCGAGCCCCCTTATTTCTCTTACCCGCGCATTCTCAACCATACTGATTGCATTGTTCTTCCTCTAGCCATTATGCCTCAAAATGAAACAAACCTTCCCTTCATGCGCTCTTCCTCTTCCTTACTTCAGATTCCACATGCACTATCAACACCTAATGACCAGAATGGCGTGGATCACTATGCACCACCTTATAAATAAGAAACCGTTGGCACCAACTTGGTGAAGCTACAACCGTGTCAAGTCTCCCACGAATATATTTTTGGGAATCATGACTGCCATTTTGCAAGTAAATGGGTCTCGAGCAAAACCAAGATCATGTAGATCACAATCCTCCAAAGCACTCCCAAAAGTGCCCACGGCCTATTTGGGGCTGAGCCGCCCCCCTCCTTATCACACTGAACCAAGATCTCCTTGAAATCTCCTGCCATTAGATATGGTTTCTTGCCGTGATTATTTAAAGTACGCATCAGCTGCCAAATTTTATCCGTCTCATCCATCTTTGACTCCCCAGTATATCCCGGTGAACCTCCAAGCAAAACCATCATCCTCAATGATCTCGGTGTCAATATTTGCTCTATGCTATGGTGGTTGATCGTGGAGGGCGTCGAACATCTTCAAGCGCCCCCTCCCTTCTCTATGTAATGGTTGTTCTTGTATTGTTCTCTCCTTATCTATCAATAAAAAGATATCCAATCATTGCGTATTTGTTTTGGAAAAAAAATAATATCTACAAGCTATCCTTGCCGAGGACAACTGGGAACTACTCCCTTCGTTCCTAAATATTTGTCTTTCTAGACATTTTAGATGAACTACACAATACGAATATATGTAGACATACTTTAGAGTGTAGATTCACTCATTTTGCTTCATATGTAGTCACTTGTTAAAATCTCTAGAAAGACAAATACTCCCTTCCTAGATACTCCCTCCATTCCATAATGTAGTGCCTATAGATTTTCTAAAAAGTCAAACTTCGCAAACTTTGACCAAGTTTGTAGAGAAAAATATTTATGTCTACAACAGCAAAATTATATAATGTGAAACTACATCTTATGGTGAATCTAGTGATATATGTTTCGCACTCTAGATGTAAATATTTTTCTCCACAAACATGGTCAAAGTTTGTGAGGTTTGACTTTTCAAAAAATCTATAGGCACTACATTATGGAACGGAGGGAGTATTTGTCTTTCTAGATATTTCAACAAATGACTACATACGGAGCAAAATGAGTGAATCTACACTCTAAAATATGTCTAACATACATCTGTATGTGGTAGTCCATTTAAAATGTCTAGGAAGACAAATATTTAGGAACGAAGGGAGTAAAAGGTAAATATATTTTCCTCAGAGGGGCACAATGCAAGGAATTATGCGGGTGTCGGAAAGGGCAAACCCATAAATTGCCATCGCAACGTTGCGAAGTGCGTATTCGTCTCTCGTGTTTCCTAGGTCAGCCTGCTCCAACGTTCCTGCCCGTCCGTCCACCGCCGCCGCCACCAATATCGACATCGCCGGCGTTCCCAGCGGTATCATGTCAGGCAATCCCGGGTACGCGGCAGCCCCGAAGCGGCAGCGGAGGCGGCGCCCGAGGGACGCGGAGGACGGCTCCGCGTTCCCCAGGGCTGTCACGAGCCGGCCAAGAGGTGCCGACCATGTCCGCGAGGTGGCCATGGTGCCAGCGGAGTCCATGGATATCGACGCGGGGACAAGTACCAACGCCGCCACAGGAGGCGTGGATGGATCGTACCTCAGCGACACGCGGTAATGGCATGAGCCTCATATTTGTTTCGATTGATTGTGCGCATAAAATATTTCCCCAACTGCACAAACCTACCATATACTGTATATTTCTCGTGTGGTAGGTATTTTTCAATTCGTACTTGAAGATGTATGAATTGCACGATATATATAAGTACAAGGTGGTCAACACCCCCCGCAGTCGAAGCGGCACCGCGGCTGACGCAAAGACTGGACCGGAACTCCTCAAATGACGCCGTAGGCATGCCCTTGGTCATGATATCTGCAAATTGTTGGGAAGTAGGAACGTGTAAAACACGAATATGGCCAAGAGCCACCTGTTCCCGAACAAAATGAATATCCAACTCAATATGCTTGGTCTGTCGATGATGCACCGGGTTAGCGGAGAGGTAGACCGCTGAGACGTTGTCGCAGTAGACCACAGTGGCACGGTCAACAGGGCAAGACAGCTCTTGAAGCAGCTGACGAAGCCAGGAACACTCGACGACGGCGTTGGCCACCGCACGATACTCAGCCTTAGCACTGGAGCGAGAGACCGTAGGCTGCCGCTTGGACGACCACGAGATAAGTGAGGGTCCAAGGTAGACACAATAGCCTGAGGTGGAGCGACGTGTGGCAGGGCAGCCCGCCCAGTCTGCATCGGAGTAGGCGGTGAGGGCGGTGTCAGCGGAGGCGTGAAGCGTGACCCCAAGATCCATAGTGCCACAAATATAGCGGAGAATCCGCTTGACAGCGGCCCAGTGAACATCCCGAGGAGCATGCATATGAAGACACACCTGCTGCACGGCATACTGGATCTCTGGTCGAGTCAAAGTGAGGTACTGGAGAGCACCAACAATAGACCAATAGAAAGCAACATCCGAAGCAGGGGAACCATCCGTGGCAGAGAGCTTGGCCTTCGTATCAACAGGCGTGGCGGCGGGCTTGCAGTTAAGCATGCCAGCGCACTCCAGGAGCTCATGAGCGTACTTCCGCTGATGAAGAAAAAAGCCATCCGAACGACGCACCACCTCAACACCGAGGAAGTAGTGCAAAGGACCCAAGTCCTTGATGGCGAACTCAGCGCGAAGACGAGCCGTGAGCTGACTGAGGAGATCAGCCGTGCATGCCGTCAGGATGATGTCGTCGACATATAGCATCAAGTAGGCCGTGTCGGAGCCCTGGTGATAAACGAAGAGCGATGCGTCCGAGCGAGTGGAGCGGAACCCAAGCTGATGAAGAAACGCCGCGATGCGCTGGTACCAAGCGCGCGGAGCCTGCTTGAGTCCGTACAAGGACCGCGAAAGCAGGCACACGTGGTCGGGAAGCGCCGGATCAACGAACCCGATGGGCTGCTGGCAGAAGACCTGCTCCTCGAGGTGCCCATGGAGAAAGGCATTGGAGGACGTCCATCTGGTGCACCGGCCAAGCACGAGAGACCGCAAGGTGAAGAACCGTGCGAATCGTGCCGGGCTTGACGACCGGAGCGAAGGTGTCGGTGAAGTCGATGCCAGCACGCCGTCTGAAGCCCCGAACGATCCAGCGCGCTTTACAGCGATCAAGAGTACCATCAGGACGGAGCTTGTGTTTGAAGACCCACTTCCCGATAATCACGCTGGCGTGCCGGGGACGGGGAACAAGCTGCCACGTCCGGTTGCGCAACAGGGCGTCAAACTCCTCTTGCATCGAGCCATCCAGAGCGGGTCACGAAGAGCGGCTCAGACGGAGGATGGCAATGGCGACGGCTCAGAGGTGGACGCCACATGGACGTAGTCATCCGCGGCGTAGCGCGAGCTCGGGCGAAAAACGCCCGTACAGGCGCGGGTGACCGGACCAGCCGGAGGCGCCGAGGGGGCCGGGGGCGTCGTGGAGGCCGGGGGCGCCGAGGGGGCCGCGGGTGCAAGGGAGGCCGCGGGGGCCAGTGCCGCGGTTGTAGGAGGCGCCGCATGCGGGGGGCGCGCCTCAAAGCCAGGGGGCGGGCCAAGAGAGGCGCGCGAGCGCCCCGGGAGCGGCGTCGAGGAGCCCGCGTCACCGGTGGCGGGAGGAACAGCCGGAGGTACCTGCTGAAACGAAAACACATGCTCATCAAAGTAAACGTGCCGGGAAGTGAACACACGGTGGGAGACGGGATCGTAGCACCGATATCCCTTGGAGTTGGAAGGGTAGCCGATGAAGATGCAAGCGATAGAACGGGTGCGAGTTTGTGAGGAGCGGAGTCCACAATGCTAGGATAGCAAAGGCACCCGAAAATACGCAGGTCATCATAAGATGGGGGCGTACCGAAGAGAAGATAGTGAGGTGCATAGATCCACCATGGGCGGCAAGGGCGAAGGTTAAGGAGAAGTGAAGCAGTAGCGAGTGCATCCGGCCAGAAACGAGGCGACACATTAGCGTGGAACAGGAGCGTCCGAACGCAGTCGTTCAGGGTGCGAAGGACGCGTTCGGCTCGACCGTTTTGCTGTGAAGTATACGAGCATGTGAGACGAAAAACTGTGTCGTGGTGCGACAGAAAAGTGCGGAAAGCAAGATTGTCGAACTCTTTTCTATTGTCAGTCTGAAGAGCAAGGATGGGACGCCCCAAACTGCGTGCTGACATAGGAGTAAAAAGCCGATAAAGTGGAGAGTGCATCCGACTTTCGTCGTAAAGGAAACGTCCACACATAGTGAGAATAATCATCGAGAATGACCATATATAAATAGCCCCGAATTACTAGGAACCGGAGAGGTCCACACATCGCTATGAATCAACTGAAAAGGAAAAGAAGCTATGGTGGTGGAGTTATTAAACGGAAGGCGAACATGTTTGCCGACACGACAGGCATGACAGGTGTGATCCTCTATCTTATTACAACTGAAACTGAAACTCCTAAGAATATGACGAAGTGTGACGGGGTTGGGATGACCCAAACGAGCGTGCCATAGATCGACGCTGGCGGAGAGAGCAACCGGTGCAGTGGTGGAGGTAGACGAAGGATGCATCGGATAGAGCTCGTCGAGGCTGTCACATCGGTGAAGTAACATCCTGGTTCGAGCGTCCTTGACACAAAAACCAAACTCGTCAGATTCAACAGTAACAGGATTTTCACGAGTTAAACAACGAACGGAAACAAGATTCTTAACAAGATGAGGTGACACAAGTATGTTAGACAAAGTGATAGGCATAGAGGTAGAAGGAAAAGAGGTGTGCCCGACGTGTGTGATAGGTAGTGTGGAACCATCGTCGACAATGATGCGGCGGTCGGTGGTGACAGGAGTGAAGGAGGCAAGATTACCAGGATGAGCAAACATGTGAGCCGTAGCCTCGGTGTCCATGTACCAATCACCGTCTCCAGTGTAGTTGTTCGGTGTAGGCGTAGCGTGCAGCGCGGCGAGGAGCGCCGGATCCCAAGGCGCCGGCGGCAGGGCCGGCGAGGGCGGCGGCGGGGCCGCAGGGAGATCGTAGGCGCCGCTCATCTGCGGCGGTGGGTATCCTCCGTACGGCTGCGGAGCCGCGTAGTACGCCTGGTGCGTCGGTGGGCGCGGCACGGGAAGCGTCGGTGAAGGAGCCCGTGGAACCGGCATGGTGTACGCATGGACGGCACCGATCCAGGGGTTGTAGCCGGAGGCCCATGGGGGCGGTACCTGGAGCTGCTGCGTCGCCTGAAACTGCTGCTGCTGGCCAGCTTGCGGCTGCTGCTGCTGACCGCTGCGGCGGCCACTGCGTCGGCCCCCGTGGCGCTTTTCAGCGGGAGGAGCGGGGGGCACGGGCGGGCCGTATGGCAGTGGCAGGAGCCCCGGCTGCTGGGGCGCCGGGAAGGGCGCCTGATGATGCTGTGGTGCCGGGGCAGCGGGAGGCGCCGGAGGCCCGCCTCGGGTGGTGCTGGCGGCGAGGGCGGTGTGGATGGCGCGCGTCTTCACCTGCTTCATCCGCCGCTCCTCCAAGCGGAGGTACGCAACAAACTTGGCGAAGGACGGTTCGGGGATGAGGCTGAGGTTCCCCGCGGCGTTGTCGAAGTCCTCGTTGAGCCCGGCGGTGAGCGTGCTGAGGAGGAGGTCATCATCGACCTTGGCGCCGATATCGCGAAGCTCATCTGCGAGAGTCTTAAGGCGGCGACAATAGTCGTCGATGGAGGTGTTGTCCTGATGGCACCCAAAGAACTCTTGCTGCAGAAAAACGCGACGCTGGAGCTTGTTGTCGGTGAAGAGCCCATTCAGCTTAGTCCACACGACGCAGGCATCATCACCGTCCGTCACGACCGTCTGGAAGAGGTTGGGCGTGATGGTGAGGAAAAATCAGCGGATGATCGTGATGTCGATGGTGGACCAGTCGTGAAACTCGGGGACGAGGCTGGAGTCGACGGTGCCGTCCACGTGGTCCATGAGATGGTACTCACGGAACACGAGGGAGAAGTACGTCTTCCACGTGTGGTAGGAGGAATCCGCCTGGGAGAGACGAACCGGCACCCGCTCGAAGATGTTGAGCCTGCGGATGTCATTGACATCGGGAGGGTTGGCATCAGCGAACGGGTTGGATTTGTTGGAGGCGGAGGAGGTGACAGACGACGTGACGAGGTGACTCGGCAGCTCGGGTCAGCGGCAGCAGCGTCTTGCGAGGCGAGCAGACGGGGCGTGCGGACGTGCTTCCGAGCAGAGGCTGGTCCCGTTGCTGCTGGCACTTAGCTGCTGGAGAGATGCAGCGCTACGGGACGAGGCTGCGTAGTGCTACGAGCGAGGCTGGACCGCTGGCGATTCGCGCGAGGAGCCAGCGGCCTGGCTGCCAGGTCGCGCGAGCGGGGCGGGCGCGGGTCGCTCGAGCGGATCGGGTAGGGGACTCGGGACGGGCGGGTAGCAGCGGCGGCGGCGGCGGAAGCTAGGGTAAAAATCTAAACCTAAAAACTGATATCATGAAGATGTATGAATTGCACGATATATATAAGTACAAGGTGGGGCCTCTACCTCAATCTATACAACAAACTAGAGAGGTGGGCCTAATGTACAAAAGACAATATACATGCACGAATATCATACTCAACAGTACTGTTCCTCAGCTATACGACTTATGGGTATCATTCGGAGTTGGCCTCGAATGACATGTAGTTGTAGTTCGTGAGACTGTCTGCTGCTATCCTATATGTGTTCACCAAATTATTGGGATTACATTGGCGTCACAAGCATTTTTCTGCCATTCTCATTTTGAAAATGTCGTTTTTATTACATATTGCAGGTTCGATCAATGTGCTGTTTCTCCACTGTCATTGCAAGGAATCAAAGATGCTGGGTATGAAAGGCTGACCCGCGTCCAGGAGGCAACTCTGCCAGTAATTCTTCAAGGTCAGCAATAATGCAAACTTTTTTTGCTCCGTAGTCTTGGGAAACCCTGAAACTAAAATTCCAATAATTTGTTGAGTGCAGGCAAGGATGTTCTTGCAAAAGCAAAGACTGGAACAGGAAAAACCGTTGCATTTTTGGTATTCTTTCACCTTCAGCACAACTAGTCAAGTTGATGGCTTTCACAGCTCATGGGTTATTGCAGTGATGTTACCGTGGGGATTAACCAATCTGACTGACTTTCAAATTCTTATTGTTAGCTTCCAGCCATTGAACTTCTGTCAACATTACCCCGTTCTACATCGATAAATTTGCTGGTGATGCTCCCTACTAGGGAGCTTGCATACCAAGTGGCCGTTGAGGCTAGGAAGCTTCTTAAGTATCACAGCTCACTGGACGTGCAGGTTGTAATCGGTGGCACAAAATTATCTCAAGAGCAAAGAAGCATGCGATCCAAACCATGTCAGGTCGTCCATCAACTGTATCGGCTTCAGTTTGTTCATATTTAAAAATGCAATTTATGTGCTAATACATACTACCGATCAAACAGATTCTTGTTGCTACACCTGGCAGGCTCATCGATCATCTTCAAAACACACCTGGTTTTTCTGCCAGGATTAAAGGTGTGAAGGTTCTTGTTCTTGATGAAGCTGACCGCCTATTGGATATGGGATTCAGAAGAGATATTGAGAAAATAATTGCTTTCATTCCTAAGGAACGGCAAACACTGCTATTTTCTGCTACTGTTCCAGCAGAGGTATCACTTTTTCTCATGTCACCTCTTTGTTCCTGAAGTCCCGATGCAATCTGATCTTTTGAATGTTTACTGTTAGGTCCGTGAAGTATCTCATTTAGCAATGCAGAAGGATTACAAGTTCATCAATACTGTTCAAGAGGGTGATGAGGAGACACATGCACAGGTCTAAATCTGTCATTTTCCTGAGTTGTTAGATACTCCCTCCGTCCGAAAATACTTGTCATCAAAATGGACAAAAGGGGATGTATCTAAAACGAAAATACATCTAGATACATCCCCTTATATTCATTTGGATGACAAGTATTTCCGGACGGAGGCAGTAGAATTTTGAAGTAAGCTTGGCAGCTAGCTCATAGGCACCTTCCATTATTGCTCATGTATCAGGTAGATCAGATGTACATGGTTGCACCATTAGACCTCCAGTTCTCTATATTATATGGTGTCTTAAAGAAGCATATTGCGGAAGATGTAGAATACAAAGTAAGTTATCTCGTAGGTTTTGTTTTTGGTAGGGTGTCACCTCACCAAGGTGCCGGTTTACATCTTAGTTATTTTCCATGGTTGACATTACCCATGCAATTTTGCAGGTTATTATATTCTGTACTACAGCAATGGTCACCAAGCTTGTTGCTGAAATTCTCTCCCAGCTGAAACTGAATATAAGAGAGATTCATTCCAGGAAGTCACAATCTGCCAGAACAAAGGTCTCAGATGAATTTAGGAAGTCAAAGGGCTTGATATTAGTCAGTTCTGATGTTTCTGCCCGTGGTGTTGATTATCCTGATGTCTCGCTTGTCATACAGGTAGGTTCTGTTGTCATACATTTTATACAAAGAACTTGTATAAGGTGTACATTCCTCGTAAATCTTATCTGCTCGTGCAGGTTGGGTTGCCTTCTGATAGACAGCAGTATATACATAGACTTGGTCGTACTGGAAGGAAAGGCAAGGAAGGGCTAGGCATTTTACTGTTGGCTCCCTGGGAAAAACATTTCCTTAATAGCGTTAATGACCTGTCAATATCAGAGACGGTGGCACCTTCAGTTAATCCAAACATTCAAGCAGAAGTAAGCAGTATATGATTTTTATTATCTTTTCATCTAGCTCGCTTTAGTTTTGTTGAAAATTTAGCAAAAAGTCTGCTTATGAATTCTCAGTCTATTTTCGGCCTGTAAAGCCAGCGTATTTGGCACTTATGTTTCCTTGGCTTGATAGGTGAAAGGTGCCATCAGGAGAGTGGAGATAAAGACGAAAGAATCGGCCTATCAAGCATGGTTAGGGTACTACAACTCAAACAAGACCATCAGCAGAGACAAGTCAAGACTTGTTAAGCTTGCAGAGGATTTCAGCCAGAGCATGGGGCTTGAAATTGTGCCAGCCATACCGAAACTCATTCTTCGAAAGATGGGCCTTATAAATGTTCCTGGGCTGAGGTCTTCGTGAATCTGATGTTTGAAGGTGAAGCAGGATTTGTTTGCTAGAGAAGGCACTATGTGCATTTGTGCAACCATACTGGTCTCACCCTCGTGAACAGCAAGTAATTTGCCTGTGCTGTACCCTGGTGCTGCACTCTTTGTCGACCGATCTTTCGATTGACAATAGGCAGGTTCCTGGTAGAACATGTTGTCCGGTGTGGTATTTCTGAACCTTAACTATAGCGCTGGTCCTGAGCTACTTTCAAGAAGGAAAGAGAGAGCCGTGTGTTTGGCTATTTAGTGAATGGATGGCAATACATCATACACTCACGTTGCTACATTATTCATCAACTTGTATCATTTATGCTACTATTCTTATGGAATCGGAATTCTGAATTATGTTGTCATTATTCATTGCCAGCTTATACTCATTTCTTTAGTACTGTAACTAGGTTTTGCCTCACTATTGTATTCTTCTTTTTGTAAGATAAGATGCCTTTGGCTTTGCACCCCGTATTAAGAAATACAGAGTACTCGTATAGTTTTTGGTTTTGGACATGGGAGAACTGAGACAAGCACCGAGAGGATGGCCGTCGTCAAGTTGCTCGACTCTTGCAAACAAGTGTGCACTGGTATTAACCAGTCGGGAAAACAGACACGAGTAGGCAACTCGATCAGTTCATAACCGGTTCCAATCAGCAGGCGAATTTTCAATAAGTAAACGGCGAGATGGAGCGACGGAAGATGTAGCTTTCGAGATAATCACTGGCATGTTGCGTGCCTGTAGTTCCCTTCTGGATACATATTAGTCCTCCTCGGCTGTGCTATGGCTAATTCTTGAAAGAGCAATGCTACACCTACAAACGTTTACAGGCTTTTACAGGGGTGAGTTAACCTTGATTGGTCAATAGGTGAACGGGGCGGCCCACCCCCCTTAAAATCAAGGGGAGGAGGTTTGTGATTGGTTGTTAGATAGAAAGAGCGTGTAAAAGCTTGTAAATCTTTGTATATCTAGCATTTTTGTTCTTGAAAATCCACAAATCCTCAAGAGAATCAATCAGCGGGTCATCCTTCCTTGGCAAGGACCAAGAGGAAATTTAGAAACATGATGATGGTTTTATTATATACAACGACAATCAATCAAGAATAAAAACGACTTTGCTGGTGAGTGTAGACTGAAATGAACCGTGGGCTATCTTAAAGGACAAAAACAAAAATCAAAGTCTGTTGAGTATATAGGCAATTTTTTGATTAACTTAATCCAAAAATAAATCACTAGCATGGCATTCACAGAAATAAGCACATACTGATATTCAATCATGCAAGCACATACTATGCTATTTGTAGACAAACTACGTATAACGCTAGCATGAATAAAACAGAAAACAATAGGAGTGGGATAAACAAGTTATACCCTATAGTAGGCCAGGAAGCCGCGGCGGCGGCGGTGGCAGCAACGGCGTCCTCGACGGCCTTTTTGTCGGCTTTGATCTTCTCGGCGGCGGCACATTCAGCGGCGGTGGACATGGTGATGATGAGGACGACACGAACGTAGAGGAAGTAGCGGATCGGAGGCGAGCAGTCGCGTTGTTGCTTCCCAAAAACCTAATCGCCGACGGTGTATGCGGTGAACGGGATGCGCCGACGGCGACCTCTCCCGTCAACCGTGTACACAGTGAACCGGATGGAGTCGCCGATGACAGCAGCAGTGAAGGAACGACAGTGGGCGGTGCGCGTGAAGCAGATGCAATTTGTTCGTGGCAACTAGGGCTTAGCAGACGACTCACATATATAGGCGCAGCCGCGTGGAGAGACGTGGGCTCAACCCATGTCCGGGTCTGTGACAGCCCACGGTCCGACGTCTCAGATCATGTTCCAACTGTCAGAAACTCTCCGTTACTGACCGGCAAAAATAAGCGCATACCCGCGTCGTGGCGTGGCATGGCGAGGCGAGGTGGGCGGCGGAGGAGGAGGAGCGTGCGAGGGCCTTTTCTCTTCTCAAGCTCTAATAGCATGTGGAAGAGAAACCCTTACAAGGAGGTCCAATTCCTCTCCAACCAGCGGGGTGGGACTAAACTTTTCACTACACCTAGTGCCAATTAAACCCACATGGGCCCTTAAAGATTTTCATAAATTGTTAGATGGGCCTTAGGCTCACCCTAATATTTCAACAATCCCCCACCAGATCTCGAGGGCCGTTTGTCCTCTGTTCTAATAACTGTTTTGATATACCAGCATATAAGTGGAGACCTGTTAAGGTTGAGCTCCACCTAGAGCAAGTAGCTACTCTCCTTCACAATTGAACAATGGACTAAGCCTTGAATTGTAAGTTTGGCGTAAAGAAGTTTCACCACATGTCTTACTAGTACTAGACTGCCGAAGGCGGACCCTTGGAGTGGAGCATATAAGTCACACTCCTCGCCTATTCATGAGTTTGCTAGAGATCATCCCAATCTCATAGACTGTGGCCAGCAGTTGGGCTCATATAGGTGTGTTCCTCCAAAGATCGCTCTTGAAAGGATCGATATAGTTGACTAGAGGGGGGGGGGTTGGAATAGGCAACTAACAATTTTTAGCTTTCTTCACCGCATTAAACTTAGCATAAAAAAGGTTGTCTAGATATGCAACTAGGTGATCAACCCATATGATGCAACAACAAGCACACAAGCAAGCAAGGAAAAAACAGAATAAAGCTTGCACAAGTAAAGGTAAGAGATAACCAATAGTGGAATCAGTGGAGACGAGGATGTGTTACCGAAGTTCCTTCCCTTTGAGAGGAAGTACATCTCCGTTGGAGCGATGTGGAGGCACAATGCTCCCCAAGAATCCACTAGGACCATCGTATTCTCCTCACGCCCTCACACAATGCGAGATGCCGTGATTCCACTATTGGTGCCCTTGAAGGCAGTGACTGAACCTTTACAAACAAGGTTGGGGCTATCTTCACAACTTAATTGGAGGCTTCCAACGACACTACGAAGCTTCACCACAATGGAATATGGCTCCGAGGTGACCTCAACCGTCTAGGGTGCTCAAACACCCAAGAGTAACAAGATCCGCAAGGGATTAATGGGGAAATCAAATTTCTCTTGGTGGAAGTGTAGATCGGGGCCTTCTCAACCAATCCCTAGAAAATCAACAAGTTTGATTGGCTAGGGAGAGAGATCGAGCGAAAATGGAGCTTTGAGCAACAATGGAGCTTGGGGAGGGAAGAGGTGGTCTTCTTGGGGAAGAAGACCCCCTTTATATAGTGAGGAAAAAAAGATCCAACCGCTACCTCCTCACTCAGCCCGCAAGAAGCGGTACTACCGCACGCACGCGCGGTACTACCGCAAGGTCATGCGGTACTACCGCTCGCGCGGTATAAGACAGAAGTGGTCCTATTGCACTGGGCAATGAGCGGTAGAACCGCCGGAGCAGTACCACCGCGCACCCGTGCGGTACTACTGCAAGGCAGGGCTCTACTGGGTAGGAAAAGGCACGGACTTAATAAAATACGCCCGTGACTACTTCCGTTGAGTTTAGGACTGTGCGAAAATCCGGCACGGTACTACCGCTCACAGGGAGCGGTACTACCGCGTAGAGGCGGAAGTAAAAAATTACATCCGCGCCTACTGCCGTGTGCGCCAGCGTCTGGGCTAGAGGCAGCGGTACTACTGCAGGCCCCTACGGTACTACTGCTCCCTTGAGCAGTACTACCACATGCCACAGCGGTTGTAGCACTTGGCAGCCTTCATATTGCAGAGAGAATGATAAACGGATGGTGATCCATCGAAGCGAAGGAAAGGTGGTACAAAGGAACAGATGTGTACGTGTTGATTCCACCCTAACCTTCCGAAGCGGACCCCCTCTTAATAGTACGGCTTTCCTACGACTCAAATTCATCGAAGTGAAACGTAGAGAACCGCCGCCTTCGATAGGCTCCGAGGGGCACCGAATCATCTTGTGCCTAGACAAGAGATATCTGAAATGCTCAACACACACAATTAGTCCACAAATGCACTGTCATCAATCACCAAAACCACATATGGAGAAATATGCCCTTACAATCTCCCCCTTTTTGGTGGATTGATGACAATACGGGATTTGCACATAGGGATAAAAAAGATCAAAAGCAAACCCAAAATCTATAAAATATAGACATGCTCCCCCTAGATGTGTGCATTCTATAGATATGCTTGGGACTGCACAACACACACACTAGGATCAACACTCCCCCTATATTTTATAGACAAGGCAATCCTTGCAACAATATAAGTGACACTAAGCATGGAAGCAAGGTAGAAATTGAGCATGAAGTAAAGGGCACAAGATAATATAAGCTCACAAGCTACTAAGCATACTAGACAATAAAGGATAAGCTTGAGGGCATATGTCTCACACCATATGATAGAATAAGTCTACTGGTCTCACACGCACATAAACACAAACCAAAGCAACGAAGGTTCAACGAAACGAAAGCAAAGAGACACAATCGCAAATCCTACACTCTCTCCCCCATTGGCATCGAGACAACCAAAAGGCAGAGAGGACACCTAAGGCACATGTGGTGGTAGATCTCCAAGGCATCACCGGTCGTGTTCCTCCTCCTCAGACTCCTCTACAGCACGGGATGAAGAGCGAACTCCAGTATCCTCCTCAGACTCAGTCCACTGGCAGTGCTGTCTGGTCCATGATTCCTCATACGTGATCCTCTCCTCGGAGCCACTCGCAACCTCAAGACCAACCTACCTCATAATTGTCTTGTTGCGATGACGAGCCATCTTGGCGTTCACACGAGCCTTGTATTGTCCCTTGGCCTGCATGCAGAACATAGCCTTCATCTTGGCCTTGAGCTTCTTAGCCCAAGATGGCTCAGCAGAGGGAGGTGTATACCGCTCAGAACTGTCCTCCGTCTCCTCCTTCTCAAACTCATCATATCAACATCCATACGGGCAGCTTCTACCTTAGCCCGGGTGGTGGTGTTAGCCCTCTTGTTCTTCCGGCACAGCCTAATGGGGTCATGGCGAATCCTGTTGGGAGCAATCTTCACGCGGAAAGATCTTCTCCCAAGTCGTCGAGATCAAAAGGTGCAAATAAGGCCCATAGATGGGAGCCTTATGGTGGAACACTACAAACTGAAGCTCACACCACTTGATATGAGATACATCAAGTGGTCTAGGTTGTTGAAGACGTGCTTCCTCACAGATAAGCATCATGTCCACAAGATGGGAATGCACCTTGCCCTTGTCGCCTATGCGAGGGAAAAGAGTGTTGCAGAAGATCCCGTGCATGATGTCAAGAAACTGGTTCAACACACAAGTCTTCTTGCCATTGGGTAAAGACTTCTCAACAAGGAAGGGTTGAAGCTTGTTCTTGTTAGCAGACTCGGGGTTGGCATGTGGGTGGAGACCAACGGGCACATCCAGCCCCTCATCACGAACGTGCAACATATCCATGAACTCCTTCCACTCAGCAGACATCCTCTTGCCATTTGTCATCCAAGTCATGGTCCGCTTCTCATCCGTGTGGAAGTGGACAAAAGCAAAGAACTGAGCCACAATGTCCGGGTCAAAGTCAAGGTGGAACGTGATGACCTCCTCAATACCAAACTGCTCTACCAAATCCAGAGGCTCACCAAAATATGCCTGGTGCTTCTTTAGATGGTCCATGTCAATCCACTTGAAAGAACATGCGGTGCCCCCATGTTTGGTTTTGGTAATTGCTGTCAATCTCTATGGACTAATGGTTGCCTTGAGTTATATTTGAAGGATTTGTCCATATGATTTTCTTGGAGTCCATTTGTTGGTTTCAAGGAGAGTTTGTGATGACCAAGGTGCTATTCAAGTAATTACCTAAACATTGCTAATGTGAGAGGTTGATCAAGACTAAGTCAAAGAGTGAATCAAGTTGATCAACACACAAAGCATAGAAGGTGCATCGAGAGGGATCAAGCGATCCCATGGTATGGTAAGCATTGTCAATTATGCTTTGTGCACTAACCCATGGTCTCCGTGAGAGTTCTTTGTGGGGTTAGGTTGCGGTGTGGAAGTTCAAGTGGATTATCACGGAGAGATCATATGCTTGAAGCTTGCCATCCATTGTGGTGGCAATGGACTTGTGAAGATGTGCCAAAGAGTGGCTCACCCATAGTGGAGTATGGGGGAGCAATCAACTAGTCTTCACTGAGACAACGCAATCAAGAAAGGTGGTCCAACTTGAGAAAGTCAAGAACTGAAGGAAATATGCCCTAGAGGAAATAATGAAGTTATTATTTATTTCCTTATATCATGATAAATGTTTATTATTCATGCTAGAATTGTATTAACCGGAAACTTAGTACATGTGTGAATACATAGACAAAAAGAGTGTCACTAGTATGCCTCTACTTGACTAGCTCGTTAATCAAAGATGGTTAAGTTTCCTAGCCATAGACATGAGTTGTCATTTGATAAACGGGATCACATCATTAGAGAATGATGTGATTGACTTCACCCATTCCGTTAGCTTAGCACTTGACCGTTTAGTTTACTGCTATTGCTTTCTTCATGACTTATACATGTTCCTATGACTATGAGATTATGCAACTCCCGAACACCGAAGGAACACCTTGTGTGCTATCAAACGCCACAACGTAACTAGGTGATTATAAAGATGCACTACAGGTGTCTCCGAAGGTGTTTGTGGTGTTGGCATAGATCAAGAATAGGATTTGTCACTCCGAGTGTCGGAGAGGTATCTCTGGGCCCTCTCGGTAATGCACATCACTATAAGCCTTGCAAGCAATGTGAATAATGAGTTAGTTGCGGGATGATGCATTACGGAACGAGTAAAGAGACTTGCCGGTAACGATATTGAACAAGGTATGATGATACCGACGATCGAATCTCTGGCAAGTAACATACCGATGACAAAGGGAACAACGTATGTTGTTATGTGGTTTGACCGATAAAGATCTTCGTAGAATATGTAGGAGCCAATATGAGCATCCAGGTTTTGCTATTGGTTATTGACCGGAGATGTGTCTCGGTCATGTCTACTTAGTTCTCGAACCCGTAGGGTCCGCACGCTTAATGTTCGATGACGATTTGTATTATGAGTTATGTGATTTGATGACCGACGTTTGTTCGGAGTCCCGGATGAGATCACGAACATGGCGAACAGTCTCAAAATGGTCGAGACGTAAAGATCGATATATTGGAAGGCTATATTCGGACATCGGAAAGGTTCCGAGTGATTCGGGTATTTTTTGGAGTACCGGAGAGTTACGGGAATTCGTATTGGGCCTTAATGGACCATATGAAAAAGGAGAGAAAGGTCTCAAGGGTGGCCGCGCCCCTTCCCCATGGACTAGTCCGAATTGGACTAGGGAAAGGCCCCCCCTTCCTTCCTTCTCCTTATCACTTCCCCTTTTGTTATTCCATGTGGGAGGTGGAATCCTACTAGGACTAGTGAGTCCTAGTAGGACTCCACACTTTGGGCGCGCCCTATGAGGGCCGGCCTTCTCCTTCCTCCATCCTTTATATACATGGCCAGGGGGCACCCCATAGACACACAATTGAACATCAGTTTTAGCCGTGTGCGGTGCCCCCCTCCACAGATACACACCTCAGTCATATCGTTCCAGTGCTTAGGCGAAGCCCTGCGCCGGTAGCTTCATCATCTCCGTCACCACGCCGTCGTGCTGACAAAACTCTCCCGTGAAGCTCAACTGGATCAAGAGATCGTGGGACGTCATTGAGCTGAACGTGTGCTGAACGCGGAGGTGTCGTACGTTCGGTGCTTGGATCGGTTAGATCGCGAAGACGTTCGACTACATCAACCGCGTCACTAGACGCTTCCGCTTTTGGTCTACGAGGGTACGTAGACACACTCTCCCCTCTCGTTGCTATGCTTCTAGTAGATAGATCTTGCGTGATCGTAGGAAAATTTTGAAATACTACGTTCCGTAACAATGGCATCATGAGCCAGGTCTATGCGTAGATGATATGCATGAGTAGAACACAATGAGTTATGGGCGATAATAGTCATACTGCTTACCAGCATGTCATACTTTTATTCGGCGGTATTGTGAGATGAAGCGGCCCGGACCGACATTACGCGTATGCTTACGCGAGACTGGTTTCACTGTTACGAGCACTCGTTGCTTAAAGGTGACCGGCGGATGTTTCTCTCTCTCACTTTAGTTGAATCAAGTGTGGCTACGCCCGATCCTTGTGAAGTTTAAAATAGCACATACTTGACGAAAAATCATTGTGGTTTTTGTATGCATAGGTAAGAACGGTTCTTGCTAAGCCCGTAGCAGCCACGTAAAATTTGCAACAACAAAGTAGAGGACGTCTAACTTGTTTTTGCAGGGCATATTGTGATGTGATATGGTCAAGACGTGATGAGTTATACGTTATTGTATGAGATGGTCATGTTTTGTAAAGTTATCGTCAACCGGCAGGAGCTTTATGGTTCTCTCTTTATTGTATGAATTGCGAAGGCCATGTAATTGCTTCACTTTATCACTATGAGTTAGCGATAGTAGTAGTAGAAATAGTTGGCGAGACGACCACGATGCTACGATGAAGATCATGGTGTCAAGCCAGTGACGATGGAGATCATGACGATGCTTTGGAGATGGAGATCAAAAGCACAAGATGATGATGGCCATATCATGTCACATATTTTGATTGCATGTGATGTTTATCTTATTATGCTTCTTATTTTGCTTAGTACAGCGGTAGCATTATAAGATGACCCCTTACAAAATTTCAAGGTACAAGTGTTCTCTTTGAGTATGCACCGTTGCGAAAGTTCTTCGTGCTGAGACACCACGTGATGATCGGGTGTGATAGGCTCTATGTTCACATACAACGGGTGCAAGACAGTTTTGCACATGCGGAATACTCGGGTTAAACTTGATGAGCCTAGCATGTACAGACATGGCCTCGGAACACTGGAGACCGAAAGGTCGAGCGTGAATCATATAGTAGATATGATCAACATAAGATAATCACCATTGAAAACTACTCCATCTCACGTGATGATCGGACATGGTTTATTTGATTTGGATCACTTGATCATTTAGATGACTATAGGGATGTCTATCTAAGTGGGAGTTCTTTAGTAATATGATTAATTGAACTTTAATTTATCATGAACTTAGTCCTGGTAGTATTAGCATATCTATGTTGTAGATCAATAGCTCGCGATGTAGCTCCCCATTTTTTATATGTTCCTAGAGAAATATAAGTTGAAAGATGATAGTAGCAATGATGCAGACTTGTTCCGTGATCTGAGGATTTTCCTCATTGCTCCACAGAAGAATTATGTCCTTGATGCAGCGCTAGGTGACAGACCTATTGCAGGAGCAGATGTAGAATTATGAACGTTTTGACAAAAGCTCAGTATGATGACTACTTGATAGTTTAGTGCACCATGCTTCACGGCTTAGAACCGGGACTTCGAAAATGTTTTGAATGCCATGGAACATATAAGATGTTCCAATAATTGAACTTAGTATTTCATACTCATGCCCTCGTCGAGAGGTATGAGACCTCTGACAGTACTTTGCCTACAAGATGGAGGAGAATAGCTCAACCAGTGAGCATGTGCTCAGATTGTCTGGGTACTACAATTGCTTGAATCAAGTGGGAGTTAATCTTCCAGATAAGATAGTAATTGAAAAAGTTCTCTAGTCACTATCACCAAGTTAGTAGAACTTTGTGATGAACTATAATATGCAAGGGATGACGAAAGTAATTCCCGAGCTCTTCGCAATGCTGAAATCGGCGAAGGTGGAAATCAAGAAAGAGCATCAAGTGTTGATGGTTAATAAGACCACTTGTTTCAAGTAAAGGGCAAAGGGATAGAAGGGGAACTTCAAGAAGAATGACAAGCAAGTTGTCACTCCCGTGAAGAAACCCAAAGCTAAAACTCAAGCCTGAAACTAAGAGCTTCTACCGCAAAGGAAATGGTCACTTGAAGTGGAACTGCCCTAGATACTTGGCGGATAAGAAGGATGGCAAAGTGAACAAAGGTATATTTGATATACAGATTATTGATGTGTACTTTACTAGTGTTCATAGCAACCCGTGGGTATTTGATACCGGTTCAGTTGCTAAAATTAGCAACTCGAAACGAGAGTTGCAGAATGAACAGAGACTAGTTAAAGGTGAAGTGACGATGTGTGTTGGAAGTGGTTCCAAGATTGATATGATCATCATCGCACACTCCCTATACTTTCGGGATTAGTGTAGAACCTAAATAAATGTTAGTTGGCATTTGTGTTGAGCATGAATATGATTTGATCATGTTTGTTGCAATACGATTATTCATTTAAAGTCATAGAATAATTGTTGTTCTATTTACATGAATAAAACCTTCGATGGTCATGCACCCAATGAAAATAGTTTGTTGGATCTCGATCGTAGTAATACACATATTCATAATATTGAAGCTAAGAGATGCAAAGTTGATAATGATAGTGCAACTTATTTGTGGCACTGCCATTTAGGTCATATTGGTGTAAAGCGCATGAAGAAAATCCATGTTGATGGGCTTTTGGAATCACTTGATTATGAATCACTTGGTGCTTGCGAACCATGCCTCATGGGCAAGATGACTAAAACTCCGTTCTCCGGAACAATGGAGCGAGCACCTGATTTGTTGGAAATCATACATACTGATGTATGTGGACCGATGAGTGTTGAGGCTCGCGGCGGGTATCGTTATTTTCTGACCTTCACAGATGATTTGAGCAGATATGGGTATATCTACTTGATGAAGCACAAGTCTGAAACATTTGAAAAGTTCATAGAAATTCCAGAGTGAAGTAGAGAATCATCGTAACAAGAAAATAAAGTTTCTACGATCTGATCGCGGAGGCGAATATTTGAGTTACGAGTTTGGTCTTCATTTAAAACAATGTGGAATAGTTTCACAGCTCACGCCACCCGGAACACCACAGCGTAATGGTGTGTCCGAACGTCGTAACTGTACTTTATTAGATATGGTGCGATCTATGATGTCTCTTACCGATTTACCACTATCTTTTTGGGTTATGCATTAGAGACAACTGCATTCACGTTAAATAAGGGCACCATCTAAATTCGTCGAGATGACGCCTTATGAACTGTGGTTTGGCAAGAAACCAAAGTTGTTGTTTCTTAAAGTTTGGGGCTGCGATGCTTATGTGAAAAAGGTTCAACCTG
Source organism: Secale cereale (assembly GCA_902687465.1). NCBI lineage: Eukaryota > Viridiplantae > Streptophyta > Magnoliopsida > Poales > Poaceae > Secale > Secale cereale. Next base: position 601,963,776 of record LR738711.1, read on the forward strand.
ATAAGCTCGAACCCAAGTCGGAGAAATGTGTCTTCATAGGATACCCAAAGGAAACTGTTGGGTACACCTTCTATCACAGATCCGAAGGCAATATATTCGTTGCTAAGAATGGATCCTTTCTAGAGAAGGAGTTTCTCTCGAAAGAAGTGAGTGGGAGGAAAGTAGAACTTGATGAGGTAATTGTACCTTCTCCCGAATTGGAAAGTAGCACATCACAGAAACTAGTTCCAGTGATTCCTACACCAATTAGCGAGGAAGTTAATGATGATGATCGTGAAACTTCGGATCAAGTTACTACTGAACCTCGTAGGTCAACCAGAGTACGTTCCGCACCAGAGTGGTATGGCAACCCGGTTCTGGAAGTCATGTTACTAGACCATGATGTACCTACGCACTATGAGGAAGTAATGATGAGCCAAGATTCCACAAGATGGCTTGAGGCCATGAAATCTGAGATGGGATCCATGTATGAGAACAAAGTGTGGACTTTGGTTGACTTGCCCGATGATCGGCAAGCCATTGAAAATAAATGGATCTTCAAGAGGAAGACAGACGCCGATGGTAATGTTACTGTCTACAAAGCTCGACTTGTTGTGAAAGGTTTTCGACAAGTTCAAGGAGTTGACTACGTTAAGATTTTCTCACTCGTAGCGATGCTTAAGTCTATCAGAATCATGTTAGCAATTGCCGCATTTTATGAAATCTAGCAAATGGATAACGAAACTATGTTCTTTAATGGATTTATTAAAGAAGAGTTGTATATAATGCAACCAGAAGGTTTTGACAATCCTAAAGGTGCTAACAAAATGTGCAAGCTCCAGCGATCCATCTATTGACTGGTGCAAGCATCTCGGAGTTCGAATATACGCTTTGATAAGTTGATCAAAGCATATAGTTTTATACAGACTTGCGGTGAAGCCTGTATTTACAAGTGAGTGGGTGCACTAAATCCTTTCTGATAAGTATATGTGCATGACATATTGTCGATCGAAAATGATGTAGAAGTTTCTAGAAAACATAAATGAGTGTTTGAAAGGAGTTTTTTCAAAGAAAGACCTCGGTGAAGCTGCTCACATATTGAGCATCAAAATCTACAGAGATAGATCAAGATGCTTGATAAGTTTTTTCAATGAGTACATACCTTGACAAGTTTTTGAAGTAGTTCAAAATGGAACAGTCAAAGAAAGAGTTCTTGCCTGTGTTGCAAAGTGTGAAGTTGAGTAAGACTCGAAGCCCGACCACAGTAAAAGATAGAGAAAGAATGAAAGTCATTCCCTATGCCTCAGCCACATGTTCTATAAAGTATGCCATGCTGTATACTAGACCTATTGTATGCCGTTCCTTGAGTTTGGCAAGGGAGTACAATTTTGATCTAGGAGTAGATCACTGGATAGCGGTCAAAATAATCCTTAGAGGACTAAGGAACTATTTCTCGGTTATGGAGGTGATAAAGAGTTCGTCGTAAAGAGATACGTCGATGCAAGCTTTGATACCGATATGGATGACTCCGAGTCTCGATCTGGATACATATTGAAAGTGGGAGCATTTAGCTAGATTAGCTCCATGCAGAGCATTGTAGACATAGAAATTTGCAAAATACAAACGGATCTGAATGTGGCAGACCCATTGACTAAACCTCTCTCATAAGAAAAACATGATCACACCTTAGTACTCTTTAGGTGTTAATCACATGGCGATGTGAACTAGATTATTGACTCTAGTACACCTTTTGGGTATTGGTCACATGGCGATGTGAACTATGAAGTGTTAAATCACATGAGGATGTGAACTATTGGTGTTAAATCACATGGTGATGTGAACTAGATTATTGACTCTAGTGCAAGTGGGAGACTGAAGGAAATATGCCCTAGAGGCAATAATAAAGTTATTATTTATTTCCTAATATCATGATAAATGTTTATTATTCATGCTAGAATTGTATTAACAGGAAACTTAGTACATGTGTGAATACATAGACAAACAGAGTGTCACTAGTATGCCTCTACTTGACTAGCTCGTTAATCAAAGATGGTTAAGTTTCCTAGCCATAGACATGAGTTCTCATTTGATAAACGGGATCACATCATTAGAGAATGATGTGATTGACTTGACCCATTCCGTTAGCTTAGCACTTGATCGTTTAGTTTACTGCTATTGCTTTCTTCATGACTTATACATGTTCCTATGACTATGAGATTATGCAACTCCCGAACACTGAAGGAACACCTTGTGTGCTATCAAACATCACAACATAACTGGGTGATTATAAAGATGCTCTACATGTGTCTCCGAAGGTGTTTGTGGTGTTGGCATAGATCAAGAATAGGATTTGTCACTCCGAGTGTGGGAGAGGTATCTCTGGGCCCTCTCGGTAATGCACAACACTATAAGCCTTGCAAGCAATGTGACTAATGAGTTAGTTGCGGGATGATGCATTATCGAACGAGTAAAGAGACTTGCCGGTAACGAGATTGAACTAGGTATGATGATACCGACGATCGAATCTCGGGCAAGTAACATACCGATGACAAAGGGAACAACGTATGTTGTAATGCGGTTTGACCGATAAATATCTTCGTAGAATATGTAGGAGCCAATATGAGCATCCAGGTTCCGCTATTGGTTATTGACCGGAGATGTGTCTCGGTAATGTCTACATAGTTCTCAAACCCGTAGGGTATGCACGCTTAACGTTCGATGACGATTTGTGTTATGAGTTATGTGATTTGATGACCGACGTTTGTTCGGAGTCCCGGATGAGATCACAGACATGACGAACAATCTCGAAATGGTCGAGACGTAAAGATCGATATACTGGAAGGCTATATTCGGACATCGGAAATGTTCCGAATAGATTCAGGTATTTTTCGGAGTACCGGAGAGTTATGGAAATTCGTATTGGGCCTTAATGGGCCATACGAAAAAGGAGAGAAAGGCCTCAAGGGTGGCCGCGCCCCTTCCCCATGGACTGGTCCGACTTGGATTAGGGAAAGGGGGCGCCCCCTTCCTTCCTTCTCCTTATCACTTCCCCTTTTCTTATTCCATGTGGGAGGTGGAATCCTACTAGGACCAGGGAGTCCTAGTAGGACTCCACACTTTGGGCGCGCCCTATGAGGGTCGGCCTTCTCCTCCCTCCATCCTTTATATACGTGGCCAGGGGGCACCCCATAGACACACAATTGAACATCAATTTTAGCAGTGTGCGGTGCCCCCCTCCACAGATACACACCTCGGTCATATCATTGCAGTGCTTAGGCGAAGCCTTGCACCAGTAGCTTCATCATCTCCTTCACCACGCCGTCATGCTGACAAAACTCTCCCGTGAAGCTCAACTGGATCAAGAGCTCGTGGGACGTCATTGAGCTGAATGTGTGCTGAACGCGGAGGTTCCGTACGTTCGGTGCTTGGATCGATTGGATCGCGAAGACGTTCGACTGCATCAACAGCGTCACTAGACGCTTCCGCTTTCGGTCTACGAGGGTACGTAGACACACTGTCCCCTCTCGTTGCTATGATTCTAGTAGATATATCTTGCATGATTGTAGGATTTTTTTTTGAAATACTACGTGCCCCAACAAGAACGTCATCATCTAGCTCAAGTGGACTTTGTGCAAGGCAAAGGTTTGCCCTTGATAGGTTTTCTATTTTACCGGTCTCATGGTGGTAGTTGGGAGACCGGGTTATAGGATCGATTGTCGTACTGTCAAGGGGGGCTCTTGATGAGTAGCTTGATCGTATCGTTCATAGAGAGCTCAAACAATTGCATCCTTGCATCATATTTATTGGTTCTTGTTTTGTTCTTCTCCAAGTGAGATTTGGAGCTTATGATCATTTTCATGACAAGCTTGAGTTCATCGAAAACAGAGTTCACATGCATCCTCTATGATGTTTTCGATGTTGGGGTTTTTTATGGTTCTCTTTGTGGGTCTTAGAGCTTATGGTCATCTTGATGACAAGCTCGAGTTCATCGAAAACGGAGTTCTCATGCATCTTCTATGATGTTTTCGATGTTGGAGGTTATGCCGGTTCTTCTCTGATGGAAGATTCACTCCTCTATATGCTAGGCATACCTCCCCTGCATCTTCTTACTATAACCAGTCGCTGTTTTGATGCTACACGTCTTCCTCTATCCAACAAGCTTGAGTTTGCTCAATTCGGAGCTCATTTGCAGAAGTTATGGTAGTCCTGGTTTATTGTATCCTTTTGTTGTGTTTAGTTGTGATATGAAGGCAACCAAGTGCTAAAGCCTCTATGGCGTGCGGTAGTACCACTGATGCGGAGCATCCCAAGGTCATCCCCATGGACCTACCATCGCCTCACCAAGTGCCTCAAGGACCAATGACATGTGCCCGTGCAAGAGCTCTCGAGACCGAGGTGACATCTCTCTTAGTCCAACTTCCATATGAATCATGCGAGACATGGCTACTACCTCAGGCGGATGTGTTTTGTGTGCTCGGGGTACCAAGAAGACCCCATCGGAGAGGTTCATGAAGATGGACAAGTCCCCAAGTTCACAGATGAAGCATTGCGTCGAGTGGAACCGGAGAAGGTCCCAGGCCCCGGACATCCGGCACCCTGGCCCGGACATCCGGCCCCTGGCCCAACGTCTACAGAAGAGCCCATGTAGCCAAAGCTACAGGGCCCAGACATCCGGCCCGTGCCCCGGACATCCGGCGGATCCGGACATCCAGCCATCGGCCCAGAAATCCGGCGCCAACCCCAGAACCATACCTATGGCTCAACCTCCCCAGCCCGGACATCCGGCGAAATTACCGGACATCCGGCTCTTCCGGACAGCCCGGACATCCGACGCCCGACCCGGACATCTGGCACCTCGTGACAGCCCGGACATCCGGCCCGACGCCCGGACGCCCGGCGCCGTCTGTCTGCGCACAGTAAAGGGCTGAAGCCCATGTAACCCCTCGCCCCTCTAGACTATATATACTCTTTCACCTCCTATTTTCTAGGGTTAGCATTGTGATAGCTCATATAAACCTAGAGAATTGCTCATCCTTAGTGGTTCATCTCCTCGAGAGACCGCGGCCTCTACGGATAAGATCCACACCGGATTCAAGACCCCGCATGGGAAGATCCTACGGGATTCAAGACCTCCTCACGGAGAAGACTATCGCTACTTGTATCGTCCTTAGTTGATTGTGGATCGTGTATCACTCTTTGTGTTTCCAGATCTAGCATATGTGTGACCTAAACTTGTTGATTTGAGTGTTCTCTTCTTGTTTCTCTCGTGTTATCCCTCGTGTTCTTCCTCGGGATTCCTCCTTTTCGTGAAAGATCGGCCTCCTATCGGGTTGTCCCTGCATCATTATGGTATCATGAGCCTAGTTTGATCACGAATTTGGAGCCCCTACCCTTGTTTTCTAGCCTTGTTTTGTTGATTTGGTCCCAATTTCAAAAATCCCCACAAAAATAACCCTACCAAATTTTTTGTGATCTCTTGATTTGATGAGGTTTTGTTGGATTTGATCCATAGATTTGCTTTCCCACGGGTGGATCTACTACTTCCCCCACTTTTCCCCAAATTTTATCCACAAAATTCCATCAAATTTTGCCCAAATTTTTTCTTTCCAAACGAGTTCTTCATCGATTGGGGAGCCCGGACATCCGACCCGATAGCCCGGACATCCGGCTCTGAGCCCGGACATCCGGCGCGGACAGCCCAATTCCAGCCACCCTCGAGCCGCCCCACTTCCGCATACCACCACCATCATCTTCCGCAACCACTCTCACTTACCCGCTACCAACTTAGGAAAATTTCGTCACGTTTTTGTCTTGGAGAATTGCGTTGTGGTTTTCTCCGTTTCCTTGGGTGTTTAGGCTAACTTGGAATGGAACGACTTCGACAATACCACCGCTCAACCTCGACAAGGACGGTAACATCGACGACACCTTGTGTATCCTACCTTGCAATTTCATTGTCACCCCATAGACCATTTTTGCGTAGCTTTCCTATTGAGACTAGCCATTTGAGTATTGCCGGGCCATGACACTTATGCGCATTAGTGATAGTCATAGATATTGCATACTACATCATTACTTCCCGGTGTGTCACAAGGGTGTGCCGCATTCACAATAGCTATCTTGGTACGGGAATCTCGCATAAGTGGCCAAAGAAAGAGCTCAAGCTTCTAAGCAAAAGAGCCATCCAAAAGCTTCTAAGCAAACAACCTTAGCATCATAAATCGTGCATCAAAGAGATCTTATGGAATAGCATTACACCATCTTGTGATAAAGCATCGGCATATCATACACTTGTAGCATACTTGTGATAGTAAGTCACTACTTTTGTCTCTATAGGTTGTGCACAAGTGCGTATCCGCCTATTAAGCAATCGGTTAGCGTCTCTCTAGTGTTGTGCAACACGAGCATTTTCCGTGGTTTCCACATTTTCGCTCACCCTTGGTTGCACAACCACATCTATCTATTCGTGCGTGTGTTCCATGTGACTTATTCTTACTAGTGATCTACTTGTTGCTTGAGCAAATTTGTGAATCATCTCCAACATCATCAATTCTTGTTAACAGTTGCATTGATTTTGTGCCACTATCCTAACCAAGCTGTGATACATCTCCAACGCAACTATAATTTTTTATTGTTCCATGCTATTATATTATCCATCTTGAATGATTTATATGCATTTATATGCTATTTTATATGATTTTTGGGACTAACCTATTAACCTAGAGCCCAATGCCAGTTTCTGTTTTTTCCTTGTTTTTGAGTTTTAGACAAAAGGAATACCAAACAGAGTCCAATTTACGTGCCAATTTTTGATGATTTTTTATGGACCAAAAGAAGCCCCTGGAGTAAAAGAGTTGGGCTAGAAGAGTCCCGAGCCGTCCACGAGGGTGGAGGGCGCGCCCTACCCCCCGGGCTCGCCCTCCTATCTCGTGGACGACTCGGAGACCCCCCCTGAAGTGAGACCGACGCCAAAAATTCCTATAAATACAGAAACCCCCGAAAAGAAACCTAGATAGGGAGTTCTGCCGCCGAAAGCCTCTGTTGCCAGCGAAAACCAATCTAGACCCTGTTCCGGCACCCTGCCGGAGGGGGAATCCCTCTCCGGTGGCCATCTTCATCATCCCGGCGCTCTCCATGACGAGGAGGGAGTAGTTCACCCTCGAGGATGAGGGTATGTACCAGTAGCTATGTGTTTGATCTCTCTCTCTCTCTCTCTCTCGTGTTCTTGAGATGGCACGATCTTGATGTACTGCGAGTTTTTCTATTATAGTTGGATCTTATGGTGTTTCTCCCCCTCTACCTTCTTGTAATGGATTGAGTTTTCCCTTTGAAGTTATCTTATCGGATTGAGTCTTTGAGGATTTGAGAACACTTGATGTATGTCTTGCATGGGATACACGTGGTGACAATGGGGTATTCTATTGATTCACTTAACGTATGTTTTGGTGATCAACTTGTTGGTTCTATGACCTTGTGAATCTATGCATAGGGGTTGGCACACATTTTCGTCTTGACTCTTCGGTAGAAACTTTGGGGCACTCTTTGAAGTTCTTTGTGTTGGTTGAATAAATGAATCTGAGATTGTGTGATGCATATCATATAATCATGCCCACGGATACTTGTGGTGACAATGGAGTATCTAGGTGACATTAGGGTTTTGGTTGATGTGTGTCTTAAGGTGTTATTCTAGTACGAACTCTAGGATAGGTTGAACGGAAAGAATAGCTTCGTGTTATTTTACTACGGACTCTTGAATAGATCGATCAGAAAGAGTAACTTTGAGGTGGTTTCATACCCTACAATAATCTATTTGTTTGTTCTCCGCTATTAGTGACTTTGGAGTGACTCTTTGTTGCATGTTGAGGGACTGTTATATGGTCTAATTATGTTATCCTTGTTGAGACAACTTGCACTAGTGAAAGTATGAACCTTAGGCCTTGTTTCAAAGCATTGCAATACCGTTTGTGCTCACTTTTATCATAAGTTACCTTGCTGTTTTTATATTTTCAGATTACAAAAACCTATATGTACCATCCATATTGCACTTGTATCACCATCTCTTCGCCGAACTAGTGCACCGATACAATTTACCATTGTATTGGGTGTGTTGGGGACACAAGAGACTCTTTGTTATTTGGTTGCAGGGTTGCTTGAGAGAGACCATCTTCATCCTACACCTCCCATGGATTGATAAACCTTAGGTCATCCACTTGAGGGAAATTTGCTACTGTCCTACAAACCTCTGCACTTGGAGGCCCAACAACGTCTACAAGAAGAAGGTTGTGTAGTAGACATCAAGCTCTTTTCTGGCACCGTTGCCAGGGAGGTGAGTGCTTGAAGGTATATCTTTAGATCTTGCAATCGAATCTTTTAGTTTCTTGTTTTATCACTAGTTTAGTTTATAAAAGAAAACTACAAAAAAATGGAATTGAGGTTGCTTCATATGCTTCATCTTTTTAATATCTTTCGTGAAAATGATGGGAAGGAAAATTGTGCTGAAGTACTAGAAGAAGAATTACATAGAATGCTTGGCATAAAATATGTGCATGATGAGTATGATTGCAATGTCGTTAGTATGAATTCTTTGAATACCCATGATGCTAATGATATGCAAAGCCACAAGCTTGGGGATTCTATGTTTGATGAAGATGATATGTTTAGCCCCCCAAGTTTTGATGAGCAAATTTCTTATGAGGAAAGCATGCCTCCTATTTATGATTATTATTGTGATGACATGTATGCTATAAAGAATAAAGATAACCATGGAACTTGTCATCATGATTTTAATTTTCAATTGGATTATGCTTCACATGATAGTTATTTTGTTGAGTTTGCTCTCACTACTATTGATGAGAATAAATTTGTTTATGTGGAGAGTAGTAAAATTTCTATGCAAGTAGATCATGAAAAGCATGCTTTATGTGCTGGTTATATGGTTGAATTCATTCATGATGCTACTGAAAATTATTATGAGAGAGGATCATATGCTTCAACATATTGCAATAATATCAAGTTTCCTCTCTATGTGCTTAAAATCTTGAAGTTATGCTCGTTTTCCCTTCCTATGCTAGTTGATTATCATTCCCATAAGTTGTTTGCTCACAAAATACCTATGCATAGGAAGTGGGTTAGACTTAAATGTGCTAGTCATATTCTTCATGATGCTCCCGTTATGTTTCAATTCTTATCTTTTATGCGACCATCATTGAAATCATCATGCCTAGCTAAAAGGCATTAAAGAAAAGCGCTTGTTGGGAGACAACCCAATATTTACCCCTACTGTTTTTGTGTGTTCACATGATTAAGCTACTCTAGTAATTATGTTTTATAGCTTTTGTTTCAATAAAGTGCCAATTAGAACCTTTGGGAAGACTTGGGTGAAAGCTAATGTGATATTGCTGTAAAAAACAGAAACTTTGCGCTCACGAGATTAGCTGCCATTTTTTATACAGAAGAGTGATTTTATATTGATTCTTTTTGCAGAAGATTAATAGACAAATTCTTCATGTCCACAAATTTATTTCAGAATTTTTAGAGTTACAGAAGTATTCGGAAGTTACAGATTGCTACAGACTGTTCTGTTTTTGACAGCTTCTGTTTTTCGTGTGTTGTTTGCTTATTTTGATGAATCTATGAGTAGTATCAGAGAGTATGAACCATAGATAAGTTGTAATACAGTAGATATTACACCAATATGAATTTATAATGAGTTCACAACAGTACCTAAGTGGTCGTTTTATTTTCTTATACTAACGGAGTTTACGAGTTTTCTGTTGAGTTTTGTGTTGTGAAGTTTTCATGTCTTGGGTAAAGATTCGATGGACTATGGAATAAGGAGTGGCAAGAGCCTAAGATTGGGGATGCCCAAGGCACCCCAAGGTAATATTCAAGGACAAAGAAGAGCCTAAGCTTGGGGATGTCTGTCACACCCTGATTTTCATGCCACAACACTTAAGATGATAATCATGCTAAAATGTGGTGTGACAAAAACTTTTGAGTGTTTTTCACTTTGCTTGATTGGTTTTCCGTTTGCTGTTTGCAAGTGCTCTAAAAATAAAATAAATCCTCCTACTCTTATACTCCTTCTCCTTTTGCCCAATAATCATGCCATGTGTATAGGACATATTCCATAGTCCACTCCTTATTCCATAATCCATAGTCCTATACCTAATAGGAGTCAAATATACTTTTTGAAAGATTTTTCACACCCCAAATAAAGTATATTTGATTTGGGGTAAAGATTCGATGGACTATGGAATAAGGAGTGGCAAGAGCCTAAGATTGGGGATGCCCAAGGCACCCCAAGGTAATATTCAAGGACAACGAAGAGCCTAAGCTTGGGGATGTCTGTCACACCCTGATTTTCATGCCACAACACTTAAGATGATAATCATGCTAACATGTGGTGTGACAAAAACTTTTGAGTCTTTTTCACTTTGCTTGATTGGTTTTCTGTTTGCTGTTTGCAAGTGCTCTAAAAATAAAATAAATCCTCCTACTCTTATACTCCTTCTCCTTGATCCAAACCTTTTGCCCAATAATCATGCCATGTGTATAGGACATAATAGTATTTTCTTACAAAAATATTTTGGCCAAAAATTATTTTCTAAAGTTAGTTTTCCAAAAAACCCTGAATTGAGGTTTGTACTGCAAGTACTTGATTTGGGGTGTGAAAAATCTTTCAAAAAGTATATTTGACTCCTATTATGTATAGGACTCCCTTAAACCACAAAAACATAATTTTAAAAGTTATTCTCCTATTTTATTTAAAGGCTTTTTCTTTAGGCCAGAAATGGTCTTTAATAGGTTAAAATTATTTTATTGTTTCAAAAATATTTGAGAAACTTCAGGGAAGCTCATAGGACATATACTGTCCATATATAAGAGTTTCAACACATGGTCATGTTCAAAATGTTGGTCAAATCCCACAAAAAACCCTTTCTGGATATTTCAAGCTTTTGAAATATTTACAAAAGAAATATTCTCTAAAAATTCCAGGAAAATTCTATCATGTCAAATATGACATATTTGATGATATTGCCAAGGCACATGCCTTGGAGAACAAGAAAACATCATCAAATCCCCTCAAAACCATTTCTGTCCATTTTGAAGTTTGAGCAACTTTACATTGCCAAACTTGTCCAAATGCTCTCAAACTTGGTTCACATGCTAAAATGGTCTGATTATGCATCTATACCAAATGGCACAAGTATTGGAGAAGGATAACTTGATCAAAGTGCCCCAAAACCCTTTCCGACCACATCCAAATTTGAACAACTCTACATTACCAACTTTTTACTTGTGACCTCAAATTTTGTGGACATGCTCACAACCCCAAATGAGGATAATACACCAAGTGGTGCATCAAGGAGGAATGATTTGCAAGACTAAATCTTGGAAAAGTCATTTTTGTTGATTTCTAGGGTTTGCCAAAGTTACATTGGCAACTTTACCCAAATGATCTCACACTACGTGGAACACCCTGTTTCTATATGCCATTTGATCCTGTTAAGTCTCATGTCATTTGGACTCCATTTGCTTGCCCAAAACACCATCAAACACCTTCTGGTGATTTTCCAAAAATGCTATCACCTCTTTCCTTGTTCTCCCTGAGCTAAGCTTTTCACCAGAGCCTCCCCTAGTCACCTTCCACCTCCAGCAACTCACCAATGCCCTGAGCTCAATCATTGGAGGGGGTAAAACCCCCATATACCTCTCTGTTTTCACCATGGCAGGTCTTCTCTCTTCCCCTCCTCTTACTATTACACTTGGCTTACACCCTAAGCTACCATAGGGCATCTCCAGACCAGCCAGTAGCTAATGGACAAGGTGGCCACGTCCAGAGCGCGTGGGAGCATGGCCATGCCGGCCAAACGGGCGCTCTGGAGCGTGCTACAGTGTGCTCCGGCACTGTACCCGCGTCCTGCCCGAGGAACCCGACCATCTAGGGCGTTGGGATCGTGCCACCTGAGGCCGCCTTGGCGTCCGAGACACGCAAGACGGTTGGCCCCCTCCTCCTTCTCTCTCCGGCGACCTCTGTCACGCGTGCCCGAGCGCCGCCCGCGTCCGTGGCCCGTCTCGCACTCGTTCCTCTATCCCTCTCTCTTTCCCTGGTTGTAGACCACGCCCAGGAGGACCTCCAACTCGAAGCCAAGCCCTCCCGTGGCCTCCAGGGATGGCTATGGCCTCGCCGGCGCACGGCCCCGTAGTGCACCTTGCCCCCTTCTATTTAAGGTCGCCCCGGGTCCTTCTCTCCACCCTATTTGCTTTCGCTCGCTCCTAGAGCCCCTCTGGACCAACCCAAACCTCTCCCCGTGCCCTCCAGCCACCTCCATGGTTGGAGCCTTGCCGCCGGCCTCCGCCTAAATTTGCGCCCAACACTCCTCCTCCTCCCCTCTAGACCGTACCAGAGCACCTCCAAAATCACCTCCGACCCCTCCTGTGCTTCTCCCTCGCCTCGCTGTGGATGTGTCGTGCTCCCTGGAATCGCTCGCGCCGCCGTTCGCCTCGGTCAGGGCCCCGCCCTCCTCGGCTCGCCCCTGTGGGCATGGCACACACCGACTGATGCAGATCGTCTTCCTAAGCACGCTGGTGGCCAGATCACCGGAAACGGCGGCCTGTGGCACTGGCTAGCCGCCGTCGACACCGCCCCTGCCTCTGCTTTGTTCGAGCGGGACGTGTGGGATGAACCCGACATCCGGGCCCCGCCTGTCGGCCAGCCAGGAGGGCTGAGCCACTGACGGGTGGGCCTCGTTCGCCGTGCGTAAGTGGAGACGGGCTCTGCCTGCCGTCGTCTTCGCTCGGGGAAGGCGTATTCCTAGGAATACGCCTCCTGCGTCGTCAGCCCGAGCGCGGCCGAGCAGTTAGGCTGGCCCACTCCTATCTTCCGCCCGGTGCGCCGTATATGGGTAAAAACCCTTTCCCTTTTTTTCTTTTTCAGTAAACTTGTAAAAATCCTTAAACAATTCATTTGAACTCCAAACTTGGTGATTCAAATTTCCAGTGACTCCATAAATCATGATCTATCACATGGTGCTATTTGCACATTTTTTCAGAAACATTTTCTTCACAAATGTTTATCAAAATGCTATTTTTCCATTTCTGTGATGAAATTTAGAAAATCACAGAGAGCTCATAGTTGATCCAAATCCATTGATTCAAATTTCTAGGCACTTATAAGATCCTAACCTAGTTTATGAACATTTTTCCCAATGCTTTCAGTACCACAACAAATATTAGTGTATTTATTCGTGTATTGCCCACTTTGCAAATTCATAAGAAAATCATTGGAACTCCAAATCCAGTGAAACCAACTCCTAGATGCTTCTAAAATTATTCCTTGTTAAATGGGTGCCTTTGCTCATTTTTCAAAATAATTCTTCTATACACTTCTTGCAAATTCACAAATCCCTTATATCCATCCTATTGAAATGTTCAGAAATATCCACTAATCCAATTCCAATGAAACCACTCTGGTTATTTTTTCATATAACTAGAGATATCCTAGAAAATTCCAGCTCTTATTTTTAGAGCACTTTTATTTTGGCCTTGTTGTGTTGCTTATTGTGATTGTTTCCGACGTTAGTTGACGAAGTAGACGGAGTACTTGGAGATGGACAAGAAGGTTTGAAGACTCTGATGAACCAGGCAAGAAGCCCTTTGACCATGATTAATAAACCTTTTTTGTGCATGTCATATAACACCTTATTATCAATGCATCAGGATCATGATGAGGTGGTGACCACTTTGGTTGTTGCCTTTGTTACATTGATGTTGAAACTTGTATCAAGTATGACCCTACCTTCCTATGAGGGTTATGAGGGCGGAAGTAGATAGGATGCTATGGTAGTGGCTATGCAAGTGGGACGGGAATATGCATGGTGACGAAGGCAGGGTACTTTCAAAAGACTTTTCGAAAATCCCGTCGGGAGCCACTTATGCCCGAGGGAGATGATGAGTTGGGTAAACACTTGATGACGAAGTGGTGTACCGAGGCAAGTGTGTGTGTTGTTTTCAAAACAGATTGGTTTAAGTTGCGACCATTATTCCAACCTTACATGCGCAACCACTCTACCCTTATATGGGAAAGGGCATTATTGATTACCTAGGCCGATACTAGCATGGTGCTCGTATTACTAGTGAAGGGGGTGACATGAGGCCACTCCCGAGATGGGGTCGTGCTTGGATAGGCGGCCATGACTGTTTTCACAGGGCACCGGACACACCGTTGGTACCCCATGCCAGTGGTATGTGAAGAATATGGGAGCAAGGCTCCACAATTTTAAGATGTGAAATGTTGGGCACGGGGGTTGCTACAAACCGAGTGGACTCTATGTTAGTGTCATCTAGGGAAAGATAGTGATCGGGTGCTTACCCCGGGTACTTGAGGTACCGCGGGTCGTGGATGACACGAAAGTTCCCCGGATCTTGTGGGTAAAGTGTGCAACCTCTGCAGAGTGTAAAACTATCCGAATAGCCGTGTCCACGGTCAAGAACAGTTGGGTAACTACTCTTTGGCTACGTCCAATGTTTGCAAAACCTGGTGTGTGTGTCTGAGGAAAACAACACGGTTCGGTGATATTGATGATGTGATTCTTGAGGAAGTCATGATGAGCTCGAGCATGAGTTGTTTATAACTCTTTCTCGATATTGATGTCTGTAACCTCCTGATACTTGTTGCAGACGCATGCATGTCCTTAATATATGTTGATCATACTTGCATATGAAAAACTAGCTTTACGCAAAAATGCCAATTACTAGTAGAGCCTTGCATAATTATTCTGTCGTCACACTTGGGTTGCTTGCGAGTACATTCAAAGTACTCATTGGCTTACCACTGGTTATTTTATTGGCCAGGCATGAAAGAACAGGAAATGATGAAGATTTCTTGGTGACGAACATGCGAGCTAGGACATTTCCCAGTCAGAATGCCTGTAGGGTTAAGGCAGATGGCATGGGTCCAAGTTGTTATTGAAGATTTTCGCTGCAATGATATACTCAAGACTTGACCATGATGGTCCTACTTGTGGAATACGGTATGTATGGATATAAGACTCTTGTTATACAACTTCTGTGTGTTCAGTGAGCATTGATCTCTGGGATCACTGTACACGTGCATTCGATGATCTTGACTTATGAGTCGGGGTCCCCACAATGCCCCAGGAAGGCATCCCCTCTTTCATCTTCATTTATCGGTAACTTTACTTAAGGCTATATTTTTATCCACCACATGATATGTGTTTTGATTGGAGCGTCATTTTGTTTTATTTTGTTTTGCTTGCTGTTTGAATAATATCCCAAGATCTAAAATTCTTAAATGATAGAGATTCTTCACATAGTTACATAATTATTCAACTACTCATTGATCTTCACTTATATCTTTTGGAGTAGTTTGTCGTTTGCTCTAGTGCTTCACTTATATCTTTCTAGAGCACGACGGTGGTTTTATTTTGAAGAAATAGATGAACTCTCCTGCTTCACTTATATAATTTTGAGAGTCTTTTAGAACAGCATGGTAATTTTCTTTGGTTATGAATTTAGTCCTAATATGATAGGCATCCAAGATGGGTATAATAAAAACTTTCATATAACGTGCATTGAATACTATGAGAAGTTTGATACTTGATGATTGTTTTGAGATATGAGGATGGTAATATTAGAGTCATGCTAGTGGAGTAATTGTGAATTTGAGAAATACTTGTGTTGAGGTTTGCAAGTCCCGTAGCATGCACGTATGGTAACCGTTGTGTAACAAATTTGAAGCATGAGGTATTTCTTTGATTGTCATCCTTTGTGTGGAGGTCGGGATCGCGCGATGGTTAACTCCTAGCAACCCTTCCCCTAGGAGCATGCGTCTAGTACTTTGTTTTGATGACTTGTAGATTTTTCCAATAAGTATGTGAGTTCTTTATGACTAATGTTGAGTCCATGGATTATACGCACTCTCACCCTTCCACCATTGCTAGTCTTTCTTGTATCGCGCAACTTTCGCCGGTACCATACACCCACCATATACCTTCCTCAAAACAGCCACCATACCTACCTATTACGGCATTTCCATAGCCATTCCGAGATATATTGCCGTGCAACTTTCCACCGTTCCATTTCATATGACAAGCTTCATCATTGTCATATTTCCATGCATGATCATGTAGTTGACATCGTATTTGTGGCAAGGCCACCATGCATAATTTTTCATACATGTCACTCTTGATTCATTGCACATCCCGGTACACAGCCGGATGCATGCATATAGAGTCATACTTTGTTCTAGTATCGAGTTGTAATATCGAGTTGTAAATAAATAGAAGTGTGATGATCATCATTATTAGAACATTGTCCCAAAAAAAGAAAGACCA
Source organism: Secale cereale (assembly GCA_902687465.1). Classification (NCBI taxonomy): domain Eukaryota; kingdom Viridiplantae; phylum Streptophyta; class Magnoliopsida; order Poales; family Poaceae; genus Secale; species Secale cereale. The sequence goes on from LR738711.1 coordinate 601,980,113, forward strand.
AAGAAAAAATGAAGGCCCAAAAAAATGAAAAAAAAGAAAGAAAAAAAGGGACAACGCTACTATCTTTTTCCACACTTGTGCTTCAAAGTAGCACCATGATCTTCATGATAGAGAGTCTCTTGTTTTGTCACTTTCATATACTAGTGGGAATTTTAATTATAGAACTTGGCTTGTATATTCCAACGATGGGCTTCCTCAAATGCCCTAGGTCTTCATGAGCAAGCAAGTTGGATGCACACCCACTTAGTTTCTTTTGTTGAGCTTTCATACATTTATAGCTCTAGTGCATCCGTTGCATGGCAATCCCTACTCACTCACATTGATATCTATTGATGGGCATATCCATAGCCCATTGATATGCCTAGTTGATGTGAGACCATCTTCCTCCTTTTGTCTTCTCCACAACCACCACTCTATTCCACCTATAGTGCTATATCCATGTCTCACGCTCATGTATTGCGTGAAAGTTGAAAAAGTTTGAAAAATTGAAGTATGAAACAATTGCTTGGCTGAAACCGGGGTTATGCATGATTTGAGTATTTTGTGTGAAGAAGAGGGAACATAGCCAAACTATATGATTTTGTAGGGATGAACTTTATTTGGCCATGCTATTTCGAGAAGACATAATTCCTTTGTTAGTATGCTTGAAGTATTATTATTCTTATGACCATATAAACTTTTGACTTGAATCTTTCAGATCTGAACATTCATGCCACAATAAAGAAAATTGCATTGATAATTATGTTAGGTAGCATTCCACATCAAAAATTCTGTTTTTATCATTTACCTACTCGAGGACGAGCAGGAATTAAGCATGGGAATGCTTGATACGTGTAACGCCCAAGATGCGACTATATCTCCCACGTGTTGAGGCACGACTTAGAGGCATAATGGCATGTTGGTATGATCGCAAGAAGGTTATCTTCACACATTCCCATGTACAAGAACAAAGGAAAAAAAATACATAGTTGGCTTACAATCGCCACTTCACACAAGGCATAAATAAGTCATACATTCATCCAAGTACAATCATAGTCCGACTATGGACAAGTTCAAATGAAAAGAAGATAGCCACCCACTATGCCCGATCGGACCTAGTAGGAACTACGACTGATCGTCGGGGTACCTCACGTACATACGCCCACATTCCTCATAGAACTCCCACTTGAGTTCCTGGCCATCAACTGAATCGTACTTGGTTGTACCTGCACCTATGTTTGTAGTAAACTGCGAGTCACGAGGACTCAGCAATCCCATTCCCGGGTATCAAAATTATTAAAGCCTTTGGGTAAGGATAAAATGTATAAGTGGGCTGCTGCAAGCGCTAAGCGTAGATGAGGTGGCTAGCTTACGTATCATCAGAGCGAGAAGAGAAGTGAAAGCCATCGGTCGTGAACTAAATCATGATCACTAGATGATCCTGTCTACCTATAAGTCATCCATAACCCAGTCGTGTTCTCTTCCCGAACTCCCTCGAAAAGAGACCATAACGACTACTCACACGGTAGTGTATTATGTTTGAGGTTTTGTGTCAAGTTTTCTACAACCGGATATTAACAAATTCCCATCCGCCACATAGCCGCAGGCACGGCTTTCGAAAGATTATAACCCTGCAGTGGTGTCCCAACATAGCCCATCACATGCTCTCGCGATCAACAGAGGTAAAAACCCCTTTTCTTAGGGACTACCCGATCAGACTCGGAATCCCGGTGTACAAGATATTTCGACAATGGTGAAATAAGTCCAGCAAGACCTCCCGACGTGCCGACATCCTGATAGAAGCCGTGCGTATCTCGTCTTAGGCCACGACGGATGAGCTATGCTTACAGCAACCAAAATACCCCAACTTGCCAAGGGGCGGTGCCGCAAGCTGCTCTAGGTTGGACCAACACTCATGAGGAGCACTGGCCCGGGGTTGTTAATTAAGTCCTCGGGGTAGCTAGTCATATGCAAATTTTGGTTGTTATTAGGCAAATGGTAAAACCAAGGTTGGGCCTTGCTGGAGGAGTTTTATTCAAAGCGAACTATCAAGGGGTCCCCATATACCCAACCGCGTGAGGAACGCAAAATCAAGGAACATAACATCGGTTTTTCAGTTCTTAAGGCAGCATGAGTGGAACAAAACACCGAGCAAAAGGCCAAGCCTTCCACCCATTGCCATGTATATAGGTGCAATAATGTAATAATAGATATTGTGTTATTTCCAAAAACCCAATCCACATGGAGCAAACTTCATCTTCACCTGCAACTAGCAACGCTATAAGAGGGGGCTTGAGCAAAAGCGTACTTAGCCAAACAACGGTTTGCTAGGAAGGGTAGTTAGAGGTTTCATGGCAAAGTGGGGCTGACATGCAAAAGGATAGGTATCGTGATAAGCAAAAGAGCGAGGCATCTAGCATGGCAACAATAGAGGTGATATCAAGGAAAGGTCATCTTGCCTGGTAAGTCGTCAATGTACTTGCGACCTTGCTCTTCCCACTCATACTCAGCGGCTGTCTTGATCTCGGACTCGAACTCGTCTCCCGGTGCTACCCAACATAACAAGCATCCAAATAAACACACTTGACAAGAAAAGAACACATGCTATGCATGAGAGATGCAAGTATGATGCTACAGAGCTACCGGTATGAAGGGAGATGAAGCCGGGAAGGACATATGAAGACATAATGGATGTGGGCAAGATCTTGGAAAACCAAGCATGCCACTGGATAGATTGAAAGATTTCGGTCGAAATCAATATAAAGATCATTGGAATCAGATGCACGGTTTGCAAATGGCAAGCAAAGCAAGATGCAATGCAAAACTAAAGTTAACAACAACATGGCAACTTTGGAGCAAAGTCTAATTATGCTACAACACCCAAACATGATGACAAAAGGCATGGATGTGAAATAGACATGATTCTCAACAAGTATGAACTTAGAGCACACCCAAAAACTTGCTGGAACACAATTAAACAAGCATGACAAGATTCAATAAGTTAACAGATTTCTCAGACTTAGTGAAATTTACTAGGCATGCAACCTAGAATGATATGTTGCTGCCTTTGGAGGCACACAACAGCAAGCAAAACAACTATTACAAGCATGAAATTCACATGAGCATGAAGAAGACATATTATACTTCCAATTCATCCAAATAAATAATTCATTCCATGCAAGGGTTGCTTAACATGAGCTTTGCCAAAATTAATGTTCTGTTAACAGGCTGACAATTTAGATTTCAAGCATTTTGAGAGCAAGATAACAACACGCTACAACAGGGCATATATGCAATTAAAGGCATGGATTGACAGAAAACAACATGGACATCAAAACATGCTAACTAGTTAATACAAAACATGCATGGAAAAGATTGTGCCATCAAGTTTACATGGCAACATGTTATGACAGATTCCAGACTTAGCAGTTTTTCACTAAGTGTAAAAACAACAACATTGACATGGCATGTTTACAAGCTTGTTTAAGTCACCACAGACCATATCATGGAAAACCAAATGCACCACTTCAAAGATAACATGATTATGCTCCTAAGACATGTTGACACGTGGCTCAAAAAAATCACACAAAATGCTACGAAGAAGACAAATCATCAAATTATAAGAATTTCAGCAACTTAACAGCCACAAGCAGTTTTGAAACAGGGTTAAACATGGCATAATGCAACCTAACATGTATGCAAATGCATCCATCATGAAAAGCATCACAAGACGAACATTTTGACATATCATACACTGCATTTGGGCCAACATGCACAAAGTTATGACCTCATGAACATGCCAACATATTGTTAACAGACAACTAGTGCTGAAACAGTAACATCACATAGCAGTCTTGCAAAAAAGATTAAGGCATCTAGATGAACCCTAACATGCAAAAAACTGATGCTAACGCATAGAACACTTCGAGACGAACATTTCCATATATCATACACGCAAAACGGAGCTACGAGCACGGAGATGTGACATGATGAAGAGGGCATAAAAATTACACGGATCTCGGACTTAGTGGATTTTTACCCTCCGAAAAAGTCAATGCGGGATGGAGTGGAGCGGGACGAGGAGATCCGGGATGAAGCAGCGGCGTTTGGTTCGCCGAACTGGTGGATCTGGTCCACCTGACCAGATCGAGACGGAGGCCGCGGCGGCTCACCGGAGACGGGGCCGGTGGTGGCGAGGTCAGGCCGGCGGCGAGGTGTGAGGCGGCAGGGCGATGAGTGGCGGCGCGGCGACGGCGGTTGACGAAGCGCGCGGGACGGCGAGGCGACATGGTGGCGATGGGTCGCGGAGGGCGGCCGGCGGCGATGGCATCCGAGCTCCGATGGCGGGCGGCGGCGCGACGTCGCCGAGGCGGCGGGGAAGGCGCGGCCCGGGTCGGCCCGGCCGCGGGCCGACCATGGGCTGGCGGGCCCGGTGCGGGGCACGGGGGAGCTGGAGGCCGGCGTGCCACGTGGCAGCCCGTGAGTGGCCGGGAGCGGCGACTGGACGTGTCCGGCGACGTACGGACACGTCCGGCTGCGGGAGGAGGAAGAGAGCTAGGGTTTGCCCAAAATTTTGGTGGAGAGGGGTTATTTATAGATTCTGGGAGCTAGGAGAGTCCAAATGGGGTGCGGTTTTCACTCGCACGATCACAATACAACGACCGAGAGCCTAGAGGTGCTTAGGATGGGCTTGTGGGCTATTGTGGAGGGGTGTTGGGCCAAAATAGATAGGGCTTTTTGGTCCACGTGGTTAACCGTTGGAGTCAAACGACCTCCAAATGAGAGGAAACTTGACAGGCAGTCTACCGGTGATATACCGAGACCACTCGACAACTCTCGGCCCATTTCGAGGATGTTTTTATACCACTCACGAAACAAAGACCTGAGAGGTGCGACGGGTGCCGTGTGAGGGAGCCGGAATCCGAAACGGACAATGGAGAGGACGGAGACGATGCAACTACACACGGATGCAAGTGAGACTATGCCAATGCAATGCACATGATGGAAATGACATAACGATATGCAACACATGCTTAAAGGAAAAACAAAGAAACCCAAAATGAAGGAAGAGCCCACAATGGAATTGATTAAGTCAATGATGAATATATTGCCATATTGGGAATTGTTACATCTGGGGCGTTACAAACTCTCCTCCACTACGAAAAGATCTCGTCCCGAGATCTAGGACTGAAAGAACTTCGGATATTCAGAACGGAGGTGATCCTCGCGTTCCCACGTGGCTTCTTGATCGGTATGGTGTGGCCACCTCACTTTCAGGAACTTGATTGATTTGTTGCGAGTCTTGCGCTCGGTCTCTTCAAGGATAGCAACGGGGTGCTCATGATAAGACAAGTCGGCTTGAAGATCAATTTCTTCGAAGGCGACGGTGCGCTCGGGCATCTTGAAGCACTTGCAGAGTTGTGACACGTGGAACACGTCATGCACGTTGGAGAAGTTTGGAGGAAGCTCAAGTTGGTAGGCGAGGTCTCCTCTTTTCCCAACAATCTTGAAAGGGCCCACATATCTTGGAGCTAGCTTGCCCTTGATACCGAATCTCTGAGTGCCCTTCATAGGAGAAACACGGAGATACACATGATCACCAATGTCGAAAGCCAAGTCACGATGGTTGCCGTCATAGTAGCTCTTTTGGCATGATTGCGCAGCCTTGAGATTCTCACGTATGACTTTGCACATTTCTTCAGCCTCTGAGATCAAACCATTGCCAAGGAGTTGACGTTCACTAGTCTCGGACCAGTTGACAGGGGTACGACACTTTCTACAATAGAGAATTTCAAATGGTGCTTTGCCTGAACTTGCTTGGAAGCTGTTATTGTAGGAGAATTCGGCAAATGGAAGGCAGTCTTCCCATTTCATACCGAAGGAGATTACACATGCCCTTAGCATATCTTCAAGAATTTGGTTCACCCTATCGACTTGACCACTTGTCTGAGGATGGAAAGCTGTGCTGAAGCGAATCTTGGTACCCATAGCTGACTGACAGGAATCCCATAATTTGGAAGTTAACAAGCTTCCACCATCTGAGGAGATTACTTGAGGGATACCATGCAAAGAGAAAATTCTTGAGGTGTACAGCTCTGCCAGTTGTGCTGCGTTGATGGATTCCTTGACTGGAAGAAAATGAGCCACTTTGGTGAGCTTATCAATGACCACAAAGATAGTGTCATTTCCTCGCTTGGACTTGGGGAAGCCGGCGACGAAGTCCATCTCAATGTGATCGAATTTCCACTCGGGAATAGGCAAAGGTTGGAGAAGTCCAGCTGGACGTTGATGCTCTGCTTTGACTCGGCTGCAGACATCACACTCTTTCACGAATTGAGCAATTTCTCTTTTCATGCGAGTCCACCAATAGGATTGCTTGAGGTCATGATACATCTTGGAGCTGCCTGGATGTATCAAGAGAAGGGAATTATGAGCCTCGTTCATTATGACCTTCCGCAGGCCACCTTTTGGAACCACAATCCGGTCGTCAAAGAATAAGGTGTCCTTGTTATCAATGCGGTAGCACTTGTACTTTGGAGTACCTTTGGCAATACCATGCTTCACTTTATTCACCATAGCATCAAGAAGTTGAGCTTCACGGATTTGATCTTCCAAGGTAGGAGCGACTGGAAGGTTGGCAAGAAATCCTTGCGGAACAATCTGAAGGTTGAGTTTCCGGAATGCTTCACAGAGATCCGGTTGGAACGGTTTGAGGATGAGACTATTGCAATAAGCCTTTCTGCTCAAGGCATCTGCAATCACGTTGGCCTTGCCAGGAGTGAACTCAATGCTTGGGTTGTACTCTTGAATAATTTCGACCCAACGAGTCTAACGGAGGTTCAGGTTTGGTTGTGTGAAGACATACTTCAGGCTTTGTGATCGGTGAAGATGTCAACCTGTCTGCCCAACAAGAGGTGTCTCCACATGATCAAGGCGTGGACAACTGCCGCCAACTCAAGATCGTGAGTGGGGTAGTTCTTCTCGTTTGGCTTGAGCTGCCGAGAAGTGTATGCCACTATCTTCTTCTCTTGCATAAGGACACCACCCAGACCTTGCAAAGAGGCATCACAAAACACTTGGTATGGTTTTGATTCATCAGGAGGAGTCAAAACTGGAGCTGAGACAAGCTTCTCATTGAGTGTACTAAAAGCCACATCACACTCAGGAGTCCAAGAGTACTTGACATTCTTTTGCAACAGGTTGGACAGAGGCTTGGCAATCTTGGAGAAGTTCTCAATGAACCTTCTGCAATAGCTTGCAAGCCCGAGGAAGCTTCGGAGTTGCTTGACATTCTGAGGAGGTTCCCACTTAACAATAGGTTCAACCTTCTCGGGGTTAACTGAAATGCCAAACGACCTCCAAACGAGAAAAAACTTGACGGGCAGTCTACTGGTGATAAACCGAGACCAGTCGACAACTCTTGGCCCATTCCGAGGATGTTTGTATCCCGCTCACGAAACAAAGACCTGAGAGGTGCGACGGGTGCCGTGTGAGGGAGTCGGAATCCAAAACGGACACCGGAGAGGACGGAGACGATGCAACTACACACGGATGCAAGTGAGACTATGCCAATGCAATGCACATGATGGAAATGACATAACGATATGCAACACACGCTTAAAGCAAAAACGCACAAACCCGAAATGAAGGAAGAGCCTAGAATGGAATTGATTAAGTCAACGATGAATATATTGCCATATTGGGAATTGTTACATCTAGGGCATTACAATACGTCTCCAACGTATCTACAATTGTTGATTGTTCCATGCGATTATATTATCCATCTTGAATGTTTTATATGCTATTTTATATGATTTTTGGGACTAACCTATTAACCTAGAGCCCAGTGCCATTTTCTGTTTTTTCCTTGTTTTTAAGTTTTACAGAAAAGGAATACCAAACGGAGTCCAATTGACGTGCCAATTTTTGATGATTTTTTATGGACCAAAAGAAGCCCCTAGAGTAAAATAGTTGGGGCAGAAGAGTCCCAAGCCATCCACGAGGGTGGAGGGTGTGCCCTACCCCCCGGGCTCGCCCTCCTATCTTGTGGATGACTCGGAGACCCCCCTGACGTGAGACCGACGCCAAAAATTCTTATAAATACAGAAACCGCCGAAAAGAAACCTAGATCGGGAGTTCCGCCGCTGAAAGCCTCTGTTGCCAGCGAAACCAATCTAGACCCTGTTCCGGCACCCTGCTGGAGGGAGAATCCCTATCCGATGACCATCTTCATCATCCTGGCGCTCTCCATGACGAGGAGGGAGTAGATCACCCTCGGGGCTGAGAGTATGTACCAGTAGCTATGTGTTAGATCTCTCTCTCTCCCGTGTTCTTGATGGCACGATCTTGATGTACCGCGAGCTTTTCTATTATAGTTGGATCTTATGATGTTTCTGCCGCTCTACCTTCTTGTAATGGATTGAGTTTTCCCTTTGAAGTTATCTTATCGGATTGAGTCTTTAAGGATTTGAGAACACTTGTTGTATGTCTTGCATACCCGTGGTGACAATGGGGTATTCTATTGATTCACTTGATGTATTTTTTGGTGATCAACTTGCGGGTTCCGTGACCTTGGGAATCTATGCATGGGGGTTGGCAAACGTTTTTGTCTTGACTCTCTGGTAGAAACTTTGGGGCACTCTTTGAAGTTCTTTGTCTTGGTTGAATAGATGAATCTGAGATTGTGTGATGCATATCGTATAATCATGCCCATGGATACTTGAGGTGACAATGGAGTATCTAGGTGATATTAGGGTTTTGGTTGATGTGTGTGTCTTAAGGTATTATTCTAGTACGAACTCTAGGATAGATCGAACAGAAAGAATACCTTCGTGTTATTTTACTACGGACTCTTGAATAGATCGATCAGAAAGAATAACTTTGAGGTGGTTTCGTACCCTACAATAATCTCTTTGTTTGTTCTCCGCTATTAGTGACTTTGGAGTGACTCTTTGTTGCATGTTGAGGGATTGTTATATGATCTAATTATGTTATCCTTGTTTAGAGAACTTGCACTAGTGAAAGTATGAATCTTAGGCCTTGTTCAAAGCATTGCAATACCTTTTGTGCTCACTTTTATCATTAGTTACCTTGATGTTTTTTATATTTTTCAGATTACAAAAACCTATATCTACCATCCATATTGCACTTGTATCACCATCTCTTTGCCGAACTAGTGCACCTATACAATTTACCTTTGTATTGGGTGTGTTGGGGACACAAGAAACTCTTTGTTATTTAGTTGCTGGGTTGCTTGAGAGAGACCATCTTCATCCTACGCCTCCCACAGATTGATAAACCTTAGGTCATCCACTTGAGGGAAATTTGCTATTGTCCTACAAACCTCTGCACTTGGAGGCCCAACAACGTCTACAAGAAGAAGGTTGTGTAGTGGACATCAAGCTCCTTCAAAAGTTTTACTTGTGTAGGTGTGAGAGATCGACAAGATACGGTACCAATTGTGCTATTTCCGGGTTGTATTATTGAGTGATAATTTATCCATCTTCAACTTCGGTCAAGGTACATTTGGTATAGTTCTTCCTTTCTCCAACTCACACATTCTTGCTTGCAATGGTAGATAGGCCAAGTACATCTACGAACCCGCTATTCGACGATCCTCAAGAATCGAACAACTACATCACCAAACTACGTCTCTTCGATGTCCAACGAGCTCTACATCAAGAGAATGAAGCTATGTAAGAGTGCATTGAGAAAGTCGCCGCCGACGCACGTCAATTCGAAGCACGCACATGAGAGCAATTCTATATCATCAACACCAACATGTCTACCCAATTCGACGATCTACGGACTTTGATAGTCAACAGACGCTCTTCATCGACGTCTTCTCAAAGACGGAGCCGCTAAAGTCGTCATACCGACTACACTTCCGGCTCAAGTACACCTACATCGAACACTCTTCGTCAAGCCGCGCGTCAAGCTCGACATGACAACTAGAACCCACTTCATCACAAGAGTTCATGAGAGCTATTTCAAGAGCAAGAAAGTCGACATCATCAAAACCAAGCTACACTTGAGCAAGCACAAGAACGGCAATGATTACGCCAACAAGAAGAAGAGCGAGCGTGCCAACAAGAAGAAGAGCGAGCGCGTCAACACCAAGAAGAACAAGATGCCGAGGTTCAACGTCAAGCACAACAACGCCAAGGAGCTCAAGCTCTTGAGGCGTAACGTGCCCTACGTGATTCACATCGCAATGTTGCTACTCGCAATCGACACATTCGTCAAGAAGATGAAGCACTTCACGATGAGATGCAAGAGAGGCGTTATCAAGCATGAATGCAACGTCAAGTTCCTCCTCAAGTACGACAAGAGCAACAAGCTCGACAAGAACAACTTGACAATGAGAAACAACTCCACCAAGAGCAACATGAGGTTGACAATCCTCCGAGTCAAAAACACCATCACAATAGGCAAGCAAACAATGAAGAGCATCGCTATGGCAAGCTCAAATTCACCATGCCAAAGTTCTCTACAAGCATTGATCCCAAAGATACCTTTCATGGGCATTGAAAGTTGACAAGATCTTTCGCCTCCAAAACTTTGATGAAGAAAAGAAGATAGCAATGGCATCCCTTGAGTTCCAAGACTATGTTCTCATTTGGTGGGAGCAAGTCATCGAGAGAAGAGAAGCAAAAGGCGAACCACCTATCACTACTTGGACTCAAATGAAGGAAGTCATGAGAGCACGTTTTGTGCCAACACACTACAACCGTGACTTGTTCAAAAATTTGCAACTCCTCAAGCAAGGAACCAAGTCCGTTGAAGAGTACTACAAGGAAATGGATATTTCCATGATAAGAGCCAACATCACGGAAGATGAAGAGAAAACTATGGCGAGATTCTTGAATGGACTCAACTATCCTATCAAGAAGATTGCAGACTTCCAACCATACACGAATCTCCTAGAGCTAGTACACCAAGCAACCAAAGCAGAGCGACAAGTACAAGAAGACTACAAGTACTCCAAGTTCACCTCCAAGAACTACGGCTCCTACAACCAAGCTTCAACGACTTCGGCACCTCCTACCTCTACCAAACCATCTACAAGCTTAGGTGACAAGTTAAGCTACAAGAATGCGACTACAACAAGTCGTCCACCATCTACGAACAACTTCAAGCCAATAACTGCATCATCTACAACTCCAACCAAGGATACCTCCAAGACGAGCTCCAACAAGTGTTTCAAATGCCAAGGACAAGGCCACAAGTCATTTGAGTGCAAGACCGTTCGCACCATGATCATCAATGACGACGGATCCTATAACTCAATGAGCGATGATGAGTTGGAAGCCCTTGAACATGTAGCTATACATCGCCAAGTGAATGAAGATGAAGACCATCAAGTGTTTTGCGACAATGACTCGAGTCCTAATCTTGTTGTCTCCAAGGTCTTGACACTTTAACATCATCAAGATGAAGATCAACGATGTCACATCTTCCACACCAAGGCCGGCATCAATGGACGTTCCGTCAAGGTTATCATCGATGGTGGAAGTTATCATAACTTGGCAAGTGAAGAACTTTGCGACAAGCTACAATTGGTCAAGATGAAGCACCCACATCCATACAAGGTCCAATGGTTAGGGACACTGCAACTATTCGAGTCGAGCACACCGTGCAAGTATCCTTCAAGATAGGCGCCTACGAGGACACACTTGAGTGTGATGTGGTCCCTATGTCCGTGTGCCACCTTCTTCTTGGACGACCATGGCAATACGATCGTGGAGTCACCCACAACGGACGGACCAACCATTATAGCTTCAAGATAAAGGGCAAAGAGTTCGTGCTACACCCAATGTCACCAAGTCAAGTAGCCGCCGACAAACAAATACCTACCAACCATCGTGGAGAGAATGGTGAGAGATTTAACCACCAAAAGGAGAGTGATAGCCATAATCCAAATTCGAGCGCCTCCACGATGAGAGACAAGAAACAACTAGTGTTATTTGCCACCAAAAGTGAGTTGAGAGAAGTGTGTGAGAACCCATCGAGCATCTTTCACCTTCTACTTCTATGCAAAGGGGAAGAAAAACCTACTAACACTTCACCTCCTCTACCTTTAGTCTTGTCTCAATTATTGCAAGAATTCCCGGACGTCTTTCCCAATCAGCTACCACCGGGTCTACCTCCACTTCGCGGCATCGAACACCGCATCGACCTCATAACCGGTGCACTACTTCCGAACAAGGCTCCTTACCGAGTCAACCCCGAGGAAACCAAGGAGATACAACGGCAAGTACAACAACTCATCGACAAAGGTCATGTACGTGAAAGCTTAAGCTCTTGTGTTGTTCCAGTTATTCTCGTGCTTAAGAAAGATGGAATTTTTCGCATGTGCTTCGATTGTCGTCCGATAAATGCTATCACCATTAGATACCGTCACCCTATTCCATGCTTAGACGACATGCTTGATGAATTATGTGGTGCTACCATCTTTTAAAAAATTGATATTAAAAGTGGCTATTACCAAATTCGCATTCAAGAGGGTGATGAGTGGAAACCAGCTTTCAAAACCAAGTTTGGGTTATATGAGTGGTTGGTCATGCCGATGGGCTTATCGGAAGCGCCCGGCTCATTCATGCGTCTCATGCATTTCGTTCTCCGACCTTATATAGGCGTCTTTCTAGTGGTTTACTTTGATGACATCCTCGTATTTAGCAAGTCGCTTGCGGATCACATCGCACACATCCGTATGGTTTTGCAAACCCTTCGGAAAGAACGCCTATATGCTAACATGGATAAATGCACTTTTGGCATTGATAAGGTTGTTTTCCTAGGATTTGTCGTTTCTTCACAAGGTGTTCATGTTGATGAAACTAAAATTGAAGCAATTAAAACTTGGCCCCAGCCAACGAATCTCCAACAAGTGCGTAGCTTTCTTGGTTTAGCTGGTTTCTATCGATGTTTTGTGAAGGACTTTAGCACAATTGCTATGCCTCTACACGCCTTGAGCAAGAAGAACGCACCCTTTATTTGAGGTCCTTCGCAAGACACTGCGTTCAATGAGCTAAAAACCTTGCTTACCCACGCACCACTTCTTGCCCTACCAAACTTTGACAAACCGTTTGACATACATTGTGACGCTAGTGGTACCGGCATAGGAGGCGTGTTAATGCAAGAAAAGCGCCCGCTTGCATATTTTAGCAAAAAAAACTTTTCGGAGTGCAACTTAACTACCCCATCTATGATAAAGAGCTCTATGACTTAGTACGAGTTTTGCGTGTTTGGGAACACTATCTTCGACCTCAGGAATTCATTCTTCACACGGACCATGAGACACTCAAGTATCTCAAGGGTCAAACTAAGTTGAACAAGCGTCATGCTAAGTGGTGTGAGTTCATAGAGTCTTTTCCCTATGTCATCAAGTACATCAAAGGCAAAGAGAATGTTGTGGCGGATGCGCTCTCCCACAAATGCATGCTTGTCACCCAACTTGAGTTGAATGTTATTGGCTTTGACCATATCAAAGACTTGTATGAGCATGAACCTTTCTTTGCAAATCCTTATGCCAAATGTGTGACGCACACTTCTTGGGAATGATATTATATCAAGGATGGATATCTTATGAGAGCTAACAAACTTTGCATTCCCGAGTCATCTCTTCGTTTGCTCCTTTTGCAGGAATCACACGGCGGACGACTTATGGGACATTTCGGACGCGACAAGACATTCGCAATGCTCTCCAAGAATTACTTTTGGCCCAAGATGTTCTGTGACGTCTCACGCTTCACCAACCGCTGCTCTACATGCCGCAAAGCTAAGTCCAAAGCTCAAACCCATGGTCTTTACATGCCACTACCTATTCCATACCAACCTTGGGAGGACATTAGCGTGGACTTTGTACTTTGTTTGCCTAGAACTCAAAATGGAAAGGATTCTGTGTTTGTTGTTGTGGATAGACTTTCCAAGATGGCTCATTTTATTCCATGCAACAAGATAGACGATGCTTCACATGTTGCTAATCTCTTTTGTAGGGAAATCATACATCTACATGGAGTGCCCAAGACAATCATATCAGACCGAGACGTCAAGTTTATGAGCTACTTTTGGAAGACCCTTTGCGCCAAGCTCGGCATCAAGCTACTATTCTCTTTGGCATACCACCCACAAACCGATGGCCAAACGGAAGTGACAAACCGCACAGTTTCGACGCTTCTTTGCATGTTGATCAAGAAGAACATCAAGGAATGGGAACAATGTTTTCCGATCGTTGAGTACGCCTACAACCGCGCAAGATATTCGACTACCGGCAAGTCCCCCTTCGAGGTCGTCTACGGCTTCAACCCGTTGTCCCCATTGGACATCCTTCCTCTACCTCTACAAGAGAGCATCAACAGGGATGCAAGTGCACGAGCAAGTTACCTCAAGAAGGTGCACGAAGAAACGGGGTCCACAATCGAGCGACAAGTCCAACGTCTCGCCACCAAGCTCAACACCAACAAGGCGCCGATGGTTTTCCAACCGGGTGATCTCGTTTGACAGCACCTACGCAAGGACCGCTTCCCCAACTAGCGCAATTCCAAGCTTCTTCCACGCGCCGATGGGCCATTCAAGGTGTTAGCCCGCTTCAACGACAATGCTTACAAGATCGACATCCCACGTGACAAGTACAATGTGAGCGATACATTCAACGTCAAGGATCTCTCTCCTTTCCATGGTGAGGAAGATTTCGACCCGAGGTCGGATCTTTCCCAAGGGAGGGGAGATGATGCGGAGCATCCGAAGGTCATTCCCATGGACCTACCATCGCCTCACCAAGTGCCTCAAGGACCAATGACACGTGCCCGTGCAAGAGCTCTCGAGACCGAGGTGACATCTCTCCTAGTCCAACTTCCATATGAATCATGTGAAACATGGCTACTACCTCAGGCGGATGTGTTTTGTGTGCTCAGGTACCAAGAAGAGCCCATCGGAGAGGTTCATGAAGATGGACAAGTCCCCAAGTTTACAGATGAAGCATCGTGTCGAGTGGAACCGGAGAAGGTCCCAAGCCCCGGACATCCGGCACCCTGGCCCGGACATCCGGCCCCTGGCCTAGCATCTACAGAAGAGCCCACACAGCCGAAGATACAGGGCCCGGACATCCGGCCCATGCCCCGGACATCTGGCCATCGGCCCGGAAATCTGGCGCCAACCCCAGAACCATAACCGTGGCTCAACCTCCCCAGCCCGGACATCCGGCGAAATTACCGGACATCCGGTGCTTCCGGACAGCCTGGCGCCCGGCACGGACATCCGACGCCTTGTGACAGCCCGGACATCCGGCCCCGTCTGTCTACGCACAGTAAAGGGCCGAAGCCCATGTAACCCCACGCCCCTCTAGACTATATATACTCTTTCACCTCCTCTTTTCTAGGGTTAGCATTGTGATAGCGCATCTAAACCTAGAGCATTGCTCATCCTTAGTGGTTCATCTCCTCGAGAGACCGTGGCCTGTACGGAGAAGATCCACACTAGATTCAAGACCCCACACGGGAAGATCCTACGGGATTCAAGACCTCCTCACGGATAAGACTATCGCTACTTGTATCGTCCTTAGTTGATTGTGGATCGTGTATCACTCCTTGTGTTTCCGGATCTAGCATATGTGTGACCTAAACTTGTTGATTTGAGTGTTCTCGTCTTGTTTCTCTCGTGTTATCCCTCGTGTTCTTCCTCGGGATTCCTCCTTTTCGTGAAAGATCGGCCTCCTATCGGGTTGTCCCCGCATCAACCGCTCTAGGGAGTGGTAGTACCGCAGAGGTCAGCGGTAGTACCACTCCTGGTGAGCGGTAGTACCGCTGCCTTCAGCCCTGACATTGAAGCATGCGGAAGTAGGCGCGGATGTAATTTTTTACATCCGCCCTTACGCAGTAGTACCGCTCCCTGTGAGCGGTAGAACCGTGCCGGCTTTCTACTCGAAGCTAGCTCCAGCGGATGCAGGCGTGATTGTAATTTTTTACATCCGTGGACGCGCGGTAGTACTGCTATCCCCAGCGGTAGTACTACTACCTCACTGTGTATACTGTCGTGTGCTGCACCTATGTGGCCATTGAATACTACCCCTGCGGTAGTATTGCAAGGGCAGGCGGTAGTACCACCCGTTGCCCCGTTGCAGTAGTGTTTCTTTTGGCTACTGCCGCCTTAGCGGTAGTACCGCTCGGTGCGGGCTGTGAGGATAACGGTTGGATTTTTCCCTTCCTATAAAAGGGGGTCTTCTTCCCCATTGACTCTCATTATTTGAGCTCGTGTTCTTCCCCCATTGTTAACCTTCTTCGAGCTTGCTATCTCTCAATCCCTCCATGGATTCTTGCTAGTTTTGGGGGAAAAGAAAGAGGAGATCTAGATCCAAATTTCCACCAATCACTTTCTTCTCTATGTGAGGGGAACCCCTTGGATCTAGATCTTGGAGTTCTTAGTGTTCTCCTTCTTGTTCTTCCTCTCATTTTCCTCCCTAGCATTAGTTGCTTTGGTGAGATTTGGAAGAGAAGGACTTGGGCACTATGTGTGCCCTTGCCATTGCATTTGGTGCATCGATTTGAGTTCTCCACGGTGATACGTGGAAGTTACAAGTTGAGAAGCTTATTACTCTTGGGTGCTTGGTACCCTTGAGCTTGTTGCTCTTGGGTGCTTGGGCGCCCTAGACGGTTGAGGTCACCTCGGAGCCATATTCCATTGTGGTGAAGCTTCGTGGTGTCGTTGGGAGCCTCCAATTAAGTTGTGGAGATAGCCCAAACCTTGGTGGTGTTCGGAGCTCAATCATCGTGGTGTAAAGCTCCGAGCAAGCGTTGGGGGTCTCCAACTAGGTTGTGGAGATCGCCCCGAGCAATTTGTACGGGTTCGGTGACTGCCCTCAAGGGTCCCTTAGTGGAATCACGGAATATTGCATTGTGCGAGGGCGTGAGGAGATTACGATGGCCCTAGTGGCTTCTTGGTGAGCATTGTGCCTCCACACCACTCCAAACGGAGATTAGCATCCGCAAGGGTGTGAACTTCGGGATACATCGTCGTCTGTGCGTGCCTCGGTTATCTCTTACCTCGAGCCCTTTACTTATGCACTTTACTTTGTGATAGCCATATTGTTTCTATTCATATATCTTGATATCACCTAGTTGTTTATCTTGCTTAGCATAAGTTGTTGGTGCACATAGGTGAGCCTAGTTGTTGTAGGTTTTGTGCTTGACAAATTAACCGCTAGGTTTATTCCACATTTGTTCAGCCTAAACCATAATTATTTTAAAGTGCCTATTCACCCCCTCTAGGCGACATCCACGATCATTCACCACTGAACGGGTACGTAGATGTTCTACTTGGCCTTGATCACATCTAGATAGATGAGAAATTGTTGCTTCGTCCAAAACAAGTCATGGCCCCTGCTTAGTTCTCTAGGTTTGACGTAGGGGTTAAGCTTCCATCGAATCAGAAACTCTGCTTGACGCATCTCAACCATGCTGACAGGTGGCTCCTTGATCTTGGAAGCTGATGTCTTGACGTTGCGTTGTGGGGCATTGGACCCCTCAGGAGCATCTTGGTTGCGAAGACACTTTGAGCTCATGTCACGACTGGGATTCGAGCGCCTAGCACCGGTACCGGAGCCACCACCTATGACACACAACGCAAACACATGAGAAGAGCGAGAATGATTATTGCAAAGACCAAGGAAAAGAACAAAACAAAGTAGAAATGATATTAGGTGTGACAAAACAAAGTAATTTTTAAGTCAACGGTAGTACTGGACTAGGTTGCGGATGTAAAACAATGCATCTGCTCTAGCCGCAGTAGTACTGCGCCAAGAGCTGAAGTAAATTTTTACTTCCGCCCGCCGGGTGGTAGTACCACTCCAGAGGAACGGTAGTACCACATGGGCGGTAGTACCACACGGGACGGATCATGCAAGAATAGATCTGAAAACATCCGTGAAGGTAAAATAGTACTACCGTTGATCAAAACTACGTTGTTGCATCACACCAAATAGCATATCTACTGCACTACCACTCTCCAACAATCTCCTCTTGCAAAGATTTAGTCAAAAATCACAAGACCTACACATGCATCTCCCAAAATCTAGAAGCACAAAAACGAGGCAAAGAGAGAAGGAAAAGGGGAGATACCGAGGTCCATGGAAAGAGGGCGAGGTGGGGATCGATCCCATCGGTTGAAACGAGAGGAGAGTGGCGGAGACGGAGATCCGTCAATGTCCTCCGGCGCCGTTCTTGGCTAGGAGAGAGAGAGAGACAGAGAGACGCGGTGAGGAGAAGAGATGAATGGGTATGGGGGAGTTGGAACTCCCCTTGCCCACTCTTGATCCCCACGCGGCCTCGATAGCGCGGTAATACCACGGCACATTGCGGTACTACCGCCCGGGCGGAAGTACCGCACACTGGGCGGTAGTACCGCTCTTCCAGCGGCAGTAAAAAATTAATGCCGCTATGGAAGCTGTAGTAACGTGCCTCACCTCCAGCGATAGTACCATGGCTAGCCATGGTAGTACCGTGGCTAGCCATGGTAGTACCGTAAACCCAAGAAGGTGCATGTTTTGTTAAAAATAAACAAGAAGGCTTTTGCAATACATACTTCAAGCAAACAGACACACAAGAGAGAACACACAAGAAGCATCTTAACCATGAACAATGTTAAAAAATAAAGCAACGAGACAACGAGGACCAAACCACAAAACAATACCTCTCAAGAAGAGAAGGCGGTGGACGGAGCCACCTATGTTTGAGTCAATTGGTATGGCATATCGAAGAATTATCCTTGGGCCCATGACCAAAACTTGTCTTTGAAGCACAAGTACCATCAACAATGGCGAATGTGAAAGAGTTGATCAATTTATGCATAATGGGGGAGGGAGAGTTCATTGAGCGAACAACACTCACCCTATGTCCAGGCCTACACCTAAACAAGACAACATGATGAGTGTGGTGGGGTGTGCAAAGTTTCAAGCCACATTGCTCAAATCGATCATATTTAGCTCATGCCTTAACTCGCGAAATCTTGCTTCATCCAAAGGCTTCGTGAAAATATCTGCAAGGTTATCATGAGTGTTGACATAGTGAAGATCAATCTCCCCTCGCCTAATGTGATCCTGGATGAAGTGATACCGAATCTCAATATGCTTTGTCTTGAAGTGTTGCACCGGGTTGAGAGAAATCTTAATGGCACTTTCATTGTCACACCAAGGAGGCACTTTGTCACAAATGACACCGTAATCCTTTAAAGTTTGCCTCATCCATAGAAGTTGAGCGCAACAACTATCGGCGGCCACATACTCGGCTTCGGTGGAGGAGAGAGACACACAACTTTGCTTCTTAGAAGACCAAATCACCAAAGAGCAACCAAGAAATTGGCACCCTCTGGAAGTTGACTTCTTATCCACTTTGTCTCTCGCCCAATCTGAATCCGAAAAACCCACGAGATTGAAGTTTGCTCCTCTAGGATACCATAAGACAAAGTTTGGGTTATGAGCCAAATATCGAAAGATTCGCTTGACCGCCACAAAGTGGCTTTCCTTAGGTGAGGCTAGAAATAGTGCACAAATTCCCATACTCAACATGATATCTGGTCTAGATGCACAAAGGTAAAGCAAGGAGCCAATCATAGAACGATATACCTTTTGATCCACTGCTTTACCAGTGGGATCAATGTCAAGTTGGCATTTGGTAGGCATTGGAGTAGTAGTCGGCTTGACATCACTTAGGTTGAATCTCTTGAGCATGTCTTGAGTGTATTTGGCTTGATTGATGAAGATTCCTTCTCTTCTTTGTTTGACATCAAACCCAAGAAATAACTTCAACTCTCCCATCATGGACATCTCAAACTCCGTGGTCATGAGTGCGGCAAACTCATCATTGAAAGCTTTGTTAGGAGAACCAAAGATAATATTATCAACATATAGTTGGCATAAAAACAACTCCCCTTTGACCTTCTTAGTAAAAAGAGTGTGGTCGATTTTGCCAATTTCAAACCCACGATTTTGTAACAACTCGGTAAGGTGCTCATACCACGCACGTGGGGCTTGTTTAAGGCCATAGAGCGCCTTATCAAGTTGGTACACATGATTGGGGAACTTGGGACCCTCAAACCCCGGGGGTTGTTTGACATAAACCAACTCATTAAGAGGACCATTAAGAAAAGCACTTTTCACATCCATTTGTTGCAACTTGAAGTTATGATGAGAAGCATAAGCTAGCAACAATCGAATAGATTCAAGGCAAGCAATGGAAGCAAAGGTTTCACCGTAGTCGATACCCTCGACTTGGGAGTAGCCTTGTGCCACCAAACGAGCCTTGTTGCGAATGACAATCCCGTGAGTATCTTGCTTATTCTTGAAGATCCATTTGGTTTGTTGCGCTCGAAATTGTTGAGTTCTTCATGCATGGCATTGAGCCAATCCGGATCTTAGAGCGCCTCATGGACCTTTTGGGGTTCAACACAAGAAACAAACGCATGATGTTCATAATAGTTTGCTAATTGTCTACGCGTGCTTACCCTCTTTGTTATGCTTCCAAGTATATTCTCCATGTAATGCTCTCTGGAAGCGATCTTGGAAGCAACCTTGGCGACACGACACTCCAATTGCTCCTCAAGAGAGAGTTGAGGAGTGGTAACTTGATCATCACGAGCGCCGTATTGAGCTTGTTCTTTATCTTGAGCTTGCTCTTGATCTTGAACTTGCTCGGTAGAAGGAACTTGGCCATGTGCATCACTTGGTGGATCACCACCATCTTGCGGTTGATCTTGCACTTGGTCTTGTTCATTTGGTTGAGGGCCTTCACTTTGTTCTTAGGAAGTGTGTGGGTCTTGGGTTGGTGATGGTTCCACTTGAGTGGAATATTGTCCTTCTCCTTCAACCACAAGGGGTTCCTCAATGGGTAGGATATGACCAACATCCATTCTTCTTATGGCTTGGGGAGGAATTTAGTCACCTACCTACATCACAAGTATCGCTTTGCTCCACTTGCGGGCCTTTATGGTTTGGGGAGGATCTTTTATGGACCAAAAGAAGCCCACGGAGCATCGGAGATGGACCAGAAGAGCCACAAGGCCACCACAAGGGTGGGGGCGTGTTAACCCACAAGTGTAGGGGATCGCAGCAGTTTTCGAGGGTAGAGTATTCAACCCAAATTTATTGATTCGACACAAGGGGAGCCAAAGAATACTCTCAAGTTTAGCAGTTGAGTTGTCAATTCAACCACACCTCGAAGACTAAATATCTGCAACAAAGTATTTATTAGCAAACTAATATGGGAGTAACAGTAACGATGGCAAAAGTAACTGTAGCAGTTTTGTAGTGATTGTAATAGTAACAGCGGAAAAGTAACTAAGCAACAAGCAATATGTGAAAAGCTCGTAGGCATTGGATCCGTGATGGATAATTATGTCGGATGCAATTCCTCATGTAATAGTTATAACATAGGGTGACATAGAACTACCTCCAGTTCATCAATGTAATGTAGGCATGTATTCCGAATATAGTCATACGTGCTTATGGGAAAGAACTTGCATGACATCTTTTGTCCTACCCTCCCGTGGCAGCGGGGTCCTATTGGAAACTAAGGGATATTAAGGCCTCCTTTTAATAGAGTACCGAACCAAAGCATTAACACATAGTGAATACATGAACTCCTCAAACTACGATCATCACCGGGAGTGGTCCCGATTATTGTCACTTCGGGGTTGCCGGATCATAACACATAGTAGGTGACTATTAACTTGCAAGATAGGATCAAGAACTCATATATATTCATGAAAACATAATAGGTTCATATCTGAAATCATGACACTCGGGCCCTAGTGACAAGCATTAAGCATGGCAAAGTCATAGCAACATCAATCTTGGAACATAATGGATACTAGGGATCAAACCCTAACAAAACTAACTCTATTACATGGTAAATCTCATCCAACCCATCACCGTCCAGCAAGCCTACAATGGAATTACTCACGCACAGCGGTGATCATATTAGAATTGGTGATGGAGGAAGGTTGATGATGACGACGGCGATGATCTCCACTCTCTGGAGCCCCGAACGGACTCCAGATCAGCCATCTCGAGAGAGATTAGGGCTTGGCAGCGGCTCCGTATCATAAAACACAATGAATCCTTCTCTCTGATTTTTTTTCTCCCTGAATGTAAATATATGGAGTTGGAGCTGAGGTCGATGGAGCGTCAGGGGGCCCACGAGAGGGGCGCGCCCCCCACCCTCGTGGATAGGGTGTGGGCCCCTGGTCTTGATTCCTTCGCTGGTATTTTTTATGTATTCCAAAATAATTCTCCGTTGATTTTCAGGTCATTCCGAGAACTTTTATTTCTACACAAAAATAACACCATGGCAGTTCTGTCGAAAATAGCGTCAGTCCGGGTTAGTTCCATTCAAATCATGCAAGTTAGAGTCCAAAACAAGGGCAAAAGTGTTTGGAAAAGTAGATACGTTGGAGACGTATCAACTCCCCCAAGCTTAAACCTTTGCTTGTCCTCAAGCAATTCAGTTGACAAACTGAAAGTGATAAAGAAAAACTTTTACAAACTCTGTTTGCTCTTGTTGTTGCAAATATGTAAAGCCAACATTCAAGTTTTCAGCAAAGATTATGAACTAACCACATTTTCAATAACTTTCAGGTCTCATGTTTACTCATATCAATGTCATAATCAACTAGTGAGCAATAATAGTAAACCTCATATGACAACACTTTCTCAAAACAATCATAATACGATATAACAAGATGGTATCTCGCTAGCCCTTTCTGAGACCGCAAAACATAAATGCAGAGCACCTCTGAAGATCAAGGATTGACTAGACATTGTAATTCATGGTAAAAGAGATCCAGTCACAATGATACTCAATGTAAATTAATATAAATACATGCAAATGACAGCGGTGCTCTCCAACTGGTGCTTTTTAATGAGAGTATGATGACTCAACATAAAAGTAAATAGATAGGCCCTTCGCAGAGGGAAGCATGGATTTGTAGAGGTGCCAGAGCTCGAGTTTTGAAATAGAGATGAATAATATTTTGAGTGGTATACTTTCATTGTCAACATAACAACCAAGAGTTCCCGATATCTTCCATGCTACACACATTAAAGGCGGTTCCCAAACAGAATGGTAAAGTTTATACTCCCCCAACCAGCAACAAGCACACTCCAGGGCTGGCCCGAAACAACGGGTATACCGTCCATACCAACAACAACCCTATGGGAGTTTTGTTTAATTATTTCGATTTGAGCATGGGACTGGGCATCCCGGTTACCAGCCATTTTCTCATGAATGATGAGAGGAGTCCACTCATCGTGATAATATACATGTATGCAATATTTTTGGTCGTATCCAAGGTAGTCATGTCCTCATCACCTAGTTGATACATGAGCTGTTTGAGCATACAAAACATGATTTCATTTGAAGGTTTGGAGTTTGGCACATACAAATTTACTTGGAACGGCAGGTAAATACCGCATATAGGAAGGTATGGTGGACTCACATGGAATAACTTTGGGGTTCATGGAAGTGGACGCACAAGCAGTATTCCCTCTTAGTACAAGTGAAGGCTAGAAAGAGACTAGGAAGCGACCAGCTAGAGAGCGACAACAGTCATGATCATGCATTAAAATTAATCAACAATGAATGCAAGCATGAGTAGGATATAAATCACCATGAACATAAATATCGTGAAGGTTATGTTGATTTTGTTTCAACTACATGCATGAACATGTGCCAAGTCAAATCACTTGAATCGTTCAAAGGAGGATACCACCCTATCATACCACATCACAACCATTTTAATATCATGTTGGCACGCAAGGAAGACCATTATAAACTCCTAGCTAATTAAGCATGGCATGAGCAACTATAATCTCTAATTGTCATTGCAAGCATGTTTCATTCATAATAGGCTGAATCAGGAACGATGAACTATTCATATTTATAAAACAAGATAGGTCGAGTTCATACCAGCTTCTCTCATCTCAATCAGTTCATCATATATCGTCGTTATTGCCTTTCACTCGCATGACCGAACGGTGTGGATAATAATAATAGTGCACGTGCATTGGACTAAGCTAGAATCTGCAAGCATTTAATACAAGGGAGAAGACAAAGTAATATGGCTCATGATTAAATCAACAGTAATGCCTATGAGAGCCACTAAACATTATCATCATGGTCTTCTCCTCTTTACCCCCAAAAGAAAGGAAAAGAAACTAAAACTATTTACACGGGAAAGCTCCCAACAAGCAAAAGAAGAACGAGAAATCTTTTTGGGTTTTCTTTTAATTACTACTACTACAGGCATGGAAAGTAAACTAGCTAAAAGCTAAGACTAATATTTTTTTGTTTTTCTTAAGGTTTTTATAACACACAAGAAAAAGACTTGGAAAATAAAATAAACTAGCATGGATAGTACAATGAAAAAGTGTGAGCATCGACTGCTGGAATAAGTGTGTGAACATGAATGTAATGTCGGTGAGAAATACGTACTCCCCGAAGCTTAGGCTTTTGGCCTCAGTTGGTCTATGGCCAGTACTGGCCTGACGGATATCCAAAGTCATAGTTGGGGTTGTACTGAGATGCAACGGCTATTGCATGATGAGCTGCAGCTTGGAGACAAGCCGCCTCTGTCCTCTCCTCATACTCGTCCGCCTCCTTCCTGTTTATAACATATCTCCTTTCCGCCTGAAAGTCAAAGAAAGTAGGAGCAGGGAGAGCAATATGGACGGTGCGACGCCTGTCAATGATTAGTCGGTACTGGAGGGATTGTTCGTCCCTCTCAATGAACTGATGGTGAACCATGGCATTATAATCTAGATAAGCATGTGGCAACTTCGCATCGTTCTCGTGTATGGGTACATGCAGATAATTAGCCAAGAGAGTTGCATAAATTCCACCAAACAAATCTCCATTTAAACCGTTAAGATGTAACCTTCGTGCAACAATGGCCCCCAAATTATATTGTATATCACCTAATACCGCACTTTTGAGGACACTAAGATCTGGAATGCACATGTGGCAAGCCTCGTCTTTACCGTTAATGCATCTACCAATGAAGAGAGCAAAATAATGTATAGCAGGGAAATGAATGCTCCCTATGGTAGCTTGTATGATTTCTCTAGATTCCCCCACAGTGATACTAGCTAGAAAGTCCTTATACTCATATTTGCGAGGTTCGCCAACATTACCCCACTGTGGGAGTTTACAAGCATCATTAAAATTTTCTAGGTCCATAGTATAAGATTTATCATGAAGATCAAACAAGATAGTGTGAGAATTACGTGAAGATGTAAATTTAAACCTTCACACGAAGGAATCAGTTAAGTAGTGGTACTGTGGGCACTTATCTGACACGAAGTCCTCAATATCAGCATTACGCACATATGTGTAAAATTCTTCCTTGATGCCTGCCTAGATCATAAATTCCTCTAACGGCCATTCACAAGGCCGCACTTGAGCTTCCCTCGGTAGTTCATCGTCCGGCTCACGTATCACGAGCCTTGGTCCTTGCTTCCTTCAGGAACCACCTTGGTAGATTTTCCTATGCATTTTTTTCTCGAAAATTTCTGAATTTTTAGTGACTTAAAATAAAAGTGAACCAAACTCAACAAGATTGATAGCAACTACTCCCACAAGTGTCTAGAGACTATATCATGCATTAGAACTACTTGGGACCCAATAAATTTTACATGCAAGCTCAAGAACAAGGTCACCTAAGCAGCAAAAATTTGCAATAAATAAAGTACTAGAACAAAAACTAATTGGACCATTGGAGGAGTGACATACTGAAGACAATCTCCCCAAACAGTTTTGTGAATGGAGCTTTGAGCAAGGAGATCGAAAATGGCAGCAAGATGAGCTACAACACGAGTTTGAGCTATGGGAGAATTTTTCTGGAGGAAGATGAAGTGTGTGGGTGTTGGAGTAAGTGGAGTGGGGCCACGTGGGGCCCACGAGACAGGGGCGTGCCCAGGGGGGTGGGCGCGCCCTGTACCCTCGTGGCCAGGTGCTAGCACCCCCTGTTGTGTTCTTAGTGCCAAATATCCTTAAATATTCTAGAAAAAATCATATTTCATTTTCGGGGCATTTGGAGAACTTTTATTTTCGAGGTATTTTTTTATTGCAAGGATAACTCAGAAAACAAACAGAAAATACTATTTTTGCTTTATTAAATCTAAATAACAGAAAGTAAAAGGAGGGTAGAGAGAGTTGTGCTTTCTAAATTCATCCATCTCATGCTCATCAAAAGGAATCCATTAACAAGGTTGATCAAGTCTTGTTAACAAACTCTTTCCGAATAACATGAACCGGAGAATTTTCGAATAACACTAGGTTACCTCAATGGGGATATGCATGTCCCCAACAATAAGAATATCATATTTCTTCTTGACAGTAGGAAGAGGAAATTCAAAACCTCCAATAATAATCGTTGAATTTTCCAATAGAATTGATACTGTGGACCTGGGGTTGTTTCCTCGGAAAGTGTACCGTATGCTCATTACCATTAACATGAAAAGTGATATTGCCTTTGTTGCAATCAATAACAACCCCTGCAGTATTCAAAAAGGGTCTACCAAGGATAATAGACATACTATCATCCTCGGGAATATCAAGAATAACAAAGTCCATCAAAATAGTAACGTTTACAACCACAACAGGCACATCCTCACGAATACCGACATGCATATCAGTTGATTTATCGGCCATTTGCAAAGATATTTCAGTAGGTGTCAACTTATTTAAATCAAGTCTACGATATAAAGAGAGAGGCATAACACTAACACCGGCTCCAAGATCACATAAAGTAGTTTTGACATAGTTTCTTTTAATGGAGCATGGTATAGTTGGTACTCCTGGATCTCCTAGTTTCTTTGGTATTCCACCTTTTAAAGTGTAATTGGCAAGCATGGTGGAAATTTCAACTTTCGGTATCTTTCTTTCATTTGTAATAATATATTTCATATACTTAGCATAAGGATTTGTTTTAAGCATATCAGTCAAACGCATACGCAAAAAGATAGGTCTAATCATTTCAGCAAAGCGCTCAAAATCCTCATCATCCTTTTTCTTGGATGGTTTAGGAGGAAAAGGCATGGGTTTCTGAACCCATGGTTCTCTTTCCTTACCGTGCTTCCTAGCAACAAAGTCTCTCTTATCATAACGTTGATTCTTTGATTGTGGGTTATCAAGATCAACAACAGGTTCAATCTCTACATCATCTTTACTGCTAGATTGAGCATCAACATGAACATCATCATTAACATTATCAATAGGTTCATGTTCATTACCAGATTGTGTTTCAGCATCAGAAATAGAGATATCATTGGTATTCTCAGGTGTGTTGACAACAGATTCACTAGAAGCATGCAAAGTCCTATCATTTTTCTTTTTCTTCTTCTTAGAAGGACTAGGTGCATCTACATTAGCTCTCTGAGAATCTTGCTCAATTCTCTTAGGGTGGCCCTCAGGATACAGAGGTTCCTGAGTCATTCTACCCCCTCTAGTCACAACTCTAACAACATTATCATTTTTCTTACTATTTGATTCATTGAGCAAATCATTTTGTGCTTTAAGTACTTGTTCTACTTGAGTGGTAACCATAGAAGCATGTTTACTAATGAGTTTAAGTTCACCTTTAACTCTAGACATATAATCACTCAAGTGTTCAATCATATAAGCATTAAGTTTCAATTGTCTACCAACATAAGCATTGAAGTTCTCTTGTTTAACAATAAAATTTTCAAACTCATCTAAGCATTGGCTAGGAGACTTATAACGAGGAATATCACCTTCATCAAATCTTAACATCTTCAGCTTTAAAACCTTTTTCTTTCATAGATTTCTTTGCCTCTTGCATATCTTCAGGACTGAGAAACAGAACACCCCTCTTCTTCGGAGTTGCCTTAGGAGCTGGTTCAGGAAGTGTCCAATTGTTTTCATTACTCAACATATTATTCAATAGCAATTTAGCTTGATCGACGATTCTTTCCCTGAAAACATAACCAGCACAACTATCCAGGTGGTCTCTGGAAGCATCGGTTAGTCCATTATAAAATATATCAAGTATTTCATTTTTCTTAAGAGGATGATCAGGCAAATCACTAAGTAATTAGAGAAGCCTACCCCAAGCTTGTGGGAGACTCTCTTCTTCAATTTTCATGAAATTATATATTTCCCGTAAGGCAGCTTGTTTCTTATGAGCGGGAAAATATTTAGCAGAGAAGTAATAAATCATATCCTGGGGACTACGCACACAACCAGGATCAAGAGAATTAAACCATGTTTTAGCATCACCCTTCAACGAGAACAGAAATAACTTAAGTGAATAAGGTGGCTATATCATTTAATTTAGTAAGATGTGCCACAACAGTTTCAGATTCATAGCCATGGAAAGGATCAGATTCAACCAAAGTAATTAGCTCAGGATCGACAGAGAAATCATAATCCTTATCAGGAACACAGATAGGTGAAGTAGCAAAAGCAGGGTCATATTTCAGTTTAGCATTCAAACACTTTTCTTTCAGCTTAGCTAACAGTTTCTTAAGATCATATCTATCATTATAAGCAAGAAAGTCTCTAGCAATTTCTTCATCCATAGGATAACCCTCAGGCACAACATGCAATTCATATCTAGGGGGAGAATCTTCATCATCACTTTCATCAATATTATCAGTTTCAATAATTTCTTTCTCTCTAACCCTAGCAATTTGTTCATCAAGAAATTCACCTAGTGGCACTGTAGTATCAAGCATAGAAGTAGTTTCATCATGAGTATCATGCGTAGCACAAGTGGCATCATCAAGAACATGCGACATATCAGATTCAATAGCAGGAGTAGGTGTCGCAAATTTACTAATAACAGAGGGTGAATCAAGTGTAGAGCTAGATGGCAGTTCCTTACTTCCCCTCGTACTTGAGGGATAAATCTTGGTTTTTTCGTCTTTCAAGTTCTTCATAGTGATCAACAGGTATAAATCCCAAGTGAATCAAAGAATATAGCTATCCTCCCCGGCAACAGCGCCAGAAAATAGTCTTGATAACCCACAAGTGTAGGGGATCGCAATAGTTTTCGAGGGTAGAGTATTCAACCCAAATTTATTGATTCGACACAAGGGGAGCCAAAGAATACTCTCAAGTATTACCAGTTGAGTTGTCAATTCAACCACACCTGGAAGGCTTAATATCTGCAGCAAAGTATTTAGCAGCAAAGTAATATGGGAGTAACGGTAATGGTGGCAAAAGTAAAAGTAGCAGTTTTGTAGTGATTGTAATAGTAGCAGTTGAAAAGTAACTAAGCAACAAGCAATATGTGAAAAGCTCGTAGGCATTGGATCAATGATGGATAATTATGTCGGATGCAATTCCTCATGTAATAGTTATAACATAGGGTAACACAGAACTGGCTCCAGTTCATCAATGTAATGTAGGCATGTATTCCGAATATAGTCATACGTGCTTATGGGAAAGAACTTGCATGACAACTTTTGTCCTACCCTCACGTGGCAGCGGGGTCCTATTGGAAGCTAAGGGATATTAAGGCCTCCTTTTAATAGAGTACCAGACCAAAGCATTAACACATAGTGAATACATGAACTCCTCAAACTACGGTCATCACCGAGAGAGGTCCCGATTGTTGTCACTTCGGGGCTGCCGGATCATAACACATAGTAGGTGACTATTGACTTGCAAGATAGGATCAAGAACTCGCATATATTCATGAAAACATAATAGGTTCAGATTTGAAATCATGGCACCCGGGCCCTAGTGACAAGCATTAAGCATGGCAAAGTCATAGCAACATCAATCTTAGAACATAATGGATACTAGGGATCAAACCCTAACAAAACTAACTCGATTACATGGTAAATCTCATCCAACCCATCACCGTCCAGCAAGCCTACGATGGAATTACTCACGCACGGCGATGAGCATCATGGAATTGGTGATGGAGGAAGGTTGATGATGATGACGGCGACGATCTCCACTCCACGGAGCCCCGAACTGACTCCAAATCAGCCCTCCCGAGAGAGATTAGGGCTTGACGGCGGGTCCGTATCGTAAAATGCAATGAATCCTTCTCTTTAATTTTTTTTCTCCCCGAACGTAAATATATGGAATTGGAGCTGAGGTCGGTGGAGCGTCAGGGGGCCCACGAGACAGGGGCGCGCCCCCCACCCTCGTGGACAAGGTGTGGGGCCCCTAGTCTTGATTCCTTCGCCAGTATTTTTTATATATTCCAAAATATTTCTCCGTTGATTTTTAGGTCATTCCAAGAACTTTTATTTCTGCACAAAAATAACACCATGGCAGTTCTGCTGAAAACAACGTCAGTCCGGGTTAGTTCCATTCAAATCATGCAAGTTAGAGTCCAAAACAACGGCAAAAGTGTTTGGAAAAGTAGATACGTTGGAGACGTATCAGGGGGCGCGCCCCTTATCTTGTGGCCGCCTCGTGGTTCCCCTTACTTGTCCCCGACGCAAAAAATTGCTATAAATAGTGAAACCTCCGAAAACAAACCTAGATCGAGAGTTCCGCCGCCGCAAGCCTCTGTAGCCATGAAAAAACAATCGGGAGCCTGTTTCGGCACCCTGCCGGAGGGGGAAGCCATCACCGGTGGCCATCTTCATCATCCCGGCGGTCTCCATGATGAGGAGGGAGTAGTTCACCCTTGGGGCTGAGGGTATGTACCAGTAGCTATGTGTTTGAGTTCTCTCTCTTTCTCGTGTTCTCGATTTGGCATGATCTTGATATACCGCGAGCTTTGCTATTATAGTTGGATCTTATGATGTTTCCCTCCCTCTACTTCTTGTGATGGATTGAGTTTTCCCTTTGAAGTTCTCTTATCAGATTAAGTCTTTAGGGATTTGAGAACACTTGATGGATGTCTTGCATGTGCGTATCTGTGGTGACAATGGGATATTCACGTGATCCACTTGATGTATGTTTTGGTAATCAACTTGCAGGTTCAGTGACCTTGTGAACTTATGCATAGGGGTTAGCATCGTATAATCAAACCCGCGGATACTTGTGGTGACATTGGAGTATCTAGGTGACATTAGGGTTTTGGTTGATGTGTGTCGTAAGGTGTTATTTTAGTATGAACTCTATGGTTGTTTGTGACACTTATAGGAATAACCCAATAGATGGATCAGAAAGAATAACTTTGAGGTGGTTTCGTACCCTAAAATAATCTCTTCGTTTGTTCTCTGCTATTAGTGACTTTGGAGTAACTCTTTGTTGCACATTGAGGCATTGTTATATGATCCAATTATGTTATTATTGTTGAGAGAACTTGTACTAGTGAAAGTATGAACCCTAGGCCTTGTTTTTAAGCATTGCAATACCGTTTGTGCTCACTTTTATAATTAGTTACCTTGCTGTTTTTATATTTTCAGATTACAAAAACCTTTATCTACCATCCGTATTACACTTGTATCACCATCTCTTTCCCGAACTAGTGCACCTATACAATTTACCATTGTATTGGGTGTGTTGGGGACACAAGAGACCCTTAGTTATTTGGTTGCAGGGTTGTTTGAGAGAGACTATCTTCATCCTACGCCTCCCACGGATCGATAAGCCTTAGGTCATTGTAATGCCCAGGATGGGACTATATCTCCTACGTGTCGAGGCACGACTTAAAGATATAAGCCCATTCTGGAATGATCACAAGTTTGGTATCTTTGCACGACTCATGTAAAAGAGGGATTAAATTGCAAAAGGAGATAGTTGGCTTACACTCGCCACTTCACACAATACATTACATAAGCAAGACATCATTCAAAACATCACAACCCGACTACGGGCGAAGATCCAAAAGAAAGATACCAAATCAACATAAAGCCACATGTCTGAATCGAATCCTAGTAGAAACCACTACTGATCGTCGAAAACGTCACAAGCATACGGCCACGATCTTCATCGAGCTCCCAGTGAAGAACTTGAACCAGCTCCTGCATCATACTCGGCTGAACCTGCATCTGGTGTTGTAGTATCTGTGAGCCACGAGGACTCAGCAATCCCATAACCATGGGTATCAAGACTAGCAAAGCTTTATGGGCAGGAAGAGGTAAAGTGGTGAGGTTGCAGCAGCGGCTAAGCATAACATGGTGGCTAACTTATGAGTACAAGAATGAGATGAGCATCTACGCAAACGGTCGCAAAAGTAGTGATCGCTAAAGATCCTAAACTACATACGAGTCAAACATAACCCCACCGTGTTCTCTTCTCAAAGTGAAAAGAGACAGTCATGGTTACTCACACAGTTGTGTGTTTTACTTCGGATCCTCTGTCAAGTTTTCTACAATCGGACATTAACAAATTCCAATCTGCCACATAACCGCGGGCACGGCTTTCGAAAGATTATAACCCTGCAGGGGTGTTCCAACTTAGCCCATCACAAGCTCTCACGATTAGCTGAAGTGATAAATATAATATCATCACTCCTTATCTTAGGGAAATCCGATCAGGCTCGGCATCCCGGTGCACAAGACATTTCGACAATGGTAAAACAAGTCCAGCAAGACCTCCCGGTGTGTCGACACCCTCATAGTAGCCGCGCGTATCTCGTCTCAGGCCACCACCGGATGAGCGATTATACGAGTAAAACCAAACCTCGAGTTTCCCCGTGGTGGCCCCGCATAACCCCCGTTTGGGACCAACACCATCAGCACTGGCCCCCCCTGTTATGTAGAATTAAGAACCCGGGGACGCGACCCCCTATTCAATTTAATTAATTAATTAAGTTGTTATGATGAGCAAATTAAAACCAATTTTGGGCCTTGTTGGAGCAGTTTTATTCAAAGTCAAACTGTCAAGGGGTCCCCATCCACCCATCGTGTAAGGAACGCAAAATCAAGGAACATAATGCCGGTTTATCGGCGCCTAAGGTGGCATGAGTGGAACAAAACACCGAGCAAAAGGCCAAGCCTTCCACCCATGCCCAGTATATAGGTGTGTTAATAATAATTATAGATATTGTGATATTCCAACAACAAGTTCCCTCCTGGAACGAACTTCATCTTCACCTGCAACTAACAACGCTATAAGAGGGGCTGAGCAAGCGGCTAACATAGCCAAACAGTGGTTTTGCTAGGAAGGTGTCAAAAGGTTAGAGGTTTCATGGCAACAAGGAGAGGCTGACATAAAAGATGGGTAGCGCGACATGTAACGATAGCATCGAGACAACTAAGCATGGCAATGGTAGTAAAGGTATCCAAGGGTATGATCATCTTGCCTGGAATTCCGCAAGGAAGAAGAACGGATCCATGAAGTAGACGGAGCAACATAGTCGAGCGAATCCTCACAACTCCGGAACGAAACCGAAGCTAACAAGAGAAGCAACCGGAAAGAAGCAAGCAACACGGTAAACACACAAGCATAAACATGGCATACGATGCACATCCAAGTACGATGCATGTCCGGTTTAATTATGCATGGCATGGCAAAGTGCACAAACAAGTACTACAAGTTAAGTGGAGCACAATATGCAACGAGTTGCATATTGACGAAACACCACATTTTAATTATTTAGTTGACTCTCGTTTATTTACAAGACAAGATTAAATGTTTTTAACATAGCAAGAGGTGAAGCATAATGAAACTACACTATTTAGGCATTTTAAATGAGGCCGGAAATAACAACAACAATTCCGGAAAATCCCCATGAGCATATTTAGCAATTTTTAAGCAAACAACAATTCACACATTTTAATGTTGTTAACATGATGCGGATGACATGATCAAGTTTATGCAAGTTTATTAAAAGTTAACATGAAGAGATAAGGAGCATTGTCACCGTGGTGGAAAGAAAGGGTGCCATGGAAACAATCCAAAAATGATGCAACGGCAACATCTCGGTTCCGGTAACCCGTTGAGAGACCGGTGCAAAAGAAAAGGTGGTGTGAGCGACTCGAACAAGATGGAAGGTGGGGCGATCCCGTCACCGGGTTCCCACGAGTCGGCGACGAGGCAACCGAGGAGCGCGACAAAAGACGATTCGGGCACGAAGCACACAAGGGGAACATCTCATACAACACAACAAGCAAACATTCTCGGTTCATCGTCACGGGGTTATACCTTCGAAACACTCGTTTCGGGGCGGTTCGAGATCGTAGTGGAAGTAGTGGTTCCATTCGTAGTCGAAGTAGTCGTTCACGTGGTCGTCGAGGGAAGTAGTTGTGCACGAGGCAACGAGGTCGTCGTGGTACACGTTCATGTAGAGGTACTTGCGGTCTCGGCGACGGTAGTTGTTCACGTTCGTTGATGTACTTGGCGCATCCATCGTTTTCCGGGGCGACGGTAGTGGTACTTGTTCATGAAGGCGTTCTCGTTCGTAGTTGTTCACTTCTCCGAAGGGGTACTTGTCATCGTGGTACTTGGTCGTGGTACTTGATGTCCGTATATTCCACGGGGTCCTCGACGGTCGACGGTAGTCGTACATCTCATAGTGGAACTTGATGCATCCAAGGTCTTCGGTCTCACACTTGGCAAAAGAAGCGGTTCCTGGACAATCCCAACAGCACAAGGCAACAAAAAATAACACAAGCACGGTCTCGGTCATGGCAACAACCCGGAGCAGCGAGGAGGAGAAGCCGGGGCGGACGACGGGGCAAATGAGGAGAAGGAGGCCGATGCAGTCGAGGACGGCTGCTGACTCCGGCGAGCCAGGCGACAAGATGGCGAGGACGGGCGCTGCCGAGGTGCAGCAGGGAGCTGCTCGAGGTGGCTGCTCCCCTCGGCGAGGAGGAAGGGCCTCGGCCTGGAGCGCGTAGGGGAGCTGCGGCCGGGCGCTGGAGGAGGTCTTGGCGCCGGGAGGGGCGGCTCGGCGCACTGGACGAGGCGAGGGACGGTCGCTGCGGCCTGGGGCGACCATGCAAGGGGGCGCGCGCGAGGCAGCTGGGGTGCGGCTCTCTGGCGCGAAGGAGATGCGGCGGAGGCTGGCCCGCGGCTGAAGGAGGAGGGCCGACGCGGCGGCGCGGGCATGGAGGCGAGGGCGCGTCGCTGGTCGTCGCTGGCGGCCTGCGGCGGACGGCGCGGGATCCGTCGAGGAGGGAAAAGGCCGCGGCGCTGCTGTCGTGCGGCTGGCCGGAGGGAGGCGCTCGGTGCTGGAGCTCGGGCCTGAGAGGGAGTCGAGGACGGGATCGAGCTGCGAAGGGCCCGCGGCAGCTCGGTCCAGAGGAGGAGAGGCGCTCGAGCGAGGGGTACGGGAGTGGGATCGGGGAGAGCGAGGCTGCGAGGGGATCGGGACGAAGGGGAAAAGTGCGGCGCTGGGAGTCGGGGCAAGGGACGAACGAGCGAGGGGAGTTGGGGTTGCGGTCGGGCTAGGGTTTGGGGAATTGGGCCTGATGGGCCAGGAGGAGAGGGAGGCTGCGGGAGGAGATGGGCCAGGGAGGCCTGGAGGCTGAAAAAATAGAATAAAAAGGGTCTGCTGTTTGAAAAAAAGAGAATGGCAAAAGGAGAGGATAAAGGTGGAATATGGGCATAGGGTAAAATTCCCTGGACTCACAAAAATGTCCAGGTCCGAGAAAATTAGAATTGGCATGATCGAAAAATATAATTCAAACACATTTGAATTTAATTCAAATGGGTTTGAACTAAGACTTGATTATAGAAGTGTCCAAAAATGATCGGATCTTGGAGGAACCTCGATAAAAATGGATAAGAAATATAGGGAGGGTTTGACGGTGAAACTTGAATTAAGAGGCATGGGGAATATATGCAAGTGTGTTGGTTAATTCCAAACAAATGGAATATTTATAATATAGCTCCCAAATAATATTGAGAGGCTTTTATATGTTATAAAGAGAAGTCATCCTTCCCTCGATTTAAATGGACCGAAGGTCCACACGATTTATTTAAGTTGAGATGCAAAAATTAAAGACATGATGGCATGATGACATGATGCAATGCAAAATAAATAAAGCAAGCACAACTAAAACACACGGGAGAACCCGGAACCTCTGGAATCTTCTGGAATCTTCTGGGATCTTCTGGGACGTCGGTCTTTGGGCGTCACAACTCTCCCACACTAACAGAGGATCTCGACCCGAGATCCTAGAGATAGCACCGGGTAGCAACGAAAAAAAGAAGAGGTAAAACAAAGTTGCTTCTTTGACAGACGAGTGAAACCACGAACCTTGAGAGGTTAAACAAGTTGAAAGAAAGAATGCAACGGAGATGAACGAAGTTAAGAGCACTCCGGTAAGCAGGAGGAACAAGGAACATTATGAGAACCTTGTAGGTTGAAAAACATGAAACAAAGGCTAATGTATGACAAAAGAATAAGAAACCGCAATGGTATAGCCAAAGAATAAGAATGACGGAATTTGGACAGCACTCCGTTTGAAAATGGAAGGAATTGAACATGAGCTTGAGAAGATGGTATGATCTTGACGAAATCGACAACACATTGCCTCCGAAGCAATTAAAAGAATGGCACAAGGGAGTAAGAAAGATTCAGACAGCACTCCGGTTAAAAAGATAGGCAAAACTTGATAAGATGAGAGAACTAGAATGGAGGACACAACACTCCGGTTAAATAGACAAGCAAGAGAGAATATGATCTTGATAAAAACTAGATGATGGGACGAAGAGAGCAATATTACAATGCCTCCGGAATGAAAGAATAGCATATAAGATCGTTGGGAAGAAAGAACGGAGAAGAAAATGACAATTTCTCCGACAAATGCATATGAAAAAACATCCTTACAAAGAAGGGTTGAATTGAGTTGTTGGAAAAATCAACAACGAAAACGAATAAGCTTGATGCGGGCTTATGGAAAACATCTCAAAATTTTGAGGTGACAACCAGCCACTAACAGAAAACGAATTGCTTGGATTGAGATCAACAAGGAGACAAAAAACTTATTCACCGGAATGATAAATGAAGAACTTGGGTCATTTATAAGCACCATAATAGCAACAATCCTTAGGGAAAGCTTTTAGGTGAAATACAACCCAAGATAAATCCAACGAATAAATTGAAGGGTTGGAAAGATCTCCTGAACAAAGAAAATGATGGGTTTTAAATATCTCATTCCTAACAACTTGTGAATCATGAAACATAAAGGGAAATTGTCAAAATGACATAACACCATCTGAAAAGATAAGGTAGAAAGGATAGCAATTGGAAAGCAAGATGAAGAATGCTTCAGCTCCAACAAGAAATCTTGATGAAGACTTCAAGGATGAATTAAATCTTGATGAACCACCATGAGAACTCCGGTAATGAAAGCATGAGAAGTGGAAGATGAAAAGAATAAGATTCCAGGTCTGCTATGAATTAGATGGAGGTTTGAAATGATATAATTGAAATAACTTGGAGCTCCGGAAAACAAGATAACAACTTAGAACTGAGAATATGATATGATGAACAAGCTCCGGAAAAAAAGATTAAATCACCTTGAAGGAATAAGAATAAGAATTATGTCATGCATCTCCTTCACCAATTTAAATTGGCGACAAGCAATGGATTTGGCATACTACTTATTCTCGTTGGAAAGAATTAAAGAGAGATCTAGCACAAGCTTGGATAAATCTTCAACGAACCACCGGTAGGATTATGAAAAGAACAAATGAATTGATACGATAACAAGGAAGAGTAACTTGAAAGAACCACCGTAAGAATATGGAGACGAACGAAGGGGCATCAATGAAGAATATTTGGAGGACGAAGTTGAAAACTGAGAGCGAAGAAATCTTCTGAAATGATGGCCTTCGGAGGATCACAACAAGAAGAATTCAAGAAATGCTTTGGACGGGTATAAAAAGAATTCCTCACAATCGGAACAATAATGAGGATGGCATGAAGCTAGAACCACGAATCTTGAAGAGAACGGATAAGGATTCAAGAGGAACTCGTCTTCTGGTCTTCAAAAACTGAGAAGACGATGAGATACACCACCATGAATTGTATAGGCACTCCGTAATGAAGAATTAACAGGTTGAACCAATGATGAACAAGAATTTGAAAGCGATCTTGGAGAAGTACTGTGACTGATGGGAATCATTCTTACGTCACACTTTGAAAGAGAATTTGAGTATAACTCCAGAAAAATTAGAAGAGTCAGGTAAGATCCTGGAAAAAGACCTGTGGGTTAGGGCCCACTAAAGAAATCACCGTTGGAAAAGATCGCTTAAGAGATACTGCACCGGTTGAATTAAATGGCTTGAATGAGATAACAATCTCAAAATAATTTGAACGGATTAAGAATGGAATTATGAATCTTCAGCACTCCGGATATGAATAACAAGAGGAGAATGATTAATTGGTGCACCGGAATAAGAAAGCATTGTGAAATGAGGAAAAAGGATAAGATCAACACCGAAATCTTGAATTACATCCACCGGCAGAATTTGAGAACAAAAGAATGATGAACTTGAAGCTCTTGAGCATCTTCACGATAAATCACCGGATAAGAACATTGAGGAAAAGAATGAAGAAATATCACATGAATAAAAATGGATACTTCATTAGGGACTCTGGCTCCAAATAAAAGGGAGGGAGGGTGGGGAAAACAAAGACAACTTGAGATGATTGAAACAGACAAATCGTCAGATTTCTCAACGACGTCCGTAAGGAATAACTTGAAGAGGAGGCACACCGTTTGAAAAGGATTAACATGAAGATGTCGATGGTCAAGAAGAATTAGCACTCCCATAGAAATATGAGAACACCAATCAAGAAAGGTATGGAATCAACATTTGACATCGAAGCAACTCGAATACCCGAATCAACTCAAAACAAAGGATAGATGTGTTTATGAAGAAGATTATGTTGCAACATATCTATCCAAACAGAGAATTGAACGAATGAATTCCGCAGGTACATCAAATAGTCGAGAAGCCACTTGGGAGAACAAAAGGTAAATAAAAGCAAGAAGGATCAGATAGAACAAATACAAGATAGAAGCTTCGTTCCACATATTCGTGCTGAAAGCTCATGGAACGTGTTACAAAAGGGTTTTGCAATCCCCGGATCAGCATAGCCAAGGATCCTTTAAGATGCAACTCCCGATCGGAACAAGCCCATAAAACCACTTCACTCAATGTAGAACCCCGAACTTCATATCATCCATTCGTTGGAAGAATGCCTAGAACTACAAGATGAACCCACCTATTAATTTCCGAAAGTTTCCAGTTATGCAATCAGGTGTTGGGGATACAGGGGAAGCACCGCGCACTCAACTCTAATCCTACATCCAGCTGTATCCATCCTTCAACACATAACCAGTTGTTCTCGGAAACCGTTTACCTCGAACCTTCGAAACGCATCCACTATACAAGCTATGGCAATACTCCCGAACTACCTCCCCAGTACTGGGTGATGTCCGAGTTATCTTGCCACTAACCGCATAGGAGAGTTTTCAATGTCGGCGGTCTTAAGTATTCTAGTACTGCCGCGATGGATTTGTGACGACAACACCTCGGAGCTCAACTCACCGGGACACTGCCACAACCCCTAATGACAGGAGGCATCGAGAACAATGTTCTCGTCACAAAGACATCGGAACAATCCAAACAATACTCGCGAGATCCTTAAAAAAATTTGGAGCATTTTTGAGAGTAGAAGAGACAAGAGTAATCGTCAGGAGTCCTCACCAGAGTGAAAAGAGATGAGGAGCAAAAGAAAACCTACTCTCCGATATAAATATAGGACTCAAAACATTTTCAGTGTGTGCCTAGACTCAACCGTCAATGATTCGATCAATCAGTGGGGGCTTCTAGGTCGGAGAAGGCTCTGAATACCAACTTGTAATGCCCAGGATGGGACTATATCTCCTACGTGTCGAGGCACGACTTAAAGATATAAGCCCATTCTGGAATGATCGCAAGTTTGGTATCTTTGCACGACTCATGTAAAAGAGGGATTAAATTGCAAAAGGAGATAGTTGGCTTACACTCGCCACTTCACACAATACATTACATAAGCAAGTCATCATTCAAAACATCACAACCCGACTACGGGCGAAGATCCAAAAGAAAGATACCAAATCAATTTAAAGCCACAGGTCCGAATCGAATCCTAGTAGAAACCACTACTGATCGTCGAAAACGTCACAAGCATACGGCCACGATCTTCATCGAGCTCCCAGTGAAGAACTTGAACCAACTCCTGCATCATACTCGGCTGAACCTGCATCTGGTGTTGTAGTATCTGTGAGCCACGAGGACTCAGCAATCCCATAACCATGGGTATCAAGACTAGCAAAGCTTTATGGGCAGGAAGAGGTAAAGTGGTGAGGTTGCAGCAGCGGCTAAGCATAACATGGTGGCTAACTTACGAGTACAAGAATGATATAAGCATCTACGCAAACGGTCGCAAAAGTAGTGATCGCTAAAGATCCTAAACTACATACGAGTCAAACATAACCCCACCGTGTTCTCTTCTCAAAGTGAAAAGAGACAGTCATGATTACTCACACAGTTGTGTGTTTTACTTCGGATCCTCTGTCAAGTTTTCTACAACCGGACATTAACAAATTCCAATCTGCCACATAACCGCGGGCACGGCTTTTGAAAGATTATAACCCTGCAGGGGTGTTCCAACTTAGCCCATCACAAGCTCTCATGATTAGCTGAAGTGATAAATATAATATCATCATTCCTTATCTTAGGGAAATCCGATCAGGCTCAGCATCCCGGTGCACAAGACATTTCGACAATGGTAAAACAAGTCCAGCAAGACCTCCCGGTGTGTCGACACCCTGATAGTAGCCGCGCGTATCTCGTCTCAGGCCACGACCGGATGGGCGATTATACGAGTAAAACCAAACCTCGAGTTTCCCCGTGGTGGCCCCGCATAACCCCCGTTTGGGACCAACACCATCAGCACTGGCCCCCCCTGTTATGTAGAATTAAGAACCCGGGGACGCGACCCCCTATGCAATTTAATTAATTAATTAAGTTGTTATGATGAGCAAATTATAACCAATGTTGGGCCTTGCTGGAGGAGTTTTATTCAAAGTCGAACTGTCAAGGGGTCCCCATCCACCCATCGTGTAAGGAACGCAAAATCAAGGAACATAATGCCTGTTTATCGGCGCCTAAGGTGGCATGAGTGGAACAAAACACCGAGCAAAAGGCCAAGCCTTCCACCCATGCCCAGTATATAGGTGTGTTAATAATAATTATAGATATTGTGATATTCCAACAACAAGTTCCCTCCTGGAACGAACTTCATCTTCACCTGCAACTAACAACGCTATAAGAGGGGCTGAGCAAGCGGGTAACATAGCCAAACAGTGGTTTTGCTAGGAAGGTGTCAAAAGGTTAGAGGTTTCATGGCAACAAGGAGAGGCTGACATAAAAGATGGGTAGCGCGACATGTAACGATAGCATCGAGACAACTAAGCATGGCAATGGTAGTAAAGGTATCCAAGGGTATGATCATCTTGCCTGGAATTTCGCAAGGAAGAAGAACGGATCCATGAAGTAGACGGAGCAACATAGTCGAGCGAATCCTCACAACTCCGGAACGAAACCGAAGCTAACAAGAGAAGCAACCGGAAAGAAGCAAACAACACGGTAAACAC
Organism: Secale cereale; assembly: GCA_902687465.1. Lineage (NCBI taxonomy): Eukaryota > Viridiplantae > Streptophyta > Magnoliopsida > Poales > Poaceae > Secale > Secale cereale. The sequence goes on from LR738711.1 coordinate 602,021,613, forward strand.
ACAAGCATAAACATGGCATACGATGCACATCCAAGTACGATGCATGTCCGGTTTAATTATGCATGGCATGGCAAAGTGCACAAACAAGTACTGCAAGTTAAGTGGAGCTCAATATGCAACGAGTTGCATATTGACGAAACACCACATTTTAATTATTTAGTTGACTCTCGTTTATTTACAAGACAAGATTAAATGTTTTTAACATAGCAAGAGGTGAAGCATAATGAAACTACACTATTTAGGCATTTTAAATGAGGCCGGAAATAACAACAACAATTCCGGAAAATCCCCATGAGCATATTTAGCAATTTTTAAGCAAACAACAATTCACACATTTTAATGTTGTTAACATGATGCGGATGACATGATCAAGTTTATGCAAGTTTATTAAAAGTTAACATGAAGAGATAAGGAGCATTGTCACCGTGGTGGAAAGAAAGGGTGCCACGGCAACGATCCGAAAATGATGCAACGGCAACATCTCGGTTCAGGTAACCCGTTGAGAGACCGGTGCAAAAGAAAAGGTGGCGTGAGCGAGTCGAACAAGATGGAAGGTGGGGCGATCCCGTCACCGGGTTCCCACGAGTCGGCGACGAGGCAACCGAGGAGCACGACAAAAGACGATTCGGGCACGAAGCACACAAGGGGAACATCTCATACAACACAACAAGCAAACGTTCTCGGTTCATCGTCTCGGGGTTATACCTTCGAATCACTCGTTTCGGGGCGGTTCGAGATCGTAGTGGAAGTAGTGGTTCCATTCGTAGTCGAAGTAGTCGTTCACGTGGTCGTCGAGGGAAGTAGTTGTGCACGAGGCAACGAGGTCGTTGTGGTACACGTTCATGTAGAGGTACTTGCGGTCTCGGCGACGGTAGTTGTTCACGTTCGTAGATGTACTTGGCGCATCCATCGTTTTCCGGGGCGACGGTAGTGGTACTTGTTCATGAAGGCGTTCTCGTTCGTAGTTGTTCACTTCTCCGAATGGGTACTTGTCATCGTGGTACTTGGTCGTGGTACTTGATGTCCGTATGTTCCACGGGGTCCTCGAGGGTCGACGGTAGTCGTACATCTCATAGTGGAACTTGATGCATCCAAGGTCTTCGGTCTCACACTTGGCAAAAGAAGCGGTTCCTGGAGAATCCCAACAGCACAAGGCAACAAAAAAACACAGTCACGGTCTCGGTCACGGCAACAACCCGGAGCGGCGAGGAGAAGAAGCCGGGGTGGATGACGGGGCAAACGAGGAGAAGGAGGCCGATGCAGTCGAGGACGGCTGCTGACTCCGGCGAGCCAGGCGACGGGATGGCGAGGACGGGCGCTGCCGAGGTGCAGCAGGGAGCTGCTCGAGGTGGTTGCTCCCCTCGGCGAGGAGGAAGGGCCTCGGCCTGGAGGGCGCAGGGGAGCTGCGGCCGGGCGCTGGAGGAGGTCTTGGCGCCGGGAGGGGCGGCTCGGCGCACTGGATGAGGCGAGGGACGGTCGCTGCGGCCTGGGGCGACCATGCGAGGGGGCGCGCGCGAGGCAGTTGGGGTGCGGCTCTCTGGCGCGAAGGAGATGCGACGGAGGCTGGCCCGCGGCTGAAGGAGGAGGGCCGACGCGGTAGCGCGGGCATGGAGGCGAGGGTGCGTCGCTGGTCGTCGCTGGCGGCCTGCGGCGGACGGCGCGGGATCCGTCGAGGAGGGAAAAGGCCGCGGCGCTGCTGTCGTGCGGCTGGCCGGAGGGAGGCGCTCGGTGCTGGAGCTCGGGCCTGAGAGGGAGTCGAGGACGGGATTGAGCTGCGAAGGGCCCGCGGCAGCTCGGTCCAGAGGAGGAGAGGCGCTCGAGCGAGGGGTACGGGAGTGGGATCGGGGAGAGCGAGGCTGCGAGGGGATCGGGACGAAGGGGAAAAGTGCGGCGCTGGGAGTCGGGGCAAGGGACGAACGAGCGAGGGGAGTTGGGGTTGCGGTCGGGCTAGGGTTTGGGGAATTGGGCCGGATGGGCTAGGAGGAGAGGGAGGCTGCGGGAGGAGATGGGCCAGGGAGGCCTGGAGGCTGAAAAAATAGAATAAAAAGGGTCTGCTGTTTTAAAAAAAAGAGAATGGCAAAAGGAGAGGATAGAGGTGGAATATGGGCATAGGGTAAAATTCCCTGGACTCACAAAAATGTTCAGGTCCGAGAAAATTAGAATTGGCATGATCGAAAAATATAATTCAAACACATTTGAATTTAATTCAAATGGGTTTGAACTAAGACTTGATTATAGAAGTGTCCAAAATTGATCGGATCTTGGAGGAACCTCGATAAAAATGGATAAGAAATATAGGGAGGGTTTGACGGTGAAACTTGAATTAAGAGGCATGGGGTATATATGCAAGTGTGTTGGTTAATTTCAAACAAATGGAATATTTATAATATAGCTCCCAAATAATATTGAGAGGCTTTTATATGTTATAAAGAGAAGTCATCCTTCCCTCGATTTAATTGGACCGAAGGTCCACACGATTTATTTAAGTTGAGATGCAAAAATTAAAGACATGATGGCATGATGACATGATGCAATGCAAAATAAATAAAGCAAGCACAACGGAAACACACGGGAGAACCCGGAACCTCTGGAATCTTCTGGGATCTTCTGGGACGTCGGTCTTCGGGCGTCACAGTCATCCACTTGAGAGAAAATTTCTACTGACCTACAAAACTCTGCGCTTGGAGGCCCAACACGAGTCTAGATGAAGAATGATGTGTAGTAGACATCAAGCTCTTTTCTGGCGCCGTTGCCGGGGAAGCTAGGTAAGCGGCACTCACATCCCGTCAACGAAGCTCTTTTCTGGCGCCGTTGCTGGGGAGGTGAGTGCTTGAAGGTATATCTTTAGATCTTGCAATTGAATCTTTTAGTTTCTTGTTTTATCACTAGTTTGTTTTATAAAATTAAAAATACAAAAAATGGAATTGAGATTGCCTCATATGTTTCATCTTTTTAATTTCTTTCGTGAAAATGATGGAAAGGAAAATTGTGCCAAAGTGTTAGAAGAAGAAGTCAATAAAATGTCTGGCATAAAATATTTGAATGATGAGCATGATTGCAATGTTGTTAGTATGAATTCTTTGAATATTCATGATGCTAATGATACGCAAAGCTACAAGCCTGGGGATTCTATGTTTGATGAAGATGATACTTTTTGTCCCCCAATTTTTGATGAGCAAATTTATTATGATGAAAGCATGCCTCCTATTTATGATGATTATTGTGCTGACATGTATGCTATAAAGAGTAAAAATAACCATGAAACTTGTCATCATGATTTTAATCAAGTCTCACATTATAGCTATCATGAGAATAAATTTGCTTACGTGGAGAGTAGCAAAATTTCTATGCTTGTGCATCATGAAAATAATGCTTTATGTGATGGTTATATTGTTGAATTCATTCATGATGCTACTGAAAATTATTGTGAGAGAGGGACATTTGCTTGTAGGAATTACAATAATATCAAGTTTACTCTCTATGTGTTGAAAATCTTGAAGTTGTGCTTGTTTTGCCTTCCTATGCTAGTTGATTCTTGTTCCCATAAATTGTTTGCTCACAAAATACCTATGCATAGGAAGCGGGTTAGACTTAAATGTGCTTGCAATGTGATTCATGATGCTCCCCTTTATATTTCAATTCCTATCTTTACGTGAGCATCATTGAATTCATCACGCCTAGCTAAAAGGCATTAAAGAAAAGCGCTTGTTGGGAGACAACCCAATACTTTTACCTACTGTTTTTGTGTGTTCATATGATTAAACTACTGTAGTAATCATGTTTCATAGATTTTATTTCAATAAAGTGCCAAGTAAAGCCTTTGCGATAGTGTTGATGATAGTTGATTTGATCCTGTGCAAAAACAGGGAGTTTTGCGTCCAGTGCTGAAAATTCAACAAATCACTGGAACATGATAATTAGCTGAAATTTATACACATGATTGATATACAAATTTCCTACGTTGTCCTAATTTGTTTAGAATTTTTAGAGTTCCAGAAGTATGGTGGTTGTCCAGATTACTACAGACTGTTCTGTTTTAAACATATTCTATTTTTCATGTGTTGTTTGCTTATTTTGATGAATCCATGAGTGGTATCGGAGGGTATGAACCATGAAGAAGTTGAAATACAGTAGATATAACACCCATATGAATTTAGAATGAGTTCACAACAGTACCTAAGTGGTGATTTTCTTTCTTATACTAACAGAGCTCATAAGATTTTTTGTTGAGTTTTTTGTTGTGAAGTTTTCAAGTTTTGGGTAAGGATTAGATGGACTATGGAATAAGGAGTGGCAAGAGCCTAAGCTTGGGGATGCCCAAGGCACCCCAAGGTAATATTCAAGGACAGCCAAGAACCTAAGCTTGGGGCTGCCCCGGGAATGCATCCCCTCTTTCGTCTTCATCTATCGGTAACTTTATTTGAGGCTATATTTTTATTCATCACATGATATGAGTTTTGCTTGGAGCGTCATTTTATTTTGTTTAGATTTGCTTGCTATTAATTATAATAAGTTTTAGTATCTTTTGTTTCAGTAAAAAAGACAAGTATAGCCTTTACCATGCTTATTTTGCAAATATATATGTTGCTGTTTGAAAACAAAAGTTTTCTATCATTGTATGAATTCTTAGGAATAATGAGAACACGATAAAATCTTGAAATTTTTACAAAGTTAGCACGAATAAGTTCTCTGTAATGTGGTAACTGTTCAGATTTTTTTAGCTAGGGAAGTATGAGAAGAATTCCACTCTTTATAGACTGTCCTGTTTAGACAGATTGTTGTTATGTTTGCATATGTTTGCATGTTTAAATATTCTATTTGAGGATAAGAGTATTAAATATGCAGAGGCAATTAGTATGCAATGTCAAATTATAAATTTAGTGATTTTCTACAGTAGAGAATGTTAAGGTTGTGAGTTGATTTATACTAACTTATCTCACGAGTTCTTTGAGTTTTGTGTGGATGAAGTTTTTGAGATTTAGGGAAACCACGACATGAGAGGAATTAAGGCGACACAAAAGCTCAAGCTTAGGGATTCCCAATGCATCCTAATATAATATTTCAAGAATTCTCAAGCATCTAAGCTTGGGGATGCCCCGGTAGGCATCCCAACTTTCTTCATCAACAATTATCGGTTAGTATCGGTTTAGCCTAAGTTTTTGCTTCTTCACATGATATGTGCTATCCTTGCAATGTCATTTTATTTTGTTTTGCTTGTTGTTTGTATAAAGTACTAAAGATCTTAAATTCCTAAATGAGAGAGGGTCTTCTCATAGCTAGTTAATTATTTGACTACTCATTGATCTTCACTCATATCCTTTTGGAGTAGTTTGTCAGTTGCTCTAGTGCTTCACTTATATATTTTTATAGCATGGCGGTGGTTTTATTTTATAGAAATTGATGAACTCTCATGCTTCACTTATATTATTTTGAGAGTTTCTAAACAGCATGCTAATTTGCTTGGGTTATGAATCTAGTCCCAATATGATGGGCATCCAAGGGAGATATAATAAAAACTTTTATATAGAACATTGAATCTAGGAGAAGCATTGATTCCTTGTGATTGTTTTGAGATATGAGGATGGTAATATTACAATCATGCTAGTACTAAATTGTAGGGTAGATAAAATAATTGTGTTAAGGTTCGTGATTCCCGTAGCATGCACGTATGGTCTCCAATAAAGTGCAACCGAAACGAAATGCTTGTGTCTTGACTGTTCACCTTTGTGTGAAGGTCGGTGCGCGCGATGGTTAACTCCTATCAACCTCCTCCCTTAGGGCATGCATAGTAGTACTTTGCTTCGAGGGCTAATAAATCTTTTGAAATAAGTATGTGAGTTCTTTGTGACTAACGTTGAGTCCATGGATTGTACGCACTCTCACCCTTCCACCTTGCTAGCCACTCTAGTGCCGCGCAACTTTCGCCCTTGCATCAAACTACCTTATACCATTCCTCAAAACAACCACCATACCTACCTATTATGGCATTTCCATAGCCATTCCGAGATATATTGCCTTGTAGCTCCACCATTCCGTTTATTATGACACACATCATCATTGTCATATTGCCTTGCATGATCATGTAGTTGACATAGTATTTGTGGCAAAGCCACCGTTCATATTTTTCATACATGTCACTCTTGATCATTGCACATCCCGGTACACCACCGTAGGCATCCATATAGAGTCATATCTTTGTTCTAGTATCAAGTTGTAATATCGAGTTGTAAGTAAATAAAAGTGTGATGATCATCATTATTAGAACATTGTCCCATGTGAGGTTATAAAAAAGAGAAAAGGTCCCAAAATAAGAGGCACCTAAAAATGAGAGAAAAAGAGGGAAAGGACAATGTTACTATCCTTTTCCACACTTGTGCTTCAAAGTAGCACCATGTTCATCATGATAGAGAGTCTCCTATGTTGTCACTTTCATATACTAGTGGGAATTTCCGTGAACTTGGCTTGTATATTCCAACGATGGGCTTCCTCAAATGCCCTAGGTCTTCATGAGCAAGCAAGTTGATGCACACCCACTAGTTTTCTTTTGAGCTTTCATACACTTATAGCTCTAGTGCATCCGTTACATGGCAATCCCTACTCACTCACATTGATATCAATTGATGGACATCTCCATAGTCCATTAATTTGCCTAGTTGATGTGAAACTTTCTCCCCATTTTTGTCTATTACCACCTTCCATTTCACCCATAGTGCTATATCCATGGCTCACGCTCATATATTGCGTGAAAAGTTGAAAAAGGCTAAAGCGCGTTAAAAAGTATGAACCAATTGCTTGGCAGACACCGGGGTGGGCATGATTACCTTGTGTTGAGAAGAGGGAGCATAGTAAGACTATATGATTTTGTAGGGATAACTTTCTTTAGCCATGTTATTTTTGAAGCTTAATGATTTACTATCTAGAATGCTTGAAATATTATTGTTCTCATGTCAACATAAACTTTTGCTTAAAACATACGGATCTGAATATTCATGCCACAATAAAGAAGATTACATTGATAAATATGTTAGGTAGCATTTCACATCAAAAATTCTGTTTTTATCATTTACCTACTCGAGGACGAGCAAGAATTAAGCTTGGGGATGCTTGATACGTCCCCAACGTACCTATATATTTTTATTGTTCCATGCTATTATATTATCTTTCTTGGATGTTTTATATGCATTTATATGTTAGTTTATATGATTTTTGGGACTAACCTATTAACCTAGAGCCCAGTGCCAGTTTTTGTTTTTCCTTGTTTTTGAGTTTTGCAGAAAAAGAATATCAAATGGAATCCAATTGACCTGAAAATTTACGGTGATTTTTTATGGACCAAAAGAAACCCACGGAGCGCCGGAGATGGACCAGAAGAGCCATGAGGCCACCACAAGGGTGCCCCCCTAGGGCGCCCCCCTACCTTGTGGCCGCCTCGTGGGTCCCCCTGACTTGTCCCCGATGCCAAAAATTCCTATAAATAGTGAAACCTTCGAAAACAAACCTAGATCAGGAATTCCGCTGCCGCAAGGATCTGTAGCCACGAAAAACCAATCGGGAGCCTGTTCTGGCACCCTGTCGGAGGGGGAAGCCATCACCGGTGGCCATCTTCATCATCTTGGTGGTCTCCATGACGAGGAGGGAGTAGTTCACCCTCGGGGCTAAGGGTATGTACCAGTAGCTATGTGTTTGATCTCTCTCTCGTGTTCTTGATTTGGCATGATCTTGATGTACCACGAGCTTTGCTATTATAGTTGGATCTTATGATGTTTCTCCCCCTCTACTTCTTGTAATGGACTGAGTTTTCCCTTTGAAGTTATCTTATCGGATTGAGTCTTTAAGGATTTGAGAACACTTGATGTATGTCTTGCATGTGCTTATGTGTGGTGACAATGGGATATTCATGTGATCTACTTGATGTATGTTTTTGTGATCAGTTTGTGGGTTCAGTGACCTTGTGAACTTATGCATAGGGGTTGGCACACGTTTTCGTCTTGACTCTCCGGTAGAAACTTTGGGGCACTCTTTGAAGTTCTTTTGTGTTGGTTTGAATAGATGAATCTGAGATTGTGTGATGCATATCGTATAATCAAATCCGCGGATACTTGTGGTGACATTGGAGCATCTAGGTGACATTAGGGTTTTGGTTGATGTGTGTCTTAAGGTGTTATTTTAGTACAAACTCTATGGCTGTTTGTGACACTTATAGGAATAGCCCAATAGATCGATCAGAAAGAATAACTTTGAGGTGGTTTCGTACCCTACAATAATCTCTTCATTTGTTCTCCACTACTAGTGACTTTGGAGTGACTCTTTGTTGCACGTTGAGGGATTGTTATATGATCCAGTTATGCTAATATTGTTGAGAGAACTTGCACTAGCGAAAGTATGAACCATAGGCCTTGTTTCTAAGCATTGCAATACCGTTTGTGCTCACTTTTATAATTAGTTACCTTGCTATTCTTATATTTTCAGATTACAAAAACCTATATCTACCATCCGTATTACACTTGTATCACCATCTCTTCGCCGAACTAGTGCACCTATACAATTTACCATTGTATTGGGTGTGTTGGGGACACAAGAGCCTCTTTGTTATTTGGTTGCAGGGTTGTTTGAGAGAGACTATCCTCATCCTACGCCTCCCACGGATTGATAAACCTTAGGTCATCCACTTGAGGGAAATTTCTACTGTCCTACAAAACTCTGCGCTTGGAGGCCCAACACGAGTCTACAGGAAGAAGGTTGTGTAGTAGACATCAACGATCTTTGAAAAACTAATATTTGTTAGTCCACGGACATGGTCCCCCTTGAGAAGACTTTGCAAAGATCTCATATTAACGTGGGCTAAAAGACGATGCCAAAGCCACCCCACGTCAACTTTAGCCATTAGGCATGTTACGGTATTAGTGGGTCGCTCCAAGAAGTTAACCACGTAGAGACCGTTCTCGACATGCCCAACAAAGGCTAACTTAAGAGTCTTGATCCACAAGAGGGCCACATAATCAATATCAAAGAAAGTAGCAAAGCCCATGACTGCAAGTTGACGAACGGAAAGTAAGTTGTATGCAAGGGACTCAACAAGCATGACTTTCTCGATTGTGAGATCATGAGAAATGACAACCTTGCCAAGACCCAATACCTTAGAAGATGATGCATCACCCCATTTGACATTGGTGGGCATAGATGAGACTTTGTGCACGTCCACTACAAAGTCTTTGCTTCTGATCATATGATTTGTGGCTCCACTATCGAGCAACCATGACCCCCCACCGGAAGCAAACTCCCAGAAGAGATCAATGCTTGGTTTTAGGTATCCATTTTGTAATGGGTCCTTTGATGTTAGCAACAAGGGTCTTAGGAACCCAAATAGACCATTCAATACTCATAAGAAGAACCAACAAATTTGGCATAAACATGGCCATCACTAGCATGGCATAACAAATAATACGGGTTAAAGTCACTGGCTTTGTTGGAAGGAGTGGCATTGCCCTTCTTGACACCACCACCCTTCACATTGTTCTTCTTCTCCTTATAAGTACCCTCCCTTCCTTCACAAAAGTTTGCTTGATAGGAAGAGGTTTCTTGGTCTTTTCATTCTTCTTTTTCTTGGACTTGGGTACAAACCCAATCCCCTCCTTGGCCACAACTTCCTTTTGATTGCTCAAAAGGTCGTTGAGGTTATTATCACCTTGTATGCAAGACACAAGGCCTTTCTCAAGTTTCTCCTTCAACTTGGCTTTCTCCTCCACAAGATGCACATGCTCACAACATGGGTTAGTAGCATTTGCATTATCAATTAAAACCATATGAGGAAAAGTGGCTTTCTCCTTGGTTAGCGATACTTGGAGTTGATCATGAGACTCCTTGAGGCTAGCATGAACACTCTTCAAGACCTTCTGAGCCTGGTAAAGTAGATCAAACTCCTCCTTGAGTCTAGCATGGTCAATCCCAAGTTTGGCCTTCTCAGATTTGAGCACACGAGAGACAACAAGAGCATGATCAAGATCTTTCTTTAATTTAGCATGATCATCATTGTGTGACTCCTCAAGAGCCAAACAATGACCACGCTCTTCCTCAAGTGCATTAGAGAGATCTGATATCTCGTCGGCATAGTCAGGACTATGCCCTTCCATCTTAGAGATGGTCTATTCGTGACCCTCGATCATGTCATTGGCTTCACCAAGTTGTTCCAAGAGAGCAACGGAGTGCTTCTTGGATTTACCTTTGAGCTTACTCATGAAAGACTCAAATTCATTTCCCCCCTCCTTCACCCCCACACTTTCATCAATGCAATCCGTCAACGAAGGATTAGTAGTGAGGGTAGTCTTGATGTTGGGGGTTACCTTGTTAGTGGGTTTAGCCATGAGGCACTTGGCGGTGATGTCCTTGTTGGATGAATCGAAGAGGGACACCCGTGGAGTTGTCGCAATGGCAATGGAGGCCATGTCAACCGTCTCACCATGTTCACTATCATCATCATCATCATCGTACTCTTCTTGTGCCACCAACCCCTTGGGAGGAGTCTTCTTGGTGAAGTTGTTCTTGTTTGGGAAAGACTTGGCCTTGTCTTTTTGGATGAGCTTGCCACCATTGCCTTCCGTCTTCTCATAAGGGAAATCCACAACAAAATGACTCACATTGTCACAATTGTAGCACGTCCTCACACGTTGCTTGCCCTTGGAGCCACTAGAGTTGTTCTTGTTGAAGTTGGGCCTTGAGTTCTTGTTGCCCCAAATTGTCGTGAAGCAAGAGCCATGTGCTCATGATATGCATATTTGGTGTCTTCGGGGCAACACTCCTCTTCTTCCCCTTCATCCTCTTCTTCCGCACTAGCCTTGGCCTTCAAAGCAAGGTTGGGCATCTTAGATCGTTGAGCCCGCAACACCGCATTGTCAACAGTCTTGTCCAAGGTCCTCATCACAACAAACTAATCCAACACTTCACTTGTTGTCAAGTTGTGTAAGACCGGCCTTTGACGAATGTCGGAGGACATGGCCTTATGGTAAGGCATCATAGCCTTGAGAAACTTGCGCTTGATCCAATTATCATCTGTATCCTTGCTCCCATGATTTCGGAGTGAGACCGCGAGAGTAGTTAATCTTCTATAAAGCTCTCGAGGTTCTTCATCTTCAATCATGGAAACTCATCGACTTCATCTTGAACAACTTCAAAGTTTGAGCGTTGAATGCTTGCGCTTCCCTTGTACAAGGAAACAACATGCTCCCATGCTTCCTTGGCCACGGAAAAAGGTCGGAGATGCGCAATATCTTCAGGAGGAATTGCTTCTTGGAGGATAAAGAGAGCGGACTCGTTGAATTGATGATCCGCGGCTTCTCTAGGAGTGAAGTTGCTTGGATCGTGCGGGTAGAAACCTTGCTCAATAATTCTCCAAAGATTAGTAGAACTATGATTCGAATGATGTTTAAAGCGATAAACCCAAGAGGAAAAATCTGCATTTTTTACATACTTAGGACGAGCACCAACATGGTTCATATGAGTGGAGGGAACCAGTCCTCCATAGGTAAGAGGAGGTTCAACATGCATGGGCAAAGATGCCACTCCCACTCTTAGGCAAAGGAACTTGGTCACTACTAGCTTCCCCTTATCTGGGTGAGCATCCACCACCTTGTTAGTGGGACAAGCCACTTCCAACGATGCAGTGAATAATTAAAGGCCATCAAGAAACTCCTAAGACATGCCTTTGATCTCGGTCGTCATGGAGATTTTCATGAAGGAAATATGCCCTAGAGGCAATAATAAAGTTGTTATTTATATTTCCTTATATCATGATAAATGTTTATTATTCATGCTAGAATTGTATTAACCGGAAACTTAGTACATGTGTGAATACATAGACAAAACAGAGTGTCCCTAGTATGCCTCTACTAGACTAGCTCATTGATCAAAGATGGTTATGTTTCCTAACCATAGACATGAGTTGTCAGTTGATCAACGGGATCACATCATTAGGAGAATGATGTGATGGACAAGACCCATCCGTTAGCATAGCACTATGAACGTTTAGTTTTACTGCTATTGCTTTCTTCATGACTTATACATGTTCCTATGACTATGAGATTATGCAACTCCCGAATACCGTAGGAACACCTTGTGTGCTATCAAACGTCACAACGTAACTGGGTGATCATAAAGATGCTCTCCAGGTGTCTCCGAAAGTATTTGTGGTGTTGGCATAGATCAAGATTAGGATTTGTCACTCCGAGTGTCGGAGAGGTATCTCTGGGCCCTCTCGGTAACACACATCACAATAAGCCTTGCAAGCAAAATACTAATGAGTTAGTCACGAGATGATGTGTTACGGTACGAGTAAAGAGACTTGCCGGTAACGAGATTGAACTAGGTATGGAGATACCGACGATCGAATCTCGGACAAGTAACATACCGATGACAAAAGGAACAACGTATGTTGTTATGCGGTTTTGACCGATAAAAGATCTTCGTAGAAAATGTAGGAGCCAATATGAACATCCAGGTTCCGCTATTGGTTATTGACCGGAGATGAGTCTCGGTCATGTCTACATAGTTCTCGAACCCGTAGGGTCCGCACGCTTAACGTTTGATGACGGTCGGTATTATGAGTTTATGAGTTTTGATGTACCGAAGGTAGTTCGGAGTCCCGGATGGGATCACGGACATGACGAGGAGTCTCGGAATGTCCGAGACATAAAGATTGATATATTGGACGACTATATTCGGACACCGGAAGTGTTCCGAAAAAGTTTCGGATTTAACGGGATTGCCGGGGGGGTTACCGGAACCCCCTACGAGGGGGGATGGTCCATAGTGGGCCTTAAGGGAAAGAGAGAGGCAGCCCATAGGGCTGGACGGCGCCCCACCTAGGGTTCCTAGTTGGACTAGGATTGGGGGGGGCGCCACCTCTCCTTTTTCCTTTCCCTCTCTTCCTTCTTTTGGTGATTCCTACTAGGAATAGGATTGCAATCCTATTCCTAGTAGGATTGCAACCCTAGCCGCACCAAACAAGGGCCAGCCGGCCTCCCCCCTTGCTCCTTTATATACGGGGGCAGGGGGGCACCCAAAGACACACAAGTTGAATTGTTTTAGCCGTGTGCGGTGCCCCCCCTCTACAGAAACACACCTCGGTCATACCGTTGCAGTACTTAGGCGAAGCCCTGCATCGGTGAATACATCATATCCGTCACCACGCCGTCGTGCTGACGAAACTCTCCCGTGAAGCTTAACTGGATCAAGAGCTCGTGGGACGTCATCAAGCTGAACGTGTGCTGAACGCGGAGGTGCCGTACGTTCGGTGCTTGATCGGTCGGATCGCGAAGAAATTCGACAACATCAACCGCGTCACTTGACGCATCCGCTCCCGGTCTACGAGGGTACGTAGACACACTCTCCCCTCTCGTTGCTATGCATATAGTAGATAGATCTTGCGTGATCGTAGGAAAATTTTAAAATACTACGTTCCCCAACAGTGGCATCATGAGCCAGGTCTATGCGTAGATGATATGCACGAGTAGAACACAATGAGTTGTGGGCGATACTAGTCATACTGCTTACCAGCATGTCATACTTTGCTTCGGCGGTATGGTGAGATGAAGCGGCCCGGACCGACATTACGCGTACGCTTACGCGAGACTGGTTTCACCGTTACGAGCACTCGTTGCTTAAAGGTGACTGGCGGGTGTCTGTCTCTCTCACTTTAGCTGAATCAAGTGTGGCTACGCCCGGTCCTTGTGAAGGTTAAAACAACACATACTTGACGAAACATCGTTGTGGTTTTGTATGCGTAGGTAAGAACGGTTCTTGCTAAGCCCGTAGCAGCCACGTAAAACTTGCAACAACAAAGTAGAGGACGTCTAACTTGTTTTTGCAGGGCATGTTGTGATGTGATATGGTCAAGACATGATGAGTTATACGGTTTTGTATGAGATGATCATGTTTTGTAATGTTATCGGCAACTGGCAGGAGCCATATGGTTGTTGATTTATTGTATGAAATGCAATCGCCATGTAATTGCTTTACTTTATCACTAAGCGGTAGCGATAGTCGTAGAAGCAATAGTTGGCGATACGACAACGATGCTACGATGGAGATCAAGGTGTCGCGCCGGTGACGAAGGTGATCATGACGGTGCTTTGGAGATGGAGATCAAAAGCGCAAGATGATGATGGCCATATCATGTCACATATTTTGATTGCATGTGATGTTTATCTTATTATGCTTCTTATTTTGCTTAGAACGACGGTAGCATTATAAGATGATCCCTTACTAAATTTCAAGGTATAAGTGCTCTCCCTGAGTATGCACCGTTACGAAAGTTCGTCGTGCCGAGACACCACGTGATGATCGGGTGTGATAAGCTCTACGTTCAAATACAACGGGTGTAAGCCAGTTTTGCACACGCAGAATACTCGGGCTAAACTTGACGAGCCTAGCATATGCAGATATGGCCTCAGAACACTGGAGACCGAAAGGTCGAGCGTGAATCATATAGTAGATATGAAGATATGATCAACATAAGATGTTCACCATTGAAACTAGTCCATCTCACGTGATGATCGGACATGGTTTAGTTGATTTGGATCACGTGATCATTTAGATGACTAGAGGGATGTCTATCTAAGTGGGAGTTCTTATGTAATATGATTAAATTGAACTTTAATTTATCATGAACTTAGTCCTGGTAGTATTAGCATATCTATGTTGTAGATCAATAGCTCGGGATGTTGCTCCACGTTTATTTTTTATATGTTCCTAGAGAAAACCAAGTTGAAAGATGTTAGTAGCAATGATGCGGAATTGTTCCGTGATCTGAGGATTATCCTCATTGCTGCACAGAAGAATTATGTCCTTGATGCACCACTAGGTGACAGACCTATTGCAGAAGCTGATACAGACGTTATGAACGTTCTGACAAAAGCTCGGTATGATGACTACTAGATAGTTTAAGTGCACCATGCTTTACGGCTTAGAACCGGGACTTCAAAAACGTTTTGAACACCACGGAGCATATAAGATGTTCCAAGAGTTGAAATTAGTATTTCATACTCATGCCCGTGTCGAGAGGTATAAGACCTCTGACAGTACTTTGCCTACAAGATGGAGGAGAATAGCTCAACCAGTGAGCATGTGCTCAGATTGTCTGGGTACTACAATTGCTTGAATCAAGTGAGAGTTAATCTTCCAGATAAGATAGTAATTGACAAAGTTCTCTAGTCAGTATCACCAAGTTAGTAGAATTTCGTGTTGAACTATAATATGCAAGGGATGACGAAAGTAATTCCCGATCTCTTCGCGATGCTGAAATCGGCGAAGGTAGAAATCAAGAAAGAGCATCAAGTGTTGATGGTTAACAAGACCACTTGTTTCAAGTAAAGGGCAAAGGGATAGAAGGGGAACTTGAAGAAGAATGACAAGCAAGTTGTCACTCCCATGAAGAAACCCAAAGCTAAACTCAAGCCTGAAACTAAGTGCTTCTACTGCAAAGGAAATGGTCACTGGAAGTGGAACTGCCCTAGATACTTGGCGGATAAGAAGGATGGCAAAGTGAACAAAGGTATATTTGATATACAGATTATTGATGTGTATTTTACTAGTGTTCATAGCAACCCCTCGGTATTTGATACTGGTTTAGTTGCTAAAGAGTAGTAACTCGAAATAGGAGTTGCATAATGAACAGAAACTAGTTAAAGGATGAAGTGACGATGTGTATTGGAAGTAGTTCCAAGATTGATATGATCATCATTGTACACTCCCTATACTTTCGGGATTAGTGTTGAACCTAAATAAGTGTTATTTGTGTTGAACATGAATATGATTTGATCATGTTTATTGCAATATGTTTATTCATGTAAGTTAGAGAATAATTGTTGTTCTGTTTACATGAATAAAACCTTCTATGGTCATACACCCAATGAAAATGGTTTGTTGGATCTCGATCGTGTGATACACATATTCATAATATTGAAGCCAAAAGATGCAAGGTTAATAATGATAGTGCAACTTATTTGTGGCACTGCCGTTTAGGTCATATTGGTGTAAAGCGCATGAAGAAACTCCATAGTGATGGACTTTTGGAATCACTTGATTATGAATCACTTGGTGCTTGCGAACCATGCCTCATGGGCAAGATGACTAAAACTCCGTTCTCTGGAACTATGGAGCGAGCAACAGATTTGTTGGAAATCATACATACTGATGTATGTGGGCCAATGAGTGTTGAAGCTCGCGGCGGGTATCGTTATTTTCTGACCTTCACTGATGATTTAAGCAGATATGGGTATATCTACTTAATGAAGCACAAGTCTGAAACATTTGAAAAGTTCAAAGAATTTTAGAGTGAAGTAGAGAATCATCGTAACAAGAAAATAAAGTTTCTACGATCTGATCGTGGAGGAGAATATTTGAGTTACGAGTTTGGTCTTCATTTGAAACAATGTGGAATAGTTTCACAACTCACGCCACCCGGAACACCACAGCATAATGGTGTGTCCGAACGTCGTAACCGTACTTAATTGGATATGGTGCGATCTATGATGTCTCTTACCGATCTACCACTATCGCTTTTGGAGTTATGCATTAGAGACAGCTACATTCACGTTAAATAGGGCACCATCTAAATCCGTGGAGATGACACCGTATGAACTATGGTTTGACGAGAAACCTAAGCTGTCATTTCTTTAAGTTTGGGACTGCGATGCTTATGTGAAAAAGTTTCAACATGATAAGCTCGAACCCAAATCGGAGAAGTAAATCTTCATAGGATACCCAAAAGAGACTGTTGGGTACACCTTCTATCACAGATCCGAAGGCAAGATATTCGTTGCTAAGAATGGATCCTTTCTAGAGAAGGAGTTTCTCTCGAAAGAAGTGAGTGGGAGGAAAGTAGAACTTGATGAGGTAATTGTACCTTCTCCCGAATTGGAAAGTAGTACATCACAGAAAATTGTTCCAGTGATTCCTACACCAATCAGTGAGGAAGTTAATGATGATGATCATGAAACTTCGGATCAAGTTTCTACTGAACGTCGTAGATCAACCAGAGTACGTTCCGCACCAGAGTGGTACGGCAACCCAGTTCTGGAAATCATGTTACTAGAACATGATGAACCTACAAACTATGAGGAAGCGATGATGAGCCCAGATTCCGCAAAATGGCTTGAGGCCATGAAATCTGAGATGGATCCATGTATGAGAACAAAGTGTGGACTTTGGTTGACTTGTCCGATGATCGGCAAGCCATCGAAAATAAATGGATCTTCAAGAGGAAGACCGATGCTGACGGTAATGTTACTGTTTACAAAGCTCGACTTGTTGCGAAAGGTTTTCGACAAGTTCAAGGAGTTGACTACGATGAGACTTTCTCACCCGTAGCGATGCTTAAGTCTGTCCGAATCATGTTAGCAATTGCCGCATTTATGAAATCTGGCAAATTGATAGCAAAACTGCATTCTTTAATGGATTTATTAAAGAAGAATTGTATATGCTGCAACCAGAAGGTTTTGTCAATCCTAAAGGTGCTAACAAAATGTGCAAGCTCCAGCAATCCATCTATGGACTGGTGCAAGCATCTCGGAGTTGGAATATACGCTTTGATAAGTTGATCAAAGCATATAGATTTATACAGACTTGCGGTGAAGCCTGTATTTACAAGAAGTGAGTGGGAGCACTACAACCTTTCTGATAAGTATATGTGAATGACATATTGTCGATCGGAAATGATGTAGAATTTTCTGGAAAGCATAAAGGAGTGTTTGAAAGGAGTTTTTTCAAAAAGGACCTTGGTGAAGCTGCTTACATATTGGGCATCAAGATCTATAGAGATAGATCAAGACGCTTGATAAGACTTTCGATGAGTACATACCTTGATAAGTTTTTGAAGTAGTTCAAAATGGATCAGTCAAAGAAGGAGTTCTTGCCTGACTTGTAAGGTGTGAAGTTGAGTAAGACTCAAAGCCAGACCACGGCAGAAAAATATAGAGAGAATGAAAGTCATTCCCTATGCCTCAGCCATAGGTTCTATAAAGTATGCCATGTTGTGTACCAAACATGTTGTGTACCTTGCCATGAGTTTGTCAAGGGGGTACAATAGTGATCCAGGAGTAGATCACTGTACAGCGGTCAAAATTATCCTTAGTAACTGGATGACTAAGGAAATGTTTCTCGATTATGGAGGTGATAAAGAGTTCGTCGTAAAGGGTTACGCCGATACAAGCTTTGACACTAAATCCAGATGACTCTAAGTATCAATCTGGATGCGTATTGAAAGTGGGAGCAATTAGCTAGAGTAGCTCCATGCAGAGCATTGTAGACATAGAAATTTGCGAAATACATACGGATCTGAATGTGACACATCCGTTGACTAAAACTTCTCTCACAAACAAAACATGATCACACCTTATTACTCTTGGGTATTAATCACATAGCGATGTGAACTAGATTATTGACTCTAGTAAACCCTTTGGGTGTTGGTCACATGGCGATGTGAACTATGGGTGTTATTCACATAACGATGTGAACTGTCGGTATTAAATCACATGGCGATGTGAGCTAGATTATTGACTCTAGTGCAAGTGGGAGACTGAAGGAAATATGCCCTAGAGGCAATAATAAAGTTGTTATTTATATTTCCTTATATCATGATAAATGTTTATTATTCATGCTAGAATTGTATTAACGGAAACTTAGTACATGTGTGAATACATAGACAAAACAGAGTGTCCCTAGTATGCCTCTACTAGACTAGCTCATTGATCAAAGATGGTTATGTTTCCTAACCATAGACATGAGTTGTCATTTGATCAACGGAATCACATCATTAGGAGAATGATGTGATGGACAAGACCCATCCGTTAGCATAGCACTATGATCGTTTAGTTTTACTGCTATTGCTTTCTTCATGACTTATACATGTTCCTATGACTATGAGATTATGCAACTCCCGAATATCGTAGGAACACCTTGTGTGCTATCAAACGTCACAACGTAACTGGGTGATCATAAAGATGCTCTACAGGTGTCTCCGAAAGTATTCGTGGTGTTGGCATAGATCAAGATTAGGATTTGTCACTCCGAGTGTCGGAGAGGTATCTCTGGGCCCTCTCGGTAACACACATCACAATAAGCCTTGCAAGCAAAAGACTAATGAGGTAGTCACGAGATGATGTGTTACGGTACGAGTAAAGAGACTTGCCGGTAACGAGATTGAACTAGGTATGGAGATACCGATGATCGAATCTCGGACAAGTAACATACCGATGACAAAAGGAACAACGTATGTTGTTATGCGGTTTTGACCGATAAAAGATCTTCGTAGAATATGTAGGAGCCAATATGAACATCCAGGTTCCGCTATTGGTTATTGACTGGAGATGAGTCTCGGTCATGTCTACATAGTTCTCGAACCCGTAGGGTCCGCACGCTTAACGTTTGATGACGATCGGTATTATGAGTTTATGAGTTTTGATGTACCGAAGGTAGTTCGGAGTCCCGGATGAGATCACGGACATGACGAGGAGTCTCGGAATGTCCGAGACATAAATATTGATATATTGGACGACTATATTCGGACACCGGAAGTGTTCCGGAAAAGTTTCGGATTTAACGGGATTGCCGGGGGGGTTACCGGAACCCCCTACGAGGGGGGATGGTCCATAGTGGGCCTTAAGGGAAAGAGAGAGGCAGTCCATAGGGCTGGCCGGCGCCCCACCTAGGGTTCCTAGTTGGACTAGGATTGGGGGGGCGCCACCTCTCCTTTTTCCTTTCCCTCTCTTCCTTCTTTTGGTGATTCCTACTAGGAATAGGATTGCAATCCTATTCCTAGTAGGATTGCAACCCTAGCCGCACCAAACAAGGGCCAGCCGGCCTTCCCCCTTGCTCCTTTATATACGGGGGCAGGGGGCACCCAAAGACGCACAAGTTGAATTGTTTTAGCCGTGTGCGGTGCCCCCCCCCCCCCGCTCCACAGAAACACACCTCGGTCATACCGTTGCAGTACTTAGGCGAAGCCCTGCACCGGTGAATACATCATATCCGTCACCACGCCGTCGTGCTGACGAAACTCTCCCGTGAAGCTCAACTGGATCAAGAGCTCGTGGGACGTCATCAAGCTGAACGTCTGCTGAACGCGGAGGTGCCGTACGTTCGGTGCTTGATCGGTTGGATCGCAAAGAAGTTCGACAACATCAACCGCGTCACTTGACGCTTCCGCTCCCGGTCTACGAGGGTACGTAGACACACTCTCCCCTCTCGTTGCTATGCATCTATTAGATAGATCTTGCGTGATCGTAGGAAAATTTTAAAATACTACGTTCCCCAACATTTTAATGTGTCCAAAGCCGCATTGAACTCCTCGCGAGAGACCGAGGATCCCCCATCGGCCATAGACAAGGACGGATTACCACCGGAGTGCTCCTCCGCCTCAACTACGGTGTCACCCATACTCTTTGGATGGTAAAGTCCTTAATAAAGAGACAAGGCTCTGATACCAATTGAAAGGATCGATATGGTTCACTAGAGGGGGGGTGTGAATAGGCAACTAACAATTTTTAGCTTTTCTTTACCAAATTAAACTTAGCATCAAAAAGGTTATCTAGATATGCAACTAGGTGAGCAACCTATATGATGCAATAACAACAAGCACATAAGCAAGCAAGGGAAACAACACAATAAATCTTGCACAAGTAAAGGTAAGAGATAACCAAGAGTGGAACCGGTGGAGACGAGGATGTGTTACCGAAGTTCCTTCCCTTTGACAGGAAGTACGTCTCCGTTGGAGCGGTTTGGAGGCACAATGCTCGCCAAGAAGCCACTAGGGCCACCGTATTCTCCTCACGCCATCACACAATGCGAGATGCCGTGATTCCACTATTGGCGCCCTTGAAGGCGGCGGCCGAACCTTTACAAACAAGGTTGAGGTTATCTCCACAACTTAATTGGAGGCTCCCAATGTCACCACGAAGCTTCACCACAATGGAATATGGCTCCGAGGTGACCTCAGCCGTCTAGGGTGCTCAAATACCCAAGAGTAACAACATCCGCAAGGGATTAGGGGGGGAAATCAAATTTCTCTTGGTGAAAGTGTAGATCGGAGCCTTCTCAACCAATCCCTAGAAAATCAACAAGTTTGATTGGATAGGGAGAGAGATCGGGCGATAATGGAGCTTTGAGCAACAATGGAGCTTGGGGAGAGAATATGTGGTCTTCTTGGGGAAGAAGACCCCCTTTATATAGTGGGCAAAAATATCCAACCGTTACCCCCTCACTCAGCCCGCAAGAAGCGGTACTACCGCACACACGAGCGGTACTACTGCTGCGTGGTGCAGTACTACCGCTCACGTGATATAAGCCAGAAGAGGACATGTTGCACTGGGTAACGAGCGATAGAACCGCCGGAGCGGTACTACCGTGCGCCCCTGCGGTACTATCCCAAGGCAGGGCTCTAATGTGTAGGAAAAGACACAGACTAAATAAAATACGTTCGTGACTACTTCCGCCGAGTTTAGGACTGTGTGAAAATCCGGCACGCTACTACCGCTCACACGTAGCGGTACTACCGCGTAGGGGCGGAAGTAAAAAAATACATCCACGCCTACTACCGTGTGTGCCAGCGTCTAGGCTGGAGGCAGCGGTACTACCGCTTGGTGCGGTACTACCGCTTGCCGGAGCGGTACTACCGCAGGCCCCTGCGGTACTACTGCTCCCTTGAGTAGTACTACCGCATGCCAGAGAGGTTATAACACTTGGCGACCTTCATATTGCAGAGACAAGGACAAACAGATGGTGCTCCATCGAAATGTGGTGCAAAGGAACATATGTGTATGTGTTGATTCCACCCTAACCTTTTTGAAGCGGGCCCCCTCTTAATAGTACAGCTTTCCTACGACTCAAATCCACCAAAAAGAAACGTAGAGAACCGCCGTCTTCGATAGGCTCCGAGGGGCACCGAATCGTCCTGTGCCTAGACACGAGATATCTGAAATGCTCAACGCACACGATTAGTCCGCAAAGGCACTGTCATCAATCACCAAAACCACATAGGGAGAAATATGCCCTTACATCTCTGTAGGATAACATCTTGCTTAAAAGTCATAGAACACATTAAGACAGTAGTCAACCTACCATACAGTTTCTGAGAGTATTGCATCTCCAACGAAGTGTGTTAGTAAAGTTACTCTCCTCATTTCACCATTGGCTTGTTTTCCCATGTCATACTTCACGGGATCTACGATCACATAGATTGGCTTACTACCATGGCAAATCACGTGGGTCTCAATCCCATCTCCCTCGTTGCATTATCTATCACAACACGCGATAGCCCTTTAGTAAAGGTATCTTCCAGATTCTTAGCCGTTTGGATATAATACAACGCTATCACTCTGGAGTTTCTTAATTTTCTGATAGCTTTTAATCTCATTCTTATATGTTTGTTGGACTTCATGTTGTCCTTTGAACTCTTCACTTTGGCAATGACTATCTGATTGTCATAGTTCATATGGATAGCCGAAACCAGCTTTTCAACAACTGGCTAGTCCATCAAAAGATCTCGAAGCCATCCTGCTTCGACACCAGATGTGTCTAATGCTGTTAATTCCGCTTCCATTGTCGTTATCGTTAGGATCGTTTGCTTGCAAGACTTTCAGGAAACAGCACCACCTCCAAGAGTAAACATATACCTAGGTGTGGCCTTCATCTTATCAGCATCAAATATCCAATTTGCATCACTATACCTTTCAAGTACCGATGGGTATCCAGTATAGTGAAGTCCATAGTTCATAATACCTTTCAGATAGTGCATAACTTTTTCAATAGCATGGCAATGTACATCACACGGTTTGAAAATGAACCGGCTCGGTTTGCTCACAGTAAACGCGATGTCAGGCCTTGTCGTGCTTGCTAGGTACATGAGTGAACCAATAATTTGAGAGTATCTCAATTGATCCTTAGTTGTGCCTTCAAACTTTCTAATCAACACACTAGGATCATATGGTGTCTGAGATGGTTTGCAGTCCGAATAGCCAAAACGACTCAACACCTTATCAACATAATGGGATTGCAGAACTGTAATCCCACCCTCATTATCTCTCAGTAGCTTGATGTTCAAAGTAATATCAGCCACACCAAGGTCCTTCATCTCAAAGTTTTGAGATAAAAAAGACTTAATCTCCTCAATCACTTTGAGGTTAATTCCAAATATCAATATGTCATCAACATACACACACAGTATAACTCCTTCGCCCCACCATGGTGATAGTATACACATTTGTTAGCTTCATTAACAACGAAGCCAACATATGTCAGTGTTGTATTAAACTTATCATGCCATCGCTTAGGTGCTTGTTTCAGGCCAGATAAAGATTTCAGCAACCTACACACTTTTCCTTCCTGACCATCTATCACAAAGCCATCTGGCTGTTGCATGTAGATTTCCTCATCTAGCTATCCATTCAGGAGAGTCGTCTTAACATCAATCTGGTGGACGGGAAGACCATGCGAGGCCGCCAATGAGAGTAATACTCGAATGGTGGTCAGTCTGGCCATAGGTGAATAAGTATCGAATAAACCTCTTCTTTCTGGTCATAGCCCTTGGCCACAAGCCTAGCCTGGTACTTTTCAATCGTACCATCAGGCCTAACCTTCTTTTTGAACACCCACTTACATCCCAATGATTTGCAACCATAGAGACGTTCAGTGATCTCCCATGTCCTGTTAGCCATGATAGAATCCATCTCGCTACGGACCGCATCCTTCCAGTAGTAAGCTTCTAGAGAGGCATATGCTTCTGAAATAGAAGTGGGAGTATCATCCACGAGGTATACGAAGAAATTATCACCAAAGGTCTTTGCAGTCCTTTGTCTCTTGCCCCTACCAAGAGTTTCCTCGTCATCCTCCTTAGGATTTTCATCATGTGTTTATTCATAATATTCCATAGGAATGGCAGGCTCAGGAGTCTCCTCATATTTCTGTCTAGAAGTGCTTTGCATATCTCGCATAGGAAAAATATCCTCGAATAATGTAGCATCCTAAGACTCCATAATTGTACCGACCTTGTGGTCAGGTACCTCAGATTTCACTACTAGAAATATATAACCAACGCTACTCTTAGCGTAGCCCAAACTAACACAGTCCACAGTCTTTGGTCCAAGCTTACGCTTTTTGGAAATCGACACATTGACTCTCGCCAAACAGCCCAAAGTACGCATGTATGATAGTGCTATCCTTCTCTTCGTCCATTTCTCATAGGGAGTGATCTCATTATCTTTTGTCGGAACATTATTCAGGACATGACATGCCATCAATATAGCCTCCCCCCACCATGCCTTGGATAAACCCGATGTATCTAACATGGCATTAACCAAATCAGTTAGAGTACGGTTTTTTCGCTCGGCAACCCTGTTTGACTAGGGTGAATATGGAGGCGTCCTCTCATGAACAATGTTGTGTTTTGCACAAAAAGAATCAAACTCACTCGAGAAGTACTCTCCACCATGATATGATCGGACTCGTTTAATTTTCTTTTCAAGTTGATTCTCAACTTCTGCCTTATAGATTTTAAAGTAGTGTAGAGCCTCATCTTTGGTAGTTAACAAATACACATAGAAGTATCTACTGGAATCATCTATCAATGTCATGAAGTATTTATTTCAACCTCTAGTCTACACATCTTTCATGTCACAAAGATCAGAATGAACGAGTTCTAATGGTGCCAAGTGTCTCTCCTCCGCAGCCTTGCGAGGCTTGCGAGGTTGCTTAGCTTGCACATATGAAAGGCACTTATAACCATTGGCTAAAGTGAAATTCGGGATTAATTCAACTTGTCTAGCCGCGTCATAACACCGAAACTAATGTGACAAAGATGTGAATGCCAAACATCAGATTCGTTAACACTCGAATGACAATGGTTCATGACTTTATTACAAAAATGTGCGAGGGCAAGGTGGAACATACCTATGCTCTCATAACCCTTTTCCAACAAATAGTCCATATTTAGTAACAACTAATTTATTAGATTCGAAGACCAACTTAAACCCTTCTCTACATAGAAGGGAGCCACTAACGAGGTTCTTCTTGATGGCGGGGACATGCTGCACGTTCTTTGTGGCGACCACGATTCCAATGAATCGAAGTCTCTATGCTTAGTGTCATCCCTGGATCGGTATACTGACACACACAATACTCGAGGATTTGTAACAGAGGTTCAATCACACTTTATTACATCGAAGATCCTCGAAGAGGCAATAACCATTACACAATAATGGCTGAAGGCCATCTAAATCAATAAACCGTGGAAGCTATGAAGAGTAGTTGAGTCCATCCAACTCCACGGCAAACATTGAGTGCATGACAACGACATATTGCACCTTAATCCTCGTCTAAAAACTCTGCAACATGATACGTTGCAGCCATGTAGGCCAGCACGTTGAATATGCTGGCAAGAACACACTATAATGATAATGAGCAAAGCCTACAACTACATGCATATTTGGCTGGTGGAGGGTGTAAGGTTTATTTTTGCAAAAAGCTATTTTTTCCCTACAACAAAGGAATGTAATTATTTAACTACCTTGTTAAATATTAAGCATGAACAATTGAGTATGGTTCCTCCATCTCAATCCCAAACCAAAGTCATTATTAACCCAACAAATTAATCAAGTGATGAGATCAGTCCATAATTCAAATAGCAGGATACTCAAGATGTCCATAACCGGGGACACGGCTACTCATGAATAGTTTGTACACTCTGCAGAGGTTTGTGCACTTTTCCCCACACGACTCGATCTCCTCCGTTTGATTTCTCGCACTACATGGTGTTTGAGAAACGGATGGCCGAGACACAGTCTTTCAGAAAAATTAACTCTTAACCCTGGGTAGACCGTACCACCAACATCCGCTACATCTGCTAGTCTACCACGGGAAGAGGTCACACAACATACTCAACTATGCCAGAGCCCATAATGGCATTGTGGCTGCACGCAGAAGTTTCTAGGCATGAATGATATATGATCCCTTTGAGCCTGGGCGGCATTCCATAGGAAAAATCGTACGGGTCCTCTGGGATTTCCTAGGACAACACTGGATTCTCTAGGTGCCCTGCAACCAATCCATCCAGATGTGTATTAAATTCCATCTTAAAGAATCCCTTAGTTGTTATTACACTCACAACTTTCATGAAATCACTCATACAAATCCACATCTACATGCATGGCTAAGCAATAAGTAACAAAGCGTATATTCCCTTGGGTTGATCTCAATTCATTGGGTTCCTACCTCATGAACTACAAAGCATCATATTATGTAACCAGTCCTACTCATGCAAGTGTTTGAGGATACAACTAATGCAATGAAAACTAGGTATTGTAAAGTATGATCAAAGTATGAACTTGCCTTGCTGACGATCGCTGAAACCTAAATACTCGTAGTAGAACGCTTCTCACTCCGAAAATTCTATCGCAATCAGACAATAGCATACATAAGTAATCATGCAACAGAATCGACGAACAGATCACGAAAGACTTCGAAAACAAACAAATCACTCTGGCAACTGGAAACAATTTCTAACAGTACCAACATTAAGTGAATTTGTCCTTATCAGAGAGTTTATGTCAAGAGCTTCGATTTGCAAAAAGAATCAACTCAAACGGAGTTACAATACTCAAATTACGATCAAACGAAGTTCAAACACAAAACTGTTTGAATACGAAATCTAAAACTTTCAAAAACAACTTTGAGCTGCACTACTGGAAATATAAGATCGAAACAAAGAAATTGGCGTTGGTTTCATCTAATTTCGACTAACGAGTAAAAAGTTACGAGGTTTTGAAGATCAGGGACCGATCTGTAAAAAAAAATCATCGCGGATAAGTCCTCGATGAAAATTAATAGAAAAAGAAAAGACTAATTTGCGAACTTTTTTTTTGAGACTAAACAACAGACGTTCGTTAAATAATAAAACCAAAGAAACCGAAGAAAAACCGAACCGATCTAATAAAAACCGAAACTAGGGTTTCTAAAAAAACCAATCTAATAAAATAAAATAATAAAAACGGCGTTTTTACCTCAGATCGGCGGTGAGCGGGTCGGGTCGGGAGGCGGGTCGGGCGTCGGGCGCGACGACGACGGACGACGGCGGTGGGCGGCGACGTCGGCAGGCGGCGGCGAGCGGCGTGACTGCGAGGTGGCGGCGCGGGACGGCGGTGGGAGGATGAGGAGGAGGTGGCGGCGGGGCTCGCCTTATAAAGAGGCTGGTGGTGGCGGCTTGGAGGAGGGGGCAAGCCGAGGGGAGTCCCCCTCGGTCACGGCGGCGGCGGCGGAGCCGTGCTCCGGCCAGACTCTGGCTTGGGGCCGGTGTGGCGCGCGACGGAGGTAGTGGCCTGGTGGGCCGGTCTGCTCGGCTGGGCCTTCAGCCTAGTCGGGCGGGAAAACTTAAAAAAAATCACCCGAAACAGAAAAAAATCCTAAATAAATAAAAAATCTAAAAATACCAAAAACAATTTTCACCGTCTAAATAGAATATTTAGAACAAAGTGAACATTTTCTCGGCCTAAAATGCAATTTTTGAAAAAAGCATATTTTTTTTTCTAATTTGAATAAAATCCAAATAAAATTGTGTATTCAATTTTAACATTTTTCCTCCAATATTTCTTTATTTTGGAGAAGTCATATTATCTCCTCTCATATTTTTTATTGAAATATTTTGGAGAGAAAATAATTAAAATCAAATGATCCTCTTTCCAATAGTTGAGAAAATTTCAAATATGAAAATAATAAAATCCCCAACTCTTTCCGTGTTCCTTGAGTTGCTTAGGATTTTTAGGACCAAAACCAAAATGCAAACAAAATATGATATTCATATGATGATATATGTATAACATTCCAAATTGAAAATTTGGGATGTTACATTCTTCAGCTGCACGATCCTTCCCGAATTAAACTTCAGATCGATCGTGCCAACACCATGAACAGAAGCACTCGCGCCATTTCCCATCGATACAGACCCGTGTCCTATGACATGGTAAGAAGAAAACAATGAAATGTCAACACACACATGAACACCTGCACATATGTCTACCCGGCACTCGGTGCGCTGAAACACTAAATTAATAGTAAATAAATTACCGTACAAAGATGCACAATTCTCATTGTTGCCCACAATCATCTTGACAAATTCGGAGTCATGTCCTGGATTCTTGTACTTGTTTGGTCACTTGTTGGCCCACTGTTCTTCTGAACCACAAGTGAAGCAATCATCTCTCTTCCTTTTCTTTTTGAAGGTCTTCTTATCCTTCTTCTTAAAGTCGGTATTTTGTTGGACACCGTTCTTTCCCTTGGGCTTGTGGGAGATGAAGTTCCTCTGGTTCATCATGTTGGCGACAGAAGTTCCTTCGACCCTTTTTCCGTGCGAGTTCTTTGCCCTCGAGTTCTGCTCAACACTTAGATGGTTAATGACACCCTCTACTGAGAATTCACGCCTCTGATGATTCAGAATGGTAGCAAAGTTTATCCACGAATTAGAGAACTTAGCGAATTTGCCCGGAAAATCGCACTTAAGAAGCTCAAACTCCTTAATGATGCATATTATCTCATGAGCCTGCTCCAATACAGACGGTCTCGACCATCTTGTAATCGTGAAACTGCTTTATAACATACATCTCGCTCCTAGCGTCGGTGGCCCCGAATTTAGATTCGAGCACCTCCCACAAGTCCTTGGCAACATGCACATGTAAATATGCGTCAACCAATTTATCTCTGATCACGTTAAGAACTGCTCCGAGAAATATGACGGTGTCCTCCCTGAACGCCTTCTGCTGTCCAGGAGCAATCGTTCCTGTGGAAGAGGCACCGACGACCCAGAACACGTTCCTAGCCGTGAGCCATAAGGTCGTCTTAGTCTCCCAACACTTAAAGTATGTACCGTTAAATTTGTCCGGTTTCAGTGCATCGACAAAGCCACTTGCCGAAAATTCCTACACATATTAGTTTTTTGGATTGTTGAGTATATAGGCAACTTTTCGATTAATTTAATGCAAGAATAAATAACTTGCATGGCATTGACAGAAATAACCACATACTGATATTCAATCATGCAAGCACATACTACACTATTTACAGACAGATCTACGTATAACGCTAGCATGACTACAATAGAAAACAATAGGAGCAGGATAAACAAATTATACCCTCCAGTAGGCTAGGAAGCCGCCTCGGCGGCGGTGGCAGCAGCGACACTCCTCTCCCGTACAGGTTCATTCCCGCAACATGTGGCGCAGCGGGTGGGTAACGGAGGAGCGCGCGATGGTCTTTTTTTCCCCTCAAGATTCCATAGCATGTGTAAGAGAAACTCTCGTAAGAAGGTCTAACTTTTCTTCAACTAATGAGGTGAGACTAAACTTTGCACTACACCTAATGCCAATTAAACCCATATGATCCTTTATTTATTTTTCCAGAAATTGGTTAGATGGACCTTAGGCCCACCCTGCTATTTCAACAAAATCCACATAGCGAATCCATTATATTGGGAAAACTCTTTAAATCAACCGGTTTATCTCTCGCTCCGGTAAATCGCCTCCTCCTCTCGACACGTGCCCCCTGTGGGGTCTGCCCACGCATCCCTTTCAGCCTTATCTTCTCTACGGGCCTTTTCTCCTCCACACGTTTATTCCCCTTCCTCTTTCTGTTCATCACGCCGGCCATGGGGGCGACGCTCCGAGCGGTGACCACCATCCCCAATCGAGAGAGCTTTTGATACCGACCCGCTCGGTATGCTTAACCACAATAGTTTGATGCAATATCTTTGGTGTTGCGATGAAGCTTTCAATGGAAACACCACCAAGCTTTTTATGCTGCTCACCGGTGCTGCCGCGCGATGTGACACATCGCTCGCTTGACCACGATCGCCGGTGATGCTATGCAGCAACTCGTCCAAGGCCGTCGTGTTGCAATGCAACCTCGTTGGCGTGCTGCTACTGCGATGCACCTAATTGGTGTTGCTCGTGCTACAAGTTGTCGCCGGCCGCGCTCGCCGGCAGCTCCCCATGATTCGATGCAGCATTCTCGCTGGCGGCTCGATGCAGCGTTCGTTGCTGCTATGGAGCACTCGCCAGCGCCCTCGAAGCTGCGATGCAGCGCTGAGTGCTGCAACGGAGCTTCGCCGACGGCTCCTTGTGGTTCGATGCAGCGCTCGCCGATGGCATAGATGCAGCGTTCGATGCTGCTATGGAGGACTCAGAGGCGGATGTTGCAATGGAGCACACTGGAGTTCTCGCCAGAGCTACATGTGCATTACATTGAGTCGGGGGACGGCGTGTCTGCAGCACACCTGATGGCCGGAGGGCCGCACAGAGGCATCGACAGGTTGCGGATGAACGCTATTGTGTGGTACTTAGTGTAGTCCTGTCATCAGGCATCGAGCGGCTCAAAATACACTATACCTGCACGAATCAACGGCTGATCAGGCGGCTTAGGTTTGGCTGTTAACAGCCGGATGATTGCTAGCAGCCCCCATTATATTGACCTAAAACCAAAGTGAGACGGGACATGATACGAATTGTTCACAGCCACCACATTTTCGTGAGGAGGAACAAACAGTTAGAAACGCAGATCCGAGCAAGTGCGTAGCGTAGGGATGGGATGTTATGCAAGATCGGCAGTTGCAGGTTATGCTTGAGCGTGCCTGCTCAAGTTGGTGAGAGGATTGGGGAGCCATGCCGGCGTCGTGGGCGCGTCACGGTCAACGTCACAACATTTGTGTTGGAACTTGGAACCCATGGCCTGACGAGACGTTTGTTTGTTTGGACCAAGGATTCACAAAGAGAGAGAGCGAGCTGGTACTACGGGAATGGTCTGTGGTTTGTTTGGAGCAACAAAATTTTGCATTGAGACCAAAGCCTGGCTCAATAATTTTGGTCCAATCCTGATAATACTCCGTTGGAAATGTCAAGACTGTCGTCTGGCCATCCTCGGACAACACGGCCAGCTGTGCGCACGCAGGTGCCATTACTCACTGCACAAGGGCAGTGCAGGACCTCTGAAAAATCTTTGGTTATGGGTTGCCAGCCTGAATGCATGAGGTGTCAAATGGCACGGCAAGTGGCGCGGCACAATCATGCAGGCCAAAAGGCAGACCCGACCGGACGCCAAGTGGTTCGGGTGTTTCGGGGTGGCGCTCGCAGTGCGTGAGCTGCTGAGCATGCAGCCCACCACCTGCCGCGCCCGCCCGCTAGCACACCACGTACCAGCACCTTACATTCAACCTTTTTTGTTCTTCTTTCTATAACTTACTTAGGCCTTGTACAATGCTTAAATAAAATAATCATTTTTTCTGAAGCATCGGTGTCTCTTTCTACATGAGAGACGCATAATTAAGTATCTACCATGTATAAATAAGCATTGATGCTTAAGAAATATCTGATTTATTTCTCTAAACATCTTCTGTAAGCACCTTATATTGTACAAGGTCTTATATGAACTGAGACGCTCACAACATGCTACACTCGTTTCATAAACGCGCACACACGCTCTATCGTCTTTTGTTTTTGCCATGAATTTGAGTATATATGGGATACTCAACCGGCATGTCTTGAGATTAACAAAATAGCGATAGTCAACTCGTAGTTGAATGGACACACCACACCATAGAAAAAAAAATGGGGCCGAAGAGGCTAAAATAAATTCTGAAAATATCTGACCATCCGTGTCAACTCTAACCTAGATGGGTTGGTTTTACCATACAGAATCTAACCGTATAAGCTATGATCAGTTTATCATACCTTCGACTGCTACTAAATACCCTCGACCGAAGCCTGCTTAGAGTTAACCCGTGGTCACGACAAACATGTTGCAGAGTGCAGCACTACTATTTAATTTGTAGCTTCCTAGGATCTTTGTATTGAAGCGCTGTAATATTGAGGAATTTTATATGTATCATTCCTTAGAGCATGGTTAATAATACAGCCAACTGCTGGCTATAAGATGTTGTCATATCATCTATAGCCAACACATATAGTCACTCATACAATAAGGTTGGCTACAAGATTGGCTATAAGATTAGTACTTTTTCTTTTCTTCTCTCTATCTCTTTTCTCGCAGTTATTGCATTTGGCTTGGAGCACGCATATAGCTAGGCTCTTACATAAGAGCCCACTCTTCTTACTTTTTCATGTCTCTCTCCTTCACATAGGCATAATTGCCATGTAAGCAGGCTATAAGCCCACTATTGTACTTGCTCTTAGACTACTCACAATGAGAGTAAAATAGGCAATAACATCACACATATCTAGATAAAATATATGATGTGGCATGCAATAAATGAAGAAAGAGAGGCATGTGGTAACATAGCTAGTTACTACTAGTTTGAGTAACATCACACATATCAAGGTAAGATGAGTCTATAGCCTAATAAATGAAGTCTTATATGTTACCACACATATGTTACTCCCCACTATAGAGATAGTAACATAGAGCAGTAACATGGGCATGTTACTACTCTATGTTACTACCCATTGTGGCTAGTCTTAGAACTATCGGAAACAACTTAGGGCATCTCCAACAGTTGTAAGATATGTGTTGTTAAATTTGCCACCTATGACATAATGATGATGTGGCATGTAATAAATGTGAAGAGAGAGTAAAGTTGTACTATGTAGAATAACCAACGACCGTTGCACAAGCTGCAGGTTGAAATAAAGAGCAATCATATTTATATTCTCATCATCTATTGGATAGCTTAAATACAACCCATTGGAGTAGTTGTATGATAGCTTGTTGGTTGATGACATGGACATTTTACCAACAAGACTAACATATAATCTGTTGAAGATGCCCTTAGGGGTGTGTTGTCTCTATATTATTATTTTTGCGGGATGTGTTGTTTCTATATGTTCATGAAATCAACGTTAATTTGTATCTTCCTAGGATTTTTGTAGCATTATAATCCCAAGGAATTTTATATGTATTATTTTTTGACTTGGTCATCTTGGAACTATTCGAAACAACTTAGGAGTGCCTTGTTTCTGGATGTTCATAAAATCAAACATCATTGCCACTGGTGTAGCGGTGAGTTTGTCATTAGCTTCGTCGGTCTGACAAATGGTGTGGAAAACCTATATCTTTTGTGTCCGATTATTTTCACTCTCTTTTCCTTTCAGGAATGTACAAAAAAATTGTGGAGTTTTCTATGAAGAAAAGAAAACCATTTAGACTATATGATCAAGAATTCATCTTCATCCATCCATGTGTCTATGCATTTTATATCCAGTCGGGAGATCAATGTTTCTCTTGCTTATATGCTTATTATACGAACGAAGACACTTTTTTTTGACAAGTGGTGGCGCTAGAGGCGCCTTATATTAATTTCGGATACAGGTTACAGAAAGAATTTGGTAGTCCTTAATACATAAGTTGCCTAGCTTTGCAAGCGTAGGACGGTGACCTCCCGCATGTTCTACTTTACAAGAAACAAACTTATTGTTCTCGGGATGATCTTCTCTGTAAGGAAAAGTTGCACAATTGTGAGCTTTTTGTCACACCCAAGATATGTGATTCTATCCCGGTCACGTGAACACCTCATTATTGGGGCATAACCGCATTTCGGGCGCTTAGCAAGATGTATATCATTACATCGTATCATTACATAAATAGATGGGGATATAACAAGTCATACAAGTCACATGAATACAACAACATCACATACAAGGCATCCGACTACGGATGCAAACATGAAAAGCACAACGACATCCATCCTGTTATCCTAGGCTGCCGACCAGGAACCTATCCCAAGATCGACGAGGAAGAAGAAGAAAGAACTCCAACATAAGCAACAACGTTCTCACGTCAAGTCATCAGAAACCTGCACCTGCAACTGTTGGTGTAGTATCTGTGAGCCACGAGGACCCATCAATCCCATAACGATGGGTATCAAGACTAGCAAAGCTTAATGGATATGAAAAGGTAAGTGGCGAGGTTGCAGCAGCGACTAAGCATATGTATGATGGCTAACTTACAAGTACAAGAATAAGATGATCATCTACGCAAACGGTTGCAAACTAGTAATGATCACTAAGTGATCCTGAACTACCTACGAGTCAAACATAACCCCACCGTGTTCTCTTCTCAAAAGGAAAAGAGACGGTCACGATTACACACATGGTTGTGTATTTTTTTCGGATCCTCTGTCAAGTTTTCTACAACCGGACATTAACAAATTCCAATCTGCCACATAACCGCGGGCACGGCTTTCGAAAGATCATTAACCCTGCAGGGGTATCCCAACTTAGCCCATCACAACCTCTCACGATCAGCAGAGCTAAAGATACCCCTTATCTTAGGGACAACTCGATCAGACCCGGAATCCCGGTGCACAAGACATTTGGACAATGGTAAAACAAGTCTAGCAAGACCTCCCGGCGTGTCGATACCCTGATAGTAGCCGCGTGTATCTCGTCTCAGGCCACGTCCGGATTGTCCAAACTTCCGGTAGGCCAGATACCAGGGGCCCCTGGCGGTCACCGACGGTTGCCAGGTTTGGACCAACACTCATGAGGAGCACTGGCCCAGGTTGTAAATTAAGGCCTCGGGGTCCGGAAAGTGCCTATGCAAGTTATTTAGTTATGGCAAATGGTAAAACCAAATTTGGGCCTTGCTGGAGGAGTTTTATTCAAAGCGAACCGTCAAGGGGTCCCCATATACCCAACCGCGTTAGGAACGCAAAATCAAGGAACATAACACCGGTTTATCGGTTCTTAAGGCGGCATGAGTGGAACAAAACACCGAGCAAAAGGCCAAGCCTTCCACCCATTGCCAAGTATATAGGTGCATTAATTTAATTAAGAGACATTGTGATATTCCGAAACATCTAAGTTCCAACATGGAGCAATCTTCATCTTCACCTGCAACTACCAATGTTATAAGAGGGGCTGAGCAAGCGGTAACATAGCCAAACAACGGTTTGCTGGGGTGGTGTCAAAAGGTTAGAGGTTTCATGGCAACAATGAGAGGCTGACAACAAATGTTGGGTAGCGCGACATATAGCGATAGCATCGAGACAACATGCATAAAAATAATAGTAATGAGATCCAAGGTGACGGTCATCTTGCTTGAGATACCGCTAGGAAGAAGAACGAGTCCATGAAGAAGACGAAGAAGAAGCCACGAAGACGAACCAAGTGTAGTCGAATGAATCCTCACGATCGCAACAAAACAAGCACTAACGAGAAGAAGCAAGCACACGATAAACACACCACACATAACAAGACATGATGCTCAATCAAGTATGATGCATGATAAGGCTACATGATGCAAATCATGGCAAGGAATGAAGCACACAAGATCAACACACGAAGCAAGTTTACATGAGGCCGGAAACAACATATAACAATTCCGGTAAGTCCTCATGTGCAAATTTCGAAATTGGTCCAGATCTGAACAAATCTTATGTTAAAGTTGTTAAACAACAAGTTAACATGCACCATGATGATCTACTCGAAATTCTAGTCAAGTTACATGTAAAGTTCATTTAATTCGGAGCTACGGCCTAGAAGATATGAGCAAAACAAGTTAAGCATGGCAAAGATGCAAGATGCATTCAAACATCAAGCAAACACACTTCAAACATGTATATAACATTATACTATGCATCTACATGCAAAAACAAGCAAGTTTCACATAGAGCACGCTTAAAACGAAGCAACGGTTCATCACATACACACGAAGCAAGTTTGAAACACAATCAGCCCAAAACAGCAAGTAGGCATGTAGTTCATATCAACACAACATGATAGAATAACACTTCATGGCAACAAAGGGCATGGCAAACATGTACATGTCAAGAACTACAAGCATGATCACTGAGCTACTACGAAACACCACTATTACATGCTCAAAACATCATGGACAGATTGCAAAAGTTAACAAATTCACAGACTTAGTGACGTAAACTAAACATGGCGGCAACAACGACAAGTAGGCATGTTTGCAAGCTTGTGCAACTCATCTGAAGCATATCATGGCATGTGAATATAACCAACAGCAAGAAGACATGTTTATGAAGCTACTCATGGCAAGAACATGGTCATAGGATGCATAGATCACTAGCTATTCACATGGCAAAACTGAACATACTGTTAATAGGCTGACACAAACATTTTATAGCAATTTGAGAGCATGAAAACCACAAGCTAGAGCAGGCCATATTTGCAAACAAGGGAATGGATGGATAGATCATAACATGAACTTCAATACATGGTCATTGGACATCTCCAAATGTGGATAGATTTGACTATAGCATCAAGCAAACATGGCATCGCAATATAACAATTTCAGACTTAGCAGTTTGCAACAAGTCTCAGAAAACAACAAACAGCGAATATGCTACTTTACAAGCTTGTTGCACTCACCACAAAGCATATCATGAAAAAGTGCATTGCACCATAGCAAAGATGGCATGATTGTGCTTCTAAAACATATTGACATGTAGCTCAAACAAAAATCACACATAAAGATATGAAAAAGACAAATCAGCATCTCATAACAGTTTTCACCACTTAACAGCAATATGCACTCTTGCAACAGAGATAAACATGGCAATATGGCACCTAACATGAATGCAACAGCAACCATCATGTAGAGCACTTCACAATGAACATTTCGACATATCATACACTCCATTTGGACCAACATGCACAAAGTTACACCATTTAAACATGCATACTTATTGTTGACAGAAAACAAGGACTTGACAGTAACATCACATAGCATTATTGCAACGAAGATTAAGGCAACAAGATGATCAGTAACATGCATGCAAATGCAACTAACATGTGGAGCATCACGAGACGAACATTTTGACATATCATATGCTCCAAATGGACACACATGCAAGAAGTTATCACACTCAC
This sequence comes from Secale cereale, assembly GCA_902687465.1. Classification (NCBI taxonomy): domain Eukaryota; kingdom Viridiplantae; phylum Streptophyta; class Magnoliopsida; order Poales; family Poaceae; genus Secale; species Secale cereale. Next base: position 602,058,488 of record LR738711.1, read on the forward strand.
AATATGCCATGATGAAACAGTTTTCTGAGGACTTAGTAAAAAAGACGAGAGTGCACAATATATTATATCACGCACGGGGCGGGGAATAGGTGGGGTTGCTCATATTGGGCCCATGGGCCGGCTCGGTGTAGCGGTTCGGTCGGCTGGCCGGTTCGGGCGCGGTTCGGTCGGGCTGCCGGGTTCAGACGAACCAGCCGGTCCGACCGATTTTCTCCGGTTCACGACCACGGGCAGTCAGGCCCGCACAGCAGCGAGCGTAGACGCCGGCGCGGTCAACGCCGGCGGCGGCGAAGCGGCAGTTGACGGCGAGGACGCGAGGAGGAGGCTGTCAGGCAGGGGAGGAGGCGGATCCGGCCGCGGGCAAGCCGGATCTGATTGGGGCGAGGGTCAGCGGCGAGGCCCATGGCTGGCTGATACGTCCAAAACGTATCTATAATTTCTGCTTGCTCCATGCCACTTTTGGGTGATATTGCTATGATATTCATACACTTCCATACACTTTTGATCATATTTGGACTAACTTACTAATCCAGTGCGCCCCAGTGCCAGTTTCTGTTTTCGGCTGTTTTTGTATTTCAGGTTTTCACGTTTCGAGAACTGCCCAGAAAAATCCAGAAAAAAATCAGCGTTCCGGAAACAACACTGCGTCCGAAGGGCAGCCTGGGGGGGGGGCACCAGGGCTCCAGGCGTCCTGGCGGCGCGCCCCCCGGGCCGCGCCGGGGGGGGGGGGGCGCCTGGGCCCCCCGAAGCTCCCCCGATGCCCTACTTTGGCATATATTTAAAGGACCCTCCGAAACCCTCAGAAGAGGAACTCTTTTCGCGATCCCATCTCTGTTCCACCGTCGCCGCCGCTTCCAAGGTCGGGAGCACCAGGAGAACTCTTCCCGGCACCCTGCCGGAGGGGAGGATCACCACCGGGAGCTTCTCCATCACCATGGACGCCTCCCGGATGACTCGTGAGTAATCTCCCATGGACCATGAGTCCATGACCAGTAGCTATGTGATGTTCTCCTCCCATTCTTGTGCTTCACTAATTAGTCCTCGTGAGCTGCCCTACATGATCGAGGCACCTATGTAATCCTTATGCTGTTGCTATGTTGAGTTTGCTGGGATCCGATGGATTATGAGATTATGTTCAGATTGATCTTGAGTAATATATTTGATTCACCTCTTTTATATTTTTGTTCATAAGTAATTCTTGCATGTTCTCCGTTGTTACTTATTGCTTTGGCCGAGTAGTTGGTAGTGACTCCAAGAGGGAACGTTATGCTTGATTGTGGGTTCATGCCCCTCGATGACTAGCTTGAGTGACAGAAACATGAGTCTAGGGGATGTGCTGTTGCCACAAGGGGGAAAACAACGGTGCTTGTGCCCGCGGGTGCAAGGATTGTTTACTTTACTCAAAGTTCTTTTAATGCAGTTGTCTGTTGCATTGAGTTTACACTATGGGTGGGACTCGCAACTTAATACCAGCGAGATGTTCTGGATAGATATCTCAAGGTGGATGATTAGTAGTAGATATTGATGGATTTCGGTCTACTTACTTTGGCGTACCGCCCATGCTTTGAACCTCAACCTTTCTTGCAATGTAGTCAGCATTGGTTTGCGTTCGTGGTCCTGTCAATTACCCAGCTGTAATTTGTTTACCTCACATAGCTGTTTTATCGTCTTTTGGGAGAGAGACATCACTAGTGAACATCATGAGACTCCGGTCCATATTACCATCATTGATCACATCCACTATTTACTTTTCGTTATTATTTACTATTGCAAAATATTATCTATCACTACTATCATTGCTTTTAATCCTTTGTGAACTACAAGGCCGGAGGGATTGACAACCTCTCTGTAATCGTTGGGAGCAAAGTTATTTGTATCTGTGTGCAGGTCCACGTTGATTGCTACTAATCTGGCGCCGTAGCAATTGACACCTACTTGTTGAACCTAGGAGTCTCTGGGGATTCGATCCTTGGCATCTTTGCTAAGGGAAAACACTTCTACAATACTGCATCTTACACCTTCCACTTGGGGTAACCAACGAGGGGTTCAAGGCCCATCACTGGCGGCAGCGCGAGGGAGCTCCGGCGGGTTCGGGCCTGGAGCTCGCTGGCGGGAGAGCTGACGAGGGAGGAGGCCGGCGGGATCCGGGCGGTGCAGGCGCACTTGAAACGGGCCAACGAGGATGATGGGTCGCGTCGGTGGCGAGGCGCGAAGGCGGCGCGGCTCCCCGACGACAGGCGGAAGACGGCGACGGGGTTGGTCGGGGCGCAGGGCAGAGCAGGGCTCGGGCGAGCAGGGACTTGGGTCCGGGCGGGCCTGGATTGGCCCGGGGGCGGCGGATCTGGGCCCCGACGGGCCTGGCATGGTGGGGGAGCTGGGGAGGCGACGTGGATGGCTCTGGTTGGCAGGGAGTGGCGCGTGGGTGGCGGCTGGCCACTGGTGGGGCGCCACGTGGCGGAGGTGGAGAGGAAGGCGCCGGAAAACAAGGAGGAGGGGGCTGGTGGCGTAGTTGTCGAGGGAGATCTGGTGGCTGGAGGTAGGGGAAGACCTAGCGGCTAGGTTAGGCCAATTTTGGCAAGGGGAGGGGGGTTTAAATAGGCAGGGGTTAGGGTTTGAGGGTTTGGGGGTGTTTTGGGGGTAGATCGGGGCCCTCCGATCACGATCGTGCGGCTCCAGACAAAGGAAGGGGTAGGTTGGGCCTAGGTGGGGTTAGTAGGCTGTGTAGAGGAGGTGGGCTGCGGGGAGAGAAGAGAGAGAGAGAGGCAAAACGTCCGATGTTTTATCCGGCGATACTACCGTTATAGGTTTAACGGTTGGGCTATCAAATGAGCTCTGAATGTGATGAAATTTAGCAGGCGGTCTATCTATAATAAGACCACACGCCAAGTTTCATCCCATTCCGAGAACATTTTCCGGCCACTCATAAAATAAATATTCGGAGATGCCGCGGGCGCTTTGAGTGTGTCTGGGCTCCGAACAGACAACGGAGAGGACGGCCGGACTCGAACGGATGCAAGTTTTGAAAACATGAGGATGCAATGCACATGATGACATGGCAAGATGCAAAACGCAAGCAGATAACATGGCAACATCAACAAATAACTGGAAGACACCTGGCGCATCGGTCTCGGGGTGTCACAACACTCCCATACTAACAAGAGATCTCGTCCCGAGATCTTAGGAATGAGACAGAAGAGGAATAGGAAGAACACATGTTCTTCTTGGACAAAGAGGTGAAACCAACGAAACTTGAGAGGTTGAGCCACTTGAAAGGGAGAATACAATGGAGATGAACGGCATTGAGAAGCTCTGTAACAAAAGAGGAATCGAAGAAGAAATACGAGAACATTGATGGTTGAAAGGCAAGAAACATGAGCTAAACGAGGCAAAAGAATATGAAACCACACCGATTAAACGGGATAGACAAGGAATAAGAACAAGAAAGTTTTGATAGCACTCCGGTTGAATATGAATGGAATGGAATAAGAACTTGAAAAGATGAGATGATACTCGACGAGAGCAACAACACAATGCCTTGGGAACAATTGAAAGAATGGAATGAAAAGAACGGAGAAGAAGATGTCTCCACCAAGAAAGAATTTGTAGCGACCCGACCCGAATGGATCAAGTCTCTATGCTTAAGTGTCATCCCTGGATCGGTATGCTGACACAGACAATACTCGAGGATCTATAACAGAGGTAAATCACATGTATAAAGTAACGTAAATACTATTACCTCAATCAATCATAGCGGACGCAACAAGGTTGTGGAGTTCCATCAACACCAACGGCAAAGTTGAGTGTAGACAGCACGACCCTAACATAACACTTACTCGTCGAATAATTCCTGCAACATGAGACATTGCAGCCATGTAGGTCAGTACATTGAATGTACTGGCAAATTCACACTGTAGCAGTAATGATGAACAATGCCTACAACTACATGCATATTTGGCTGGTGGAGGCTATAAGGCTATTTTGCATAAAGCTGATTTTTCCCTACCACAAAGGCATAAATTTTATTTTAACTATCATGGTAGTTGAAACATCATTGAGAAGGTACCTCCAACTCAATCCCAATTAAAGTAGTCATTAACCCAACAAAATAATTTTAGAGTGATGAGATCAACCAAGAATTCAAGTACCAGATACTCAAGATGTCCTTAACCAGGGACACGGCTAATCATGATTAGTTTGTACACTCTCCAGAGGTTTGCGCACTTTTCCCCACAAGACTCAATCTCCTCCGCTGGATTTCTCGCACTGCATGGTGTTTGAGAAACGGATAATCGAGACACAGTCTCATAGAAGCATTCACTCTTTACCCCGGGTGGACCGGTACACCTACTTTCCCCTACATCTGCTAGTCCACCACTGAAAGAGCTCACACAACTTACTCATACTATGCCAGAGCCCATAATGGCATTGTGACTGCACACGGAAGTTTCTAGCATGAATAGTTTTATGATCCCTTTGAGTCTGGGTGGCATTCCATAGGAAAAATCACACGGTACCCCCTGGATTTCCTCGGACAACACTGGATTCTCCAGGTGCCCTGCAACCAATCCACCCAGATGTGTATTCAACTAGCCACCTTAAGTTAACCATTGATTAACAACTCACATCTGTCATGGATATTCTCTCAAACCCAAACCACGTCTACGAGCATAGCATGACAACCTAAGCATAACGTAGAAGTAACTCCCAAGGGTTTGAAAACAATGCAGGTAATAGGTTCTATCTCAATCTACTTCCCAGACCCACAAGTTAAGAGATCCTACTCATGCAAGTGTTTGAGGATATAACTAATGCAATGAAAACTAGGTATTGGAAAGTATGATCAAAGTGTGAACTTGCCTTGTACTGTTGATGTAGATTCTTCGCACTCAAAACTCGTGATAGATCTAGTCGTCACACTCCGATCAATCTATCGTAAGCAAACAATAGTAACCACACATAAGCAATCACTCAGCAAATCAGAAAAAACGAATAACTCTTCGAAAAACTTCGAAAACAATTGAATGACTCTTGAACCAGAAAACAATTTCTAACAGTACCAAAATTATGTGAATTTGGCCTTATCAGAAAGTTTGGGTCAAGAGCTTCGATTTGCAAAAAGAATCAACTCAAACGGAGTTATAAAACTCAAGTTATGGTCAAACGAAGTTCAAATTCAAATTTTAAAGCTTCCAAAATCATGTTTAAGTTGTTTTACTAGAAAGAGGGGATCGTAACGAAGACGTGGGCGTTGGCTTTGTTGGATTTGGACCAACGAGCAAAAAGGTAGGTCCGTTTGAAGGTCATGGGCTAAACTGTGAAATAAATATTCACAGATAGGTCCCTGGTCGAAATTAAAAGAAAAAGAAAAAGGCTACTGAGCGAACGCTCGCTATCTAGTTCTACACAGAGAATGTTCACAGAATAACTAAACCTAAAAAAAAACTAAACCGATCTAAAAAAATAAAAACCAAACAAAAAGAAAACCGGGGCGGTTTATACCTAGCTGTTTTTCTTCGAAAACCGCGGGTTCGGGCGGATCGAACCGGGTTGGCGGATCGGGCGGATCTGCCCGGCACGGACTGGGTCCGGCGACGGCGGCCAACTCCGGCGAGCGAGGCGCGCGTGCGTGCGACGTGGCTAAGGCGACGATGGCGGTTGCACGTGGCGGCGGTGCACAGGCAGCAGCGGTGGTGGAGCAAAGGCAGCGGCGGCGGCGAAGCAAAGGCAGCGACGGCGATGATTGAGTGCGGCGGCGGGGGCGCAATTGAGTGCGGCGGCGGCACGATGTGTGGGGAGCAATGGGGTCGAGGCGCGACCTTAAATAGAGGGGGGCGCTGGTTGTCTTGCGGGAGGGGGCAGCAAAGGCAGCGGCGAGGCGTCCGGGCGACGCCCGGCGGCGGCCGGCGGCAGTCCTGGCGTCGCACGCGATGAGGGCGGCGGCGTGCTGGGCTGGGCTGGGCCGTGGCCTGGCAGCGGTTGGGCCAGCCCAGTCGGGAAGGGAAACCTTTTTTTAACACAGATAAAAGAAAAGATAAAAACAAATAAAATCAAAATATAAAATAGGCATATTATATATCAAAATTTTCAGAAAAAGATTTCCTACAAAGTGAACATTTTTCTACACTCAAATAAAATACCCACAAATTTAAATAAATCAAAAGGTGCAACTGAAGCGATAAAATCCAATAAAAATCATTTTAAAAATGCCAAAATGGTTTCGAATTTATTTCTCTCCAAATTTCTACTATAGGGAATCATGTTACCCTATTTTCCATATATTTTATTTTTGGAGAAAAATAATTTGAATAAAACCCAATAACTCAAATTTTGAAAATGAGTTGCAGAAAGTTTCAGAAAAACTTCCAACTCATATTTCCTATAATTTGAAGAAGTCATTTTATCTTCTCTCGGGAAAATCATTGAGTTGCATAAAGTTTCTTAATTTGAAATATTTCGAGAATGAAATTCAAAATTCTTTCAAAACCCTTTTTCATTTAGTAAATGGAAGAAGTCATATTATCTTCACTCCAGGGTTTTGTGTTGAAAAGAATTTGAATTCACGGAGATCAAAATGCAAAGTGAAAGTTTTGGGAAAGTCATTTTATTCCCTCTCATTTAACTTTCAAAAGTTTCAAATTCACTCAGTTTCACACAAGCACATCAAACAAGCAATCTAACTATCTATTTATTATAACATTCCAAAATTTAGAATTTTGGGATGTTACAAACCTACCACACTTAAAATGAATCTCGTCCTCGAGATGCGGAGAGGCTAGCAAGAAATAGGTTAGGGTTTGGGGGTCTTCTAGCAAATCCATTGATTGGTACGGTCTAGTGTGCTACCACACTTCGAATGATGGTTACGGTTCCATCAAAACTCAGGTACTCCATCCTTAGTTGACAGTGTTGATTCTTCTCAGATCTTCACGGTAACTCCTTCTCTGGGGCTCTTCCGATAGTGGCATAACCTTTGTCCTCAATTCTTGTGTCCTTTCATCCTGGTAGGGTTCTTCTGAGACTGGCTATTCTTAGCTGACAGGTCTGGCGCCAATACTAAACAAATATCGATATCTCATGGTGGTCATCAAACAATTTATTGGGACCCTGCAGAAAAATGGGTCTGGGCTTGATCCTCACCGTATAACCTATGGTTGGCAACATCATGCCTTGTACAAGGGGAAAAATTGTTATACCATTCTAAGGTTTAAACAAGGTTTTGTCATCGTCATCTCTCTACTATAGGTAAGTCACTCAGATTTACCATCCCGTATAACATAGGCGAATAATAAGAGTAAGTCGGTATGGTGATCAATCGATCCCGCAACCAAATCATTACCTTGTATATGGTTTAGTGAATCTCGCATTCTAACACTCGGTCATCCTCACAAGCATTGCAGAATTTCTCTTGTCAATGAACTAAGTTCGGATAAATCCATCGATTCCGCAAGCCAAACAACCATCTATCGTTTCTTCACAACCCTCGGGGTTTGCATAAACACCTATAAGGTCGTCTGTTGACAAAGTTGTAACTTCTACCAGGGTTTTCCTTTAGCAAGAGTGTGCTTGCTTCCTTGACAGGTCCTGGGGCCTGTGGGTTATGGCTTATCTCATCACTAGCAACACTTGGTCTCATTATCGGGTTGCAACTGATCATTCTTCCGACATCCAACTTCCTTAGTTCTCTTAAATCCATCCAATTGTACTGTATCCCTTCCTTCTGTTGGTACAAACTACGATGTAATCACTCAGACTCCTTTTTGAGTGGTCCATTCCAAGGTCTGTCGTAACTAGCTCTTGTATTCGGGTAACAGTATTGGATTCTACCACACTTAAAAATGAAAACACTAGTTCTCTTCAAAATCTTGTTCCATGCATCATGTCTTCCCTCATCACTTATATAGTACCAACTCATAAAATCCAAAATCAATACCATGATGCTAACTTTATTGATTCTTATCTTGCTACGATCTACTGCATTTCCATTGCATGCTTCAACTCAACTACTTAGCACAACTCTCCTTCTCCTAGGGATAATCTCTAACAAAGTGCTCTCCTTCACTACAGCAGAAACATATTACTCCTCACAAGTCTCGTGGTTTCCTTATGATTACATAGCCTCCGTAGGTCCTCGGCTTAGGGGTCCACGTCAGAACTTGTATATCTTAATTCATCCTTGGAGTCACTATTGCTCCATACTCCAGCATTTTCCCATCTTTAATCCAATTGTACTTATCTCCTTCATAACCTTGGGGTCAGCTTCATATCAAAAATAAACTCCAACTTATTTGTGCAAACTCCACTATTTGGGGCCTCAATTTCCTTCCTATGGGTCCAGGGTTCACACTGAAAAGTATCACCCTAAACAAAATGCACTGGTTCATCATTAGTCCATATTCTCCTCATATCAAATCTATTATTACATCCTGAACCACTATTCGACACTTCAATTTCAAAGGTGCTTCACTACAAATGTTGACATCCACCTAGTTGGGTATGATCAAACATTCGCTTCAGTCCCACTGGAATTGTGCAATGTAATCCTTGAAATCATCAATCTCTTGCTTCATCCTATTGGCTGTGTGCTTTATCTTCATCATATCTGCATGCATCCTACTCAGGCATTCCTGAGTTCAACTTCATTCTCCATGAAGGGATAACCCTTGTAAACTTCATCTACTTCCAGGTGATTTTGCTTCATCATGTCCTGCAGGATCTTTGGGTAATCCTGATCATTAGTCAGGGTCATGATCATTTCCGGTTCCTTGATAAAAGACTCGTAAAGGGTTGTTATATGTGGGTATAAGACAGAAGGGGTTCTCAGGACAACATATGGATATCCTTGGGTGAGATGGGTTGGTTGTCCGAGAAAAGTTTGGGGGTCAGCTTCTCCATGGGTTCTAGGTTTTGGTCTGGGTCAGGGGCACTCACAATCATCCAACAACTCATAACATCCCCTTCTTAAATTCTAAAAAATATCAACTTCCATCACTTCACAAACTATTACAATGTTCTTTCCATAAGTCAACTCAACATTGTAATAAAAGTGCGTTCCTCATTTAGCTACATGCTTCATTCTAATATCCATATCGCAACTATGCTAATTCATCTTTCCTCCGACCTGAACCTTCTCTTGGCAAAATGCCCTACTTCCTTGTATTGTAAACTAATGTCCTTAGACAAATCTAGGGACTTCATGGTGACTATCTTGGTTCACTGGATTCTTTACTTCCTGGTTGGGCAGTTGCTAGCATAATGACCTAAATCCTTGCATCGGTAACATGTGATGTGACTCATGTCCTTTTCCGCATAAATTGGGTTCTTCTGTGAACACATGATCTTTCTCTTCCTCGACTTCTTTGTTCCTATCAATTCTTCTATCTTTTGTGGATCAAACTCCACCTCTTCTGTCAGGAAGTCTCCCAGATACTCATGGCTTTCCTTCGTGCAATGCTGTGAAAAATGTCCTTCTTCTCCGCATGAATAGCAAGCACGGGAGAAAAATCTATTTAGGCCTTCTCCATCAGGGTCGTCAATGTCTTCCTCCATTGCGGACTCCTTTAAGGTTTCCTCGAGGACTTCTTTCGTTGCTTCTTTCTTCTGCTGGATAGTTCATTGCACCATGGGATAAATGTGACACTCAGCAGGGTAGTGGGTAGTCCCTTCACACAAGAAACAAGTGATCTACCTAGTTGGGCATTCTTCAGCTATGTGACTTCCTTCACAATTAGGACATTCATCCTTGTGCTCCTCCTGGGTGTGTCCTATTTCTCCACAAATCCGGCAAGCACAAGGTTTCTTCTTCGGGTTGTCACCACGCTCTCGGATGAGATGAGATCTTAACAAAGTCTTCTTGAATTCCTCCCAACTTTCTGCTGCATTACATCCTTGTATGCCTTGATGCATTTTCCACCATGTTGCAACACTCTTTGTAAAGTACTGAAGAGCGTATTGAACCTCATACTTTCTTGCAACCAAATTCTTCCTGAAGTGATCCTCCATGTTTTGTATCCATAGTTCTGCCTCTGGCTGGGTCATTGGTCCAGAGACTTCAAGCCTATCTTCAATCACCCTCTATTGGGTCCAAGGGTTTTGAGATGAGATTCGGGAGATGGAGAGAGATACACTCAACACAACAATAGTTTTGAAAAGACGGGTTTTGTTTTGTGGCCGTCGGAAAACATCAAACAAATGACGGCTCTCGAACATCGCATCTAACGTAAGTACATAATAGGGGTTTGGTCTTCTAAAGGTCAATATCCCTTCAAAGTCGTCAACTCTTCAAATCTTCGGAGTATCCATTGTTGTAGCTTCATCACTTCCAATGCATAGTGAAATCCTCTTTACTCCGAAGTGGTCAAATTGGGAGAGGGTATTGTCTAACTACTAAAAGGAAAAGGGAAGCTTTGACAAAGCTCGGAAAAGAAGAGAGGTAAGAATCTTTTTGAAAATAAAGTTTTAGAGAAATCTTTTCCTATGGGCTTGCCAGTTTCTAGGGTCACGTCCTACAGTCAACATGTACTCTGATACCATCTTGTAGCGACCCAACCCGAATGGATCAAGTCTATGTGCTTAAGTGTCATCCCTGGATCGGTATGCCGACACACACAATACTCGAGGATTTATAATAGAGGTAAATAACATGTATAAAGTAATGTAAATACTATTACCTCAATCAATCATAGCGGAAGCAACAAGGTTGTGGAGTTCCATCAACACCAACGGCAAAGTTGAGTGTAGACAGCGCAACCCTAACGTGACACTTACTCGTCGAATAATTCCTGCAACATGAGACGTTGCATCCATGTAGGTAAGTACATTGAATGTACTGGCAAATTCACACTGTAGCAGTAATGATGAACAATGCCTACAACTACATGCATATTTGGCTGGTGGAGGCTGTAAGGCTGTTTTTGCATAAAGCTGATTTTTCCCTACCACAAAGGAACAAATTTTATTTTAACTATCATGGTAGTTGAAACATCATTGAGAAGGTACCTCCAACTCAATCCCAATTAAAGTAGTCATTAACGCACCAAATTAATTTTAGAGTGATGAGATCAACCAGGAATTCAAGTACCAGATACTCAAGATGTCCATAACCGGGGACACGGCTAATCATGATTAGTTTGTACACTCTGCAGAGGTTTGCGTACTTTTCCCCACAAGACTCGATCTCCTCCGTTGGATTTCTCGCACTGCATGGTGTTTGAGAAACGGATGACCGAGACAGAGTCTTTTAGAAGCATTCACTCTTTACTCCGGGTGGACCGGTACACCTACTTTCCCCTACATCTGCTAGTCCACCACTAAAAGAGCTCACACAACTTACTCATACTATGCCAGAGCCCATAATGGCATTGTGGCTGCACAGGGAAGTTTCTAGCATGAATAGTTTTATGATCCCTTTGAGCCTGGGTGGCATTCCATAGGAAAAATCACACGGTACCCCCGGGATTTCCTGGGACAACACTGGATTCTCCAGGTGCCCTGCAACCAATCCACCCAGATGTGTATTCAACTAGCCACCTTAAGTTGAACCATTAATTAACAACTCACATCTGTCATGGATATTCTCTCAAACCCAAACCACGTCTACGAGCATAGCATGGCAACCTAAGCATAACGTAGAAGTAACTCCCAATGGTTTCAAAATAATGGAGGTAATAGGTTCTATCTCAATCTACTTCCCAAACCCACAAGTTAAGAGATCCTACTCATGCAAGTGTTTGAGGATATAACTAATGCAATGAAAACTGGGTATTGGAAAGTATGATCAAAGTATGAACTTGCCTTGTACTATTGATGTAGATTCTTCACACTAAAAACTCGTGATAGATCTACTCGTCACACTCCGATCAATCTATCGTAAGCAAACAATAGTAACCACACATAAGCAATCACTCAGCAAATCAGAAAGAACGAATAACACTTCGGAAAACTTCGAAAACAACCGAATGACTCTTGAATTAGAAAACAATTTCTAATAGTACCAAAATTATGTGAATTTGGCCTTATCAGAAAGTTTAGTTCAAGAGCTTCGATTTGCAAAAAAGAATCAACTCAAACGGAGTTATAAAACTCAAGTTATGATCAAACGAAGTTTAAGTTCAAATCTAGTTGAATTCAAATTTTAAAACTTCCAAAATCATGTTTAGTTGTTTTACTAGAAAGAGGGGATCGTAACGAAGACGTGGGCGTTGGTTTCGTTGGATTTGGACCAACGAGCAAAAAGTTATGTCTGTTTGAAGTTCAGGGGCTAAAATGTGAAATAAATATTCACAAATAGGTCCCTGGCCAAAATTAAAAGAAAATGAAAAAGGTTACTGAGCGAACGCTCGCTATCTAGTTCTACACGGAGAACGTTCAGAGAATAACTAAACCTAAAAAAAACTAAACCGATCTAAAAAAATAAAAAAATAAACAAAAAGAAAACCGGGGCGGTTTATACCTAGCGGTTTTTCTTCGAAAACCGCGGGTTCGGGCGGATCAAACCGGGTCGGCGGATCGGGCGGATCTGCCCGGCGCGGTCCGGGTCTGGCGACGGCGACCAACTTCGGCGAGCGAGGCGCGGCGTACGTGCGGCGTGGCTAAGGCGACGGTGGCGGCGGTGCAGAGGCCGCAGCGGCGGCGGAGCAAAGACAACGGCGGCGGCGAAGCAAAGGCAGCGGCAGCGGCGATTGAGTGTGGTAGCAGCGGCACAATTGAGTGCAGCGGCGGCGGCGCGATGTGTGGGGAGCAGCGGGGCCGAGGCGCGGCCTTAAATAGAGGGGGGGCGCTGGCTGTCTTGCGGGAGGGGGCAGCAAATGCGGCGACGAGGCGTCCTGGCGACGCACGGCGGCGGCCGGCGGCAGTCCTGGCGTCGCACGCGACGAGGGCGGCGACATGCTGGGCTGGGCTGGGCTGTGGCCTGGCAGCGGCTGGGCCGGCCCAGTCGGGAAGGGAAACTTTTTTTAACAAAACAAAAGAAAAGATAAAAAGAAATAAAATCAAAATATAAAATAGGCATAATATATATCAAAATTTTGAAAAAAAGATTTCCTACAAAGTGAACATTTTTGTACACTCAAATAAAATACCCACAAATTTAAATAAATCAAAAGGTGCTACTGAAGCCATAAAATCCAATAAAAATCATTTAAAAAATGCCAAAATGGTTTCAAATTTATTTCTCTCCAATTTTCTACTGGAGGGAATTATGTTACCTTATTTTCCATATATTTTATTTTTGGAGAAAAATAATTTGAATAAAACCTAGTAATTCAAATTTTGAAAATGAGTTACAGAAAATTTCAGAAAAACTTCCTACTCATATTTCCTATAATTTGAAGAAGTCATTTTATCTTCTCTCGGGAAAATCATTGAGTTGCATAATTTTTTTGAATTTGAAATATTTCGAGAATGAAATTCAAAATTCTTTCAAAACCCTTTTTCATTTAATAAATGGAAGAAGTCATATTGTCTTCACTCCAGGGTTTTGTGTTGAAAAGAATTTGAATTCCCGGAGATCAAAATGCAAAGTGAAAGTTGTGGGAAAGTCATTTTATTCCCTCTCATTTAACTTTCAAAAGTTTCAAATTCACTCAGTTTCACACAAGCACATCAAACAAGCAATCTAACTATCTATTTATTATAACATTCCAAAATTTAGAATTTTGGGATGTTATAGAATTCGAAAAAGCATCTTCACAAAAAGGCTTGAACGGAGTTGGTGAGAAAATCAACAACAAAAGAATAAGCTTGTTGTGGACTTATGGACATCCTCCCAAAACTTGAGGTGAAATTCTGCCACTACGGAAGATTGAATAGCTGAGAAGAACGAAGGAATGCAAAACTCCACTTGAAAAGAATAGGGAGAATTATTTACACTTCGAGATGCAAGAAGAACAATGCTTGAGCTACTCCACAAGAATTTAATGAACACTAGAAGAATGAATTAAATCATGAAGAGCCACCATGAAGACCTCCGGTAACAAAAGGATGATTATGACAAATGAAGAGAATAAGATTAAAGCTTTGCGATGATTTAGACGGGGGTTCCGACGAGATACCCGAGAAAACTTTGAACTCCGGAAAAGAAAAGATGAAAACACTTGGGATTAGAATTTATCCATCAAGAACAAGCTCTGAAGGACAGAATGAATCAATTAACGAGAAAGAATAAGAATTATGTTATGCTCATCCTCCATCAATTAAATTGATGAGAAGCAATGGATTTGCATACTACTTATTCGCGTTGAAAATGATTAGGAAGAGATATAGTGCAAAACTTGCGAAAGTCTTCATGAACCACCAGTAGGATTGGAAAGGACGGATGAATTGACATGATAACATAGGAAAAGAACTCTTGAGCGAACCACCGTAAGAACTGAAACCGAGTAATGAAAAGAATGAATCATCGGAAAGAATTAGAATACGAACAAAGAGATCGCGAACGGATTAAAGAATGCTTGAACGAAGCACCGTTAGAATAAGGAGACTAACGAAGAGGCATCAATGAAGAATAGTTGGAGGGCGAATTTGAAAACTGAGAACAAAGAAATCTTCTGAAATGATGGCCTTCGGAGGATCACAATGGAAAGTATTCACGAAATACTCCGTATGGTTAAAGAAAAGAATTTATGACAAACAAAATAATTTGAGAGGATAACATGAAGCTAGAACCACGAATCTTCACAAGAACGAACCAGATTTAGAGGAACTCTTCTTCGGTTTTCAAATGACGACGAGAAACACCACAAAAATTATTGAGATACTCCGGAAGTATGAACGAGAGAAAAGGTTGAACCAATGATGAAAATAATTTGAAAGCGATCTTGGAGAAGGCATATGACTGATGGAATCCATACTTATGTCACACTAGAAAAGAATTTGGGAATCACTCCAGAAATATTTAGAAGAGTCAGGTAAGATCCTGGGAAAAGACCCGTGGGTTATGAGCCCACCGAATAGAAAACTTCACTGAAAAGGATTGAAAGGAAGAGATGCTGCACCGAAACGATTGAAAGACTCGACTGAGGTGACGACCATGAATTAATTAAAACACAGACGAATCTCCTGAGATGTTTTCGGAACTCTGGAATAATTAAATGACAAGAATCGAAGTAGCAAGGGAAACACTTGGGCCGAGGGAAAAGAATATGAACAACACCGAATACTTGACTTGAATCCATTGGAAAGAAAAGGGATGAAGAATGACGAATGATACGAGAATTCACCAGTTGAAATAATTGAGGAAAGAAAGCAAAGGATTCGAACGAGTAGGATGGATACTCGATTAATGACTCCTGCTTCGAGAGAAAAAGGGTGGGCAGGACCACTTCGGACGGGGAAAACAACGCCGGTTGGAAAGAACCGAGGATAGAACTAGCAAAAGATGAAGAGGATCGAATCAACTTGACAAGAATTGCACCGGATGAAAAGAACTGACATCGCAATGAACGAAAACTAACTGCGCAATCCTAGAAAAATTTGAAGGGGAAGAGAAGTAATTCAAAACATCTACGTCAAGATTCCTCACCAGAGCGACGAAAGGGCCGAGGAGTAAAAAGAATTCTACTCTCCGATATAATTAGACTCCAAAATAGTTTTTTTCTTGACTCGACAATGGCCAACTACGATCAATCAAGGGGGCTCCTATGGTCGGTCGAGGCTCTGATACCAACTTATCATGCCCAAGATGCGATTCTATCCCAATCACGTGAACACCTCGTGATTGGGGCACAACCGCATTTCGGGCGCTTAGCAAGATGGATATCATTACATCGTACTATTACATAAATAGATGGGGATACAACAAGTCACATGAATACAGCAACATCACAGACAAGGCATCCGACTACGGATGCAAACATGAAAAGCACAACGACATCCATCCTGCTATCCCAGGCTGCCGACCAGGAACCTGTCCCAAGATTGACGACGACGAAGAAGAAAGAACTCCAACATAAGCAACAACGCTCTAACGTCAAGTCATCGGAAACCTGCACCTGCAACTGTTGGTGTAGTATCTGTGAGCCATGAGGACTCAACAATCCTATAACCATGGGTATCAAGACTAGCAAAACTTAATGGGTATGGAAAGGTAAGTGGCGAGGTTGCAGCAGCGACTAAGCATATGTATGGTGGCTAACTTACGAGTACAAGAATAAGATGATCATCTACGCAAACGGTCGCAAACTAGTAATGATCGCTAAGTGATCCTGAACTACCTATGAGTCAAACATAACCCACTGTGTTCTCTTCTCAAGAGGAAAAGAGACGGTCACGGTTACACACACGGTTGTGTATTTTATTTCGGATCCTCTGTCAAGTTTTCTACAACCGCTCATTAATAAATTCTAATATGTCACATAACCGCGGGCCTGGCTCTGGAAAGATCATTAACCTTGCAGGGGTGTCCCAACTTAGCCCATCACAAGCTCTCACGACCAGTAGAGGTAAAAATACCCCTTATCTTAGGGACAACCCGATCAGGCTCGGAATCCCGGTGCACAAGACATTTCGACATTGGTAAAACAAATCCAACAAGACCTCCCGACGTGTCGACACCCTGATAGTAGCCGCGCGTATCTCGTCTCATGCCACGTCCGGATTGTCCAAACTTCCGGTAGGAAAAATACCAGAGTTGCCCCTGGCGGTCACCGGCAGTTGATAAGTTTGGACCAACACTCATGAGGAGCACTGGCCCGGGTTGTAAATTAAGTCCTCAGGGTCCAGAAAATCCCTAGGCAAGTTATTTAGTTATGGTAAATGGTAAAACCAAAGTTGGGCCATGCCGGAGGAGTTTTATTCAAAGCGAACTATCAAGGGGTTCCCATATACCCAACCGCGTTAGGAACGCAAAATCAAGGAACATAACACCGGTTTATCGGTTCTTAAGGCGGCATGAGTGGAACAAAACACCGAGCAAAAGGCCAAGCCTTCCACCCATTGCCAGGTATATAGGTGCATTAATTTAATTAAGAGATATTGTGATATTCCGAAACATCCAAGTTCCAACATGGAGCAATCTTCATCTTCAGTTGCACCTAACAAACCTATAAGAGGGGCTGAGCAAACGGTAACATAGCCAAGCAACGATTTGCTGGGATGGTGTCAAAAGGTTAGAGGTTTTATGGCAACAATGAGAGGCTGACAACAAATGATGGGTAGCGCGACATATAGCGATAGCATTGAGACAACTAGCATAACAATGATAGTAATGAGATCCAAGGTGACGGTCATCTTTCCTGAGATCCCGCTGGGTAGAAGAATGAGTCTATGAAGAAGACGAAGAAGAAGCCACGAAGACGAACCAAGTGTAGTCGAACGAATCCTCACGATCGCAACGAAACAAGCACTAATGAGAAGAAGCAAGCACACGGCAAACACACCACACATAACAAGACATGATGCTCAACCAAGTATGATGCATGACAAGGCTACATGATGCAAATCATGTCAAGGGATGAAGCACACAAGATCAACACACGAAGCAAGTTTAAATGAGGCCAGAAACAACATATAACAATTCCGGTAAGTCCTCATGTGCAAATTTCGAAATTGGTCCAGATCTGAACAAACCTTATATTAAAGTTGTTAAACAACAAGTTAACATGCACCATGATGATCTACTCGAAATTCTAGTCAAGTTACATGTAAAGTTCATTTAATTCGGAGCTACGGCCTAGAAGATATGGGCAAAACAAGTTAAGCATGGCAAAGATGGAAGATGCATTCAAACATCAAGCAAACACACTCCAAACATGTATACAACATTATATTATGCATCTTCATGCAAAAACAAGCAAGTTTCACATAGAGCACGCTTAAAACGAAGCAACGGTTCATCACATACACACGAAGTAAGTTTGAAACACAATCAGCCCAAAACAGCAAGTAGGCATGTAGTTGACATCAAAACAACATGATAGGATAACACTTCATGGCAACAAAGGGCATGGCAAACATGTACATGTCAAGAACTACAAGCATGATCACTGAGCTACTACGAAACACCACTATTACATGCTCAAAACATCATGGCCAGATTGCAAAAGATAACAGATTCACAGACTTAGTGATGTAAACTAAACATGACAGCAACAACGACAAGTAGGCATGTTTGCAAGCTTGTGCAACTCATCTGAAGCATATCATGGCATGTGAATATAACCAACAGCAAGAAGACATGTTTATGAAGCTACTCATGGCAAGAACATGGTCATAGGATGCATAGATCACTAGCTATTCACATGGCAAAACTGAACTTACTGTTAACAGGCTGACAGAAACATTTTATAGCAATTTGAGATCATGAAAACCACAAGCTACAACAGGCCATATTTGCAAACAAGGGAATGGATGGATAGAGCATAACATGGACTTCAAGACATGGTCATTCGACATCTCCAAATGTACATAGATTTGACTATGGCATCAAGCAAACATGGCATCACAATATAACAGTTTCAGAGTTAGCTGTTTCCAACAAGTCTCAGAAAACAACAAACAGTGAATAGGATACTTTACAAGCTTGTTGCACTCACCAGAAAGCATATCATGAAAAGTGGATTGCACCACACCAAAGATGGCATGATTGTGCTTCTAAAACATATTGACATGTAGCTCAAACAAAAATCACACATAAAGATATGAAAAAGACAAATCAGCATCTCATAACAGTTGTCCGCACTTAACAACAATATGCACTCTTGCAATAGATATAAACATAGAAATATGGCACCTAAGATGAATGCAACAGCCACCATCATGTAGAGCACTTCACAATGAACATTTTGACATATCATACACTCCATTTGGACCAACATGCACAAAGTTACACCATGTTAAACATGCATACTTGTTGTTGACAGAAAACAAGGACTTGACAGTAACATCACATAGCAGTCTTGCAAAGAATATTAAGGCAACAAGGTGAACAATAACATGCATGCAAATGCAACTAACATGTAGAGCATCACGAGACGGACATTTTGACATATCATATGCTCCAAATGGACACACATGCAAGAAGTTATCACACTCACAATATGCCATGATGAAACAATTTTCTGAGGACTTAGTAAAAAAACATACAAGAGCGCGCAGTATATTATATCACGCACGGGGCGGGGAATAGGTGAGGTTGCTCACATTGGGCCCATGGGCCGGCTCGGTGCAGCGGTTCGGTCGGTTGGCCGGTTCGGGCGCGGTTCGGTCGGGCTGCCGGGTTCAGACGAACCAGCCGGTCCGACCGGTTTTCTCCGGTTCACGACCGCGGGCAGCCAGGCCCACACGGCAGTGAGTAGAGACGCCGACACGGTCAATGCCGGCGGTGGCGAAGCGGCAGTTGACGGCGAGGACGCGAGGAGGAGGCTGCCAGGCAGGGGAGGAGGCGGATCCAGCCGCGGGTAGGCCGGATCTGACTGGGGTGAGGGTCAGCGGCGAGGCCCATGGCCGGCGGCAGCGCGAGGGAGCTCCGGCGGGTTCGGCTGGGTTCAGGCCTGGAGCTCGCCGGCGGGAGAGCTAACGAGGGAGGAAGCCGGCGGGATCTGCGCGGTGCAGGCACGCTTGGAACGGGGCGGCGAGGATGATGGGGCACGTCGGCGGTGAGGCGCGGCTTCCCGGCAACGGGCGGAAGACGGCGACGGGGTTGGTCGGGGCGCAGGGCAGAGTGGGGCTCGGGTGAGCGGGGACTCGGGCTCGGGCGGGCCTGGATCAGCCCGGGGCGGCGGATCTGGGCCTCGGTGGGCCTGGCGCGATGGGGGAGCTAGGGAGGCGACGTGGGTGGCTCTGGTTGGCGGGGAGCGGCGCGTGGGTGGCGGCTGGCCACTGGTAGGGCGCCACGTGGCGGAGGTGGAGAGGAAGGCGCCGGAAAACGAGGAGGAGGGGGCTGGTGGCGCAGTTTTCGAGGAAGATCCGGTGGCTGGAAGTAGGGGAAGACCTAGGGGCTAGGTTAGGCCAATTTTGGCAAGGGGAGGGGGGTTTAAATAGGCAGGGGTTAGGGTTTGAGGGTTTGGGGGTGTTTTGGGG
>LR738711.1:602080157-602115246 GCA_902687465.1 Secale cereale
GAAAACGAGGAGGAGGGGGCTGGTGGCGCAGTTTTCGAGGAAGATCCGGTGGCTGGAAGTAGGGGAAGACCTAGGGGCTAGGTTAGGCCAATTTTGGCAAGGGGAGGGGGGTTTAAATAGGCAGGGGTTAGGGTTTGAGGGTTTGGGGGTGTTTTGGGGGCAGATCGGGGCCCTCCGATCACGATCGTGCGGCTCCGAACAAAGAAAGGGGTAGGTTGGGCCTAGGTGGGGTTAGTAGGCTGTGTAGAGGAGGTGGGATGCAGGGAGAGAAGAGAGAGAGAGAGAGGCCCGCGGGGGTTTTCGGAGATCGAAAACGTCCGACGTTTTATCCGGCGATACTGCCGCTATAGGTTTAACGGTTGGGCTATCAAACGAGCTCCAAATGCAATGAAATTTGGCAGGTGATATGTCTACACTATAATAAGACCACTCGCCAAGTTTCATCCCATTCTGAGAACATTTTCCGGCCACTCATAATATAAATATCCGGAGATGCCGCGGCCGCGTGTGAGTGTGTCTGGGCTTCGAACGGACAACAGAGAGGATGGCCGGACTCGGACGGATGCATGTTTTGAAAACATGAGGATGCAATGCATACGATGACATGACAAGATGCAACACGCAAGCATATGACATGGCAACAGCAGCAAATAACTGGAAGACACCTGGCGCATCGGTCTCGCGTTGTCACACTTTTACATTAAGTTTCCTAGGAATATGAAAAACTTGAGCTTGAATGTTTGTTGTTGCACCAAAAAAGTTTGCTAGGTGGCTTCTAATTTCCTAGTGCCCACGTACTTGAAGAAGATACCTTGACGCTGATGCCTGCGCTAGTGTCAGATTGTCCAGTAAGAAAGTAACTTCGATGCTATTGATATGGGGAGCAATTTGTGCAGCAACCTGTAGAGCTGTAGCCTTTGCCTGTAGTGGAGATTCAACACTTCTGTAAGCTGTTGAGATAAAGATACATGTTCCTTGCTCATTTTCACCGGCCTGAATGACAATTCTTATTCCTACTTTGATTGAGTCATTCTTGGAGCCAGTAGTGTTCTTCTTCCATGCAGCATATGCAGAGAATATCATACAGAAACCAATATTCAATGAAAACTTCGTGCAAACCATATTTTAAAGTTTTGAAAAAATCTGAAAAAATATGGGATGTTAGGGAGGTGATGTTTTATTTCCACACAAAATTTCAAGTTGAAACACATTGCGAGATGTGAGGTACGAAAAAGACAAAATCAGCCCTGAATAGTGACATTACTGTTCGACACTATTCAACACTGATTTTTTCTTTTTCATAGCTCACATCTCACAATGTGTTTCAGCTTGAAAAATTGTGTGGCAGTAAAACACCATCCTCTTAACATCTCGTATTTTTTCAGATTTTTTTCAAAACTTCAAAACATCTTTGTCTCGTGGTTTTCACCAGTTTTCATCGAATGTTTGTTTCCGTATGATATTCTCCCATGCATAAACCTTGCAACCTGTAATCCAAGAATCCATTTCTAATGAACATCCTTGCTTTGGCTTGTGTGCATAATCTGCGATCTTTATATGTATTATTTCTGTTGGTGAACAAGCAATATTTGCACACGACTAATTCTTGGTTTTTTTATTAGTGCTTGCATAGCTGGGTATAACTGCATAGGACAGTTTGATTTTCTGCCCGAAAGGTCATCATTCCTGGACTTCCAAATACACCAAAGAAATGTTATAATGTTATTAAGAGAGGCATGAGGGTGATTGGAAGTTAACAAGGCATGTATAATATAAGTTATTGAACCAAAGTTTTGCATAAGGATTTCAGACCTAATATTCCAAGGTTCCGAGAACCATGCAACTTTAGCAAAAGGACAAGTGAAGAATAGGTGTATATAATTGTCTTCTTGATCACATATAGCACACTGTTTTATAGTATGAGAAGAAAATCTACCTGCCCTCATACCTGTGGGAATTGCCATCCTAAGAAGCCTCCATGCGAAGGTTTGTACTCTGGGTACCATCTCTTTTCCTCTCCAAGTCTGTTTAAAAATTGCTTTACACATGTAGGTACATGTCTAGGCGTAAGCTCGCCATGTTTATGCATATCCTGTAGGCAAGCTCTATATGCGGATTTGGAATTACATGTTCCTGAATTATGTAGCTTTCACCATAGGATGTCGGTACCTCCCGATTGAATTAATGGAACCTACATAATGATGTTAGATGTCTTCTCATCAAAGAGTGTGCAAATAAGGCTAGTGTTCCAAGATTTTTGGTTAGGCAACCATAGGTCCTTAACTTGCGAAGGATAAATGAAGTGACCAGGTTGTATTATAAGGTGGTCATAGATGGATTCCCAAACAGGACACGATGGAGTGCTCC
Organism: Secale cereale; assembly: GCA_902687465.1. Classification (NCBI taxonomy): domain Eukaryota; kingdom Viridiplantae; phylum Streptophyta; class Magnoliopsida; order Poales; family Poaceae; genus Secale; species Secale cereale. The sequence goes on from LR738711.1 coordinate 602,082,525, forward strand.
ATATAGATGAGTCACCTTCAATAATTTGATAAAAAGAATTCAAGTAAAGCAAGTGGCGCATTTTTAAAATGGATGCCCAGAAGGTAGATTTTGGAAATTTTGAACTAGCTGTCCAAATTGAGGAGTGGGGAAAGTATTTGAATTTGAGATCTTTCGAGAGAAAGCAATCAGGGTTTTACGCAATTCCCCATGCCGCTGAAAGAACAAGGCCTCTTTTCATAGCTTGGATGTTCCTTATTCATAGGCCTCCTTCACATTTCGGAATACAAATTTCCTTCCGTGCCCTAAGACAAAGTGCTCTAGACCTTGGTTCCTCTTTTATTCCTGTCCACCAATAATTCCTAATGATGGTCGTGAGCTTTGCAATCAACTTCCTAGAGAATAATATTATAGACATGTAATATACGGGGATGGAAGCAAAGAAAACACTAATTAGCATTAATTTGGCTGCATGAGAGAGTTTATTGGCCCTGTAACCACTAAGTTTAATATGAAATTTGCTAGCCACAAAATCATAAGCAGCAGATCTATCATTGGATGGTAGGATTAAAGGGTGCCCAAGGTGAACCGAATTGGCATCGATCTCCATAATAGGAAAAATTCTTTTGATGTCATCCTTAATGCAAGCATTAAGATTTGCACTGAAAAGGATACATGATTTATTCCAGATAGGAGGAATATGGAACATATAAGTAGCTTCAGTAATTAAGGCTTGACCACAGATTCATAAATCACCTGCAAACATGAGTGAGTGAATGGAAGGATAACCAGTGCCTAAAGATATAACGGCCAAATGATTTGAGCACGTCCCCTCTTGGAGGGATATAGAAAGTTCATTAGTTGCTAAAACGAATAAGTAAGGAGATAAAGGACATCCTTGTCTAGTCCCCCTACAACTCTAGAAGTGGCCATAAGATTGGCCATTACTGCAGAATTCACAAACATGGTTGCGTATAACAAGATTTTTTTCTCGTATGACCAATGGCTTCGTAAATGGGAAAACCAATATACCTATTCAAGCGGGATCACATCTTCTACTGTCAAAGATCATGATGTTTAATGTTAATTACAATGGAAATGGAAATGGAATATGACTACCTAATTAATGCAAGTTTGAAGTTCATGGACTTGTTGAATTTGTGTAGTATCAAAGGTTCTGATGTCCAATCTTACTATCCAAATGAAAATGGAGCCACTTGTTACACATATGTAAACATTATCATTTAAGTTACATAGACTGAAACTTACTTTTATGTAAATGTATTACAAACTTCACTTGCATCACTTAATGAAAATAGGATTATATTTTGTTCTTTCATTATAGTTGATAAGTATGAAATGTTTTATGTGTGAACTAGCTAATAAAATGTAGTGATAAGAATGTATGAATTATAATTTCTTACATTTGATTATGCAATTGTAGTTTTTGGGATGTAAAACATGTACAATGCAAATGAAAAGGCAACAGCCAGTTATATATATGAAATAAGTAATTAAAGTTTGATCTTTTTAGACTTGTTGAATATTTCTAGTATCAAATATTTTAATGCCAAATCTTACAATGCAAATGAAAATATAGGCACTTGTTATACGTATGTAAAAGTTTTTTTAAAGTTACATAGATTGAAACTTACTTTTAGTTGAATGTATTAGTGAGTTTAGTTGAATGAATTGATCAAAATAGGGATTTATTGTATTTATTAATTATAATTTATAAGTATGAAATGTTCTATGTGTGAATAAATAAAAAAATGTAGCAAAAAATGTATGAATTATAGTATCGGGCATTGATTATATAATTGTAGGATGTAACTTGAACAAAAAGAGCCCTATGTTGTCTTCAAATTTGTCTTGTATCATATATATTTGATTATATAAATTTTAAATGTTATGTAATATGATAAGTTTAGTTTTGGGTTTTTATTTATTGATAAAATTTGATTTGAGTGATATAGACATATTTGTTTGCTTTATTCACTAAGTTTTGTTTGAGCCATACAAAGATGTCTTGTAGATCAAGTTATCGAGCAACTATGTCATCAAAATATACTAAATATTTAATATATTATTTGTTTGAAGAAGATTATTCATGAGTGGGAAATGAGGATGAAAACCACTTGTGGGTCGAACTCACTTCTGCAAGGTCATTCTCGCACCTAAGTTGGAGTGTCTGCCGACCCCCGCTGACTTCAACAAGCAAATGACAACATGACCACCAGAACTCGTTCTTCGGATGAGCACCAACTGCAACTGGAGGTTCATAGTCTGGGTGGGCCCGCTTATTTGTAGCTCACCAGTTGCATATCGGGTACTGCGTCATCTTCAAGGTGTTGACTCACGACAACTTCAAGCTCAACATCTTCAGTCTCTCTAGCACTGAGGTGGTGGCCAAGTGTAAGGAGCACGATGAAGCATTTGCATAGAAGCTATAGTGTGTTTTCTTTAGTAGTGTATGTTGGTTTAAGACTCGGTGTGCTTAATCCTTAGGGGGTTGTTTGTTTTAAGACTGTTGTTATGTGGTTGTTAATGCAGTGTCTAATGCTTGTTGAAATTGCTATGTTTTGTCTATGAATGTGTGTGTTGGTAACCTCACCACATGAAAAAGCAATGTGTTTTGTGTAACAAAAAATAACTATTCGCATCTGGTTAGCAGAGGCTTGCAGCCAAACACATGTTTATCCGTGTGCTTCTACTCAACCAGGCTAGGGGTGAGGGAATGCATGCAACTAAACTATGGATATAACATGGTTTATGCTTGTATTCACGCAACCGGTCCCACCAGACCACAGATGCAAGGAAGCCAAAATTCTTGGAGGTAACCAAACAGAGAATAGATGTATGAAGTAGCAATACTATTATCAGGGCAGAAGAAGATGAACAAGAGCAATGAAGCAAATGTACTGAGGATTAAGAAGACCAACTGGAGAAGTAAAATGTACCAGGAGGTCAGGTGGAAGGACGAGGAAGAATAGGAACATGAAAGGGAGATAAAAAACATACAAGTAGTAGATGTATGAATTAGCGGTAAAAGATAGATATGTATATCATCTTGTAATTATAGCGTTTACATTTTCCATCTATTTTTGCAGCCAATTTCAGTTTGTATTTAGTTTTCCAACCACGAACAAGGAGGTGCGCATGCGGGCCACTCTGTGCCCTACAAATTTCTCTTATTTAGCAAAGTGAGAATGGGGCATCGCTTCGTTGGCTGGCCACTTAAGTTGGCAGCGAGCCCACCCACGTTTGAGCCTCGGCTATAGCGTGTGGTGCTCGTGGAGTTTTCCTCTATAAAAAAAGCCAATAAGGGTTAGCCCTGGGTTGGTCTCATTTTCTTTTATTTAGTGAAGTTTTTTAGAACCATGGGGAAACTACACCATGGTGGTTACGCATTCCTTCATCATTACAGCTATCGCATCATCCGGGACCTTTGCAGTTAGACTAAAGTCCCTGATTCTTCTAGCTATGGCTGCTAATTCATGGGCCAGAAACTTCCCAACTGGAAAAAGAAGACAGGTGCCTCTTGGCAATGGACAGGACAGCGCGACAGGCTGATCTGCAGTCCTCCTTCGACAGCTTGAGTAGTACTCCAATGCTCGTGTAGTCTGTTTCTATGATGATACGCCCTGACAGGTCCAATTTCTCGTTGGTTCACTCTTTATACCCTCAGATCTCCTCTTCGATATTGGTTATTGCATCCCGTCAGAAGGCAAGGAATGATCCCCTTTGTCAACAGCGATCCCAGCAAATTATTGAGGGGGAGCTCTTTCCTTTCCTTTGTCCGGTGGATCTTTTCCTTGTTGGTTTTCGATATCCCATTCCTTAGATATTTGATTTTCTCCAAAATTTCCAGAACTCAAATCCTTCCTCTTCTCCTCTATCTTGCCCTTGATTCTAATCAAACCCGCGTACAAGGTGATAGCATGCTTACCCGTGATCTGCTGCCCCAGATTTCTGATCGCTTTCTCCTTCTTCGCATATCTCCGGACGCCTCTCTGGCTTTGATCCAGCTCTCTCGTAATCCCAATGGATCATCCTGATCATGTGGCTTCCCTCTGCAATCGGTCAATATCCTCTCTCTCTCTCTCTCTCTCTCTAGGCCTGAATATCCCGCCGATCGGTTGGGGTTGTCAGATCCGTTGTCCGATCGCCTTAAGATCACCCCGACAGGGGCTCCCCTAATTGCGCTCTCTCCCATCATTGGTTACATTTAGTGAAGTTTTTGACACATGTGTAGATAGAGATTAGCATGCCCTTCTAAGCTCGAGCTCATACGATCTAGGTATGACCTAGTAAAATCCGAAAAAGTTGAAACAAATTCAAAAAGTTCTGAATTATTTGTGGCAATTGACAAATGTATTCAATTGCAAAATTTCATCACGAAATTACATCCGTAATCTTACGGATGTCATTTCGTGTTGAAATTTTGCAATTGAACACATTTGTTAATGTTTGCTATATTTTTTTGATTATTTTTAATATTTTTTTATTTTATTAATATTTATCCGACCCCACATGAACTCGAGCTTAGATGCTCCACGTCCATGGCGAAAGTGCCCGATTAAGCTAGTTATTATTGCTTAGATGCTTTAAAACTGATGGAGTATGGCTGAACATGTGGATCCACTACGCGTTACTGATGCTGCAAACATTTATCTATGCCCATCTTAGGGCATCTACAATGCCGACCTTCAAATTTCCCGCATCCTTCCGGATCACGTTGTTCGGACAGCGGAGGCCATCTAGCGTGGGCCTATATCGGTATGCGGGGCTGTCTGGATATGGTTTCTCCTTTAATTCGGAGACAAAAATGGAGGTTTTGTGAGAGTCCGGATCGATCCCACGCCCTGTTCTGACCGCCCTAGCCCACCGAAAACCCCATCCCCCTCCTGCTCGTTTTCAGTCAGCGCCGCTCTAGAGCGTCAGCGCCCGCATTCATGTCCGGCCAGAGTAGACACGACAACTCATCGGAGTCGACATCGAAGCGGCACGCCGGCCGAGAGAGCGCCGCTTCTCGGTGCAGGCGACTGTTGCGCGTTCAAACGACACGACATCCACCCGTCCACCCGTTTACCGCCTACATTGATGGCACACGGTTGCCGAGGTGTCTCCTCTGATGCCACCCATTCGGCCCTCTGCGCCCACCATTACTATAAAAATAGGTGCCCTGACCATAACCGCAGTCATCTATCTCCGATCCCTCTCTACATTACTCCCATCATGGATCCCTCCCCCGTCAAAGCTCTCTGGGACTGGTTGAAATTGGACTAGAAGAAGGAGATGGCCGCCATTGTTGTCGGCTGGCTGGCCGGCATGCAGACGGAAGAAGACGACGTCCCAATGGAGGACGCCGCCACCCTTTGATACGTCTCCAACGTATCTATAATTTTTAATTGTTCCATGCTATTATATATGATGTTTTGGATGTTTAATAGGCTTTATCATACACATTTATATTATTTTTGGGACTAACCTATTAACCCAAAGGCCCAGTGCAGATTGCTGTTTTTTGCCTATTTTAGGGTTTCGTAGAAAAGGAATATCAAACGGAGTCCAAACGGAATGAAACCTTCGCGAGAGTTATTTTTGGAATGATATCAATACAGAAGACTTGGAGTACACGCGAGGGAACGAAGGAGGCGGCCACGAGGGTCCAGGGTGCGCCCCCTCCTACAGTGCGCGGCCCCCACCCTCGTGGGCCCCATCTGGCTTCCCCGATGCCCTCCTTCCTCCTATATACCCATATACCCTGAAAACATTGAGGCAACAGAAAAAACCCTAATTCCACCGCCGCAACCTTCTGTTCCCGTGAGATCCCATCTTGGGGCCTGTTCCGGAGCTCCTCCAAAGGGGGGATCTACCAAGGAGTGCTTCTACATCAACACCATCGCCTCACCATGAGTTGTGAGTAGTTCACCACAGACCTTCGGGGTCCATAGTTATTAGCTAGATGGCTTCTTCTCTCTTTTTGGATCTCAATACCAAGTTCTCCTCGGTCTTTGAGGAGATCTATTTGATGTAATCTTTTTATGGTGTGTTTGTCGAGATCCGATGAATTGTGGGTTTATGATCAAGATTATCTATTAGAAATATTTGGTTCTTTTCTGAATTATTTTATGTATGATTATAATATCCTTGCAAGTATCTTCGAATTATCGGTTTGGTTTGGCCCTCTAGATCTATAGTTCTTGCAATGGGAGAAGTGCTTGGCTTTGGGTTCAATCTGGCGATGTTATTTCCCAGTGACAGCAGGGGTAGCAAGGCACGTATTGTATTGTTGCCATCGAGGATAAAAAGAATGGGTTTATATCATATTGCTTGAGTTTATCCCTCTTCATCATGTCATCTTGCTTAAAGCATTACTCTGTTCTTATGAACTTAATGCTCTAGATGCATGCTAGATAGCGGTCGACGTGTGGAGTTATAGTAGTAGATGCAGAATCGTTTCGGTATACTTGTCACGGACGTGATGCCTATATATAATGATCATGCCTAGATATTCTCATAATTATTCGCTTTTATCTCTATTGCTCAACAGTAATTTGTTCACCCACCGTAGAATTCTGCTATCATGAGAGAAGCCACTAGTGAAACCTATGGCCCCCGGGTCTATTCTCAACATATTAATCTACAATCTACTTCGCTTTGCTATTTTTACTTTCTGTTCTTATATCAAAAAATACCAAAAATATCAACCTATCCTATCTATCAGATCTCACTTTCGTAAGTGACCGTAAAGGGATTGACAACCCCTTATTGCGTTGGCTGCGAAGTTCTTATTTGTTTGTGTAGGTGCGAGGGACTCGCACGTGGTCTCCTATTGGATTGATACCTTGGTTCTCAAAAACTGAGGGAAATACTTACGCTACTATGCTGCATCACCCTTTCCTCTTCGAGGGAATACAACGCAAGCTCGAGAAGTAGCAAAAAGAATTTCTGGCGCCGTTGCCGGGGAGGCTTACACAAAAGTCATATACCAAGTACCTATCACAAACCCTTATCCTTCGCATTACTTTTTTTTGCCTCCCGTTTCCTCCCCCCACTTCACCCTTGTCGTTTTATTCTCCTTTTTCCGTTCGCCATTCCGTTTGCTTGTGTTTCCATGTGCCCTCTATTAGCTTGAATCTTCGCTTGCTAAATTATGGATCCTCATCCACTTGCTAATCTCTTTAAGAGATCCAATTATGATGAACCAATTGCTAGTGAGTTGCGTGCACTAGATTATCTTTATGGGGTTTTGCTTGAAATTCATGAATCTGAAAATTGTGAAGAATTGTTAAAAGAAAAATTGATTCATGATAGCTCCTTGAATGAAAAGCATGATTGCAATGATGTTATTATAAATTCTATTAATGGCAGTTTTGCTAATGATATGCAAAACCCTAAGCTTGGGGATGCTTATTTTGCTATGCCCACTACTTGTTGCAATGATCATGATTGGGGTGATTCTTCTTATGATCTTGACAATTTATTTAAGCCCCACGATATATATGAGATTGATAATAATGATTGCAATAATATTGAAAGTGGGTTTGGAAGAGTGTCAACTTTAGATCCCACATATTTGGAGTATGATCAATCTTATGATTTTTTTTGATAAAAGTGGGTTTGGAGAGGTCATGACTTTAGTTTATGATAATCCCGCTATTTTGGAAGAGTGTCAACTTCGTATGCATGTGGATCGTGTTGAAAATATGTTTTGTGATAGCTATATTGTTGAATTTCCTTATGATCCTACATGCAATTATTATGAGAGAGGAAAATATGGTTGTAGAATTCTTCATGTTAGTAAATTACCTCTCTTGGTTTTGACATTGATCTTGTTTCTTTCTTCTTCCTTGCTTATGCTCGATCTTGCTTGTCTTGCTAATTTGTTTTCCTATAAAATGCCTATGCATAGGAAGTACGTTAGACTTAGATGAGATTTTCACATGCTTTATGATGCTCTCTTTGTGCTTCAATTCTTATCCTTTATGTGAGCATTATTAAAATCGTGCCTAGCTAGGGGCGTTAAACGATAGCGCTTGTTGGGAGGCAACCCAATTTTATTTTCTTTGTTTTTGCTTCTGTTTAGGAATAAATATTGCATCTAGCTTCTGTTTAGATATGGTTTTGTGTTTTAATTAGTGTTCGTGCCAAGTAGAACCTTTGGGAAGACTTGTGTGAAGTTTATATGATTTTGCTGTAAAAAACAGAAACGTTAGCGCTCACGAGAATAGTCACCAGATTTTACTGGAGAGTTCTATTTAGTTGATTCTTTTTGCAAATGATTAATAGACAAATTCCTCACGTTTACCAAGTTATTTCAATTTTTTGGAGTTACAGAAGTATTCGAAAGTTACAGATTACTACAGACTGTTCTGTTTTTGACAGATTCCGTTTTTCATGTGTTGTTTGCTTATTTTGATGAATCTATGAGTAGTATTGGGGAGTATGAATCATAGAGAAGTTGGAATATAGTAGGTCTAACACCAATATAAACAAAGAATGAGTTCTTTACAGTACCTTTGAGTGGTGGTTTGATTTCTTATACTAACGGAGCTCACGAGATTTTTGGCCAAGTTTTGTGTTGTGAAATTTTCAAGTTTTCAGTATGGCTTTGATGGAGTATGGAACAAATAGTAGCAAGAGCCTAAGCTTGGGGATGCCCAAGGAACCCCAAGGTAAAATTCAAGGACAACCAAAAGCCTAAGCTTCGGGATTCCCCAGGAAGGCATCCCTGATACGTCTCCAACGTATCTATAATTTTTGATTATTCCATGCTATTATTTATGAAGTCTTGGATGTTTAATGGGCTTTATCATTCACTTTTATATCATTTTTGGGACTAACCTACTAACCCAAAGGCCCAGTCTAGATTGCTGTTTTTTGCCTATTTCAGGGTTTTGCAGAAAAAGAATATCAAATGGAGTTCAAACGGAATGAAACCTTTGCGAGAGATATTTTTGGAGAAAATCATGCACGCGGAGCTTGAGGACCAAGTCAGGGGACAGACAGGTGGCCCTCGAGGGTGGGGGGCGCGCCCCCTTCCCAGGGCGCGTCCCCCTACCTCGAGGCCCCCTCAAGTGGCCCCCGGTACCCTCCTTCTTCCTATATAAGTCCACGTACCCCAGAAACTCCGTATAGAGAGAGAAAACCCTAATTCCACCACCGTAGCTTCTGTTCCCATGGAGATCCCATCTTGGAGCCTGTTACGGAGCTCCACCGGAGGGGGATCCATCATGGAGGCCTTCTTCATCATCATCATCGCCCTCACCATGAGTTGTGAGTAGTTTACCATAGACCTTCGGGTCCATAGCTAGTATCTAGATGGCTTCTTCTCTCTCTCCGGATCTCAATACAAAGTTCTGCTCGGTCTTCGAGGAGATCTATTCGATGTAATCTCTTTTTGTGGTGTGTCTGTCGAGATCTGATGAATTGTGATTTTATGATCAAGGTTATCTATGAAAGATATTTGGTTCTTCTCTGAACTTTTTATGTGTGCTCATAATATCCTTGCAAGTCTCTTCGAATTATTGGTTTGGTTTGGCCTACTAGATCTATAGTTCTTGCAATGGGAGAAGTGCTTGGCTTTGAGTTCAATCTTGCGGTGTCCTTTCCCAGTGACAGTAGGGGCAGCAAGGCACATATTGTATTGTTGCCATCGAGGATAAAAAGATGGGGTTTTCATCATATTGCTTGATATTATCCCTCTACATCATGTCATCTTGCTTAAGGCGTTACTCTGTTCATATGAACTCAATACACTAGATGCATGCTGGATAGCGGTCGATGTGTGGAGTAATAGTAGTAGATGTAGGAAGGAGTCGGTCTACTTGTCTCGGACGTGATGCCTATATACAATGATCATGCCTAGATAGTCTCATAATTATTCGCTTTTCTATCAATTGCTCGACAGTAATTTGTTTACCCGCCGTAGAATATCGCTATCATGAGAGAAGCCACTAGAGAAAACTATGGCCCACGGGTCTATTCTCAACATATCAATCTATATCTACTTTACTTTTACCGCTTTTATTTGCTATTTTATTAAACTAAAAATACCAAAAATATAAACTATCATCTCTATCAGATCTCACTCTCGTAAGTGACCGTAACGGGATTGACAACCCCTTATCGCGTTGGCTGCAAAGTTCTTATTTGTTTGTGCAGGTGCGAGGGACTCGCACGTGGTCTCCTACTGGATTGATACCTTGGTTCTCAAAAAATGAGGGAAATACTTATGCTAATGTGATGCATCACCCTTTCCTCTTCGAGGGAATACAACGCAAGCTCAAGAGGTAGCAAGAAGAATTTCTGGCGCCGTTGCCTGGGAGGCTTACGCAAAAGTCATATACCAAGTACCTATCACAAACCCTTATCCTTCGCATTACATTTTTTTGCCTCTTGTTTTCCTCTCCCCCACTTCACCCTTGCCGTTTTATTTGCCCTTCTTCCGTCGTGTGTTTACCGTCCGCTTGCCTCTTGTTTGCTTGTGTGCTATGTGCCCTCAATTAGCTTGCATCTTCGCTTGCTAAAGTATGGATCCTCATCCACTTGCTATTCTCTTTAAGAGACCCAATTATGTTGAACCTATTGCTAGTAAGTTTACCGCACTAGATTATCTTTATGGGGTTTTGCTTGAAATTTGTGAATCTGAAAATTGTGACAAAGTATTGAAAGAAAAACATAAATTGATTCACGGTAGCTCCTTGAGTAAAAATCATGATTGCAATGATGTTATTATCAATTCTATTAATGTCAATTGTGCTAATGATATGCATAACCCTAAACTTGGGGATGCTAGTATTGTTATGTCGACCACTTGTTGCTATGATCATGATTGGGGTGATTCTTCTTATGATCTTGAAAAATTATTTAAACCCCATCATGAATATGAGATTAATAATAATGTTTGCCATAATATTGAAAGTGGGTTTGGAAGAGTGTCAACTTTAGATCCCACATACTTTGAGAATGTTCAATCTTAAGAATTTTTTGATAAAAGTGGGTTTGGAGAGGTCATGACTTTAGTTAATGTTAATCCCACTATTTTGAAAGAGTGTCAACTTTGCATGCATGTGGAGCGTGTTGAGAATATGTTATGTGATAGCTATTTTGCTGATTTTGATCATGATCCTACATGCAACTATTATAAGAGAGGAAAATATGGTTGTAGAAATTTTCATGTTACTAAATTACCTCTCGCTATGTTGAGATTGCTATTGTTTCTTCCTTCTTCCTTGCATATGCTCGATCTTGCTTGCCTTGATAATTTGTTTGCTTATAAAATGCCTGTGCATAGGAAGTATGTTAGACTTAGATGTGATTTTCACATGCTATATGATGCTCTTTTTGTGCTTCAAGTCTTGTCTTTCATGAGAGCATCACTAAAATCGTGCGGCGTAAAACGATAGCGCTTGTTGGGAGGCAACCCAATTATATATTTTTTGTTTTTGTTGCTGTTAGGGAATAAATATTGCATCTAGCCTCTGATTAGATGTGGTTTCATGTTTTGTTTAGTGTTTGTGCCAAGTAGAACCTTTGGGAAGACTTGTGTGAAGTTTATATGATCTTGGTGTGAAAAACAGAATAGTTAGCGCTCGCTAAAGTAGTCGTGGGATTTTAATGGAGCTTACTTTTTAGTTGATTCTTTTTGCAGATGATTGGTAGACAAATTGCGAAAATTTACCAATTTAGTTTGAATTTTTTGGATTCCAGAAGTAGGAGAACCCTGCAGATTACTACAGGCTGTTCTGTCTTTGACAGATTCTGTTTTTCGTGTGTTGTTTGCTTATTCCGATGCATCTATGAGTAGTATTGGAGGATATGAACCATAGAGAAGTTGGAGTACAGTAGGTTTAACACCAATATAAACAAAGAATTAATTCATTGCTGCACCTTTGAGTAGTGGTTTGCTTTCTTGTACTAACGGAGCTCACGAGAATTTTTGTCTAAGTTTTGTGTTGTGAAGTTTTCAAGTTTTGAGTATTGCTTTGATGGACTATGAAACAAGGAGTAGCAAAGGCCTAAGCTTGGGGATGCCCATGGCACCCCAAGTGAATTCAAGATAATCAAAAGCCTAAGCTTGGGGATGCCCCGGGAAGGCATCCCCTCTTTCGTCTTCATCCATCGGTAACTATACATGGAGCTATATTTTTATTCTCAACATGATATGCATTTTGCTTGGAGCGTCTTGTATAATTTGAGTCTTTGCTTGTTAGTTTGCCACAATCATCCTTGCTGGACACACCTATTCGAGAGAGTTAAATATGGCCTAGAAATTGTTAGAACACTCTATGTGCTTCACTTATATCTTTTGAGTTGAATAGTTTTTGCTTTAGCGCTTCACTTATATCTTTTAGAGCACGGTGGTGATAATATTTTGTAGAAATTGTTGAACTCTCATGCTTCACTTATATCTATTTGAGAGTCTATTAAAACAGCATGGTAATATGTTTAGGCTATAAAACTAGTCTTCACATGATAGACATCCAACGTCAATGCAGTAAAAAAAGTTCACACTAAGTGCATTGAATATGACGAGATGTTGGATGCTTGATAATTGTTTTGAGATATGAGGATATTGATATTAGAGTCATTCTAGTGGAGTTATTATGAAATTGATAAATACTTGTGTTAAGGTTAGTGATTCCCGTATCATGCACGTATGGTGAACCGCTATGTGACGAAGTTAGAGCATGCGTTATTTGTAAAGTGTCAACCTTTGTCTGGAGGTCGGGGGCGAGCGATGATTAACTCCTACCAACCTCCCCCCTAGGAGCATGTGTTGATTACTTTGTTTTGATGGCTCGTAGATTTTTGCAATAAGTATATGAGTTCTTATGACTAATGTTGAGTCCATGGATTATACGAACTCTCACCCTTCCACCATTGCTAGCCTCTCTTGTACCGCACAACTTTCGCCGGTGCCATAAACCCACTATATATCCTTCCTCAAAACAGCCACCATATTGTTCCTCAAAACAGCCACCATACCTACCTATTATGGCATTTCCATAGCCATTCCGAGATATATTTCCATGCAACTTTCCACCGTTCTGTTTATATGACACACATCATATTGTCATATTGCCATTGCATGATCATGTAGTTGACATCGTATTTGTGGCAAGGCCACCATGCATAACTTTTCATACATGTCACTCTTGTTTCATTGCACATACCGGTACACCGCCGGAGGCATTCATATAGAGTCATACTTTGTTGTTGTAGTATCAAGTTGTAATTTCGTTAATGAAAGTGTGATGATCATCATTATTAGAGCATTGTCCCATGGGAGGAAAGGCTAAATCTATAAAGCTCCTCCGCAAAAAAAAAGGCCAAAGAAAAAAAGGCAAAAAAAAGAGAAAAAAATAAGAAAAAAAGGGACAATTGCTACTATCTTTTTCCACACTTGTGATTGAAAGTAGCATCATGTTCTTTATTGTAGAGAGTCTCATGTTTAGTCACTTTCATATACTAGTGGGAATTTTCATTATAGAACTTGGCTTGTATATTCCAACGATGGGCTTCCTCAAATGCCCTAGGTCTTCGTGAGCAAGCAAGTTGGATGCACACCCACTAGTTTCTTTTGTTGAGCTTTCATTCATATTTAGCTCTAGTGCATCCGTTGCATGGCAATCCCTACTCACTCACATTGATATCTATTGATGGGCATCTCCATAGCCCCTTGATATGCCTAGTCAATGTGAGACTGTCTCCCTCCTTTTTGTCTTCTCCACAACCACCTCTATTCCACCCATAGTGCTATATCCATGGCTCACGCTCATGTATTGCGTGAAAGTTGAAAGGTTTGAAAAGATAGAGTATGAAAAAAATGCTTGGCTGAAATCGGGGTTGTGCATGATAAGAATATTTTGTGTGATGAAGAGGGAGCAAAGCCAGACTATATGATTTTGTAGGGATAACTTTCTTTAGCCATAGTATTTTGAGAAAGACATGATTGCTTTGTAAGTATTGCTTGAAGTATTGTTATTTCTTATGTCAATATAGACTTTTATCTTGAATCTTTCAGACCTGAACATTCATGGCACAATTAAGAGAATTACATTGAAAAACTATATTAGTTAGCATTCCACATAAAAAAATTCTTTCTTTATCATTTACCTACTCGAGGACGAGCAGGAATTAAGCTTGGGGATGCTTGATACGTCTCCAACGTATCTATATTTTTTGATTGTTCCATGCTATTATTTATGAAGTCTTGGATGTTTAATGGGCTTTATCATTCACTTTTATATCATTTTTGGCACTAACCTACTAACCCAAAGGCCTAGTCCAGATTGTTGTTTTTTGCCTATTTCAGGGTTTCGCAGAAAAGGAATATCAAACGAAGTCCAAACAGAATGAAACCTTCGCGAGAGTTATTTTTGGAACGATATCAACACACAAGACTTGGAGTACATGCGAGGGAACGAAGGAGGCGGCCACGAGGGTCCAGGGCGCGCCCCCCACTCTCGTGGGCCTCCTCTGGCTCCCCCGATGCCCTCCTTCCTCCTATATATACCCATAAACCCTGAAAACATCAAGGCAACAGAAAAAACCTAATTCCATCGCCGCAACCTTATGTTCCCGTGAGATCCAATCTTGGAGCCTGTTCCGGAGCTCCGCCGGAGGGGGGATTTTCCACGGAGTGTTCTACATCGACACCATCGCCTCACCATGAGTTGTGAGTAGTTTACCACAGACCTTCGGGTCCATAGTTATTAGCTAGATGGCTTCTTCTCTCTTTTTGGATCTCAATACCAAGTTCTCCTCGGTCTTCGAGGAGATCTATTCGATGTAATCTTTTTGCGGTGTGATTGTCGAGATCCGATGAATTGTGGGTTTATGATCAAGATTATCTATGAGAAACATTTGGTTCTTTTCTGAATTCTTTTATGCATGATTTTAATATCCTTGCAAGTCTCTCCGAATTATCGGTATGGTTTGGCCTACTAGATCTATAGTTCTTGCAATGGGAGAAGTGCCTGGCTTTGGGTTCAATCTTGCGGTGTCCTTTCCTAGTGACAGCAGGGGCAGCAAGGCACGTATTGTATTGTTGCCATCGAGGATAAAAAGATGGGGTTTATATCATATTGCTTGAGTTTATCCCTCGACATCTGTCATCTTGCTTAAAGTATTACTCTGTTCTTATGAACTTAATACTCTAGATGCATGCTGGATAGCGGTCGATGTGTGGAGTAAAAGTAGTAGATGCAGAATCGTTTTGGTCTACTTGTCACGGACGTGATGCATATATATAATGATCATGCGTAGATATTCTCATAATTATTCGATTTTCTATCAATTGCTCGACAGTAATTTTTTCACCCACCATAGAATTCTGCTATCATGAGAGAAGCCACTAGTGAAACCTATGGCCCCCGGGTCTATTCTCAACATATTAATCTACAATCTACTTTACTTTGCTATTTTTACTTTCTATTCTTATATCCAAAAATACCAAAAATATCAACCTATCCTATCTATCAGATCTCACTTTCGTATGTGACCGTAAAGGGATTGACAACCCCTTATCGCGTTGGCTACGAAGTTCTTATTTGTTTGTGCATGTGTGAGGGACTCGCACGTGGTCTCCTACTGGATTGACACCTTGGTTCTCAAAAACTAAGGGAAATTATCCGTAACAGATAGTTTTGTGATAAGGTAATTGGTAGCAAGTGACAAATAGTAAAAGTAAATGAGGTGCGGCAAGATGGCCCAATCCTTTTTGTAGCAAAGGACAACCCTGGACAAACTCTTACATGAAGGAAAGCGCTCCCGAGGACACATGGGAATTATCTTCAAGCTAGTTTTCATCACGTTCATATGATTCGCGTTCGTTACTTTGATAATTTGGTATGTGGGTATATCGGTTCTTGGGTGCTGCCCTTACTTGGACAAGCATCCCACTTGTGATTAACCTCTATTGCAAGAATCCGAAACTACAAAAGAAGTATTAAGGTAAACCTAACCATATCATGAAACATATGGATCCAAATCAGCCCCTTACGAAGCAACACATAAACTAGGGTTTAAACTTCTGTCACTCTAGCAACCCATCATCTACTTATTACTTCCCAATGCCTTCCTCTAGGCCCAAACAATGGTGAAGTGTCATGTAGTCGACGTTCACATGACACCACTAGAGGAAAGACAACATACATCTCATCAAAATATCGAACGAATACCAAATTCACATGACTACTTATAGCAAGACTTCTCCCATGTCCTCAGGAACAAAAGTAACTAATCACAAGACATAATATTGTTCATGATTAGAGGGGTATTAATATGCATAATGGATCTGAACATATGATCTTCCACCAAGTAAACCAACTAGCATCAACTACAAGGAGTAATCAACACTACTAGCAACCCACAAGTACCAATCTGAGGTTTTGATACAAAGATTGGATACAAGAGATGAACTAGGGTTTGAGAGGAGATGGTGCTGGTGAAGATGTTGATGAAGATAACTCTCCCCAAGATGGGAGAGTTGGTGGTGATGACGGCGGTGACGATTTCCCCCTCCCGGAGGGAAGTATCCCCGGCAGAACAGCTCTGCCAGAGCCCTAGATTGGTTCTGCCAAGGTTCCGCCTCGAGACGGCGGCGTCTGGTCCCGAAAGCCTCCTTATGATTTTTTTCCAGGTCAAAACACCTCATATAGGAGATGATGGGCATCGGGGGGTCACCGGTTGGCCCAAAAGGCAGGGGGGCGCCCCCCACCTGCGTGGACAGGTGGTGGCCCCCCCGGTAGATCTCTTTCGCCAGATATTTTCTATATTTTCTGAAATGGTGTTTCGTGGAGTTTCGGAGCTTTTTGAGTTGTGCAGAATAGGTCTCCAATGTTTGCTCCTTTTCCAGCCCAGAATTCCAGCTACCGGCATTCTCCCTCTTCATGTAAACCTTGTAAAATAAGAGAGAAAAGGCATAAGTATTGTGACATAAAGTGTAATAACAGCCCATAGTGCAATAAATATCAACATAAAAGCATGATGCAAAATGGACGTATCGACTCCCCCAAGCTTAGACCTTGCTTGTCCTCAAGCGAAAGCCAATATTGAAAAATATGTCCACATGTTTAGAGATCGAGGTGTCGATAAAAATAAAAATACGAACATGAGGGCATCATGATCATTCTTATAACATCAACTCATATATATATATATATATATATATATATATATATATATATATATATATATATTGTCATATGACTCTTATGCTAACGTAACCAGCTATTCACAATGTCAAGTATGAACCAGAAACTTCATTGAAAACCAACAAACTAAGATCTCAGTCATTAAAGCAATTGCAATTTATCATAACATCGGAAAGAGTCAATATAAGAGCTTTTCATCAAGTCCACATACTCAACTATCATCTAGTCTTTCATAATTGCTCACACTCACGCAATACTTATGGGTATGGAGTTTTAATCGGACACAGAAAAAGATAGGGGCTTATGGTATGGCCTCCCAACCCTTTATATCTTGGGTAATGTCAACAGTAATAGACCATGATAACTTACATCCAATTGGGTATATGTGTCAGGATCTTTCCAACACAATGTGCTTGCCAAAGGATAAAATGTAAAAAGGAAATGTGATTTTCACCTTGACTCTTATAAGGCAAGAATAATAGATAGGCCCTTCGCATAGGGAAGCAGAGGTTGTCATGTGCTTTTATGGTTGGATGTACAAAATCTTAGCGCAAAAGAACGTCACTTTATATTGCCACTTGTGATAGGGACCTTTGTTATGCAGTCCGTCGCTTTTATTACTTCCATATCACAAGATCGTATAAAGCTTATTTTCTCCACACTAATAAATCATACATATTTTAGAGAGTTGCAACAATGACAACTTACTTGAAGGATCTTACTCAATCCATAGGTAGGTATGGTGGACTCTCATGGCAAAATTGGGTTTAAGGATGTATGGAAGCACAAGTAGTATCTCTACTTGGTGCAAGGAGTTTTGGCTACAATGAGGGGGAAAGACAAGCTCAACATGTTGGATGATCCATGACAATATACTCTATTTCGAATATAAGAAAACATAACCCATTATGTTGTCTTCCTTGTCCAACATCAACTCTTTAGCATGTCATATTTTAATGAGTGCTCACAATCGTAAAAGATGTCCAAGATAGTATATTTGTTTGTGAAACCTCTCTTTCTTTATTACTTCCTATTAATTGCAACGATGACCAAAACTATGTTTGTCAACTCTCAACAACTTTTATTCATCATACTCTTTATATGTGAAGTAATTAATTTCCATAAGATAAATATGATCTCTTTGATACTTTTTATATTTTTCTTTTATTCTCTCATGACCATAGTAGGAAATCAAGCCCTTGACTCAACACTAATCTGTATTATATAGCTCACGGACTCGATTACAAAGGTAAAGATCATAAAGCAAAAGCTCACAACTAGATCATGCTAACTTTATTCTACTAGATCAAGATAGTACCAAAACGATCGAACTAAGAAAGACGGTAAAGATAGGAGTATGATGGTGATACGATACCGGGGCACCTCCCCCAAGCTTGGCAGTTGCCAAGGGGAGTGCCCATACCCATATGATTATGTCTCATTCTTCGAAGGTGGTGATGATGGTGTTGTTGATGATGCAGGCTTGTCGTCCATCTTCCAAGGCATGGGCTCACCATCGTAGAAGGATGATCGAGTCTCCGGGATCCTCATATCTGTAGACAAACTCATCTTCTTGAATCTATATTCATACTCACATTTTTGGTTCTGCGGGTCATAGATCTGGGCCTGGAGGTGCTCGATTTTCTCTTGGAGCTTGGAGATGGCTTCCCCAAAGATCTTGGCGTCCAGCTCGTGGTTGTGGGCGAGATCCGTGATCATAATGTGGTTGGCGTTGAGTCATCGTTCCACCATACCTTGGCACTTGAAGACTTGCTCCTCCATTGCTTCGACTGTCGTCTCCACCCTTCCCGCCCTCCTTGGTCCCTCAACATCGCGGATTTGTAGCACCCCCTCATGCACCTCGATGGTTTGAGGGTGATGCGGCACCTCCGTGAGGTAGGGGTTGATGACCTTCTTGAAGAACTTGTCCTTGGGGGTGCTGGAAGACGTCATGATGATCTAGTTCTGTCAGAAACAACAGCTCAAAACGAAAACAGAGGATTTTTGCGTGATACGGTGGTCAAAACCTTAGGGAGAATATATAATGAATTTTTACCAACCAAAAGAAGTAACGTGCAGGAAATCGGAGTCCTAGAGGCACACGAGGTGCCCACGAGGTAGGGGCGTGCCCAGGGAGGTAGGGCGCGCCCTCCACCCTCGTGGATGCCTCGTGTCCTTTCCGGACTGCCTCTTATTTTTCTATTTTTCTAAATATTCCAAAACAGTGAAAAATTGCCATTAGAACTGTTTTGGAGTCGGTTTACTTACCGTACCACATACCTCTTCCTTTTCGGGGTCTGAATCATTCTGGAAAGTGTCCCTTATGTATTCCTTCGGGGTTACGGTTTCAATAACATTGGTTTCAACATTTATAGGGTTACCTGAGAATAATGTTTGATTCTTTGACCGTTCACCACCTTCGGATTCGTGCCTTTGAAGTTGTTGATTTTTATGGCACCGGAACGATAGACCTCCTCGATAACGTAAGGTCCTTCCCATTTAGAGAGAAGTTTTCCTGCAAAAAATCTTAAACAAGAGTTGTATAGCAAGACATAATCACCTACGTTAAACTCACGCTTTTATATCCTTTTGTCATGCCATATTTTAACCTTTTCTTTAAGCAGCTTGGCATTCTCATAAGCTTGGGTTCTCCATTCATCAAGTGAACTAATGTCAAATAACCTCTTCTCACCGGCAAGTTTGAAATCATAATTGGGCTCTTTAATAGCCCAATATGCCTTATGTTCTAGCTCAAGAGGTAAGTGACAAGCTTTTTCATAAACCATTTTATATGGAGACATACCCATAGGATTTTCGTATGCAATTCTATAGGCCCATAATGCATCATCAAGTTTCTTGGACCAATTCTTTCTATACCTATTAACTGTCTTTTGCAAAATTAATTTCAGCTCTCTGTTACTTAGTTCTACTTGACCACTAGACTATGGGTGACAAGGGGATGCAATTCTATGGTTAACATCATACTTAGCAAGCATTCTACGGAAAGCATCATGAATAAAGTGTGAACCACCATCAGTCATTAAGTATCTAGGGACTCCAAACCTCGGAAAAATAACTTCTTTAAGCATTTTAATAGAGGTGTTGTGATCAGCACTACTAGTTGGAATAGCTTCTACCCACTTAGTAACATAATCAACAGCAACTAAAATATGTGTATACCCATTAGAGGAAGGAAACGGTCCCATATAATCAAAGCCCCAGACATCAAATGGTTCAATAACAAGTGAATAATTCATTGGCATTTCTTGACGTCTACTAATATTACCAATTCTTTGACATTCATCACAAGATAAGACAAACTTACGAGCATCCTTGAAGAGAGTAGGCCAATAAAAACCAGATTGCAATACCTTATGTGCAGTTCTATCTCCAGCATGGTGTCCTCCATAAGCTTCGGAGTGGTACGAGAAGTATTTATGACAGCTAATTTTTCATCAGGAAAGCTATCATCAATAGGTAGTGGGTCATCAAGAATATTCTCTAGCCTTGACAAGTTGTCTGCAATAGGGTTCTCGACTCCCTTTCTATCAATAATATGCAAATCAAATTCTTGTAGCAGGAGAACCCATCTAATAAGTCTAGGTTTAGCATCTTTATTTTCCATAAGGTATTTTATAGCAGCATGATCAGTGTGAATAGTTACTTTAGAATCAACAATGTAAGGCCTACACTTATCACATGCAAATACAACTGCTAAAAACTCCTTTCAGTAGTAGCATAATTTCTCTGGGAACTGTCTAGAGTTTTACTAGCATATTGGATAACATTCAATTTTGTATCAACTCTTTGTCCTAGAACATCACCTACAACATAATCACTAGCATCACACATAATCTTAAAGGGTAAATTCCAGTCAGGAGGCTAGACAATAAGTGCAGAGATCAATGCTTTCTTAAGTATTTCAGATGCTTCTAAACAATCATCATCAAAGACAAAAGGAACATATTTTTGTAAGAGATTAGTAAGAGGTCTGTAGCTTTTGGAGAAGTCCTTAATGAACCTCCTATAAAACCCGACATGACAAAGGAATCTTCTTATACCTTTGATGTCCTTGGGACACGGCATCTTTTCAATATCATCAACTTTAGCTTTGTCAACTTCAATACCTCTTTCAGAAATTTTATGTCCCAAGACAATGCCTTAATTAACCATAAAGTGGCACTTTTCCCAATTCACGACAAAATTAGTGTCTTCACATCTCTACAAAACTCGATCAAGGTTGCTCAAGCAATCATCAAAAGAAGTTCCGTAAACGGAAAAATCATCCATGAAAACCTCAACAATCTTTTCACAAAAATCAGAGAATATAGCCATCATGCATCTTTGAAAGGTAGCAGGTGCATTACATAAACCAAAAGGCATACTTCTATAAGCAAAGGTACCAAAAGGACAAGTAAAAGTGGTCTTTTCTTGATCCCCTTTTGACACAGGTATTTGAGAGAAACCAGAATAACCATCTAGAAAACAAAAATGGGTGTGTTTGGATAACCTTTCTAGCATTTGATCAATAAAAGACAAAGGGTAATTATCATTCTTAGTGGCTTTATTTAATTTGCGGAAATCAATTACCATCCTATAACCTGTAACAGTTCTTTGTGGGATCAATTCATCTTTATCATTAGGAACTACAGTCATACCTCCCTCCTTAGGGACACAATGGACAGGACTTACCCACTGGCTATCAGTAACTGGATATATTATACCTGCCTCTAGAAGCTTTAGTATTTCCTTCCTTACCACTTCTTTCATCTTAGGATTTAATCGCCGTTGATGATCGATAACCGGTTTCGCGTCCTCTTCCAACTTTATCTTGTGTTGGCATAAAGTGGGACTAATGCCCTTAAGATCATCCAGAGTATATCCAATAGCAGCACGGTGCTTCTTTAGAGTTTTCAATATTTTTTGTTCTTCCTGCTCTGAAAGGTTAGCACTAATAATAACGAGATATATCTTATTTTCATCGAGATAAACATACTTAAGATTATCAGGTAATGGTTTAAGTTCAAACACGGGATCACCCTTGGGTGGAGGAGGATCCCCTAGAATTTCAACAGGCAAGTTGTTTTTCAATAAGGGTCCCTGCTTAAAGAATATTTCATCTATTTCCCTTCTTTCATTCATATACATATCATTTTCATGGTCTAGCAGATATTGTTCTAAAGGATCGTTAGGAGGCACAACAATAGAAGCAAGACCAATAATTTCATCCTTAATAGGTAATTCCTTATCATGGGGTTGTCCACGAAATTTAGCAAAGTTAAAATCATGAGACATATCCCCTAAACCAATAGTAACAATATCTTTTTTGCAGTCTATCTTAGCATTAACGGTGTTCAAGAAGGGTCTACCAAATATAATGGGGCAGAAATTATCTTGTGGGGAACCAAGAACAAGAAAATCAGCAGGGTATTTAACTTTCCCACACAAGACTTCAACATCTCCAACAATCCCCATTGGTGAAATAGTGTCTCTATTGGTGCTACTTCTCGAGCTTGCGTTGTATTCCCTCGAAAAGGAAAGGGAGATGCAGCACAGTAGCGTAAGTATTTCCCTCGGTAATTGAGAACCAAGGTATCAATCCAGTGGGAGACCACGCGCGAGTCCCTCGCACCTGCACAAACAAATAAGAACTTCGCAGCCAATGCGATAAGGGGTTGTCAATCCCTTTACGGTCACTTACGAAAGTGAGATCTGATAGAGATGATAGTTTGATATTTTTGGTATTTTTATTATAAGAACAGAAAGTAAAAGCGGAAAAAGTAAAGTAGATGTAGATTGATATGTTGAGAATAGACCCGGGGGCCATAGTGTTCTCTAGTGGCTTCTCTCATGATAGCGATATTCTACGGCGGGTAAACAAATTACTGTCGGGCAATTGATAGAAAACCGAATAATTATGAGACTATCTAGGCATGATCATTATATATAGGCATCACGTCCGAGACAAGTAGACCGAAACGATTCTACATCTACTACTATTACTCCACACATCGACCGCTATCCAGGATGCATCTAGTGTATTGAGTTCATAAGAACAGAGTAACGCCTTAAGCAAGACGACATGATGTAGAGGGATAAACGCAAGTAATATGATATAAACCCCATCTTTTTATCCTCGATGGCAACAATACAATACGTGCCTTGTTGCCCCTACTGTCACTGGGAAAGGACACCGCAAGATTGAACCCAAAGCCAAGCACTTCTCCCATTGCAAGAACTATAGATCTAGTAGGCCAAACCAAACCAATAATTCGAAGAGACTTGCAAGGATATTATAATCATACAAAACTAGTTCACAAAAGAACCAAATATTTATCATAGTTAATCTTGATCATAAACCCACAATTCATCGGATCTCGACAAACACACCACAAAAAGAGATTACATCGAATAGATCTCTGTAATGCCCAGGATGGAGTTATACCTCCTACGTGTCGAGGCACGACTTAAAGGCATAATTCCATCCTAGAATGATCTCAAGTTTGGTAATCTTTGCACAACTCATGTAAAAGAGGGGATAGTAAACTGAAAATAGTTGGCTTACACTCGCCACGTCACAGAATTACAGTACAAGTCTCAAACATCATACATTAAGAGCACTACAACCCTCTAAGGGCAAAAGCCAAATGTCAAAGAACCAAACTCAGATGAAGTAAACCACAGGCGGATCGAATCCTAGTAAGAGACTCCACTACTGATCGTCCGGGTAGCGCACGTAGTACCGACTACGCTCCTCGTCGTACTCCCAGTCTAGCTCGGTGCCATCACCTGGATAGCTCACAGCTGGACCTGCATCTGGTGTGTGAAGTAACTGTGAGCCACAGAGGACTCAGCAATCCCGTTCCCGGGTAACAGAACTATTTAAGCCTTTAGGTGAGGGAAAGGCTGAAGAAAAGAATAAGTCTGCAGCAGCAACTAGCATCTAGCTTACGCAAGTGAGAGCGAGAAGAGAAGGCATCGACAAGAAGTGATCACGAAGTGATCCTAGCTACAGCTCACAAACATAACCCCTCCGTGTTCAACTCCCGAATCCCTATTCGGAAATTGACAGTCACGGAACACACGCTGGTAGTGTATTAGTAACATTGTGTCAAGTTATCTACAACCGGAATTAACAAGCTCCCATCTGCCACATAACCGCGGGCACGGCTTTCGAAAGTTCAAACCCTGCAGGGGTGTTCCAACTTGACCCATTACAAGCCCACGATCCGCGGAGTCGCAACTCCAAAGTGGGAAGACCCGAGTATCCTCGGAATCCCGTGCTCAAGATATACCGAGCTAAGGTAAGGCTAATCCAGCAAATCCTCCCGGCGTGTCGACACCCTGATCGTAGCCGCACGTATCTAGGTCTCAGGACACGACCGGATGAGTCATCCTACAGGTTTTTACCAGACCTCGAGTTTCCTTGAGGTGGCCCCGCAGTCTGCTCGTTTCGGACCAACACTCATGTGGAGCACTGGCCCGGGGTTGTTGATTAAGAAAGAGGGTTAATTACTCCCTATGCATGTTTAGTTTGTTATTAGGCAAATAGTACCAATGTTGGGATTTGCTGGAAAAGACTTAGCACTTAGCGGTTTATCGAGGGGGTCCCATACACCCCAACCGTGTTAGGAACGCATAATCAAGGAACATAATACCGGCTTATACGGATCCTAACGGCATGAGTGGAACAAATCACCAAGCAAAAGGCTTAGCCTTCCACCCTTGCCAATATATAGATGATTTCATTTTAAGCATTTATATAGTGTGATATAACCCAACCAAAACTTCAACATGGAGCAAGCATCTTCGATCTTCACCTGCAACTAGCAACGCTATAAGAAGGGCTGAGCGAAGCGTACTTAGCCAAGCAACGGTTTGCATAGGTAGGGTGGTTAAACATGGCAATTGGTTACAAGTAGGAGGCTGACAAGAAGAACATGGGCATCGAGGCAAAACTATAGATCAAGACTACTAGCAATAGGCAAAGATAGTAATGTTATCGGGGTTCGGTCATCTTGCCTGAAGAGAAGTCGTTTAGATCGTAAGAAGGGTCCTCGTGCTCAACCTCGTTGGAAACCTCATGCTCAACTTCGTACCCGGTCTCAGCTTCCGGCTCTAAACAAAACAATCACACCAAGCACCAATCAACAAGATGCAATGCGCACTCGAAAAACATGAATGCATGATGGATGCACTAAGGATGCACATGGAGCACGTACAACATCACTCAAGCAAAACACCTCAAAACAAGATAACAAGCTGATATTAATAATCTACACAGAAAATCAACCAAGTTTGATATAAGATTCGCTGAAATCGGAGTTACGGGCTAAAAGTTATGCCCGAAACAAGATTTGAGCGAAAGCTGAAAATTACAGCAACATAGCATCTTTGGAGCTCAAAATAATTAAGCTACAGCATCCAAAAAGCATGGCAAAGGACATGAACACAAACTAGACATATAGTACAGCAACTAGGTCCAAAGTGCACCCCCAACGGAGTCACGGATCAATAGCAATGATCTTGGACATATTGAACTTTGCAATAAAATTCTGGCAGCAGAATTTTATTGAAACTTTAGAGCAAAAGATAAACATGCTACAGCCACTCAAATGGACATGTGAGGACATGGATGGAAAGACAACAATATATACTACAAGGAACAAGCAAAATCCACCCCAAAACTATCATGCTTTTCCCTAGAACATCACACCAACATGGCATCGGAACGTTACAGATTTCAGACTTAGTGAAAAAAACCACTAAGTCCTAAAACAGCAATATCATCATGGCATATAAAAGGGCATGTTTAAGTCACCTCGAAACTAAACATGGCAAAGGGTAAGCACCTCATCAAAGTGCACATGAAGGTGATCCCGAAACACACAAGCATGCTTCATAGAGGTGAACACACCGATTACAACGAGCTCATCAAGATGGCATTTCATAACAAGTGAAAACACAACATATGAACATGGCACTTTGCAACGATGATAACAAGGCAACAATAAATCTATCATGCAACCTATCACACACAACACGTAGTTCGTGGCAAGACGAACACGTGGACATGTCATTTGCATCGTTTGGACAAACGAGCTAAAAGATATCACATGTCAAAGGTGGCACAAAAATAACACATAGCAGCAGTTTATATCATGATGCACTCTTGCAACAGCAAAACAAGTGTCTAGATGACATCTAACATGCATGACAACAACAGGTAAAACGTAGAGCACATCTCCACGAACGTCTGGACATATCACACGCGCAAAACGGAGCATCAGGCAAAAAGTTACAGCAGGTCAAACTTTGCATCAGACAGATAAAAACTGGACTTAGGAGGATTTGAAATAACCTCACAGATCAGATCTGAGGAACAGTAACGGGCCGGCGGATCTGGATCGGGAGGCGGCCCACCGAGGCGAGGCGGCCTGGGATCCGGCGGGGCGAGGCCCACCCGAGGCGGAGGAGGGAGGCGGCCCGGTAGGAGGAGGGAGGCCCGCGACTCCGGCTGGGCTGGCGACGCGGCTGGCGGAGTACGGGCCTCGGCCCGGTAGCTGCGGACGGCGGGGATGCGGTGGCCCGGCCTGGCCGACCGGTGGCCCAGGCGCTGGCGGAGGAACGGCGAAGGGAGCCCGATGCGGTGAGGCGCGCTCGCGGCTGCGGAAGGATGCGGCGAGGGGGAGCGGCGCCTGGCTGTCGCGGTGCTGGGCCTTGGCCCGTTTCGGCGATGTGGTCCCGCTGGACGGGCCGCCTGCTCGAAGCGGGCGACGGAGGGAGTCCAGGGCGCACGGCGAAGCGGTCGGAGGAGCCCAGCTCGGGCTCGAGGTTGACGCGGTCGCCCGAGCTGGAGCTGGCGCGCTGGCTGCGTTGACCCCAGCGATGGGATCGAAGAATCCCGGCGGCTGGTGCTGTTTGGATCCGATGGATCCCTTCGGGATCCGGGAGAAATTTTAGGGATTGGATCTGAGATCTGAAAGAAAGGGGGAAAAAAAAGAGGGGAAGGGGAAGAAGAAGGGGACATGCCAAAATAGACTAGGGGGGTCTATATGTAGCAGTTTTTAGGGTTAGGAGGGGATTTAGGGGCGCTAGGAGCCCTCCGATCGCGATCCGACGGATCCGATCGCGGGGTTAGTTTTAAAAGGCCTAGACGGAGATAACAGACTGCGGTAGGGGTGTTTCCGGGACACGAAGCAAAGGCACTTCGGACCCACACGGACAACGGATGTAAAAGTCAACGGAGTCCAAACGAGACGAGATTTGAGAGGCGGGTTGCACACAACAAAACAACAACACACAAAACAACCCCGCGGCACACCGGTAACGAAAAACGCCCGAACAACAAAGTAGGCCTACGGGACGTCACGGACACGTTAGGGAGCTCCGGAACGCGAAACGGACAACGGGAAGAAACACACGGAACCGGAAACAACCCACAACACAAATGCAATGCAATGCACATGTCTACATGATATGAATGAATGCCACACACTCACACAACAAAACGACGAAAGCCCGAAAGACAAGAACCCGGAATGGAAATAGATGAAGCCGGAGATATATTATATACCCAAAAGGGAAAGTATTACATCCGGGGCATTACAAACTCTCCTCTACTACAAAAAGATCTCGTCCCGAGATCTAGGACTGGAAAAAGGAAGGGTACTCGGAACGAAGATGATCTTCTCGTTCCCAGGTAGCTTCTCAGTCTGTGTGATGTGACCACTTGACTTTCAAAAACTTGATGGACTTGTTGCGAGTCTTGCGTTCGGTTTCTTCGAGAATTGCAACTGGATGCTCTCGGTAGGAAAGGTCTTGTTGAAGATCAATCTCCTCAAACGGAATCATGCGCTCAGGTGCCTTGAAGCATTTGCGAAGTTGAGACACATGGAAGACATCATGAACATTTGCAAAGTTGGAAGGGAGCTCGAGCTGATAGGCTAGATCGCCTCTTTTGCCAAGAATCTTGAAAGGCCCGACGTATCTAGGAGCAAGTTTTCCTTTGATACCGAATCTTTGGGTTCCTTTCATCGGAGAAACTCGGAGATAGACATGATCACCGATGTCGAAAGCCAAATCACGATGCTTTCCGTCATAGTAGCTCTTCTGACGCGACTGAGCGGCCTTGAGATTCTCACGTATGACTTTGCACATTTCTTCGGCTTCTGAGATCAAGTCATTGCCAAGAAGTTGACGTTCACCTGTTTCAGACCAGTTGAGAGGGGTACGGCACTTTCTGCCATAGAGAATTTCAAACGGTGCTTTGCCTGCACTTGCTTGAAAGCTGTTGTTGTAAGAGAACTCGGCAAATGGAAGGCAGTCTTCCCATTTCATGCCGAAGGAGATGACACAGGCTCTTAGCATATCTTCAAGGATCTGATTCACACGCTCGACTTGACCACTAGTCTGAGGGTGAAAGGCAGTGCTGAACCTGATCTTCGTGCCCATGGCGGACTGAAAGGAGTCCCAGAACCTTGATGTGAACAAGCTGCCACGGTCTGAGGATATCACTTGAGGAATGCCATGTAGGGACACAATTCTGGAAGTGTACAGCTCTGCAAGTTGAGCTGCATTGATTGATTCTTTGACTGGAAGAAAGTGAGCGACTTTGGTAAGCTTGTCAATCACCACAAAGATAGCATCATTTCCTCGCTTGGATTTAGGAAAGCCAGTGACGAAGTCCATTTCAATGTGGTCGAACTTCCACTCGGGAATAGGAAGAGGTTGGAGAAGACCGGCTGGACGTTGATGTTCTGCTTTCACTCTTCTGCATACATCACATTCATTCACGAATTGGGCAATTTCCCTTTTCATGCGTGTCCACCAGTAAGATTGCTTGAGGTCTTGATACATCTTGGAACTGCCAGGATGAATGGAAAGGAGAGAATCATGAGCTTCTTCCATTATGAGATTCCTGAGATCACCTTTGGGAACAACGAGTCTGTCCTCGAAGAACAAGGTATCTCTCTCATCAACACGGAAGCACTTGTATTTTGGAGTGCCCTTTGCAATCCCATGTTTCACCTTCTTCACCATGGTATCACTGAGCTGGGCCTCACGGACTTGATCTTCCAAGGTAGGAGCAATTTGGAGATTTGCAAGAAAACCCTGCGGAACAACTTGGAGGTTGAGTTTCCTGAAAGCTTCACAAAGCTCAGGCTGGTGTGGCTTGATAAGAAGGCTGTTGCAATATGCCTTTCTGCTCAAAGCATCTGCAATCACATTCGCCTTGCCTGGAGTGTATTCAATGCTGGGGTTGTACTCTTGGATCATTTCAACCCAACGAGTCTGGCGGAGGTTCAGATGCGGCTGTGTGAAGATGTACTTCAAACTCTTGTGATCAGTGAAGATGTCGACCTTTCTGCCCAACAACAGATGTCTCCACGTAATCAGAGCATGTACCACAGCTGCTAGCTCGAGATCGTGTGTGGGATAGTTCTTCTCACTGGGCTTGAGCTGCCGAGAAGTATATGCCACAATTTTCTTATCTTGCACAAGCACACCACCAAGACCTTGAAGAGAAGCGTCACAGAACACTTCATAGGGCTTGGTTTCATCCGGAGGAGTCAGAACTGGAGCAGAGACAAGCTTCTCTTTGAGGGTTTTAAATGCCACTTCACATTCGGGAGACCAAAAGTATTTGACATTCTTCTGAAGCAGGTTGGAAAGAGGCTTGGCAATCTTGGAGAAGTTCTCAACAAACCTTCTGCAATAGCTGGCAAGACCCAGAAAACTGCGGAGCTGCTTGACGTTCTGAGGAGCTTCCCAGTTGACAATTGCTTCAACTTTCTCGGGATTAACCGCAATACCGTCAGCTGAGATGATGTGGCCCAGGTACAAAACCTTATCGAGCCAAAACTCGCACTTTGAGAACTTGGCATAGAATTTATGCTCTCGGAGTCGATCAAGAACCAGACGCAAGTGCTTTTCGTGATCTTCTTCATTCTTGGAAAACACCAGAATATCATCCAGATACACGAGCACAAACTCTCCAGTATAGGGGTTGAAGATGTAATGCATCATCCTTGAAAAGGTAGGAGGAGCATTGGCGAGACCGAAGGACATGACGGTATACTCGTATGAACCGTAGTTCGTTATGAAGGCCATCTTGGGAATGTCTTCCTCGCGAATGTGAATTTGATGATAGCCCATTCGGAGGTCAAGCTTAGAGAACACTTTAGCTCCTTTGAGCTGCTCAAAGAGTTCGTTGATGTTGGGGAGCGGATACTTGTTCTTAATCGTCTTCTTGTTCAATGGCCGATAGTCAACACAGAGACGCTCCGTGCCATCTTTCTTCTTGACAAATAAGACACCACAGCCCCACGGAGATGTACTCGGTCTGATGAGACCCATACTCTCCTGCTTATCAAGCTGCTTCTTCAATTCCTTCAATTCATCCGGAGAGAGCTTGTAAGGTCGCCGGCAAGCGGGTTCAGTGCCCGGCTCGAGTTCAATGACAAACTCCACCTGACGGTGTGGAGGCATGCCTGGAAGATCTTCTGGAAAGACGTCTTGATATTCGTTCACCACAGGAATTTGCTCTATGGCATTAATTTCACCCTTATCATTAAGAGAGAAAAGCCGAATAGTATTATCCCTGGAGGCGAAGATAATCACATCTTCATCAGAATGAGTCAACTTGACTTCCTTTTGAGCACAATCAATGTGAGCATCATGCTGAGAAAGCCAATCCATTCCGAGGATGAGGTCGATGTCAGAATGACCAAGAATCACCGGTTTAGCCAGAAAACGATAATCTCCCATGCGAATAGAAACATCCGGAGCAAATATGTTGGAAGTCATGCACTTGCCCGGAGAAATTACTTGCAACCTCTGAGGCAGACTTTGGATGTCAATATTATGCTTGGATGCAAATGGTTGAGACATGAAAGAGCATGATGCACCCGAATCAAATAACACTTTAGCTGGAAAAGAGTTCACTGGAAGGTTACCCAAAATGACATCAGAAGAAGCCTCTGCTTGTGCTGCATTCATCAGATTGACCCTTGCTGCCTTTGGATCATGCCTGACAATAGCTGAACTCACAGGTGGAGGAGGAGGAAGACGCTTCGGATTCGGACATCTGTTGGCATAGTGACCTTTCTGAGTGCATTTGTTGCAAGTCACTTCTGAGAGAGGATGGAAATGAGAGCCACTGGACTTGGAGCCTTGAGACTGAAACTGCTTCTTCGACTGGTTGCTTGGGTTGGGTGGGTGGGAGAAACCATGACCACTAGAGTTCTTGTTGTTGGAGTTGTTGAAGTTGTTGGAGTTGTTGTATGGAGCTCGAATCACTGGAGGAGGAGGAAGCCAGAATTTCTGTTGTTTCGCAGCCAACTGAGACGATGAGGAAGAGTGAAAAACATCTCGAATTCTCTTCTTAGAAGCCTCCATCTTAAGCTGAGCTGCTTCTTGTTTCAAAGCCATGTTATAGAACTTATCGAATTCGTCTGGCTCGAACAAAGTGAGAGCAAGCTGAAGTTCATCTTTGAGACCTCCACGGAACTAATAGATTTTACTCTTTGCATCAGGAATGTCTTGCTTTGCATAGCGAGCGAGGTTTTGGAACTTGACATTATACTGATAGACTGACATGGAGCCCTGCTTGAGGTTGCGGAATTGCTCACGCATACCCTCGATAACACTTGTAGGAATGTGATGCGAACGGAAATCCTTGCAGAAATTCTCCCAAGAGATCACTTGACCCGGCCTTGAGTCTTTGTACTGCTGCCACCAGTCAGCTGCTTGATCTTTCAGTTGGAAGGCTGCAAACTTCACATAGTCATCTTCTTTCACGTTACTGCACTCAAAATGCTTCTTGATATCGGTTAGCCAATCTTCAGCATCAAGAGGGTCGACACAGTAACTGAAAGCTTTAGGATTGTTGGCCAAGAACTGGTTGAGGGTAGCATGGTGCTGCGGGAAGAAGTTGCCTTGATTCCCTGGAACGCCCTGATTAGCTTGATTAGCTTGCATAGCTTGCATTTGCTGCATCATCTGCATCATCAATTGAGTGTTCTGAGCTGTAGTCTGCATAATTGCTCTCCAAGCCTCAGGAGGAGGAGGAGGGGAAGGAGGATGCTCTGGGACCTCTTCCACCTCTGGGTTAGCATTCGAAACCCTCTTCGGAGCCATCCTGTAAGAGATGACACTACTAGAAAAAAGGCTATAGGTAATATCACTATTAGTGGCGCACCAGAGATGTGGTGCGCCACTACTATATAGCAGTGGCGCACCACAAACAGGTGCTCCACTAATAGTGACATTACTAGTGGCGCACCAGGTGTGGGGTGCGCCACTACTATGTTTTTGAACAGTAACCAGCCATGCACAGCCTTACCAGTGGCGCACCAGGACAAGGTGCGCCACTACTATTTTTGATAGTAGTGGCGCACCTTGCCCTGGTGCGCCACTGGTAAGGCTGGGCATGGTGGTCCAAAAAAAAACCATAGCAGTGGCGCACCCCTTCACTGGTGCGCCACTAGTATTCCTGGCTACTAGTGGCGCACCAGTGAAGGGGTGCGCCACTACTAACATTCCAATGTTTTTTCACCAAATGCACCCCCCCC
>LR738711.1:602115303-602179045 GCA_902687465.1 Secale cereale
GGATCGCCTTTTCAGTTTAAAAAAATAAAAGAAAATGATAGAAATGTCAAAAAAATAAAAAAAAAATAAGATTCCAATGTGATTTGTGGTCTAGTTTTTAGCAAAATTTACAAACATGAATTTCGACTTTTTTTGCAAAATCTCTCGAGAATTTGTAAAATGGGCATAACTTTTGCATACGAACTCCGATGAAAAAGTTTTTTATATGAAAAAGCATCTACTCGAAAACCTAACAGAAAAAAAGTTACGGGGCTTTTAAGATCTACAGGCAAAAAAATTCAAAAATAGTAGTGGCGCACCGTGGGTGTGGTGCGCCACTAATATAGTTTTTTTTTTTGAAAAACTATTTTTTTTGGAATAAATATTTTTTGAAAAAATTCAAAAATTTTCAAAAATAGTAGTGGCGCACCGTGGGTGTGGTGCGCCACTAATATAGTTTTTTTTTTGAAAAACTAATTTTTTTGGAATAAATATTTTTTGAAAAAATTCAAAAAAATTCAAAATTTTTCAAAAATAGTAGTGGCGCACCGTGGGTGTGGTGCGCCACTAATATATTTTTTTTTGGAAAAAATGGTTTTTTTTTAAAAATGTTTATTTTGAAAAAATGTTTTTTTGAAAAAAAATAGTTTTTTTGAAAAATATGATATGTAAAATGACCGGGAAGTTTGAAATATTTTTTCAAAATTTTATCACACTCATGAACATGAACAAACTCCCAGACATTAACAAGGTTTAATAGGATTGATATGATAGATATATCAACAAGTGCCTGCTAAGTGAGCTGGTGCTGGGGTTGGATAGAACTCAGAAGTTAAGCGTGCTTGGGCTGGAGTAGTGTAGGATGGGTGACCTTCTGGGAAGTTTGACCACGGAGTGCGATTTGACCCGAGATTAAGCCATAGTGACCCGAGATTAAGGAAAAAAATTTTGAAAAAAAAAATTTGAAAAAAAAAATTCTGGAAAAAAATTTGAAAAAAAAAATTGTTACTAGTGGCGCACCTGTAGCAATATCAGTGGCGCACCTGTAGCAATTCTGAAATAAAAATTGAAAAAAAAAATTTGAAAAAATATCAGTGGCGCACCCTTATACTTAGTAGTGGCACACCAGGTGGTGCGCCACTGATATCTGGATTAGTAATGGCGCACCTCTGGTGCGCCACTAATACCCATTACTAGTGGCGTGGTAATAGTGGCGCACCAGAGGTGCGCCACTAATACCCAAAAGTGGTGCGCCACTAATAAGCTTTTTTCTAGTAGTGTGACCACGAATCAGCAATTGATTGACAAAAGGAATAAGCTGAATCAATGGAATGAATTGCAACAAGTCTTCACAATAATCATTCGAACAATAAGAACGAATGAAATCATCCGAACAAGAGGAACGAATGATATTCTTAGTTAATGGATAACATCAGTCTTCACGAGAAGCCACATAGGGAACAAAAGGATAAAATAAGAAAAACAACAAGGTACGGACAGGAACAAACACAAGAGAGGAGTTTCGTTCTAACATCTTTGTGCTGAAAGCATATGAACGCGTTACGAAAAGGTTTTGCAATCCCCGGATCAGCATAGCCAAGGACCCTCTAAGATGCAACTCCTGATAGTAACATCGGTCATATAACCCCTTCACTCAATGTCGAACCCCGAACTCACTAACCTGCATTCGTTGGAAGAATGCCTACGATCTACTGGATAAAACCCACCTATAGATTTCCGAAAGATTCCAGTTATGCAATCAGGTGTTGGGGATACACGGGAAGCACCGCGCAATCAACTCTAACCTACATCCAGGTGTATCCATCCTTCAACACATAACCAGTCTTTCTCGGAAACTGTGTACCTCGGACCTTCGAAAAGCATCCACTATAACAAGCTATGGCAATACTCCCGAACTACCTCCCCAGTACTGGGTGATGTCGGGGTTATCTTGCCACTGGCCGTATAGGGGAGATTTTCGATGTCGACCGTCTTAAGTATTTAGTACTGCCGCGATATGCTTGTTACAATGATACCCCGAAGCTCAACTCCTCGGTAACAGGAGGCATCGGGAACAATATCCTTGTCACAAGAACATCGAAACAATCCCAGAATACTCGCGGGATTCCTAAAAAAAAAATTTGTGCAAATTTTGAAGATAGGAGAGACAAGAGTAGACGTCAGGAGTCCTCACCAGAGAGAAAGGGGATGAGAAGCAAAGAAATCCTACTCTCCGATATAATATAGGACTCAAAAAGTTTTCAGTGTGTGCCTAGACTCAACCGTCAACGGTTCGATCAAACAGTGGGGGCTCCTAGGTCGGAGAAGGCTCTGAATACCAACTTGTAATGCCCAGGATGGAGTTATACCTCCTACGTGTCGAGGCATGACTTAAAGGCATAATTCCATCCTAGAATGATCTCAAGTTTGGTAATCTTTGCACAACTCATGTAAAAGAGGGGATAGTAAACTGAAAATAGTTGGCTTACACTCGCCACGTCACAGAATTACAGTACAAGTCTCATACATCATACATTAAGAGCACTACAACCCTCTAAGGGCAAAAGCCAAATGTCAAAGAACCAAACTCAGATGAAGTAAACCACAGGCGGATCGAATCCTAGTAAAAGACTCCACTACTGATCGTCCGGGTAGCGCACGTAGTACCGACTACGCTCCTCGTCGTACTCCCAGTCTAGCTCGGTGCCATCACCTGGATAGCTCACAGCTGGACCTGCATATGGTGTGTGAAGTAACTGTGAGCCACAGAGGACTCAGCAATCCCGTTCCCGGGTAACAGAACTATTTAAGCCTTTAGGTGAGGGAAAGGCTGAAGAAAAGAATAAGTCTGCAGCTGCAACTAGCATCTAGATTACGCAAGTGAGAGCGAGAAGAGAAGGCATCGGCGAGAAGTGATCACGAAGTGATCATAGCTACAGCTCACAAACATAACCCCTCCGTGTTCAACTCGCGAATCCCTATTCGGAAATTGACAGTCACGGAACACACGCTGGTAGTGTATTAGTAACATTGTGTCAAGTTATCTACAACCGGAATTAACAAGCTCCCATCTGCCACATAACCACGGGCACGGCTTTCGAAAGTTCAAACCCTGCAGGGGTGTTCCAACTTGACCCATTACAAGCCCACGATCCGCGGAGTCGCAACTCCAAAGTGGGAAGACCCGAGTATCCTCGGAATCCCGTGCTCAAGATATACCGAGCAAAGGTAAGGCTAATCCAGCAAATCCTCCCGGCGTGTCGACACCCTGATCGTAGCCGCGCGTATCTAGGTCTCAGGACACGACCAGATGAGTCATCCTACAGGTTTTTACCAGACCTCGAGTTTCCTTGAGGTGGCCCCGCAGTCTGCTCGTTTCGGACCAACACTCATGTGGAGCACTGGCCCGGGGTTGTTGATTAAGAAAGAGGGTTAATTACTCCCTATGCATGTTTAGTTTGTCATTAGGCAAATAGTACCAATGTTGGGATTTGCTGGAAAAGACTTAGCACTTAGCGGTTTATCGAGGGGGTCCCATACACCCCAACCGTGTTAGGAACGCATAATCAAGGAACATAATACCGGCTTATACGGATCCTAACGGCATGAGTGGAACAAATCACCAAGCAAAAGGCTTAGCCTTCCACCCTTGCCAATATATAGATGATTTCATTTTAAGCATTTATATAGTGTGATATAACCCAACCAAAACTTCAACATGGAGCAAGCATCTTCGATCTTCACCTACAACTAGCAACGCTATAAGAAGGGCTGAGCGAAGCGTACTTAGCCAAGCAACGGTTTGCATAGGTAGGGTGGTTAAACATGTCAATTGGTTACAAGTAGGAGGCTGACAAGAAGAACATGGGCATCGAGGCAAAACTATAGATCGAGACTACTAGCAATAGGCAAAGATAGTAATGTTATCGGGGTTCGGTCATCTTGCCTGAAGAGAAGTCGTTCAGATCGTAAGAAGGGTCCTCGTGCTCAACCTCGTTGGAAACCTCGTGCTCAACTTCGTACCCGGTCTCAGCTTCCGGCCCTAAACAAAACAATCACACCAAGCACCAATCAACAAGATGCAATGCGCACTCGAAAAACATGAATGCATGATGGATGCACTAAGGATGCACATGGAGCACGTAAAACATCACTCAAGCAAAACACCTCAAAACAAGATAACAAGCTGATATTAATAATCTACACAGAAAATCAACCAAGTTTGATATAAGATTCGCTGAAATCGGAGTTACGGGCTAAAAGTTATGCCCGAAACAAGATTTGAGCGAAAGCTGAAAATTACAGCAACATAGCATCTTTGGAGCTCAAAATAATTAATCTACAGCACCCAAAAAGCATGGCAAAGGACATGAACACAAACTAGACATATAGTACAGCAACTAGGTCCAAAGTGCACCCCCAACGGAGTCACGGATCAATAGCAATGATCTTGGACATATTGAACTTTGCAATAAAATTCTGGCAGCAGAATTTTATTGAAACTTTAGAGCAAAAGATAAACATGCTACAGCCACTCAAATGGACATGTGAGGACATGGATGGAAAGACAACAATATATACTACAAGGAACAAGCAAAATCCACCCCAAAACTATCATGCTTTTCCCTAGAACATCACACCAACATGGCATCGGAACGTTACAGATTTCAGACTTTGTGAAAAAAACCACTAAGTCCTAAAACAGCAATATCATCATGGCATATAAAAGAGCATGTTTAAGTCACCTCGAAACTAAACATGGCAAAGGGTAAGCACCTCATCAAAGTGCACATGAAGGTGATCCCGAAACACACAAGCATGCTTCATAGAGGTGAACACACCGATTACAACGAGCTCATCAAGATGGCATTTCATAACAAGTGAAAACACAACATATGAACATGGCACTTTGCAACGATGATAACAAGGCAACAATAAATCTATCATGCAACCTATCACACACAACACGTAGTTCGTGGCAAGACGAACACGTGGACATGTCATTTGCATCGTTTGGACAAACGAGCTAAAAGATATCACATGTCAAAGGTGGCACAAAAATAACACATAGCAGCAGTTTATATCATGATGCACTCTTGCAACATCAAAACAAGTGTCTAGATGACATCTAACATGCATGACAACAACAGGTAAAACGTAGAGCACATCTCCACGAACGTCTGGACATATCACACGCGCAAAACGGAGCATCAGGCAAAAAGTTACAGCAGGTCAAACTTTGCATCAGACAGATAAAAATTGGACTTAGGAGGATTTGAAATAACCTCACAGATCAGATCTGAGGAACAGTAACGGGCCGGCGGATCTGGATCGGGAGGCGGCCCACCGAGGCGAGGCGGCCTGGGATCCGGCGGGGCGAGGCCCACCCGAGGCGGAGGAGGGAGGCGGCCCGGTAGGAGGAGGGAGGCCCGCGGCTCCGGCTGGGCTGGCGACGCGGCTGGCGGAGTACGGGCATCGGCCCGGTAGCTGCGGACGGCGGGGATGCGGTGGCCCGGCCTGGCCGACCGGTGGCCCAGGCGCTGGCGGAGGAACGGCGAAGGGAGCCCGATGCGGTGAGGCGCGCTCGCGGCTGCGGAAGGATGCGGCGAGGGGGAGCGGCGCCTGGCTGTCGCGGTGCTGGGCCTTGGCCCGTTTCGGCGATGTGGTCCCGCTGGACGGGCCGCCTGCTCGAAGCGGGCGACGGAGGGAGTCCAGGGCGCACGGCGAAGCGGTCGGAGGAGCCCAGCTCGGGCTCGAGGTTGACGCGGTCGCCCGAGCTGGAGCCGGCGCGCTGGCTGCGTTGACCCCAGCGATGGGATCGAAGAATCCCGGCGGCTGGTGCTGTTTGGATCCGATGGATCCCTTCGGGATCCGGGAGAAATTTTAGGGATTGGATCTGAGATCTGAAAGAAAGGGGGAAAAAAAAGAGGGGAAGGGGAAGAAGAAGGGGACATGCCAAAATAGACTAGGGGGGTCTATATGTAGCAGTTTTTAGGGTTAGGAGGGGATTTAGGGGCGCTAGGAGCCCTCCGATCGCGATCCGACGGATCCGATCGCGGGGATAGTTTTAAAAGGCCTAGACGGAGATAACAGACTGTGGTAGGGGTGTTTCCGGGACACGAAGCAAAGGCACTTCGGACCCACACGGACAACGGATGGAAAAGTCAACGGAGTCCAAACGAGACGAGATTTGAGAGGCGGGTTGCACACAACAAAACAACAACACACAAAACAACCCCGCGGCACACCGGTAACGAAAAACGCCCGAACAACAAAGTAGGCCTACGGGACGTCACGGACACGTGAGGGAGCTCCGGAACACGAAACGGACAACGGGAAGAAACACACGGAACCGGAAACAACCCACAACACAAATGCAATGCAATGCACATGTCTACATGATATGAATGAATGCCACACACTCACACAACAAAACGACGAAAGCCCGAAAGACAAGAACCCGGAATGGAAATAGATGAAGCTGGAGATATATTATATACCCAAAAGGGAAAGTATTACATCCGGGGCATTACAATCTCCTCGAAGACCGAGGAGAACTTTGTATTGAGATCCAAAGAGAGAGAAGAAGCCATCTAGATACTAGCTATGGACCCAAATGTCTATGGTAAACTACTCACAACTCATGGTGAGGTGATGATGATGATGTAGAAGCACTCCATGGTAGATCCCCCCTCCGGCGGAGCTCCAGAACAGGCCCCAAGATGGGATCTCACAGGAACAGAAGGTTACGGCGGTGGAACTAGGGTTTTCTCTTCTCCTCTGATGATTTCGGGGTACGTAGGCTTATATAGGAGGGAGGAGGGCACCGGGGGCCTTACATGGGACCCATGAGGCAGGGGCGCGCCCTAGGGGGCGCCCCCACCCTCGTGGGCACCACATGGCCCCTACTCCGTGGTTCTCAAGTCTCCCGTGCATGATTTTCTCCAAAAATATCTCTCGCGGAGGTTTCATTCCGTTTGGACTCCGTTTGATATCCCTTTTCTGTAAAACCCTGAAACAGGCAAAAAACCGCAATCTGGACTGGGCCTTCAGGTTAGTAGGTTAGTCCCAATATAATATAAAAGTGTATGACAAAGCCCATTAAACACCCAAAACATCATAAATAATAGCATGGAACAATAAAAAATTATAGATACGTTGGAGACGTATCAATTGGCAAGCTTAATAGTGACATCAATACCTTCTAGCTCAGCAGGTGCAATATCGTGCATAATTTCTTTATATTAGGAAATGGGTATTACACTCACACTAGCACCTACGTGACATAAACCATGATAGCAATGATCTTCTATTTTAACAGAAATAACAGGCATGTTGTCGGTGTACTAAAGTAAGGGTACCTTAGTATCCCAACTTGTGCACGGGCAGTAGCAGCGTCCCGTGGCAGGGCTTGCCACGCGCCCGCCAAGGCCCACTATGGTTCCCTTGGAGCCGTTCTAGAATAAAGTATTCAAGTTAAAGAAACAAGACCCCGGCAAGAGGAGCTTGCCGGGAAGGCCGCTCCAGGCTCAAAACCACCCCTTTGGCGCAAGACCCTGGCAAGAGGAGCTTGCCAGGAAGGCCAAAACACGGCATTTTAGGAGACTTGCCGTGGCGCATCGCGCGCCCCGGCAAGGCCCGGGGAGCGACAAGCCCTCGGGCGCGACAAGTTAACAACCGCGGCAAGGTGCAAGCCACTCCAAGCTTCCACTACGTGCCCGCGCTCCGGCTCATCCGGCCGCGCGTCGCCCTAGGGCCCTTCCAGGTGCACGTGGCGGAAGGCTGTGCAGCCTGGGGTACATGGTAGCAAGCTGCGATGACGAGGCCACCATCGTGGCGAACGGAGACGCCCTGACGAACACTTTTTACACTGTTTAGGGCGACGGCGACGGTCATTTAATGCCCTTGTCCCCTGCCGTCAGGGTTAGGTATAGAGCACTATACATACACTGTTCCAACTACCACCATTTTTACATTTTTACCCTCATCTACGTTGCCACCTGTCGGTGACCCCTTCGACCTATAAAAGGAGGCCCATGCGCAACGTAGAGGGGGTTCCGATCTTCGATCACTCACACGCTCGGTGTCGCTAGCGATAAGCATTGTAGCCTTTCTCGCTCTCGAGCCAAGAACACAATACAAACCAAGGCAGGAGTAGGGTTTTACGCATCCGTGCGGCCCGAACCTGGGTAAACTGCTCGCGTGCACGCTTCGATCCGCTCTTCGTGCATCCTCCGCCCCCTTGTCGTACCGTAAAGGGGCTCCGGTCTCATAAGTGTTCGTGGGCGATCAGTTTCCCCGACATCTTTGGCGCGCCAGATAGGGGGTGTGTCGAGGTTGTGTGAACCCGATCCAGTGTTCACGCGAGCGAAAACTTCAGCAACTTCAGCAACTTCAGCAACTTTATCGACTACGTCAGCATGTCGCCGAAGAAGAAGGCTTCGGAGGTAGCAGGCCCGTCCGCGTCGATCCCGCCACCACCAGAGCCAACGGTTGGTGGAGTAGACGCTGGCGGAAGGGTGGACGCCGGCGAGGAAACTCACGGCGTCGCCAAGTCCAAGGACAAGATGGACGACCGGGCGCACTCCAAGACCTCGGCGTCCGTGCACACACCACGCCCCTCTCAGGAGGTGCCGGACCGGCAGCGACGTGGTACCCAAGGTACCATACGCTTGCTGGGACAAGGTCAAGTTGGCGGGTCGCGGGACACTCAAGGCCAACGTGCTGGCACGAGCAAGGCGCGGTCGCCGGGACGAGACCCTGCTCCTTCTAACGGAGTTAGAAGTCCGAGCATATCTCGCTCCTTGCACCGCTCGCCACCGCTCCCCTCCACTCCAGCAGAAGCTCTAGCCCGAGCTCAGCTGCTCCTCGACTTCCCTCCAGCGGCAGACAAGGCCGAAGACTGGAGGGCCACCATCCAGAGCCTCATCGCCTTCGCCAATAACGACACTCCGCAACAGCCGACGACGTCGTGGCCGCGACAAGTTAGCCAGGCGCGGGCTGATGGCGACAAGACCGCCGGGGGTGCAACTACCGTGCACTCCCCGCCCCGAAGGCCGAAATCGTCGACTCGCCGGATCAACATCGACGACGACTCCACGGCGTCGTCGGATCCACGAGCTCGCCGCGATCAACGCCAAGTCCTCGATGACAGACGACAAGAAGACGCTCGAACTCGCATCGAGCATCGAAGAGAAGCGCGGCGGCAATCCGACCAGCGCGCTGGGCCCGCTGTCGACGTGCACGCGCCCGGAGAACCAGGCGACTTGCCATACGCGGTGGGTTGTCCTGCGTTCACCCGCGAGCTGCGGCAAGTCCAGTGGCCCATCATGAAGAACTTTAAGCCCGACGTACCCGAGAAGTACGACGGCAAAACTCATCCGTCAGAGTTCCTCAGCATCTACACCATTGCGGTGCAGGCTGCCGGGGGACGAGACGAGAAGATACTAGCGAACTACTTCCCGCTTGTGCTCAAGCCGAACGTCAGATCTTGGCTCATGCACTTGCCGGAGAACTCTATTTCTTCTTGGGCCGACCTGTGCCACCAGTTTGTCAGCGCCTTCACGGGTGGCCACAAGCCCCATGGCCAGGAAAGCGATCTTCATATACTTGCCCAGAAGGAAGGAGAGTCCCTGCGAAAGTACATCCAGAGATTCAGCCGCGTCCAGCACAACATCCCAGATGTCCACCCTGCCGCGGTTATCAGCGCGTTCCACCAGAACGTGCGCAACCGCAGGATGAGGGAGGAGATGGCGATGTGCAAGATCCGAGACGTCAGTGAGCTTTATGCCCTGGCCGACAAGTGCGCACGCGCTGAAGAGGGGAGGAGACTCCCCGGGGAGGATACTGGAGCGGGGGGAACATATAGTGAGCTTGCCGCCCCGGCAAGGAAGAACCGGCGGCGGAACAACAAGAAAAAGAAGAACAAGGAAGTACTAGTCGTTGAGCAGTCCGGCAAGGAGGCTGGCGCCAAGAAAGCTCAGGCTGGTGGCTCCGGCAAGGAAGCTGCCACTGTAGCGGCCGCCGACAAGCAAGATGGCTCCGACAAGCAGTACTGCAAGATCCACCGCACCAAGGGCCACGATCTCCAGAACTGCAAAAGGGTCGAGTACCTCGTCGAACAACAGAAGGCTGAGTACGAGCGACGCGACAAGGAGAAGGCCCAGGAAGGTGGAGGAGAGTCCGGCAAGAAGCGGCCATTCAATGGTCGGGGAGGACGCTGCGGCAAGGCCAAACAGCGGCAAGGAGATAGACCTCCCCGCGGCCGCGACAAGGACGAAGACGAGGACGACGACGAAGACATGGAGGACGGAGACAACAACGAGCAGGAGTTCCAGAAGGCCACAGAAGTTCTGTGCGTCGATGGAGGTGCCTCTCTGCATACTTCCCACCGCCAACTCAAACAATGGGTGCGGGAAGTTAATGCAGCAGAGCCACCCGTCGAGTCGCGCAAACTCCTGAAGTGGTCCAGCACGCCCATCATCTTCGACATTGAGGATCACCCTGACCGCACAACTGCGGTCGGGTGTTTGCCGATGTTGGTTTCACCAACCATCCGCAACCTCAAGGTCACCAAGATGCTGGTTGACGGTGGGGCCGGCCTGAACCTGATGTCCTCTTCTGTGATCCGGAAACTACAGATCCCCGACAGCGAGCTCGAGGAGACCGGCACGTTCCAAGGGATCAACCCGGGAAGGAGCAAGCCGAAGGGAAAATCACACTGCCAGTGACCTTTGGCGGAGAGCTGAATTTCAGGACTGAGAGGATCACCTTCGACGTTGCCGATATCCCATTGCCATACAATGGGATACTTGGCCGTCCGGCGCTTGCCAAGTTCATGGCAGCCTCTCATTACGCCTACAACATGCTCAAGATGCCAGGCCCAATAAGCGTCATCTCTGTCCCCGGCGACAAGAAGGACGCGCTTATCTGCGCCGACAAGATTTACCGGGACGCAGCAGGTGCAACGGATAGCAACACACTTGCCGCTGAAGCTCCCGGGGGGAAGAGCAAGACCAAGTCCGGCAAGAGCTCTGGGGCCCACTCCGGCAAACGCACCTCTTCGGAGAGCTGCGCTGCCGTCGAGGACGCGCCATCGAGCTCCACCGGCAAGTGCAAGAAGGGAATGGCAGCTCCACCTACAACCAAGAAGGTGCCCGCCAAGGAGGACGGCGCTGGTGGTACTTTCACCATCAGTGCCACACTCGACCCTAAATAGGAAAGCGCGCTCGTTGCTTTCCTGCGGGCGAATGTCGACGTGTTTGCATGGCAACCGTCTGACATCCCCGGCGTTCCCAGGAAAGTGATTGAGCACAAGCTTGCCGTTTGTCCTCACGCGTGGCCCATCAAGCAGAAGGTCAGAAAGCAAGCGATGGAGCGCCAATAGTTTATCGCTGAAGAAATCAAGAAGCTGGAAGCGGCAGGCCTTGTCAGAGGTGTACTTCATCCCACGTGGCTGGCCAACCCTGTTGTCGTGCGCAAAGCAAATGGGAAGTGGAGGCTTTGTATAGACTTCACCGATGTGAATAAAGCTTGTCCCAAAGACCCATTTCCCTTGTCGCGCATTGACCAGATCGTTGACTCCACGGCGGGATGTGAGTTGCTTTCATTTCTTGATGCATACTCAGGATACCACCAGATATTTATGGCTGAAGAAGACGAAGAGAAGACCGCGTTCATTACTCCATGTGGCACTTACTGCTTCATACGCATGCCCTTTGGATTGAAGAATGCAGGTTCAACGTTTGCGAGGGTAGTCCACACTGCTTTTGAGCCACAGATACACATGAATGTAGAAGCTTACATGGATGATATAGTGGTCAAGAGCAAGGACAAGGATACCCTGATTCAAGATCTAGACGAAACCTTCGCGAATCTGCGCAAGATACTGTTGGGGAACGTAGTATTTTAAAATTTTCCTACGATCACGCAAGATCTATCTACTAGATGCAT
Source organism: Secale cereale (assembly GCA_902687465.1). Lineage (NCBI taxonomy): Eukaryota > Viridiplantae > Streptophyta > Magnoliopsida > Poales > Poaceae > Secale > Secale cereale. The sequence goes on from LR738711.1 coordinate 602,127,235, forward strand.
AGCAACAAGAGGGGAGAGTATGTCTACGTATCCTCGTAGACCGGGAGCGGAAGCGTCAAGTGACGCGGTTGATGTTGTCGAACTTCTTCGCGATCCAACCGATCAAGCACCGAACGTACGGCACCTCCGCGTTCAGCACACGTTCAGCTTGATGACGTCCCACGAGCTCTTGATCCAGTTGAGCTTCACGGGAGAGTTCCGTCAGCACGACGGCGTGGTGACGGATATGATGTATTCACCGGCGCAGGGCTTCGCCTAAGCACTGCAACGGTATGACCGAGGTGTGTTTCTGTGGAGGGGGGCACCACACACGGCTAAAACAAATCAACTTGTGTGTCTTTGGGTGCCCCCCTGCCCCCGTATATAAAGGAGCAAGGGAGGAGGGCCGGCCGGCCTCCTGTGGAGGATTGCAATCCTATTCCTAGTAGGAGTCCATCAAGAAGGAAGAGAGGGAAAGGAAAAGAGGGAGAGGTGGCGCCACCTCAATCCTAGTCCAACTAGGATCCCTAGGTGGGGCGCCGGCCAGCCTCTATGGGCTGCCTCTCTCTTTTCCTTAAGGCCCACTATGGACCATCCCCCCTCGTAGGGGGTTCCGGTAACCCCCTCCGGCAATCCAGTTAAATCCGAAACTTTTCCGGAACACTTCCGGTGTCCGAATATAGTCGTCCAATATATCAATCTTTATGTCTCGGACATTCCGAGACTCCTCGTCATGTCCGTGATCTCATCCGGGACTCCGAACTACCTTCGGTACATAAAAACTCATAAACTCATAATACCGATCGTCATCAAACATTAAGCGTGCGGACCCTACGGGTTCGAGAACTATGTAGACATGACCGAGACTCATCTTCGGTCAATAACCAATAGCGGAACCTGGATGTTCATATTGGCTCCTACATATTCTACGAAGATCTTTTATCGGTCAAAACCGCATAACAACATACGTTGTTCCTTTTGTCATCGGTATGTTACTTGCCCGAGATTCGATCGTCGGTATCTCCATACCTAGTTCAATCTCGTTACCGGCAAGTCTCTTTACTCGTTTCCGTAACACATCATCTCGTGACTAACTCATTAGTCTTTTGCTTGCAAGGCTTATCTTGATGTGTGTTACCGAGAGGGCCCAGAGATACCTCTCCGACACTCGGAGTGACAAATCCTAATCTTGATCTATGCCAACACCACGAATACTTTCGGAGACACCTATAGAGCATCTTTATGATCACCCAGTTACGTTGTGACGTTTGATAGCACACAAGGTGTTCCTACGGTATTCGGGAGTTGCATAATCTCATAGTCATAGGAACATGTAAAAGTCATGAAGAAAGCAATAGTAGTAAAACTAAACGATCAAAGTGCTATACTAACGGATGGGTCTTGTCCATCAAATCATTCTCCTAATGATGTGATCCCGTTGATCAAATGACAACTCATGTCTATGGCTAGGAAACCTAACCATCTTTAATCAATGAGCTAGTCTAGTAGAGGCATACTAGGGACATACTGTTTTGTCTATGTATCCACACATGTACTAAGTTTCCGGTTAATACAATTCTAGCATGAATAAAAGACAATTATCATGATATAAGGAAATACAAATAACATCTTTATTATTGCCTCTAGGGCATATTTCCTTCAGTCTCCCACTTGAACTAGAGTTAATAATCTAGATTAGAAAGTGATGATCCTCACACCCATGGAGTCCTGGTGCTGATCATGTTTTGCCCGTGGAAGAGGCTTAGTCAACGGGTCTGCAACATTCAGATCCGTATGTATTTTGCAAATCTCTATGTCTCCCTCCTTGACTAGATCGCGGATGGAATTGAAGCGTCTTTTGATGTGCTTTGTTCTCTTGTGAAACCTGGATTCCTTCGCCAAGGCTATTGCTCCAGTGTTGTCACAAAAGATTTTCATTGGACCCGATGCACTAGGTACTACACCTAGATCGGATATGAACTCCTTCATCCAGACTCCTTCATTTGCTGCTTCCGAAGCAGCTATGTATTCCGCTTCACACGTAGATCCCGCCACGATGCTCTGCTTGGAACTGCACCAACTGACAGCTCCACCGTTCAATAAAAATACATATCCGGTTTGTGACTTAGAGTCATCCGGATCAGTGTCAAAGCTAGAATCGACGTAACCGTTTACGACGAGCTCTTTGTCACCTCCATACACGAGAAACATATCCTTTGTCCTTTTCAGGTACTTCAGGATGTTCTTGACCGCTGTCCAGTGATCCACTCCTGGATTACTTTGGTACCTCCCTGCTAGACTTATAGCAAGGCACACATCAGGTCTGGTACACAGCATTGCATAAATGATAGCTCCTATGGCTGAGGCATAGGGAATGACTTTCATTTTCTCTCTATCTTCTGCAGTGGTCGGGCATTGAGTCTTACTCAACTTCATACCTTGTAATACAGGCAAGAACCCTTTCTTTGACTGATCCATTTTGAACTTCTTCAAAATCTTATCAAGGTATGTGCTTTGTGAAAGTCCAATTAAGCGTCTTGATCTATCTCTACAAATCTTGATGCCTAATATATAAGCAGCTTCACCGAGGTCTTTCATTGAAAAACTCTTTTTCAAGTATCCTTTTATGCTATCCAGAGATTCTATATCATTTCCAATCAACAATATGTCATCCACATATAATATTAGAAATGCTACAGAGCTCCCACTCACTTTCTTGTAAATACAGGCTTCTCCAAAAGTCTGTATAAAACCATATGCTTTGATCACCTCATCAAAGCATATATTCCAACTCCGAGATGCTTGCACCAGTCCATAGATGGATCGCTGGAGCTTGCATACTTTGTTAGCACCTTTTGGATCGACAAAACCTTCTGGTTGCATCATATACAACTCTTCTTTAAGATATCCATTCAGGAATGCAGTTTTGACATCCATTTGCCAGATTTCATAATCATAAAATGCGGCAATTGCTAACATGATTCAGACAGACTTAAGCATCGCTACAGGTGAGAAAGTCTCATCGTAGTCAACTCCTTGAACTTGTCGAAACCCTTTCGCAACAAGTCGAGCTTTGTAAACAGTAACATTACCGTCTGCGTCGGTCTTCCTCTTGAAGATCCATTTATTTTCGATGGCCTGCCGATCATCGGGCAAGTCAACCAAAGTCCACACTTTGTTCTCATACATGGATCCAATCTCAGATTTCATGGCCTCAAGCCATTTTGCGGAATCTGGGCTCATCATCGCTTCCTCATAGTTCGCAGGTTCATCATGGTCTAGTAACATGATTTCCAGAACTGGGTTGCCGTACCACTCTGGTGCGGAATGTACTCTGGTTGATCTACGACGTTCAGCAGAAACTTGATCCGAAGTTTCATGATCATCATCATTAACTTCCTCACTGATTGGTGTAGGAATCACTGGAACAATTTTCTGTGATGTACTACTTTCCAATCCGGGAGAAGGTACAATTACCTCGTCAAGTTCTACTTTCCTCCCACTCACTTCTTTCGAGAGAAACTCCTTCTCTAGAAAGGATCCATTCTTAGCAACGAATATCTTGCCTTCGGATCTGTGATAGAAGGTGTACCCAACAGTCTCTTTTGGGTATCCTATGAAGGCACATTTCTCTGACTTGGGTTCGAGCTTATCAGGTTGAAGCTTTTTCACATAAGCATCGCAGCCCCAAACTTTAAGAAACGACAACTTTGGTTTCTTGCCAAACCATAGTTCATAAGGTGTCGTATCAACGGATTTAGATGGTGCCCTATTTAACGTGAATGCAGCTGTCTCTAAAGCATAACCCCAAAACGATAGTGGTAAATCGGTAAGAGACATCATAGATTGTACCATATCCAATAAAGTACGGTTACGACGTTCGGACACACCATTACGCTAAGGTGTTCCGGGTGGCGTGAGTTGTGAAACTATTCCACATTGTTTCAAATGAAGACCAAACTCGTAACTCAAATATTCTCCTCCACGATCAGATCGTAGAAACTTTATTTTCTTGTTACGATGATTCTCTACTTCACTCGGAAATTCTTTGAACTTTTCAAATGTTTCAGACTTGTGCTTCATTAAGTAGATATACCCATATCTACTCAAATCATCAGTGAAGGTCAGAAAATAACGATACCTGCCGCGAGCGTCAACACTCATTGGCCCACATACATCGGTATGTATGATTTCCAACAAATATGTTGCTTGCTCCATAGTTCCGGAGAACGGAGTTTTAGTCATCTTGCCCATGAGGCATGGTTCGCAAGCACCAAGTGATTCATAATCAAGTGATTCCAAAGTCCATCACTATGGAGTTTCTCCATGCGCTTTACACCAATATGACCTAAACGGCAGTGCCACAAATAAGTTGCACTATCATTATTAACCTTGCATCTTTTGGTTTCAATATTATGAATATGTGTATCACTACAATCGAGATCCAATAAGAATAGACCACTCCTCAAGGGTGCATGACCATAAAAGATATTATTCATAAAAATAGAACAACCATTATTCTCTGATTTAAATGAATAACCGTCTCGCAATAAACAAGATCCAGATATAATGTTCATGCTCAACGCTGGCACCAAATAACAATTATTTAGGTCTAAAACTAATCCCGAAGGTAGATGTAGAGGTAGCGTGCCGACGACGATCACATCGACTTTGGAACCGTTTCCCACGCGCATCGTCACCTCGTCCTTAGCCAATCTTCGTTTAATCCGTAGTCCCTGTTTCGAGTTACAAATATTAGCAACCGAACCGGTATCAAATACCCTAGGTACTACTACGAGCATTAGTAAGGTACACATCAATAACATGTATATCACATATACCTTTGTTCACCTTGCCATCCTTCTTATCCGCCAAATACTTGGGGCAGTTCCGCTTCCAGTGTCCAGTCCCCTTGCAGTAGAAGCACTCAGTTTCAGGCTTGGCTCCAGACTTGGGTTTCTTCGTGGAAGTAGCAACTGTCTTGCTATTCTTCTTGAAGTTCCCCTTCTTTCCCTTGCCCTTTTTCTTGAAACTAGTGGTCTTGTTAACCATCAACACTTGATGCTCCTTTTTGATTTCTACCTCCGCAGCCTTGAGCATAGCGAAGAGGTCGGGAATTGTCTTTTGCATCCCTTGCATATTATAGTTCATCACGAAGCTTTCATAGCTTGGTGGCAGTGATTGAAGAACTATATCAATAACACTATCCTCGTCAACTTTGCAACCAAGTTGAGTCATGTGATTGTAGTACCCAGACATTCTGAGCAAGTGTTCACTGATAGAACTATTCTCCTCCATCTTGCAGCTGTAGAACTTATTGGAAATCTCATATTTCTCAATCCGGGCATTTGCTTGAAATATTAACTTCAACTCCTGGAACATCTCATATGGTCCATGACGTTCAAAACGTCGTTGAAGTCCCGGTTCTAAGCCGTAAAGCATGGCACACTGAACTATCGTGTAGTCATCAGACCGTGATTGGCAGACGTTCAAAGCGTCTACATTAGCGGGAGGGGGCTTGTCACCTAGCGGTGCTTCAAGGACATAATTCTTCTGTGCAGCAATGAGGATAATCCTCAGGTTACGGACCCAGTCCGTGTAATTGCTACCATCATCTTTCAACTTAGCTTTCTCTAGGAATGATATTAAAATTCAAAGGAACGGTAGCACGGGCCATTGATCTACAACAACATAGATATGCAAAAACTATCAGGACTAAGTTCATGATAAGTTAAAGTTCAATTTAATCATATTAAGGAACTCCCACTTAGATAGACATCCCTCCGGTCATCTAAATGATCACGTGATCCAAATTAACTAAACCATGTCCGATCATCACGTGAGATGGAGTAGTTTCAATGGTGAACATCTTATGTTGATCATATCTACTATATGATTCACGTTCGACCTTTCGGTCTCCAGTGTTCCGAGGCCATATCTGCATATGCTAGGCTCGTCAAGTTTAACCCGAGTATTCTGCGTGTGAAAAACTGGCTTACACCCGTTGTATTTAAACGTAGAGCTTATCACACCTGATCATCACGTGGTGTCTCGGCACGACGAACTTTCGCAACGGTGCCTACTCAGAGAGAACACTTATACCTTGAAATTTAGTAAGGGATCATCTTATAATGCTACCATCGTTCTAAGCAAAATAAGAAGCATAATAAGATAAACATCACATGCAATCAAAATATGTGACATGATATGGCCATCATCATCTTGTGCTTTTGATCTCCATCTCCAAAGCACCGTTATGATCACCTTCGTCACCGGCGCGACACCTTGATCTCCATCGTAGCATCGTTGTCGTCTCGCCAACTATTGCTTCTACGACTATCGCTACCGCTTAGTGATAAAGTAAAGCAATTACATGGCGATTGCATTTCATACAATAAAGCGACAACCATATGGCTCCTGCCAGTTGCCGATAACTTTACAAAACATGATCATCTCATACAAAACCGTATAACTCATCATGTCTTGACCATATCACATCACAACATGCCCTGCAAAAACAAGTTAGACGTCCTCTACTTTGTTGTTGCAAGTTTTACGTGGCTGCTACGGGCTTAGCAAGAATCGTTCTTACCTACACATACAAAACCACAACGATGTTTCGTCAAGTATGTGTTGTTTTAACCTTCACAAGGACCGGGCGTAGCCACACTTGATTCAGCTAAAGTGAGAGAGACAGACACCCGCCAGTCACCTTTAAGCAACGAGTGCTTTTAACGGTGAAACCAGTCTCGCGTAAGCGTACGCGTAATGTCGGTCCGGGCCGCTTCATCTCACAATACCGCTGAAGCAAAGTATGACATGCTGGTAAGCAGTATGACTAGTATCGCCCACAACTCTTTGTGTTCTACTCGTGCATATCATCTACGCATAGACCTGGCTCTGATACCACTGTTGGGGAACGTAGTATTTTAAAATTTTCCTACGATCACGCAAGATCTATCTACTAGATGCATAGCAACGAGAGGGGATAGTATGTCTACGTACCCTCGTAGACCGGGAGCGGAAGCGTCAAGTGACGCGGTTGATGTTGTCGAACTTCTTCGCGATCCAACCGATCAAGCACCGAACGTACGGCACCTCCGCGTTCAGCACACGTTCAGCTTGAGGACGTCCCACGAGCTCTTGATCCAGTTGAGCTTCACGGGAGAGTTTCGTCAGCACGACGGCGTGGTGACGGATATGATGTATTCACCGGCGCAGGGCTTCGCCTAAGCACTGCAACGGTATGACCGAGGTGTGTTTCTGTGGAGGGGGGCACCGCACACGGCTAAAACAATTCAACTTGTGTGTCTTTGGGTGCCCCCCTGCCCCCGTATATAAAGGAGCAAGGGAGGAGGGCTGGCCGGCCTCCTATGGTGCGGCTAGGGCAATCCTACTAGGAATAGGATTGCAATCCTATTCCTAGTAGGAGTCCATCAAGAAGGAAGAGAGGGAAAGGAAAAGAGGGAGAGGTGGCGCCACCTCAATCCTAGTCCAACTAGGATCCCTAGGTGGGGCGCCGGCCAGCCTCTATGGGCTGCCTCTCTCTTTTCCTTAAGGCCCACTATGGACCATCCCCCCTCGTAGGGGGTTCCGGTAACCCCCTCCGGCAATCCAGTTAAATCTGAAACTTTTCCGGAACACTTCCGGTGTCCGAATATAGTCGTCCAATATATTAATCTTTATGTCTCGGACATTCCAAGACTCCTCGTCATGTCCGTGATCTCATCCGAGACTCCGAACTACCTTCGGTACATAAAAACTCAAAAACTCATAATACCGATCGTCATCAAACGTTAAGCGTGCGGACCCTACGGGTTCGAGAACTATGTAGACATGACCGAGACTCATCTCCGGTCAATAACCAATAGCGGAACCTGGATGTTCATATTGGCTCCTACATATTCTACGAAGATCTTTTATCGGTCAAAACCGCATAACAACATACGTTGTTTCTTTTGTCATCGGTATGTTACTTGCCCGAGATTCGATCGTCGGTATCTCCATACCTAGTTCAATCTCGTTACCGGCAAGTCTCTTTACTCGTTTCCGTAACACATCATCTCGTGACTAACTCATTAGTCTTTTGCTTGCAAGGCTTATCTTGATGTGTGTTTCCGAGAGGGCCCAGAGATACCTCTCTGACACTCGGAGTGACAAATCCTAATCTTGATCTATGCCAACACCACGAATACTTTCGGAGACACCTGTAGAGCATCTTTATGATCACCCAGTTACGTTGTGACGTTTGATAGCACACAAGGTGTTCCTACGGTATTCGGGAGTTGCATAATCTCATAGTCATAGGAATATGTATAAGTCATGAAGAAAGCAATAGCAGTAAAACTAAACGATCAAAGTGCTATGCTAACGGATGGGTCTTGTCCATCACATCATTCTCCTAATGATGTGATCCCGTTGATCAAATGACAACTCATGTCTATGGCTAGGAAACATAACCATCTTTGATCAATGAGCTAGTCTAGTAGAGGCATATTAGGGACATACTGTTTTGTCTATGTATCCACACATGTACTAAGTTTCCGGTTAATACAATTCTAGCATGAATAAAAGACAATTATCATGATATAAGGAAATACAAATAACATCTTTATTATTGCCTCTAGGGCATATTTCCTTCAGATACAACTCAAGCTTAACCCCGAGAAGTGCGTGTTCGGAGTCCCCTCCGGCAAGCTTCTCGGGTTCTTTGTGTCCCAAAGGGGGATTGAAGCCAATCCCGACAAGATCAAAGCCATTGAGCAGATCGAAGCTTCGAAGCGCGTCAAGGATGTACGAAGGCTTGCCGGTTGTGTGGCTGCTCTCAGCAGGTTCATTTCTAAGTCTGCAGAACGCGCTCTGCCGTTTTTCAAAATCTTGAAAAAGGCAGGTCCAATGAAATGGACTCCGGAAGCGGAGGCAGCGCTGCAAGACTTGAAAGGATACCTGTCCTCCACTCCAACACTTGTCGCACCTAAGCCACAAGAGAAGTTGCTGCTGTACTTGGCAGCAACCAATCAATTGGTTAGTGCTGCGTTGGTAGCGGAAAGGGAGACAGATGAGGAGCCCACAGCCCCGGCAAGCACATCCAGTGACAAGCAGGGGGCTTCCCTGACAAGCTCTGGCCCCGACAAGGATAAGTCTGCGCAGATCCAAGAAGAGGTGCGGAAGAAGATGGTGCAGCGCCCAGTTTATTTTGTCAGTTCCCTCTTGCAGGGGGATAGGTCAAGATACTCTGGGGTGCAGAAGCTGCTTTTCGGCCTCCTCATGGTCTCGAGAAAGCTGCGCCACTACTACCAAGCACATGAGATAACAGTGGTCACTCGCTTTCCGCTGAAAAGAATATTGCAAAATCCAGAAGCAACAGGCAGGATTGTCGAGTGGGCACTGGAGCTGTCAAGCTTTGGCCTCAAGTTTGAAAGTACTTCTACCATCCAGAGCAGAGCATTGGCGGAATTCATAGCAACATGGACATCAACGCCACACGAAGAAATTCCAGAGACAAGCATCCCCGTCAAAGAAGCAAGCAAAGAATGGATAATGTACTTCGATGGCGCCTTCTCGCTGCAAGGCGCCGGCGCTGGCGTGCTGCTTGTCGCGCCCACCGGCGAGCACCTCAAGTACGTCGTCCAGATGCACTTTCCCAAGGAGCAAGCAACGAATAATACTGCAGAGTATGAAGGTTTGCTTGCCGGCCTCAGAATCGCAACTGAGCTTGGGATCAAGAAGCTGATTGTGCGGGGTGATTCGCAGTTGGTTGTCCGCCAAGTGAACAAGAGCTACCAGAGTCCATTGATGGAAGCTTACGTCGACGAAGTGAGAAAGCTTGAAGAGCACTTTGAAGGCTTACAGATGGAGCACGTTCCAAGAGCTCAAAATGACATCGCAGACGGCCTGTCAAAGTGTGCTGCACTAAAGCTACCTGTGGAACCAGGGATCTTTGTGCTCAAGTTAACTCAACCATCCATTACACCATCAATTGGACAAAGTAAGAAGAGAAAATTGGTCTCTGGTGACTACTTGCCGGCAGAACTTCCTGAAGCCGCCGCCAAGGTCCCCAAGACCAACGACAAAGTTGCTGAGGAACAGTCTGCTCCTGCGGACCCTAGGGTTCGTACAGTTGAAGCAGGCGTTCCCGACAAGTTTTGCCCCGGCAAGCTTGCCGGGAACGTCCAGCTCCGGCCGAGCCACAGGTTCTGACCGTAGAAGCTGACGTTCCCGCAGCAGCACTGATGCCTTTAGTCCTTATTGTTGAGCCTCAGGCTCCAGCATGGGCGCAGCAAATTGTCCATTTTCTTCAAACTGGAGAACTCCCCGAAGCGCCAGAAGAAGCAGAAAGAATAACCCGGCAGTCAAGTATGTATTAGTTTGTCGGCGATGAATTGTACAGAAGAAGACTCAACGGTGTTAGATTGAAGTGCATTCCCCGGGAAGATGGGCAAAAGCTGTTGGCAGAGATACATGGAGGCATATGTGGCCACCACATTGGCGCGAGAGCACTTGCCGGCAAGGCGTTCCGGCAAGGTTTCTTTTAGCCAGAAGCCCTCCAGGATGCAACTGCACAAGTAACCAAGTGTGAAGCGTGCAGTTCCATGCCAAGCAAATACATCAGCCAGCTCAAGCTCTCCAGACGATCCCTTTGTCCTGGCCATTTTCGGTTTGGGGGCTCGACATCCTCGGCCCTTTTCCCCGCGCAGCCGGGGGCTTTGAGTACTTGTACGTCGCCATCGACAAGTTCACAAAGTGGCCGGAAGTGGAACCAGTGAGAAAGGTGACCGCACAGTCAGCAGTCAAGTTCTTCAAGTCAATTGTTTGCCGTTTCGGAATCCCTAACAGGATCATCACCGACAACGACACACAATTCACAAGTCGCACCTTCATGCAATACGTCCAAGACCTTGGCGCCAAGGTCTGCTTCACTTCTGTTGCTCACCCGAGGAGCAATGGTCATGCGGAGAGGGCAAACGCTGAAGTGCTGCGCGGGCTCAAGACAAGAACTTTCGACAGGCTGCACAAATGCGGAAGAAACTGGATTGAGGAGTTGCCGGCGGCTCTTTGGTCAATCAGGACGACACCAAATCGAGCCATTGGACAGACACCCTTTGCTCTTGTCTATGGAGCAGAGGCAGTTCTCCCCACGGAACTCGTATACGGGTCGCCTCGAGTGCTCGCTTACGATGAGCTCGAGCAAGAGCAGCTGTGACAAGACGACGCACTGCTCCTTGAGGAGGACCGTCTTCAGGCTGCTATACGAGCTGCTCGATACCAGCAAGCTTTGCGCCGCTACCATAGCCGCAAAGTTAAAGCCAGAAGTCTCGAGGAAGGCGACCTTGTTCTTCGGCGCGTTCAGTCCGCCAAGAATTCCAACAAGTTGACGCCAAAGTGGGAAGGCCCTTATCGGGTGAGACAAGTCACAAGGCCCGATGCTGTCCGCCTTGAGACCGAAGAAGGCTTACCGGTGAGCAACTCCTGGAACATTGAGCATCTTCGCAAGTTTCACCCATAAGGCGCGGTTGCCGTGATCCGTTCCGGCAACCACCTTTTGTACAAGTCTTGCCGCTATTGCATGTAAACCTTTGTACGAAGCCGGGCGCAGACCCCGTGCATCAGTAAAACTTATGTGCCTCCCACAACTTGTCGTTTCATGCCTTTTCGTTTTTCTTGCATGTATTATCTGACACTTTGTGCAGCACGCACCCCCGGTAAGCAATAACGAGCCGTATGGCTCCATATCTATGTTTCCTCCCTTTTTCTTTTTCTCTCAAGCAGAAGAAGTTTTCCTCGCGCACAAGTTTGCCGGGGGGGAAGGAGACAGTGGTATGGACCAAGTGCCGTTCAAGAAAGCCTCGCCTTGCCGGGAAGCAAACCACACACAAAAGCTAAGTTGCCAAAGTTTGAGCATTCAAATTTTTAAATTTTAAAGTTATCTTCCTTGAACGACCGCACTTTGTATGGAAAACCTGTGCGCGGAGGAACCTACTCGTAGCTAGCCGCGCCCTTACTTTGTTTCGAGCACGCTCAACGACTTAAGTGTGCTGCGACAAGTGTCGCGCCCTTACTTCGTTTTCGAGTTCGCTCAACAACCTAAGTGTGCTGCGACTAGCTGCGGCAAGGTTTCTTGCCGGTAGCGGCGTTGCCAGCAGACTGCTGAAGTTCCGCACTCAGCGCTCGCGGCAAAGGTCCCTTTGCCGGTAAGTTCCCTAAAAGCGTAGGGTAAAAGCATACAAAGTAAAGAAGTCGAGTAAAGGAAATAACATTGCGTCAACTACCCAAAATAGAATTATATTACAAGATGACTTGTCGCGGTTCTAACAAACTATTGTCTATAACGTGATTGGCAGTGACAAAGGAAGCAAAAAGGAAAACAGCCTAGTCCGCGCGGTCGCCGTCGACTCTCTTGATCTTGCCCACCTTGGCCACGATGGGTGCGACGAGAGTCTTGAGCGCCTCCTGGTCGGCGTCGGGCGGCAAGGTCCTGAGGACGTTCTCGATATTGAGTCCTGGGTTGCGGTAGGCTATCTTCATCAGCACCCTCTCCATGACTCCCATGCAAAGCCTGCGCGCCTCGTTCGCCAGCTGCGTGGGGATCCTTTCCCGGAGCCGCTCGAGGGCCGGCGCCACTCCCCTGAAGAACAAGCTTAGCTTGGCGCTGTGAGGGAGGTTCTCGTCGGTGGAGTAGCCGAGGTGCTCCGTCCCCAGCCCCGCCAACTCCCTGTCGATGTCAGCGGCGGCGGCGACAAGCCCCTCGGTCCAGTGCTCCACCGTCAGCCTGAAGTTATTTTGGGAGAGGGCGGCGCTGTCCAACAGTGCCTCTCTCAGCCCTGAGGTCCTCCTTCAGCTTCGTCTCCCGATTTCTGGCGCTCTCAAGTGATGCGGTGAGGGTGGACAGCTTCAACTCCAAGTCTGCAACAGAATCCTTGGCGATGGCGAGCTCCTTGCCCTTGTCGGAGAGACGAACCTGCAGCTCGGAGTGGCTGTGGGCGTCCTTCTCCCTCTCTGATGTGAGCGCAGCAACCGTCTCCTCGCTCGTCTTCAAGTGGATGTCCAATTGTGCCACCCTCGCCTCCAAGTCTCTCTTGGCGGTCTCTGCAGCTGCAGCGGCGTCCCTCGCTTCCTGCAGAGCTCCGCCAAGGGACTGTTCACGCGCGGCAAGGTCGTCCTCGTGGCTATCGAGGTCGACCTTCCGCTGCATCAGCTCACCTTCCCGTCGAGACAGCTCTTCGGCGGCGAGCCGTTGCTGCTCTTCTGCTTCGGCCTTTTCAAGTATGAACGCCTGATGCGCCTCGGTAAGCTCCTCCTGCTCCTCCGCCAAGGATCGGAGGGCCGCCTGGTTGGCGGCCCGGAGCTCTTCGGCGCGCTTCTCCAAGTTGACGCCCGCCTTGGCGGCCAGAGCCTCTCGGGACTCCAGCTTGGCCTACCTGGCGCGGTACAAGGCCAGGAGCCTCCGCAGAAGCTGCTCCTCCTCGGGCTCGCTACTGCTGCCGGGCGCGTCGACAAACTTCAACCCGGTGGAGGCAATGACTTCCCCATCGAAGACCTCTCCCTCCGCGGGCGCCCTTGACGTAGATGCCCACGGGAGCTGAATGAAGACCCCGTTTCCAGCTTCCATGCAGGCGCCAGCTCCGGCCGCGGCAGCAGCAGGGTCAGCGGTCGGCGGTCGGCGCAGCGTCGGACGCTCCTGCGGCCTCAGGGGCGTCAGTGCGACCGCCGATCCCCTCCTCAGCTGCCGCGTCGGCGGCCCTGGCTGCCTCTTCGACGGCAGGCTCGTCAGAACCGATCGCCTCTTCGGTGGCCGCGGCGTCACCAGCGTTGCCGCGCGCGGCCTCCTCGGTGGCGGCCTCCGTCTCCATAGGCTCTGGAGCGGACGAGTCTGAAGACAAGAAAAGAAGAAAGAAGAAAGTAACTGTCAAGCAAATATCCAAAAAAGAGAAATCCAAGAGAAGAAAAGTACAAGGGTTACCTGCGCGGGCCTCTTCTGCGACAGGGTTCCTCGTCGGGGAGTCCTCCCTTGGCGGCGTGGTGGTAGCCCCCGCCAGCGGAGGGCCGCTGGTGCCTTCCCTTGGTGGGGTGCTCGCCCTTGGCGGAGTACTCGCCCTTGGCGGAGTATCCTCCCTCGCCGGGGAGCTCCTTCTTGGCGGAGAAGTCGAGATGCGCGGCTCGTCGGGAGCAACCTCTTGGCGCTCCTGAGGCTGCTGCTCTGCTTCTGCACAAGTCAACGAACAAGCGAAACATTAACAAGGATGATAAGCCCACGCGCGCCCGACAAGCGGAGAGTGGTCAGAAGACTTACGCTGGGGCTGCGCTGGGGGCTGCTCTGCGGAGCTGCTGCCTGGTCCGGCAAACTTGTCGCAGGCGCATCCCCTGCCGCTGCGACGGGCTCGTCCTCAAGGTCGACCACTGGGATCTTGGCCCTCTTCGCCGCCCTCTGGGCCAGGGTCCTGGAAGACAGACAAAATCAGAATCAGACAAAGAAAATTCAAGACAAGAGCAACAAAAATCAAAAGAAACAAGAGTTGCCAGTACTTACTCTTCCTCCTCCTCGTTGGAACTGAGCACAGAGAAGTCAAAGTCCGCCTCGCGCGTCCCAGCGCGAGGAGCTGGAGGAGTAGGCGCCCTCGGCTGCTTGGCGGGGGCAGGGGCGGTGGTCTGAGAAGACCCCGCTCCAGTCGTCGCCGAGGCACGAGGGGCGGTAGGAGCATTGGCCCCAGCCCGGGAAGATCCTCCTCCAGCCACTGCTGAAGCGCGGGGAACTCCCTTGGCGGCCTTGCCCGCCGCGGTGGCACGTGTTGAACGGCGCTGCGGCTGCTGGCCCGCCGGTTGCCCCGCCGCGTCTGCGGCTTTGCAGAGGCGCCTCCTCGCTGGAGTCGGAGGACTTGCCGGTGGCAGTGAACTACCCGAGGATGAAGAAGAAGAGTCGAGGTTCAGAGACCCGCCTAAGTCTTCGGCAGAGTCGCTGGATTCGGCGCCCTGCTCGACGGGCCCGCTCGACTCTATGCCTTGCTCGGCGGCCTCGCTCGTCCCAGCGGGTTGCCCGGCAGGCTTTATCACTTTGAGGAGCTCTTCCTCCTCGGCCAGACTTACCGCCTCCGCTGCATCCGCCTCCTCTGGAGTATATCCGAACTCTCCCGCGGCCGCAGCTACGGCTGCCTCTTCCAACCTGGTGGCAATATAAGCCATCTCCTGGTCGGTGGTGTCGCGGGTGAGGCCTCTCTTCTCGTCGGGATTGATTGGCTGCTCCACCAAGTTGTCGAAGAACGTTTGCACGGCTTCGTCAGAAGGCTCCCGCCAAGTGGGGTCAATCCCATGGGAGTCACACCACGGCATCGCCGCGCGGATAGCACTAAGCGACGAATTGTTGCATAGTGGAACTACGCCCCGCGGCAATGCAAACCACTCTGGATGCTTGGGGTCGTGCTTGAATAGCTCATGGAGCATTCCGTTGAGCTCCATGACAGTGAAATTGTAGTTGAGGCCTGGGCGCAGCCTCATAAAGTCTGCCGCGTTGCCAAACTCCCAAGCAGGCCTTTTCCTCTCCTGCAAGGGAGCGATGCGGCGGCGATGGAAATCTGCTCCGACAGCCCCTACAGTGAGCCTGGCTTGCCGGAGGCGAAGAATCCTAGTGATGGCTATCTTCAGCTTGTCGTCCTCAGGGGCCAGGTCACTCCAGTCATTGCCGCGCACTATTGCAACTTGGCGCAGGGAAGTGAACTGCTGGGGTTCATCCTCCATGATCCAGCACCAGTTGGCCCTCCACTCCTCCCACTTGCCGCAGAGTTCCCCAGTCAAGTAGGCCTCTTTCTTATGGAGCCTAAAAATCCAAGAAATCCCACCGGACAGAGGAGACCCAGACTCTACTCGAGGCGTAAAGTAATGACGGAAAAGAGCTACATTGGGGTAGACTCCGACAAAGTTCTCGCACAGATGTGCGAAAACAGCCATGGTCAGGACAACGTTTGGGGTGAAATCAAGGAGATGAAACCCGTAGGTGTTCATAATATCGCAGAAGAATTCGGAGTATGGTGGGCAGAGTCCGCAATAGAAGAACAGAGCAAAATAGGCGTATCCTCCCGGAAACATGTCGCAGGCCTCAGCGGGGAGTACCTTGGTGCACGGGTGCGCTTTTGTCTCCCTCGACCAGAAGAGGTAGAAGGAGTCCTTCAGCTCCCTCGCGCCGAGCCTCGGCGGGAAGACCGCCATCTTCTTCCGCATTGCTGCTAGCTTGAGCACCCTGGCAGTCTTCGCGGATTTCGCCTTATCGCCCTTCGGGGCCATGGCGGGGACGGCGAGGGAAGTCGACGGCGCTGGAGAGGCTGGCGGCGACGGAGGAAGGGCGGAGCGCTGCTCTCTCTCAACCTTCGGGGAGGAGGGGAGCAGCGGGGTTTTTTGGAGGTTGAAGAAGCAATGAGCGAATGGAAGGAACTGCCCCTGTTTCCCCTGCTTTTAAGGGGGGGGGGAGGGGACGTTCCGCATTTTCTCCATTAAAGAAACAGGCCATGATCTCTCCCACGACGCCGCAATCGACGCGTGCCGTTAGGGAGGGGTGCGGCGGATACGGAGTTGGATGCGGCGCGCTGTGGGCCGCGCGTGCCCGTGCACTGTTTTGGGCCTGGCCCAACAGCGCTCGGCACCGTGTGTGGCCCAGGCCCGGGGGCTCCTGTCGGTGTACTTAAGTAAGGGTACCTTAGTATCCCAACTTGTGCACGGGCAGTAGCAGCGTCCCGTGGCAGGGCTTGCCACGCGCCCGCCAAGGCCCACTATGGTTCCCTTGGAGCCGTTCAAGAATAAAGTATTCAAGTTAAAGAAACAAGACCCTGGCAAAAGGAGCTTGCCGGGAAGGCCGCTCTAGGCTCAAAACCACCCCTTTGGCGCAAGACCCTGGCAAGAGGAGCTTGCCAGGAAGGCCAAAACACGGCATTTCAGGAGACTTGCCGTGGCGCATCGCTCGCCCCGGCAAGGCCCGGGGAGCGACAAGCCCCCGGGCGTGACAAGTTAACAACCGCGACAAGGTGCAAGCCGCGGCAAGCTTCCACTACGTGCCCGCGCTCCAGCTCATCCGGTTGTGCGTCGCCCTGGGGCCCTTCCAGGTGCACGTGGCGGAAGGCTGTGCAGCCTGGGGTACACGGTAGCAAGCTGCGATGACGAGGCCACCATCGTGGCGAACGGAGACGCCCTGACGAACACTTTTTACACTTTTTAGGGCGACGACAATGGGCATTTAATGCCCTTGTCCCCTTCCGTCAGGGTTAGGTATAGAGCACTATACATACACTGTTCCAACTACCACCATTTTTACATTTTTACCCTCATCTACGTTGCCACCTGTCGGTGACCCCTTCGACCTATAAAAGGAGGCCCATGCGCAACGTAGAGGGGGTTCCGATCTTCGATCACTCACACGCTCGGTGTCGCTAGAGATAAGCATTGTAGCCCTTCTCGCTCTCGAGCCAAGAACACAATACAAACCAAGGCAGGAGTAGGGTTTTACGCATCCGTGCGGCCCGAACCTGGGTAAATTGCTCGCGTGCACGCTTCGATCCGCTCTTCGTGCATCCTCCGCCCCCTTGTCGTACCGAAAAGGGGCTCCGGTCCCATAGGTGTTCGTGGGCGATCAGTTTCCCCGACACATGCTGAATTGCTGATAACCCACAAGTGTAGGGGATCGCAACAGTTTTTGAGGGTAAAGTATTCAACCCAAATTTATTGATTCGACACAAGGGGAGCCAAAGAATACTCTTAAGTATTAGCAGCTGAGTTCTCAATTCAACCACACCTGGAAACTTAGTATCTGCAGCAAGGTAGTTTAGTAGCAAAGTAATATGATAGTGGCGGTAGCGGCAATAAAAGTAACGATAGTGTTTTTGTAGTTATTGTAACAGTAGTAGCGGAAAAGTAAATAAGCAACAAGCAATATGTGAAAAGCTTGTAGGCATTGGATCGGTGATGGGGAATTATGTCGGATGTGATTCATCACGTAGAAGTTATAACCTAGGGTGACACAGAACTAGCTCCAGTTCATCAATGGAATGTAGGCATGTATTCCGAATATAGTCATACGTGCTTATGGAAAAGAACTTGCATGACATCGTTTGTCCTACCCTCCCGTGGCAGCGGGGTCCTATTGGAAACTAAGGGATATTAAGGCCTCTTTTTAATAGAGTACCAGACCAAAGCATTAACACATAGTGAATACATTAACTCCTCAAACTACGGTCATCACCGGGAGTGGTCCCGATTATTGTCACTTCGGGGTTGCCGGATCATAACACATAGTAGGTGACTATAGATTTGCAAGATAGGATCAAGAACACACATATATTCATGGAAACATAATAGGTTCAGATCTGAAATCATGGCACTCGGGCCCTAGTGACAAGCATTAAGCATAGCAAAGTCATAGCAACATCAATCTTAGAACATAGTGGATACTAGGGATCAAACCCTAACAAAACTAACTTGATTACATGATAGATCCCATCCAACCCATCACCGTCCAGCAAGCGTACTATCGAATTACTCACGCACGGCGGTGAGCATCATGGAATTGGTGATGGAGGAAGGTTGATGATGACGATGGCGACGATCTCCACTCTCCGGAGCCCCGAACGGACTCCAGATCAGCCCTCCCGAGAGAGATTAGGGCTTGGTGGCGGCTCCGAATTGTAAAATGCGATAATTCTTCCTATCTGATTTTTTTCTCCCCGAAAGTGAATATATGGGATCTTGGGATACGTCGATGGAGCACCAGGGGGCCCATGAGGTAGGGGGCGCGCCCCCACCCTCGTGGACAGGGTGTGGGCCCCCTGGTCTGGATCTTTTCGCATGTATTTTTTATATTTTCCAAAATAATTCTCCATGCGTTTTCAGGTCATTCCGAGAACTTTTTATTTCTGCACAAAAACAACACCATGGTAATTCTGCTGAAAACAACGTCAGTCCGGGGTAGTTCCATTCAAATCATGCAAGTTAGATTCCAAAACAAGGGCAAAAGTGTTTAGAAAAGTAGATACGTTGGAGACGTATCAACTCCCCCAAGCTTAAACATTTGCTTGTCCTCAAGCAATTCAGTTGATAAACTGAAAGTGATAAAGAAAAACTTTGACAAACTCTGTTTGCTCTTGTTGTTGTAAATATGTAAGCCAGCATTCAGGTTTTCAGCAATAATCATGAACTAACCACATTCACAATAACTTTCAGGTCTCATGTCTACTCACATCAATGGCATAATCAACTAGCGAGCGATAATAATAAACCTCGGATGACAACACTTTCTCAAAACAATCATGATATGATATAACAAGATGGTATCTCGCTAGCCCTTTCTGAGACCGCAAAACATAAATGCAGAGCACCTTTAAAGATCAAGGACTGACTAGACATTGTAATTCTTGGTAAAAGAGATCCAGTCATGATCATACTCAATGCAAATTAATAGTAATACATGCAAATGACAGAGGTTCTCTCCTACTGGTGCTCTTTTATAAGAGGGTGAGGACTCTGCATAAAAGTAAATAGATAGGCCCTTCGCAGAGGGAAGCAGGGATTTGTAGAGGTGCCAGAGCTCGATTTTTAAATAGAGATGAATAACATTTTGAGCGGTATACTTTCATTGTCAACATAACAACCAAGAATCTCGATATCTCCCATGGTACGCACATTATAGGAGGTTCGCAAACAGAATGGTAAAGTTGATACTCCCCCAACCACCAAAAAGCACACTCCACGGCTAGCCCGAAACAAAGGGTACCGTCCAAACCAGCAACAGCCCTGGGGGAGTTTTGTTTAATTATTATGATTTTGAGCATGGGATTGGGCATCCCGGTTACCAGCCATTTTCTCATGAATGATCAGCGGAGTCCACTCATCATGAGAATAACCCACCTAGCATGGAAGATATAGACAGCCCTAGTTGATACATGAGCTGTTCGAGCATACAAAACGAAATTTCATTTGAAGGTTTAGAGTTTGGCACATACAAATTTACTTGGAACGGCAGGTAAATACCACATATAGGAAGGTATGGTGGACTCATTAGAATAACTTTGGGGTTTATGGAAGTGGATGCACAAGCAGTATTCCCGCTTAGTACAGGTGAAGGCTAGAAAGAGACTAGGAAGCGACCAGCTAGAGAGCGACAACGGTCATGAACATGCATTAAAATTAATCAACAATGAATGCAAGCATGAGTAGGATATAAATCACCATGAACATAAATATTGTGGAGGCTATGTTGATTTTGTTTCAACTACATGCGTGAACATGTGCCAAGTCAGACCACTTGAATCATTCAAAGAAGGATAACACCCCATCATACCACATCACAACCATTTTAATATCATGTTGGCACGCAAGATACACCATTATAAACTCTCAGCTAATTAAGCATGGCATAAGCAACTATGATCTCTAATTGTCATTCCAAGCATGTTTCATTCATAACAAGCTGAATCATGAACGATGAACTATCATATTTACAAAAATAACAGAGGTCGAGTTCATACCAGCTTTTCTCATCTCAATCAATTCATCATATATCATCATTATTGCCTTTCACTCACACGACCGAACGGTGTGGATAATACTAATAGTGCACGTGCATTGGACTAAGCTGGAATCTACAAGCATTTAATACAAGAGAGAAGACAAGGTAATATGGCTCAAGGTTAAATCAATCAATAAAGCATATGGGAGCCACTAAGCATTTTAATCATGGTCTTCTACTCTTAACCCCCAAAGAAAAGAAATGAAACTATTTACACGGGAAAGCTCCCAACAAGCAGAAAAAGAACGGGAAATCTTTTTGGGTTTTCTTTTAATTACTACGACAAGGAAAGAAACTAGCTAGAAGCTACAACTAATATTTTTTTGTTTTTCTTAAGGTTTTTCTAGCACACGAGAAAAAGACTAAGAAAAAGAAATTGAAACTAAACATGGATAGTACAATGAAAGAGTGTGAGCACCGACAACTAGAATAAGTGTGTGAACATGAATGTAAAGTCGGTGAGAAACACGTACTCCCCCAAGCTTAGACTTTTGGCCTAAGTTTGTCTATGGCCAGTATTGGCCTGACGGATATCCAAAGTCATAGTTGGGGTTGTACTGAGTTGCAGCAGCTAGTGCCTGTTGAGCTCCAGCTCGAAGACGGGCTACTTCCGTCATATTATGATACTCATTTGCCTCCTCCCTGGTTATGGTATATCTCCCTTTTGCCTGAAAGTCAAACAAAGTAGGGGCAGGAAGAACAATAGGGATGGCATGACGCTTGTTAAAGATTAGTCGATATTTGAGGGATTGTTCATCCCTCTCTATAAACTGGTGACTAGTCATAACATGGTAATCCAAATGAGCAGGCGGTAAAGGTTCATCATTTTCATGGACAGGCACACCAAGACGGCGGGCTATGCGAGTGGCATAAATCCCAGCAAATAAATCCCCATGCAAACCATTATGATGTATCCTACGTGCAACAATGGCTCCCAAGTTATATTGTCTATCACCTAACACAACACTCTTGAGAACACTAAGATCAGGGACACACACGTGGCAAGCCTCATCTTTGCCGTTTATGCATCTACCAATAAAGAGAGCAAAGTAATGGATAGCAGGAAAATGAATTCTCCCTATGGTAGCCTGTGTGATTTCTCTAGATTCCCACACAGTGATACTAGCAAGAAAATCTCTATATTCAGATTTGCGAGGATCACCCATACTGCCCCACTACGGGAGCTTACAAGTATCATTAAAATCCTCTAAGTCCATGGTGTAAGATTTATCATAAAGGTCAAACGGGACAGTATGAGAATTACGTGAAGATGAAAATTTAAACCTTCTCACAAAGGTATCAGTTTGTAGCGACCCGACCCGAATGGATCAAGTCTCTGTGCTTAAGTGTCATCCCTGGATCGGTATGCTAACACACACAGTACTCGAGGATTTATAACAGAGGTAAATCACATGTATAAAGTAATGTAAATACTATTACCTCAATCGATCATAACGGAAGCAACAAAGGTTGTGGAGTTCCATCAACACCAACGGCAAAGTTGAGTGTAGATAGCGCAACCCTAACGTAACACTTACTCGTCGAATAAATCCTGCAACATGAGACGTTGCAGCCATGTAGGCTAGTACATTGAATGTACTGGCAAATTCACACTGTAGCAGTAATGATGAACAATGCCTACAACTATATGCATATTTGGCTGGTGGAGGCTGTAAGGTTGTTTTTGCATAAAGCTGATTTTTCCCTACCACAAAGGAATAAATTTTATTTTAACTATCATGGTAGTTGAAACATCATTGAGAAGGTACCTCCAACTCAATCCCAATTAAAGTAGTCATTAACCCGGCAAATTAATTTTAGAGTCATGAGATCAACAAATAATCCACTTCTAGATACTCAAAGATGTCCATAACCAGGGACACGGCTACTCATGAATAGTTTGTATACTCTGCACAGGTTTGTGCACTTTTCTCCACAAGACTCGATCGCCTCCGTTTAATTTCTCGCACTGCATGGTGTTTGAGATATGGATGACCGAGACACAATCTTTCAGAAGCATTTACTCTTTACCCCGGGTGGACCTGTACACCTACAATCCCCCTACATTTGCTAGTCCACCACTGAAAGAGCTCACACAACTTACTCATACTATGCCAGAGCCCATAATGGCATGTGGCTGCACATGGAAGTTTCTAGACATGAAAATATTATATGATCCCTTTGAGTCTGGGTGGCATTCCAATAGGATAATCACACGATACCCCCGAGATTTCCTAGGACAACTCTGGTTTCTCCAGGTGCTCGGCAAACCATTGGTAACCCCAGGGTGCCACAACCAATCCACTCAGATGTGTATTAAAGTAGCCACCTTAAGTTGAACCATTAATTAAAAATCTCACATCAGTCATGGATACTCTCAAACCCAAACCACGTCTACGAGCATAGCATGGCAACCTAAGCATAACGTAGAAGTAACTCCCAGGGGTTTGAAAATAATGCAAGTAATAGGCTCTACCTCAATCTACTTCCCAGACCCACAAGTTAAGTGATCCTACTCATGCAAGTGTTTGAGGATATAACTAATGCAATGAAAAAAGGGTATTGGAAAGTATGATCAAAGTGTGAACTTGCCTTGTATTGACGATTTAGATGATTCACACTCAGAACTCGTGAGAGATCTACTCGTCACACTCCGTTCAATCTATCATCAGCAAACAATAGTAACCACACATAAGCAATCACTCAGCAGATCAGAAAGAACGAATAAGACCCTTCGAAAACTTCGAAAACAAACGAATGACTCTTGAAACAGAAAACAAATTCTAACAGTACCAAAATTATGTGAATTTGGCCTTATCAGAAAGTTTAGGTCAAGAGCTTCGATTTGCAAAAAGAGTCAACTAAAACGGAGTTATAAAACTCAAGTTATGACAAAAACAAGTTTGAATTCAAAATTTAAAACTTTCAAAAACATGTTTAAGTTGTTCTACTGGAAAGAGGGGATCGCAACGAAGACATGAGCGTTGGTTTCATTGGGTTTGGACCAACGAGTAAAAAGTTATGGCCATTCAAAGTTTAGGGGCAAAACTGTAAAATAAATTCACAGATAGGTCCCTGGCTGAAAACTAAAAGAAAAGGGAAAACTTAATGAACGAATGTTCGTTATCTAAACCTAACTAGTGAACGTTCACTAGATAGAACTAAACTTAATAAAAAAAACTAAAGTAATCAGAAAACCGGGGGGGTTTATACCTAGCGGTTTTTCTTCGAAAACCACGGGTTTGGCGGATCGGGCGGTCGGGTGCGGACCGGGCCGGATCGGGTCGGAGCTCGGAGCTCCGGCCGGTGGTGAAATCCGGCGGAGGGCGGCGGGGCTCGGCAAGCGGCAGGCGGGGCGACACAGCGCGGGGCGAAGGCGAGGTGGTGGCGCGGCGCGGGTGCGAGGAGCAGCGCGGGGCTACGGCGGGCGGTAGCGAGGCAGCGGTGGCGCAGAAAGTAGCAGCGGCGGGCGGCGAATCTCGCCGACGGCAGCGGTTCGGTGAAACGGCGGCGGGGCAGAGGGAGAAGGGGGCGAGGGGGCGGAACCTCGCCTTTTAAAGGCCAGGGGCGGACGACTTGGGGCAGGAGGGCACGCAAAACCGTGCCGGCCACGGCAACGGCGGCGCCGTCGTGGTGCAGGCGGACTCCCGCTCGGGAGGAGGAAGGTGGTGGCTGGCTAGGCCGGGGCCTGGCGGGCGAGCTGGGCCGGCCCAGTCGGCGGAAAACTTTTTTTAAAACACAGACAAAAGAAAGAATAAAACAGAAATAACCTAAAGTAATATATAGGCATATTATATATCGAAATTTGCAGAAAAAGATTCTCTACAAGATGAACATTTTCCTACTGTCAAATAAAATCCTCACAAATTTTAATAAATAAAACAGTGCTATTGAAGCAATAAAATCCAGTAAAAATCATTTTAAAAATACCAAAATGACTTCAAATTTATTTCTCTCCAATTTTCCACTGTAGGGAATCATGTTACCCTATTTTCCATATATTTTATTTTTGGAGAAAAATAATTTGAATAAAACCGAATAAAATTCAAAATATTTCAAAAGAACTTCCAACTCATATTTCCTATAATTTGAAGAAGTCATTTTATCTTCTCTCGGGAAAATCATTGAGTTGCATATAGTTTCTGAATTTAAAATATTTTGAGAATGAAATTCAAAATCCTTTCAAAGCCCTTTATCATTTAAAATAAATGGAAGAAGTCATATTATCTTCACTCCAGGGTTTTGTGTTGAAAAGAATTTGAATTCCCGGAGATCATTAAGGCAAAGTGAAAGTTTTGGGAAAGTCATTTCATTCCCTCTCATTTAACTTTCAAAAGTTTCAAATTTTCACTCAATTTCACATAGCACAATCACACAAGCAATTCAAAACTATCTATCTACTATAACATTCCAAAATTTAGAATTTTGGGATGTTACACAGTTAAGCCACAGTATTGAGGGCACTTATCTTGTATGAAGCCCTCGAGGTCAGCGTAGCGCACATATGCGTAAAATTCGTCCTTGATGCCAACCTGATCCATAAATTCGTCTGACGGCCATTCACAAGGCCGCACGTCAGCTTCCCTCGGTAGTTCATTGTCTGGCTCACGAAACGCGGGCCTCGGTTCTTGCTTCCTTGAAGAACCACCTTGGAAGTTTTTCCTATGCATTTTTCTGATTTTTTTTAAAAAAATTAGTAACTCAAAATAAAAGTTAACCAAACTCAACAATATTGATAGCAACAACTCCTACAAGTGCCTAGAGACTATATCATGCATTAGAACTACTTGGGACCAAAGAAATTTGACATGCAAGCTCAAGAACAAGGTCACCACAGCAGCAAAAATTTGCAATAAATAAGGCACTAGAACAAAAATTAATTGGACCAATGGAGGAGTCACATACCAAGGAACAATCTCCCCAAACAGTTTTGTGAATGGTGCTTTGAGCAAGGAGGTCGAAAATGGCAGTAAGATGAGGTAGAACTCGGGTTTGAGCTGGCTAGTGATTTTTTTGGGAGGAAGAAGAAGGGTCTGGGTGCAGGAATAAGTGGAGGGTGGCCACGTGGGGCCCACGAGGCAGGGGGCACGCCTTGTGAGGGTGGGAGCGCCCTGGACCCTCGTGGCCAGGTGCTGGCTCCCCTCACTGTGTGTTCTGTGCCATATATTCTCAAATATTCTAGAAAAAATCATTTCTCATTTTCAAGGCATTTGGAGAACTTTTATTTTCGGGGTATTTTTTATTGCACGGGTAAGTCTAAAAACAGACAGAGAATACTAATTTTGCTTTATTTATCCTAATTAACAGAAAGTAAAAAGGGGGATACATAAGGTTGTGCCATCTAGATTCACCTATCCCATGCTCATCAGAAGAAATCCATTAACAAGGTTGATCAGGTCTTGTTAATAAACTCTTTCCGAATAACATGAAACCGGAGAATTTTCGAATAACACTAGGTTACCTCAATGGGGATATGTATGTCCCCAACAATAAGAATGTCATATGTCTTCTTGATAGTAGGAAGAGGAAATTCGAAACCTCCAATAGTAATAGTTGAAATTTTTCCAATATAATTGATACTATGGACCTGAGGTTGTTTCCTTGGAAAGTGTACCGTATGCTCATTACCATTGACATGAAAAGTGACATTGTCTTTGTTGCAATCAATAACAGCCCCTGCACTATTCAAAAAGGGTCTACCAAGGATAATAGACATACTATCGTCCTCGGGAATATCAAGTATAACAAAGTCCGTTAGAATAGTAACATTTGCAACCACAACAGGCACATCCTCACAAATACCGACATGTATAGTAGTTGATTTATCAGCCATTTGCAAAGATATTTCGGTAGGTGTCAACTTACTCAAGTCAAGTCTACGATATAAAGAGATAGGTATAACACTAACACGGGCTCCAAGATCACATAAAGTAGTTTTAACATAGTTTCTTTTAATGGAACAAGGTATAGTAGGTACTCCCGGATCTCCTAGTTTCTTAGGTATTCCACCCTTAAAAGTGTAATTGGAAAGCATGGTGGAAATTTCTACTTCAGGTATCCTTCTTTTGTTGGTAATAATATCTTTCATATACTTAGCATAAGGATTTGTTTTAAGCACATCAGTCAAACGCATACGCAAAAAGATAGGTCTAATCATTTCAGCAAAGCGCTCAAAATCCTCATCATCCTTTTTCTTGGATGGTTTCAGAGGAAAAGGCATGGGTTTCGGAACCCATGGTTCTCTTTCCCTACCATGCTTCCTAGCAACAAAGTCTCTCTTATCATAACGTTGATTCTTTGATTGTGGGTTATCAAGATCAACAGCAGGTTCAATCTCTACATCATTATCATTGCTAGGTTGAGCATCATCACGAACATCGTCATTAACATTATCACTAGGTTCATGTTCATCACCAGATTGTGTCTCAGCATCAGAAACAAATATATCATTAGGATTCTCAGGTGGGTTAGGTACAGGTTCACTAGAAGCATGCAAAGTCCTATCATTTTTCTTTTTCTTCTTCTTAGAAGAAGTAGGTGCATCTAAATTAGCTCTCTGAGAATCTTGCTCAATTCTCCTAGGGTGGCCCTCAGGATACAGAGGTTCCTGAGTCACTTTACCACCTCTAGTAGCCACTCTAACAGCATAGTCATTATTCTTACCATTTAATTCATTGAGCAAATCATTCTGAGCCTGAAGTACTTGTTCTACTTGAGTGGTAACCATAGAATCATGTTTACTAATGAGTTTCAGTTCACCTTTAACTCTAGACAGATAATCACTCAAGCGTTCAATCATATAAGCATTATGTTGCAATTTTCTACCAACATAATTATTGATGTTTTCTTGTTTCACAATAAAATTGTCAAACTCATCTAAGCATTGGCTAGCAGACTTATAACGAGGAATATCACCTTCATCAAACCTATAAAGAGAATTTACCTTTACTACCTGTGCCGGGTTATCAAGACCATTTATTTCTTCAATAGGTGGTAAATTCTTAACATCTTCAGCTTTAATACCTTTTTCTTTCATAGACTTCTTTGCCTCCTGCATATCTTCAGGACTGAGAAATAGAACACCTCTTTTCTTCGGAGTTGGCTTAGGGGCTGGTTCAGGAAGTGTCATATTATTTAATAGTAGTTCAGCTTGATCAACTGTTCTTTCCCTGAAAACACAACCAACACAACTATCCAGGTGGTCTCTGAAAGCATCGATTAGCCCATTATAAAAGACATCAAGTATATCATTCCTCTCAAGAGGATGATCAGGTAAAGCATTAAGTAGTTGGAGAAGCCTCCCCCAAGCTTGTGGGAGACTCTCTTCTTCAATTTGCACAAAGTTATATATTTCTTGTAAGGCAGCTTGTTTCTTATGAGCAGGAATTTTTTTTGCAGAGAAGTAATACATCATATCCTGGGGACTACGCACACAACCAGGATCAAGAGAATTAAACCAAGTCTTAGCATCACCCTTTAACGAGAACGGAAATAACTTAAGGATATAGTAGTAACGAATCTTTTCATCGTTGGTAAATAGGGTGGCAATATCATTCAACTTAGTAAGATGTGCCACAACAGTTTCAAACTCATAGCCATGGAAAGGATCAGATTCAACCAAAGTAATTAACTCAGGATCAACAGAGAATTCATAATCCTTATCAGTAACACAGATAGGTGAAGTAGCAAAAGTAGGGTCATGTTTCATTCTAGCATTCAAGGACCTTTCTTTCAGCTTATCTAATAATTTCTTAAGATCATATCTATCGTTGCAAGCAAGAAAGTCTCTAGCAGTTTCTTCATCCATAACATAACCCTCAGGAACAACAAGCAATTCATATCTATTGGGTGAAGCTTCATCATCACTTTCATAAATATTATCAGTTTCCATATTTGCATTCTCCCTAACCTTAGCAATTTGTTCATCTAGAAATTCACCTAGTGGCACAGTATTATCAAGCATAGAAGTAGTTTCATCATACATAACATAAGTGGCATCATCAAGAACATACGACATATCAGATTCAATAGCAGGAGTAGGTGTCGCAAATTTACCCATAACAGATTGTGAATGAAGTGCAGAGATAGATGGCAGTTCCTTACCTCCCCCCGTAGTTGAGGGTAAGATCTTGGGTTTTGAGTCCTTCAAATTCTTCATAGCGAGCAACAGATATAAATCCCAAGTGACTTAAAGAATAGAGCTATGCTCCCTGGCAACGGCGCCAGAAAATAGTCTTGATAACCCACAAGTGTAGGGGATCGCAACAGTTTTCGAGGGTAAAGTATTCAACCCAAATTTATTGATTTGACACAAGGGGAGCCAAAGAATACTCTTAAGTATTAGCAGCTGAGTTGTCAATTCAACCACACCTGGAAACTTAGTATCTGCAGCAAGGTAGTTTAGTAGCAAAGTAATATGATAGTGGCGGTAGCGGCAATAAAAGTAACGATAGTGTTTTTGTAGTTTTTGTAACAGTAGCAGCGGAAAAGTAAATAAGCAACAAGCAATATGTGAAAAGCTCGTAGGCATTGGATCGGTGATGGGGAATTATGTCGGATGTGATTCATCATGTAGAAGTTATAACCTAGGGTGACACAGAACTAGCTCCAGTTCATCAATGTAATGTAGGCATGTATTCCGAATATAGTCATACATGCTTATGGAAAATAACTTGCATGACATCTTTTGTCCTACCCTCCCGTGGCAGCGGGGTCCTATTGGAAACTAAGGGATATTAACGCCTCCTTTTAATAGAGTACCGGACCAAAGCATTAACACATAGTGAATACATGAACTCCTCAAACTACGGTCATCACCGGGAGTGGTCCCGATTACTGTCACTTCGGGGTTGCCGGATCATAACACATAGTAGGTGACTATAGACTTGCAAGATAGGATCAAGAACACACATATATTCATGGAAACATAATATGTTCAGATCTGAAATCATGGCACTCGGGCCCTAGTGACAAGCATTAAGCATAGCAAAGTCATAGCAACATCAATCTCAGAACATAGTGGATACTAGGGATCAAACCCTAACAAAACTAACTCGATTACATGATAGATCCCATTCAACCCATCACCGTCCTGCAAGCCTACGATGGAATTACTCACGCACGGCGGTGAGCATCATAGAATGGTGATGGAGGAAGGTTGATGATGACGATGGCGATGATCTCCACTCTCCGGAGCCCCAAACGGACTCCAGATCATCCCTCCCGAGAGAGATTAGGGCTTGGCGGCGGCTCTGTATCGTAAAACGCGATAATTCTTCCTCTCTGATTTTTTTCTCCCCGAAAGTGAATATATGGGATCTTGGGATACGTTGGTGGAGCACCAGGGGGCCCACGAGGCAGGGGGTGCGCCTTAGGGGAGGGGGCGCGCCCCCACCCTCGTGGACAGGGTGTGGGCCCCATGGTATGGATCTTTCCGCAGGTATTTTTTATATTTTCCAAAATAATTCTCCGTGGATTTTCAGGTCATTCCGAGAACTTTTTATTTCTGCATAAAAATAACACCATGGCAATTCTGCTGAAAACAACATCAGTCCGGGTTAGTTCCATTACAATCATGCAAGTTAGAGTCCAAAACAAGGGCAAAAGTGTTTGCAAAAGTAGATACGTTGGAGACGTATCACATGCCTACAACAGGTCTATGTTTATTCCTGGTATCGGGTTTGGCTATTCTAGCAGCTTCCTCTTGGAGGTAAATAACATGTCCATCTAAATTTTCGACCAAGAGATCCTTAACCATAGCAACACTAGGTTCAACTTTAATTTGCTCAGAAGGTGTAGGTGTTCTAGTATTACTCTTACGAACCACAGTTGAAGCTTTAGCATGATCCTTTATTCTAATAGGGAAAGGCAGTTTCTCAATATAAGCAGTAGCAACAATAGGATCAACATTATAAGTGATAGTCTTTTCTTCAACTTTAAGAGGTTCAACTACTTTCACTTCAATGGGAGGATGGTATTTAAACCACTTCTCCTTGGGGAGATCAACATGAGTAGCAAATGATTCACAGAAAGAAGCTACTATCTCAGAGTCAAGTCCATATTTAGTGCTAAATTCACGGAAAACATCGGTATCCATAAAAGATTTAACACAATCAAACTTAAGGGTCATACCTGACTCCTTACCTTCGTCGAGATCCCAATCTTCAGAGTTGCATTTAATTCTTTCCAATAAATCCTATTTGAATTCAATAGTCTTCATCATAAGAGAACCAATACAAGAATTATCAAGCATGGAGCGATTATGGAGAGAAAGTCGAGCATAAAAATTTTGAATGATCATTTTTCTTGAGAGCTCATGATTGGGGCATGAATATAACATTGACTTAAGCCTCCCCAAGCTTGAGCGATACTTTCTGCTTCGCGGGGCCAAAAATTATATATATATAATTACGATCACGATGAACCTGATGCATAGGATAGAACTTCTGATGAAATTCCAACTTCAATCGATTGTAGTTCCATGATCCAATATCATCACATAGCCTAAATCATGTCAATGCATCTCCCTTCAAAGATAAAGGGAAGACCTTCTTCTTGATAACATCCTCGGGCATACCTGCAAGCTTAAATAATCCACAAACTTCATCCACATATATAAGGTGCAAATCGGGATGCAGTGTTCCATCTCCTGTAAAGGGATTATCTAGCAGTTTCTCTATCATACCCGAAGGGATTTCAAAGCAAACATTTTCAGTAGGTTCAGTAGGTTGAGGAGCAACTCTTTGCTCTTCTGATCGGGGTGAAGATACTCCGAACAAGCCCCTCAAAGGATAATGAGCCATAGTAACAAGTAACAGTAAATTTCAGCACACTATATAATTTTTTCCTTACCAAATTTCACTTACAAAAGGCGCTTCACTCCGCGGCAACGGCGCCAGAAAAGAGTCTTGATGACCCACGAGTGTAGGGGATCTATTGTAGTCCTTTCGATAAGTAAGAGTGTCGAGCCCAACGAGGAGCAGAAGCAAATGATAGGCGGTTTTCAGTAAGGTATTTTCTGAAAGCACTGAAATTATCGGTAACAGATAGTTTTGTGATAAGGTAATTGGTAGCAAGTGACAAATAGTAAAAGTAAATAAGGTGCAGCAAGATGGCCCAATCCTTTTTGTAGCAAAGGACAAGCCTGGACAAACTCTTATATGAAGGAAAGCGCTCCCGAGGACACATGGGAATTATCATCAAGCTAGTTTTCATCACGTTCATATGATTCGCGTTCGTTACTTTGATAATTTGGTATGTGGGTGGACCGGTGCTTGGGTGCTGCCCTTACTTGGACAAGCATCCCACTTATGATTAACATCTATTGCAAGAATCCGCAACTACAAAAGAAGTATTAAGGTAAACCTAACCATAACATGAAACATATGGATCCAAATCAACCCCTTACGAAGCAACGCATAAACTAGGGTTGAAGCTTCTGTCACTCTAGCAACCCATCATGTACTTATTACTTCCCGATGCCTTCCTCTAGGCCCGAACAATGGTGAAGTGTCATGTAGTTGACGTTCACATGACACCACTAGAGGAAAGACAACATACATCTCATCAAAATATCGAACGAATACCAAATTCACATGACTATTTATAGCAACACTTATCCCATGTCCTCAAGAACAAAAGTAACTACTCACAAGAAATAATATTGTTCATGATCAGAGGGGTATTAATATGCATAATCGATCTGTACATATGATCTTCCACCAAGTAAACCAACTAGCATCAACTACAAGGAGTAATCAACACTACTAGCAACCCACAGGTACCAATCTAAGGTTTTGATACAGAGATTGGATACAAGAGATGAACTAGGGTTTGAGAGGAGATGGTGATGGTGAATATGTTGATGAAGATAACTCTTCCCAAGATGGGAGAGTTGTTGCTGATGACGGCGGTGATGATTTCTCCCTCCCGGAGGGAAGTATCCCCGGCAGAACAGCTCCGTCGGAGCCCTAGATTGGTTCCGCCAAGGTTCCTCCTCGAGACGGTGGCGTCTGGTCCCGAAAGCCTCCTTATGATTTTTTCCAGGTCAAAACACCTCATATAGGAGAAGATGGGCATCGGGGGGTCACCGGTTGGCCCACGAGGCAGGGGGCGCGCCCCCCACCCTCGTGGACACGTGTTGGCCCCCTGGCAAATCTCTTTCGCCAGATATTTTTTACATTTTCTGAAACGGTGTTTCGTGGAGTTTCGGAGCTTTTTGAGTTGTGCAGAATAGGTCTCCAATGTTTGCTCCTTTTCCAGCCCAGAATTCCAGCTGCCGGCATTCTCCCTCTTCATGTAAACCTTGTAAAATAAGAGAGAAAATGCATAAGTATTGTGACATAAAGTGTAATAACAGCCCATAGTGCAATAAATATCAACATAAAAGCATGAAGCAAAATGGATGTATCAAGGAGCGGCTCGCCATTAGAAGGGATGTCACGCCGGACGCGGACCTGGTGGATTAGTAGTGTCATGCCCAGGATGGGGCTATACCTCCTACGTGTCGAGGCACGACTTAAAGGTATAAGCTCATTCTGGAATGATCTCAAGTTCGGTATCTTTGCACGACTCATGTAAAAATAGGGATAAATTGCAAAAGGATAGTTGGCTTACACTCGCCACGTCACACAATACATTACATAGCAAAACATCATCCAAAAACATCACAACCCGCCTACGGGTGAAGATCCAAATGAAAGATACCAAAATACATAAAAGCCACAGGTTCAAATCGCCCCTAATATAAACCACTACTGATCATCGGGATAGTGCACATAGTATCGGCTACATTCTTCATCGTACTCCCAGTACAGCTCTGTGTCGTCACCTGAGTAGTCCACCATAGTACCGGCATCTGGTGTGGTGTAGAATCTGTGAGCCACGGAGAACTCAGCAATCCCGTTCCCGGGTAGCAAAACTATCTAAGCCTTGGGTGTGGAACAAGGCTGAAGAAAGATTAAAGGTTGCAGCTGCACTAGCACTAGCTTACGTGTTTAGAGCGAGAAGAGAAGTGCCACGAGCGTTAAAGTGATCACGAAGTGATCCTAACTAAGCACGTCAAACATAACCCCATCGTGTTCACTTCCCGATCCCCTTTCGGAAAATGACCGTCACGGTACTCACGCTGGTAGTGTGTTCTGAACATGGTGTCAAGTTTTCTACAACCGGATATTAACAAATTCCCATCTGCCACATAACCACGGGCACGGCTTTCGAAAGTTCAAAACCCTGCAGGGGTGTCCCAACTTAGCCCATGACAAGCTCACGATCTGCGGAGTCGCAACTCCAAGGTGGGAAGGCCCGAGTATTCTCGGAATCCCGTGCTCAAGATATTCCGACATAGGTAAAACTAATCCAGCAAGACCTCCCGGCGTGCCGACACCCTGACAGTAGCCGCGCGTATCTAGTCTCAGGCCACGACCGGATGGGTGATACTACAGGTTATACCAGATACCTCGGGGTTCCCCAAGGCGGCCCTGCAGGACCCCCAGTTTGGACCAACACTCATGTGGAGCACTGGCCCGGGGTTGTTAATTAAGATCACGGGATAGCTAGTCCCTATGCAAGTTTTAGTTATTAGGCAAATGGAGAACCAATGTAGGGCCTTGCTGGAAAAGGTTTAGCGCTAAGCGAGTTATCGAGGGGGTCCCATAACCCCAACCGTGTTAGGAACGCATAATCAAGGAACATAACACCGGTTTATACGGTTCCTAGGGCGGCATGAGTGGAACAAAACACCAAGCAAGAGGCTTAGCCTTCCATCCATTACCAATATATAGATGATTTAGTTTAAGAGTTTATATAGTGTGACATCCCAACAATACTTCAACATGAAGCAAGAAACTTCAAATCTTCTCCTGCAACTAGCAATACTATAAGAGGGGTTGAGCGAAGCTTACTTAGCCAAACAAAGGTTTGCTAGGTTGGGTGGTTAGAAAGATTCATGGTTACAATAGGAGGTTGACAAACAAACATGGGCATCGAGGCAATGAGCTAAAGAGCGAGACTTCTAGCAATAGGCAAAGATAGTAATGATATCTGGGTCAGGTCATCTTGCATGTCGAGTCGTCGATGGGATCGTAAGACGGCTCCTCGTTCTCAACCTCGGTAGTAACCTCGTTCTCGTACTCGGTCTCGGCTTCAGGCTCTACTCAACACGAGAACACACGAGGCACGAAATCAAAC
The DNA here is from genome assembly GCA_902687465.1 of Secale cereale. Classification (NCBI taxonomy): domain Eukaryota; kingdom Viridiplantae; phylum Streptophyta; class Magnoliopsida; order Poales; family Poaceae; genus Secale; species Secale cereale. Next base: position 602,161,940 of record LR738711.1, read on the forward strand.
AAGGTGCAATGCGCAAACTACAGGATGGATGTATGATGCACTCAGGATGCACTGCAGATGCACTTAGGATGCACAACATGTCAACGTAGGAAGCACACCAGAACAACACAAGAACAAGACAATATGCTCAAGCAAGTAGGATGCAAGACAGATCTATATAGGATGCAAAACAAGGCAAGGAAGGAAGCACATAGAAACAACACAAGAAACAACAGGTTTAAATGAGGCCGGAAACTACTTAAGACAAAACTGGTAAGCCCTCATATGCATAGTTTGAAATTAGTTCAGATCTGAACAAACCTTAAGTTAAGTTGTTAAATAGCAAGTTAACATGCACCATGATAATCTACACGAAATTCTAGTCAAGTTTCATATAAAGTTTGTTTAAAACGGAGCTACGGTCTAGAAGATATGATCAAAACAAGATAAACATGGCAATGGTGCAAGATGCACCCAAACATCAAGCAAACATACTCCAAACATGTAAACAAGAAGATCTTATGAATCTACATGCAAAATCACACAAGCTTCATGTAGGGCACGCTCAAAACGGAGCAACAGACTAAAAGATACACCCGAAACAAGAAACAATGCAAAGCTGAAATTAACAGCCACATAGCAACTTGGAAGCAAGATATATATACTCTACAGCACTCAAACATGTTGACAAGAAGCATGTACATGAATTAGACATAACCTACAGCAAACAACTCCATTGGAGCAACTCCATAGGAGGCATGGATCAATAGCAACAAGCTACAACATTTTGATCGTGACACTAAAAACCTGACAGTAATATTTTATAGCAACTTGGGAGCAAGAATTAAATAAGCTACAGCAACCCAAATGAGCATGTGAGGGCATGGATGGATATACAACAACATATACAACAAAGAATGATCAATGGCCACCCCAAAACTAACATGGATATGCCTAGGGCATCAAGCAAACATAGCATCAGGATATGACGGATTCCAGACTTAGTGAAATTTCACTAAGTGTTAAAACAGTTAAGTTGGCAAGGCATTTTTGCAAGCATGTATAAGTCATCTTAAATCATAACATGGCAAATGGTTTGCACCACAGCAAAGATCACATGATGGAGAATCTAAAACATATGAGCATTCAACATGGGGGCAAACACATCAATAGCAACGAGCTCCTCAACTAGGCATCTCGTATCAAGTTACAAAACCTAACAGCCACATGCACTTTTGCAACCAAGATAAACATGGCAATATGAAATCTAACATGCATGCTATAGCAACCAACATGTAGAGCATCTCATGGTGAACATTTGGACATATCATTTGCTTCATTTGGATAAACAGGCACCAAGTTATCACATCTCAAACATGGCATGAAAATAACAAGTAGCAGCAGTTTATATCATCTAGCACTCTTGTCACGAAGATTAAGACATCTAGAAGGACTCAAACAAGCATGACACAAAGGAACAAAACGTAGTACACAACACCACTATCATTTTGACATATCATATGCACAAAACGGACAAGCATAGTAAAAGTTATTGCCATCACAATAATGCATCAGACAACAAAAGCAACAAAAGACTTAGGAAAAAAACAACCTCAGAGGTCAAAGCGGGTCGGGCCGGGTCAACGGTGGATCGGACGAAGCGGGCAGCCGGCCCGTTAGGGTTTCGAACCCGGGGCGGCGCTCTGGATTGGATTGATTCGATCGGGAACGATCCCGGCGGCGACCTCGATCCGGCCGGCGAGGAGCCCGGCGGCGAGGGCCCGGAGGAGGAGGCCGCGGGGCCGGCGGTGAAGAGCTTCGAAGGGCGGCGGCGGACTGGGGGCGAGGCCGGCGGCGGCGAGGGTCGAGGCGACCGGCGGCGGGGACGCGGCCGGCGTCGGGCGGCGGGGTGGCCGGCGTTGGCAACGGGGCGGTGGGGCGGCGGAGGCGTGGGATCTGGCTCGTTGCGGCCCGGAGCGGGCCGGAGGCGGGCTCCGCGGGGCCCGGCGGCGAAGTGGGGCTCGGGGGTGACGTGTCACGCGCGGATTGGTCCGTCCGTCGGCTGGACGTGTCCGCCGGCGGTCGGACGTGTCCGGCTCGGGGGTGGAGGGTTGGATCTAGGGTTTTTTGGATGAAAATGGCAAGGGGGGACGTTTTTATAGGCACAAGGAGCTAGGAGAGTCCAAATGGGGAGCGGTTTTTGGCCACGCGATCACAATTCGACGACCGAGATGATGGGAATGGTTGTGCTGGGTTGGTGGGCTATTGTGGAGGGGGTCTTGGGCCTCAAAGAGGAGGTTCTTTTAGCCCATTAGGTTAACCGTTGGAGTACCAAACGAACTCCAAACGCGAAGAAACTTGGCAGGCGGCCTACACGTACCCAAACAACATCGCACGACAAGTCTCACGTCATTCCGGAAACGTTACACGCCCACACACGAAAGAAGGACTCGGGGATGCCACGGGCACGTGTGAGAGCGTCGGAACTCGAAACGGACAATGGGAAGAGACGAGTGGGACCGGATGCAAGTGACAACACAAATGCAATGCAATTCACATGACAACATGACATGGATGAAATGCACACACGCACACGACAAAACGAAGAACCCGAAAAGAAGAAGAACCCAGAACGGAAATGATGAAGCCAAAGTTTATATATTGCCATATAGGGAAAGTGTTACATCTGGGGCATTACAAACTCTCCTCTACTACGAAAAGATCTCGTCCCGAGATCTAGGACTGGAAGAAGGAAGGGTACTCGGAACGAAGGTGATCTTCTCGTTCCCACGTACCTTCTCGGTCGGTATGGTGTGACCACTTAACTTTCAAGAACTTGATTGACTTGTTGCGGGTCTTGCGCTCGGTTTTTTCAAGAATAGCAACGGGGTGCTCTCGGTAAGACAAGTCTTGTTGAAGATCAATCTCCTCAAACGGAATAGTGCGTTCAGGTGTCTTGAAGCACTTGCGGAGTTCAGACACGTGAAACACATCATGAACATTAGCGAAGTTGGAAGGGAGCTCAAGTTGATAGGCTAGATCGCCTCTTTTGCCAAGGATCTTGAAAGGGCCCACGTATCTAGGAGCAAGCTTTCCTTTGATACCGAATCTTTGGGTGCCTTTCATAGGAGAAACACGGAGATAGACATGATCACCAATGTTGAAGGCCAAATCACGATGCTTGCCGTCATAGTAGCTCTTCTAACGCGACTTAGCGGCCTTGAGGTTCTCACGTATGACTTTGCACATTTCTTCGGCTTGTGAGATCAAGTCATTGCCAAGAAGTTGACGTTCACCAGTCTCGGACCAGTTGAGAGGAGTACGGCACTTTCTGCCATGGAGAATTTCAAACGGAGCTTTGCCGGCACTTGCTTGGAAACTGTTGTTGTAAGAGAACTCGGCAAATGGAAGGCAATCTTCCCACTTCATGCCAAAAGAGATGACACAAGCTCCCAACATGTCTTCGAGGATCTGGTTCACTCTCTCGACTTGACCACTAGTCTGAGGGTGAAACGCAGTGCTGAAACGGATCTTAGTGCCCATGGCAGACTGAAAGGAGTCCCAGAACTGGGATGTGAACAAACTTCCACGGTCTGAGGAGATAACTTGAGGAATGCCATGTAAGGACACAATTCTGGAAGTGTACAACTCTGCCAGTTGAGCTGCATTGATGGATACTTTGACTGGAAGGAAGTGAGCTACTTTGGTAAGCTTGTCAATCACCACAAAGAGAGAATCATTCCCTTTCTTGGACATGGGAAACCCAGTGACGAAATCCATTTCAATGTGGTCGAATTTCCACTCGGGAACATGAAGAGGTTGGAGGAGACCGGCTGGACGTTGATGCTCTGCCTTCACTCTTCTGCAGACATCACATTCATTCACGAATTGGGCAATCTCCCTTTTCATGCGAGTCCACCAGTAAGATTGCTTGAGGTCTTGGTACATCTTGGAACTTCCAGGATGAATAGAGAGGAGGGAGTCATGTGCTTCGTTCATTATGAGCTTCCTGAGATCACCCTTGGGAACCACAAGTATGTCCTCAAAGAACAAGGTGTCCTTCTCATCAATGTGATAGCACTTGTATTTGGGAGTACCCTTGGAAATACCATGTTTCACTTTCTGCACCATAGCATCACTGAGTTGGGCCTCACGGATCTGATCTTCCAAGGTAGGTGCAACTTGAAGATTTGCAAGAAAGCCTTGCGGAACAACTTGGAGGTTGAGCTTCCTGAATGCTTCACAAAGCTCAGGCTGAAACGGCTTGATAAGGAGACTGTTGCAATATGCCTTTCTGCTCAAGGCATCTACAATGACATTGGCCTTGCCAGGTGTGTATTCGATGCTTGGATCATACTCTTGGATCATCTCAACCCAACGAGTCTGGCGAAGGTTCAGGTTGGGCTGTGTGAAGATGTACTTCAAGCTCTTGTGATCGGTGAAGATGTCGACTTTTCTGCCCAACAGAAGGTGTCTCCACATGATCAAGGTGTGTACCACAGCTGCTAGCTCGAGATCATGTGTGGGGTAGTTCTTCTCACTTGGCTTCAATTGACGAGAAGTGTATGCTACAATCTTCTTGTCCTGCATTAGCACACCACCAAGTCCTTGAAGAGAAGCATCACAGAATACTTCGTATGGCTTGGACTCATTTGGAGGAGTAAGAACTGGAGCAGAGATGAGCTTCTCTTTGAGAGTTTTGAATGCCACATCACAATCCGGAGACCAGTTGTACTTGACATTCTTCTGCAGCAAGTTGGAGAGAGGCTTGGCAATCTTGGAGAAGTTCTCAACGAACCTTCTGCAATAGCTAGCAAGACCAAGAAAGCTTCAGAGTTGCTTGATGTTCTGAGGAGGTTCCCAGTTGACAATCGCTTCAACTTTCTCGGGGTTGACCGCAATACCGTCTGCAGAGATGATATGTCCCAGATACAAGACCTTATCGAGCCAGAATTCACACTTGGAGAACTTGGCATAGAACTTATGTTCATGGAGTCTGTCGAGAACCAGATGGAGGTGCTTTTCGTGATCCTCTTCATTCTTGGAGAATACCAAGATGTCATCCAGATAAACAAGCACAAATTCGTTGGTGTAGGGGTTGAAAATGTAGTGCATCATTCTCGAGAAGGTGGGTGGAGCATTAGCGAGGCCAAAAGACATGACTGTATATTCATAGGAGCCGTAGCTTGTTCTGAATGCAGTCTTGTGAATATCTTCTTCACGGATACGGATCTGGTGATAACCCATCCGGAGATCGAGCTTAGAGAACACTTTTGCTCCTTTGAGCTGCTCGAACAATTCATTGATGTTGGGGAGCAGATACTTGTTCTTTATTGTCTTCTTGTTCAATGGCCGGTAATCAACGCAAAGGCGCTCCGTGCCATCCTTCTTCTTGACAAATAAGACACCATAGCCCCAAGGAGAAGTGCTAGGCCCGATTAGACTCAAACGCTCTTGTTCATCAAGCTGTTTCTTCAACTCCTTCAACTCTTCAGGGGAAAGCTTGTACGGACGCCGGCATGCTGGCTCAGTACCAGGCTCGAGTTCAATGACGAATTCAACTTGACGATGCGGAGGCATGCCTGGAAGCTCTTCAGGGAAAACATCTTCATATTCATTGGCCACCGGAATTTGAGAGATGGCATTAATCTCGCCCTTGTCATTGAGAGAGAATAGCCTGATTGTGTTATCTCGAGAGGCGAAGATAATCACGTCTTCGTTAGGATGAGTAATCTTGACTTCCTTATTTGCACAATCAATGTGAGCATCATGCTGAGAAAGCCAATCCATCCTGAGAATAAGATCAATGTCGGAGTTGCCGAGAACAACCGAAGAAGCCAGAAAGCGGTAATCACCCATACGAATAGATACATCCGGAGCAAATATACTAGAATGCATTCGTCTCCCCAGAGAAATAACTGATAACTCCCTTGGCAAACTTTTGATGTCAACATTGTGCTTGGATGCAAAAGGTTGAGACATGAAAGAACATGATGCCCCCGAATCAAACAACACTTTAGTAGGTTTGAGGTTGACTGGAAGATTACCAAGTATCACATCTGAAGAATTCTCTGCTTGAGCTGCATTCATCAGATTCACTCTTGCTGCCTTCGGATCATGCTTGACAATAGCAGTGCTGACAGGTGGAGGAGGCGGAAGGCTCCTTTGAGTACACTTGTTTGCATAGTGACCCTTCTTGCCACACTTGTTGCAAACCACTTCTGAGAGAGGACGGTAAAAAGGAGCACTTGACTTCGAAGCTTGAAAATGATTCTTTGACTGATTGCTTGGGTTGGGTGGGTGGGAGAAAGCACGACCACCGGAATTCTTCTTGTTGTTGTTGGGAGCTCGGATGACTGGAGGAGGTGGAAGCCAAAACTTATGTTGCTTTGCGACCACTTGAGAAGAAGAGGAGGAGTGAACGGCATCTCTGATCCTCTTTTTGGAAGCTTCCATCTTGAGCTGGGCTGCCTCTTGCTTAAGTGCCATGTTATAGAATTGATCAAACTCATCAGGCTCGAACAAGGTGAGAGCTAGTTGGAGTTCATCCTTCAGACCACCACGGAACTGATAGATCTTGCTCTTGGCATCTGGGATATCTTGCTTGGCATAGCGGGCAAGGTTCTGGAACTTGACATTATATTGGTAGACAGTCATTGAGCCTTGCTTCAGGTTGCGGAATTGCTCACGCATACCCTCAATGACACTTGTTGGAATGTGATGAGAATGAAAGTCCTTGCAGAAGTCATCCCAGGAGTCAGGAGATTACACGTCCTTCTCTGGAGTCCTTGTACTGCTGCCACCAATCAGCGGCTTGGTCCTTGAGTTGGAAGGTTGCAAACTTCACATAGTCCTCGGGCCTGACGTTACTGCACTCGAAATGCTTCTTGATATCTGTTATCCAATCTTCAGCATCTAGAGGGTCCACACAGTAACTGAATGCCTTTGGTTGGTTTGCCAGGAACTGGTTGAGCGTAGCAAAGTGAGGTTGGTTGAACAAATTGCCTTGGCCTTGGTTCCCATGAGCACCCTGATTTGCTTGAATGTTCTGCATCATTTGCATAAGCATCTGGGTGTTCTGATTCGTCACTTGCATAATTTCTCTCCAGGCCTCAGACGGAGGAGGAGGGGAAGGAGGACGATCAGGAACCTCTTCACCCTGTGGGTTAGCGTTGGGAATCTTTTTAGGAGCCATCCTGAATGAGGTGACAACTATTAGCCATTGATTGAAAGAATATATAAGCTGAATCAACGGCTAGAAATTGCAACATAGTCTTGACAAGAACATTCGAACAAGAATGAACGAATGTAATCCACAGTTTAATAGTAACAACAATCTTCATGAGAAGCCACTTGTGAGAACAAAAGGTAAATAAAAACAACAAGGAGCAGATAGAACAAATACAAGATAGAAGTTTCGTTCGACATATTCGTGCTGAAAGCTTATGGAACGTGTTACAAAAGGGTTTTGCAATCCCCGGATCAGCATAGCCAAGGACCCTTTAAGATGCAACTCCCAATCGGAACAACGGCCATAAAACTACTTCACTCAATGTATAACCCCGAACTCCATATCATGCATTCGTTGAAAGAATGCCTATGAGCTACTAGATGAACCCACCTATTAATTTCCAAAAGTTTCCAGTTATGCAATCAGGTGTTGGGGATACAGGGGAAGCATCGCGCACTCAACTCTAAACCTACATCTAGTTGTATCCATCCTTCAACACATAACCAGTTTTTTCCGGAAACTGTCTACCTCGGACCTTCGAAACGCATCTACTATACAAGCTATGGCAATACTCCCGAACTACCTCCCCAGTACTGGGTGATGTCGGGGTTATCTTGCCACTAACCGCATAGGAGAGTTTTTTATGTCGGCCGTCTTAAGTATTCCAGAACTGATGCGATATATTTGTGACGACAACACCTCAGAGCTCAACTCCCCGGGACACTGCCACAACCCCTAAATGACAGGAGGCATCGAGAACAATGTTCTCGTCACAAAGACATCGGAACAATCCAAACAATACTCGCGAGATTCCTAAAAAAATTGGTGAATTTTTGAGAGTAGAAGAGACAAGAGTAATCGTCAGGAGTCCTCACCAGAGTGAAAAGAGATGACGAGCAAAAGAAATCCTACTCTCCGATATATATATATATATATAGGACTCAAAACATTTTAAGTGTGTGCCTAGACTCAACCGTCAACGATTCGATCAATCAGTGGGGGCTTCTAGGTCGGAGAAGGCTCTGAATACCAACTTGTCATGCCCAGGATGGGGCTATACCTCCTACATGTCGAGGCACAACTTAAAGGTATAAGCCCATTCTGGAATGATCTCAAGTTTGGTATCTTTGCACGACTCATGTAAAAATAGGGATGAAATTGCAAAATGATAGTTGGCTGACACTCACCACGTCACACAATACATTACATAGCAAAACATCATCCAAAAACATTACAACCCGACTACGGGTGAAGATCCAAATGAAAGATACCAAAATACATAAAAGCCACAGGTTCGAATCGCCCCTAGTAGAAACCACTACTGATCATTGGGATAGTGCACATAGTATCGGCTACGTTCTTCATCGAACTCCCAGTACAGCTCTGCGTCGTCACCTGCGTAGTCCACCATAGTCCCTGCATCTGGTGTGGTGTAGAATCTGTGAGCCACGGAGGACTCAGCAATCCCGTTCCCGGGTAGCAAAACTATCTAACCCTTGGGTGTGGAACAAGGCTGAAGAAAGATAAAAGGTTGCAGCTACACTAGCACTAGCTTACGTGTTTAGAGCGAGAATAGAAGTGCCACGAGCGTCAAAGTGATCACGAAGTGATCCTAACTAAGCACGTCAAACATAACCCCATTGTGTTCACTTCCCGATCCCCTTTCGGAAAATGACCGTCACGGTACTCACGCTGGTAGTGTGTTCTGAACATGGTGTCAAGTTTTCTACAACCGGATATTAACAAATTCCCATCTGCCACATAACCGCGGGCACGGCTTTCGAAAGTTCAAAACCCTGCAGGGGTGTCCCAACTTAGCCCATGACAAGCTCACGATCTGCGGAGTCGCAACTCCAAGGTTGGAAGGCCCGAGTATTCTCGGAATCCCGTGCTCAAGATATTCCGACATAGGTAAAACTAATCCAGCAAGACCTCCCGGCGTGCCGACATCCTGACAGTAGCCGCGCGTATCTAGTCTCAGGCTATGACCAGATGGGTGATGCTACAGGTTATACCATATACCTCGGGTTTCCCCAAGGCGGCCGTCCAGGACCCCCAGTTTGGACCAACACTCATGTGGAGCACTGGCCCGGGGTTGTTAATTAAGATCATGGGATAGCTAGTCCCTATGCAAGTTTTAGTTATTAGGCAAATGGAGTACCAATGTTGGGCCTTGTGTGACGCCCGGGTAATCATGCTACAGTAAACTCTACTAATGATGCCATGTCACCGAAGTCACCGTTGTTAATCTCACGTTAATCCAAAACCAATTCGAAATTCAAATTTAAAACAAAGTCAAATGGTAAGAATTTTAAAACATTAAAACTAAAATGTTCTGAATGTTATGAATATTGCATAGTTAATTATGATTTAGAAACCACACTTTAATAAAGTATTTAAGTGCACTGTAATAATTAAAACGTGGGTCAGAACATTATTTTAAATGCATGTTTAGATTTATAATAATGCAAACTAAATTATTTAATCACAAAACTTTTTGTGGCAGTGGTTTGATTTACAACACTAATTTAGGTACAAGTTTTGTATTATATATAGAACTAAAATAAATAGAAGATAAAAGGGAATACATAAATGAATAAAATGAAATACGAAAAAAAAAGAAGAACGAGAAAAGGCCGAAACCCCAGCCCCTCCCCACTGGGCCTTGCCTAACATGCCCAGCCAGCCGGCCCAACTGCCTCCCCCCATCTTCTCCATCGCCTGTTCACAGGAGGGGAGCGTGGCGCGCATCCCAGCCACCATGGCTGCCGATGGAGGCGTGGCAGCCATCCCACGGCCCCCCTGCGACGACAAATATCTTCCCCGAGCCCCTGGACACAAACCCTAGCCAATCCCCTCGCTCTCCCTTGCCCTCTCCCCATATATCGCGATCTGGCCCCAAAGCCTCGCCACCGCGCCGTCGTCGTCCTCGTGGTGACTGGCCTTCCCCCACCAAGCCGACGCGTCCAGGAGCTTCGCCATCGTCGTCTCCTTCGCCTACATGCTCTGAATCGAGCCGGAACAGCCCGTACGCTCGCCATCGAGCTAATCTCCGTCGCGTACACCGTCGACGTTCGTCGTCGTTGTCGCGGCTCCGGTCCACCTCCGGCCTCCCCGACCTCGTCATTGCGCTTGTGGTGAGCCCCTCCTCCGATTCCCGGCCTTTTCCCCTTCGATCCGTGCCTTTTTACGCCGCCCCTCACCATGGCCAGAGCTCGCCCGAGCTTCCGCGTACACGCGCGCCCATGAGCTGATGATGTTGCTGTCGTTACTTGCTTGCTGTTGCTACCCTCATCCGTGCGCCTCGACCCGTGGCCGCCCGTCCATCTGCCCGCCGCGGCCTGGCCGCGCCCGCCTGCTCTGCTGCCGCTCCTACGCTGCTGTCGCTCCTTGCTCCTGCTGATGGCTGCTTCTCCTGCCGCTGCTGCTCCTGTCACTGCGCCGTCGCTGCTGCCTCTTGCTACGAATGTACCCACCGCAGCCGCTCGTACACACATGCGCGCCTGCTCGCATAGCCGCAGCCGTGTTATTCTTGGCCGTCCTCGTGCGTGCCATGGCTAGCAATGGCCGCATGGCCGCATGTGCCTGTGTGTGCGTGTGTGCACAACCATGAGAACGGCTTGTGCCATTGCACATGGGGCCGGTCAAATTAGTTTAGCATTAATCAGACTAACTAACTCCCTATGACATGTGGAGCCCCCGCCACTAATTAATCTACTATACTAGAATACTTTAGTTACTGATTGTGACATGTGGGACCTTCCCATTAATCAACCAGTTTATTTAGCCATTAAATAAATACTAAGACAATGACACACGGGACCCACTTACACTGTTCATACATTGACTAGTCAATCCTTGACTTGGTCAACCCTACCCCTCCGGCCCCGTTGTCATACACTTTGGCCAGATCAGCACTATGTGACGAAAGCATTTTACTGTTTTAATTTCAAAATATAATTAAATCCAGAAATTTCAGAAAATCATAAAACTTTGTAAATTAATATAAAATAATCCGTAACTCGGATGAAAATAATTTATATATGAAAGTTGCTCAGAATTTCGATACAAATCCGAATACGCGGTCCGTTTGTCAACCACATGTCCCTAGCATAGCGAACCTGCAACTTTTCACCTCCGGTCCGTCTATCCGAAAATGACTAACACTGAGAATACCTTCCCTGATGTTTTCCATCCTCGCTAGTATCACTCAGTACCGCGTTAGGTCACACGTAGCACCGCGTTTTGCCATGTTATGCTTTGTGGTACAATTGTTTGCTTTATATTTATTGTTTCTTCCCCCTCTTCTCTCCGATAGACATCGGGACTGAGACCACTGACAGTGCCACGGTGATCGACTGCGTCGACGATGACCCCTCCTTCTCGGCTGAGCTTCCAGGCAAGCCCCCCCCCCCTTGATCACCAGATATCACGTATTCTTCTCTCTACTGCTTGCATTAGAGTAGTGTAGAATGTTACTGCTATTGAATTATCCTATTCTGTTGCATAGCCTGTCATTGTTGCTATAACCGTTGATACCTTACCTGCAATCCTAAATGCTTAGTATAGGATGCTAGTATTCCATCAGTGGCCCTACATTCTTGTCCGTCTGCCATGCTATTCTATCGGGCCGTGATCACTCGGGTGGTGATCACGGGTATATACTATTTACATACTTTACATACACATGATGATGATTCGGAGATGGGGGCTGAAGGGGCAGGTGGTTCCACACAGGTAGTGGTGGGCCTGGGTTCCCGGCAGCCCCCTGATGGTTACTTCGTGGCGGAGCGACAGGGCAGGTTGCGACCACCTAGGAGACAGGTGGGCCTGGCCCTGGTCGTTGTCCGCGGTTATTTCATAATAACACGTTTAACGGGATCTTGGTATTTGATCCGAGTCTGGCCATTTGGTCTATATGCACTAACCAGCTACGTGGGAATAGTTATGGGTACTCGACGTCGTGGTATCAGCCGAAGCCTTCTTGACGTCAGCGACTTAGCGCCGCGCGCCGGATTGGACTGGAAAGCCAACTCTGGTATTAGGAGAGGCTAGGTCTGCTTACCGGCCGCCCTCGCAACGCGCAGGTGTGCATTGGGCGATAGGCCCAGACCCCCGTGCGCTTAGGGTTTAGACCGGCGTGCTGACCTCTCTGCTGTGCTTAGGTAGGGCTGCGACGTGTTGATCTTCCGAGGCCGGGCATGACCCTGGAAAGTGTGTCCGGCCAAATGGGATCAGGCGTGCTGGGTTATGTGGTGCACCCCTGCAGGGAAGTTAATCTAGTCGAATAGCCGTGTCCCTCGGTAAAAGGACAACCCGGAGTTGTACTCTGACCTCATGACAACTAGAACTGGATACTTAATAACACACCCTTACCAGTGCCAGAGATACCTCGGTGGTTGCTCTCTCACAGGGTGATGTGCGGGAGGATCGCCGGGTAGGTTTATGCTATATAATGTTACTTGGTGAACTTACCATCTAATCCCTTCTACTGCTGCAAGACGGAGGCCGCGAGAAGCGAGGATACTTGTTACTTTCCAGCACCCTCATCTTCTGCTGCAAGATGGAGGTTACGAGAAGCGTAGTCTTCGATTGGATTAGCTATCCCCCTCTTATTCTGCTTGCCGCGGTTCAGTCCACATGTATTACCCCTTTACACAGATATCATTGCATATGTAGTGTAGATCCTTGCTTGCGAGTACTTTGGATGAGTACTCACGGTTGCTTTTCTCCCCCTTTTCCCCTCTTATTCCTTCTTCTCGGATGATGCAACCAGATTGAAGGAGTCCAGGAGCCAGAAGATCCCGATGATGTTTCTACATGGAGTTCGGCTTCAAGGAGTAGTTAGGAGGTCCCAGGCAGGAGGCCTTGCCTTTTCGATCATTGTTACTTTTGTGCTAGCCTTCTTAAGGCAAACTTGTTTAACTTATGTCTGTACTCAGATATTGTTGCTTCCGCTGACTCTTGTGTTTTCGAGCTTATGTATTCGAGCCCTCGAGGCCCCTGGCTTGTAATATAAAGCTTGTATTATTTTAATTTGTGTCTAGAGTTGTGTTGTGATATCTTCCAGTGAGTCCCTGATCTTGGTCGTACACATTTGCGTGCATGATTAGTGTACGGACAAATCGGGGGTGTCACAAGTTGGCATCAGAGCCGACTGCCTGTAGGAATCCCCCTTTCCAACTCCTTGGCCGAAGTTGAGTCTAGTCTTTGAAAAACAAATTTACTAACTTGTTGTGTGGCTTACGGGCCCACAAAACAAATGGGTAGTGTTAGGATATTTTATTCCTCTTCTATACTCTGGGACTCTGATCTCTCTTCTATTCGGGTTAAAAGATTTTACTAACTCCGACTCTAGGTTCTCGTAACTATTTCTCCCGGTGAGCCCTCATTCCAGAAGATCAACTGCTTCGTCAGAAGATTCTGAGGGTATCCCTCGATAATTTTCCGAGACCCTTGTGCTCATTGTCTTTGCAATTCACTGCCACCGATATGTCCCTATGGACATCTGCATGCTCTTTTCACTCTCATGATCATTCCTCGTTGCTCTTGTTATTACAAGATACCCGAAAGTATTCTTCGACTTTCGAGAATCCTTTTTTCTGCTGCCTTGCAGCTCCTTTTCCGCATGAATACATGTATGAGTAATTCCTCACACTTACTGGGAATTCGTTCATCCTCAGTTGTTCATGCGTTTCACAAAGGTATTCGAGACGCTATTCAATATTCCAAAATCCTCAACAACCTATTGCTCTTGAAAGTTTTACCTGCTTGCATTATGGTTAATTCCATATGTATATCAATATTTGTTAAAATTCTTTGTGATTGACTTTCTGATCATATTGATTCAATGGGTTGCAAATACTCGCAATCATCAGTCAAACTAGAATTCGTTCTTCCAGATCAGACGTCATTCCGAATGTGAGCTGGTTCTCGACCAATCAAATTGCCATCGATTGTACCCCTAAGCATATTCAACTTATCCATCCTTGATCAGAGCATTTGCTTCTGATCTCTTGATTCGGAAAACATAATTCCTTTACATTTGGTTGAATTAGTCAGTTGTTTCTATAATCTGATCTCCTTAAATTATTTCTTCTTCTGGTTGAGTATCGATACTCACATCTGATTCCTTGTGGTCCGCTAGATCCTTTTGTGGATTATTATCCGACCGTTCTGACATATCAAAACCTTGAGTTCTTCCCTTGATACATAATGCCTTTGGTAAATTGCATCCTCTGCTTGGCCAACCATGCTCTGCTTTCGAGCTTGTGTTTTTACTTTTGGAACTTGTGGTATATGATACTAAGATGCCCGATGGGTTGAACCTATGCCTTCCCCTAATCCGTGAGAACCCAAAAGTTTTCACAAGTAATACCCTTCCGGTGTTATACCGGATAAAATTCCAACACTACATTTTTATCAAAGCAAGAGGTAAATGAAACGTATGCATTGGAGAAATGGGAGTCGACCTTGAGCTTTTGTTCATGCCCATGGAAACGATGTAGACCGTCTCGGGAGCTTCTTGCAAAATGATTTTTCATCTAAATAATTCTTTTGGTGTCAATAAATTTGATCCCTTGCAGTTATGGTTTCGACCATGCTGTCCTTATTCAATATATCTGGAATAAATCCATTCCAGGCCTCATCAATTTTTGACAAGGTTAAAGTATCTACTGTCATAGGTCAATGACCTAGTTCAATTCCTATCGTGTTCTACCTTCGAGTTTTACCCTCTGATATCTCGAGGATATCATGACTTTGCACTACACCTTTTGAACTTTTGATGAGGTAATACCTTTGCTTGTCGTAATCACTCTACGGGTTCTAGGTTGCCGTCAACCGAGGACACCATTTAGTAAATCAATTCCGCTCGAAAAATTCAACACCCCTAGTAGATGTTACTGGGAAAATTTTAAACTTAATCTGGTTTATTCCTAGACTATCGGGCACACCCCTTGTTTAGATATCTTTGACTGTGCTACCTCGTCCTTCTTTGGTGCATGAATTCTTCACAGATTGAGCACAACTTACGTCGAGCTTTCAACATCTGGTTTCTTGTTCAGTAAGGCAACTTTGATTCCGAGCTTGCATCTTTTATATTGATCCATTAACTTGCCACTTCGTCATTCCCTTGCTTGTTGCCGTTGTGTGTGATTGCATCCTCTTGAAACCTCCCGGCGAATTTGTCGGACCACTTTCAACACTTTGACTTCTTCCGAGATGTCAACTGTGTTCATGATGAGGAATACTCTCCTTGCCCTTGATGATTTTTATTATCACCAGCAACACCCTTGACTTCCTTTCATCGCGGACTTGTCCCCATTATGAATATAACTTACTCTCCAGCTAGTGTTGTGTTCTGCTTGCCCATGGGAAGGATATACTCCTAATAATTGTGTGTAATCACAATTTTCCTTTCCATTTGTTTGTTTAACCTTTCTTTGTTTTACATATAATCTAAGCAGTAATAATTTTCTGCTTGTGTAAACAACTTGGTGTTCAACTCTGCCAGTAAGAACATGTTACTATTGTTCATAACATTCCGGTAACCACCGATGGACGAGAACTTTGCCTATTGGTTCGCCTCGTTCAACGAGTAAGAAAACGGTTCTCTTCGTTCCCCGTTCTTGGTACCGACATTGTTGCCAGCTTAGCTCACATACTATCCTCTGACTTGCCTTGCTTTCTGTGCAAGATGTCATCGCCCTTCCTACTCTTAACCCACATGGTGGGCCCATAACCCACAGGTTCACGGGATCGAAACCTGACTCTCCTGTACAACCGTGATTCTAATGTATTCTTTGCACTTGGCTTCGTATATGATTCACGAGCTAAATTCAACTATGTTTCATCCTGGTATCAAACACCATGTTATTCACGTTGTTCAAGCCCCATTCCCGCTTCTGTCTAGGCATCGAATGATTGCCTACCCATTTGAAACTTTGGTACCATCGTATAGTGCACTCAATGAATTCATCGAAATACTACTCGTAGGGTACTTCGTGTATCACTTTCTGAATTCGCCGTCGTATGCACAGACTTCGTGGAGATACGTTCCTCCAAAGTTTTTCCCCCTGGTCGCGTTCGTAGGACGATGGAGATCCCGAAGAAAGGATGACGACTTGATCACGATAACTTGAAGCAGATAAATGAAGACATCAACGGAAGGGGTCAACCTCTTCGAAAGGGCAGCCAAGACCCAGAAGACTCGTTAGGTTTTCGCAACCAGCACTTTCCCCCTTACTCCACCGCTTAAATCTCGGGACGAGATTTCTTGTAGTGGAGAAGAATTGTGACGCCCGGGTAATCATGCTACAGTAAACTCTACTAATGATGCCATGTCACCGAAGTAACCGTTGTTAATCTCACGTTAATCCAAAACCAATTCGAAATTCAAATTTAAAACAAAGTCAAATGGTAAGAATTTTCAAACATTAAAACTAAAATGTTCTGAATGTTATGAATATTGCATAGTTAATTATGATTTAGAAACCACACTTTAATAAAATATTTAAGTGCACTGTAATAATTAAAACGTGGGTCAGAACATTATTTTAAATGCATGTTTAGATTTATAATAATGCAAACTAAATTATTTAATCACAAAACTTTTTGTGGCAGTGGTTTGATTTACAACACTAATTTAGGTACAAGTTTTGTATTATATAGAACTAAAATAAATAGAAGATAAAAGGGAATACATAAATGAATAAAATGAAATACGAAAAAAAAGAAGAACGAGAAAAGGCCGAAACCCCAGCCCCTCCCCACTGGGCCTTGCCTAACATGCCCAGCCAGCCGGCCCAACAGCCTCCCCCCATCTTCTCCTTCGCCTGTTCACATGAGGGGAGCGTGGCGCGCATCCCAGCCACCATGGCTGCCGATGGAGGCGT
>LR738711.1:602179150-602215451 GCA_902687465.1 Secale cereale
GCGACGACAAAGATCTTCCCCGAGCCCCTGGACAGAAACCCTAGCCAATCCCCTCGCTCTCCCTTGCCCTCTCCCCATATATCGCGATCTGGCCCCAAAGCCTCGCCACCGCGCCGTCGTCGTCCTCGTGGCGACCGGCCTTCCCCCACCAAGCCGATGCGTCCAGGAGCTTTGCCATCGTCGTCTCCTTCGCCTACATGCTCTGAATCGAGCCGGAATAGCCCGTACGCTCGCCATCGAGCTAATCTCCGTCGCGTACATCGTCGATGTTCGTCGTCGTTGTCGCGGCTCCGGTCCACCTCCGGCCTCCCCGACCTCGTCATTGCGCTTGTGGTGAGCCCCTCCTCCGATTCCCGACCTTTTCCCCTTCGATCCGTGCCTTTTTACGCCGCCCCTCACCATGGCCGGAGCTCGCCCGAGCTTCCGCGTACACGCGCGCCCACGAGCTGATGATGTTGCTGTCGTTACTTGCTTGCTGTTGCTACCCTCGTCCGTGCGCCTCGACCCGTGGCCGCCCGTGCATCTGCCCGCCGCGGCCTGGCCGTGCCCGCCTGCGCTGCTACCGCTCCTACGCTGCTGCCGCTCCTTGCTCCTGCTGATGGCTGCTTCTCCTGCCGCTGCTGCTCCTGCCACTGCGCCGTCGCTGCTGCCTCTTGCTACGAACGTACCCACCGCAGCCGCTCGTACACACATGCGCGCCTGCTCGCATAGCCGCAGCCGTGCTATTCCTGGCCGTCCTCGTGCGTGCCATGGCTAGCAATGGCCGCATGGCCGCATGTGCCTGTGTGTGCGTGTGTGCACATCCATGAGAACGGCTTGTGCCATTGCACATGGGGCCGGTCAAATTAGTTTAGCATTAATCAGACTAACTAACTCCCTATGACATGTGGAGCCCCCGCCACTAATTAATCTACTATACTAGAATACTTTAGTTACTGATTGTGACATGTGGGACCTTCCCATTAATCAACCAGTTTATTTAGCCATTAAATAAATACTAAGACAATGACACACGGGACCCACTTACACTATTCGTACATTGACTAGTCAATCCTTGACTTGGTCAACCCTACCCCTCCGGCCCCATTGTCATAAACTTTGGCCAGATCAGCACTATGTGACTAAAGCATTTTACTGTTTTAATTTCGAAATATAATTAAATCCAGAAATTTCAGAAAATCATAAAACTTTGTAAATTAATATAAAATAATCCGTAACTCGGATGAAAATAATTTATATATGAAAGTTGCTCAGAATTTCGATACGAAACCGAATACGGGGTCCGTTTGTCAACCACACGTCCCTAGCATAGTGAACCTGCAACTTTTCACCTCCGGTCCGTCTATCCGAAAATGACTAACACTGGGAATACCTTCCCGGATGTTTTCCATCCTCGCTAGTATCACTCAGTACCGCGTTAGGTCACACGTAGCACCGCGTTTTGCCATGTTATGCTTTGTGGTACAATTGTTTGCTTTATATTTATTGTTTCTTCCCCCTCTTCTCTCCGATAGACATCGGGACTGAGACCACTGACAGTGCCACGGTGATCGACTGCGTCGACGACGACCCCTCCTTCTCGGCTGAGCTTCTAGGCAAGCCCCCCCCCCTTGATCAACAGATATCACCTATTCTTCTCTCTACTGCTTGCATTAGAGTAGTGTAGCATGCTACTGCTATCGAATTATCCTATTCTGTTGCATAGCCTGTCATTGTTGCTATAACTGTTGATACCTTACCTGCAATCCTAAATGCTTAGTATAGGATGCTAGTATTCCATCAGTGGCCCTACATTCTTGTCCGTCTGCCATGCTATTCTATCGGGCCGTGATCACTCGGGTGGTGATCACGGGTATATACTATTTACATACTTTACATACACATGATGATGATTCGGAGATGGGGGCTGAAGGGGCAGGTGGTTCCACACAGGTAGTGGTGGGCCTGGGTTCCCGGCAGCCCCCTGATGGTTACTTTGTGGCGAAGCGACTGGGCAGGTTGCGACCACCTAGGAGATAGGTGGGCCTGGCCCTGGTCGTTGTCCGCGGTTATTTCATAATAACATGTTTAACGGGATCTTGGTATTTGATCTGAGTCTGGCCATTTGGTCTATACGCACTAACCAGCTACGTGGGAATAGTTGTGGGTACTCGACGTCGTGGTATCAGCCGAAGCCTTCTTGACGTCAGTGACTTAGCGGCGCGCGCCGGATTGGACTGGAAAGCCTACTCTGGTATTAGGAGAGGCTAGGTCTGCTTACCGGCCGCCCTCGCAACGCGCAGGTGTGCATTGAGCGATGGGCCCAGACCCCCGTGCGCTTAGGGTTTAGACCGGCGTGCTGACCTCTCTGCTGTGCTTAGGTAGGGCTGCGACGTGTTGATCTTCCGAGGCCGGGCATGACCCTGGAAAGTGTGTCCGGCCAAATGGGATCAAGCGTGCTGGGTTATGTGGTGCACCCCTGCAGGGAAGTTAATCTATTCGAATAGCCGTGTCCCTCGGTAAAAGGACGACCCGGAGTTGTACTCTGACCTCATGACAACTAGAACTGGATACTTAATAAAACACACCCTTACCAGTGCCAGAGATAACTCGGTGGTTGCTCTCTCACAGGGTGATGTGCGGGAGGATCGCCGGGTAGGTTTATGCTATATAATGTTACTTGGTGAACTTACCATCTAATCCCTTCTACTGCTGCAAGACGGAGGCCGCGAGAAGCGAGGATACTTGTTACTTTCCAGCACCCTCATCTTCTGCTGCAAGATGGAGGTTACGAGAAGCGTAGTCTTCGATTGGATTAGCTATCCCCCTCTTATTCTACTTGCTGTGGTTCAGTCCACATGTATTACCCCTTTACACAGATATCATTGCATATGTAGTGTAGATCCTTGCTTGCGAGTACTTTGGATGAGTACTCACGGTTGCTTTTCTCCCCCTTTTCCCCTCTTGTTCCTTCTTCTCGGATGATGCAACAAGATTGAAGGAGTCCAGGAGCCAGAAGATCCCGATGATGTTTCTACATGGAGTTCGGCTTCGAGGAGTAGTTAGGAGGTCCCAGGCAGGAGGCCTTGCCTTTTCGATCATTGTTACTTTTGTGCTAGCCTTCTTAAGGCAAACTTGTTTAACTTATGTCTGTACTCAGATATTGTTGCTTCCGCTGACTCTTGTGTTTTCGAGCTTATGTATTCGAGCCCTCGAGGCCCCTGGCTTGTAATATAAAGCTTGTATTATTTTAATTTGTGTCTAGAGTTGTGTTGTGATATCTTCCAGTGAGTCCCTGATCTTGGTCGTACACATTTGCGTGCATGATTAGTGTACGGGCAAATCGGGGGTGTCACACCTTGCTGGAAAAGGTTTAGCGCTAAGCGGGTTATCGAGGGGGTCCCATAACCCCAACCATGTTAGGAACGCATAATCAAGGAACATAACACCGGTTTATACGGTTCCTAGGGCGGCATGAGTGGAACAAAACACCAAGCAAGAGGCTTAGCCTTCCACCCATTACCAATATATAGATGATTTAGTTTAAGAGTTTATATAGTGTGATATCCCAACAATACTTCAACATGAAGCAAGAAACTTCAAATCTTCTCCTACAACTAGCAATGCTATAAGAGGGGCTGAGCGAAGCTTATCTAGCCAAACAAAGGTTTGCTAGGTTGGGTGGTTAGACAGATTCATGGTTACAATAGGAGGCTGACAAACAAACATGGGCATCGAGGCAATGAGCTAAAGAGCGAGCCTTCTAGCAATAGGCAAAGATAGTAATGATATCTGGGTCAGGTCATCTTGCCTGTCGAGCCGTCGATGGGATCGTAAGACGGCTCCTCGTTCTCAACCTCGGTAGTAACCTCGTTCTCATACTCGGTCTCGGCTTCCGGCTCTACTCAACACAAGAACACACGAGGCACGAAATCAAACAAGGTGGAATGCGCAAACTGCACGATGCATGTATGATGCACTTAGGATGCACAACATGTCAACGTAGAAAGCACTCCAGAACAACACAAGAACAAGACAATATGCTCAAGAAAGTAGAATGCAAGACAGATCTATATAGGATGCAAAACAAGGCAAGGAAGGAAGCACAGAGTAACAACACAAGAAACAACAGGTTTAAATGAGGCCGGAAACTACTTAAGACAAAACCGGTAAGTCCTCATATGCATAGTTTGAAATTAGTTCATATCTGAACAAAACTTAAGTTAAAGTTGTTAAACAGCAAGTTAACATGCACCATGATAATCTACACAAAATTCTAGTCAAGTTTCATATAAAGTTTGTTTAAAACGGAGCTACGGTCTAGAAGATATAATCAAAACAAGATAAACATGGCAATGGTGCAAGATGCAACCAAACATCAAGCAAACATACTCCAAACATGTAAACAAGAAGATCTTATGAATCTACATGCAAAATCACACAAGTTTCATGTAGGGCACGCTCAAAACGGAGCAACGGACTAAAAGATACACCCGAAACAAGAAACAATGCAAAGCTGAAATTAACAGCCACATAACAACTTGGAAGCAAGATATATATACTCTACAGCACTCAAACATGGTGACAAGAAGCATGGACATGAAGTAGCCATAACCTACAGCAAACAACTCCATTGGAGCAACTGCATAGGAGGCATGGATCAATAGCAACAAGCTACAACATTTTGATCATGACACTAAAAACCTGACAGTAATATTTTATAGCAACTTGGGAGCAAGAATTAAATAAGCTACAGCAACCTAAATGAGCATGTGAGGGCATGGATGGATAGACAACAACATATACAACAAAGAATGATTAATGGCCACCTCAAAACTAACATGGATTTGCCTAGGGCATCAAGCAAACATAGCCTCAGGATATGATAGATTCCAGACTTAGTGAAATTTCACTAAGTGTTAAAACAGTTAAGTTGGCAAGGCATTTTTGCAAGCATGTTTAAGTCATCTTAAAGCATAACATGGCAAATGGTTTGCACCACAGCAAAGATCACATGATGGAGAATCTAAAACATATGAGCATGCGACATGGGGGCAAACACATCAATAGCAACGAGCTCCTCAACTAGGCATCTCGTAACAAGTTACAAAACCTAACAGCCACATGCACTTTTGCAACCAAGACAAACATGGCAATATGAACTCTAACATGCATGGTATATCAACCAACATGTAGAGCATCTCATGATGAACATTTGGACATATCATTTGCTTCATTTGGATAAACATGCACCAAGTTATCACATCTCAAACATGGCATGAAAATAACAAGTAGCAGCAGTTTATATCATGTAGCACTCTTGTCACGAAGATTAAAACATCTAGAAGGACTCAAACAAGCATGACACAAAGGAACAAAATGTAGTACACAACACCACGATCATTTTGACATATCATATGCACAAAACGGACAAGCACAGTAAAAGTTATTGCCATCACAAGAATGCATCAGACAACAAAAGCAACAAAAGACTTAGGGAAAAAACAACCTCAGAGGTCAAAGCGGGTCAGGCCGGGTCAACGGTGGATCGGGCGAAGCGGGCGAACGGGCAGCCGGCCCGTTAGGGTTTCGAACCCGGGGCAGCGCTTTGGATCGGATCGTTCCGATCGGGAACGATCCCGGCGGCGACCTCGATCCCGCCGCGAGGAGCTCGACGGCGAGGCCGGCGAGGAGCCCGGCGGCGAGGGCCCGGAGGAGGAGGCCGCGGGGTCGGCGGTGAAGAGCTTCCAAGGGCGGCGGCGGACTGGGGGCGAGGCCGGCGGCGGCGAGGGTCGAGGCGACCGGCGGAGGGGACGTGGCCGACGTCGGGCGGCGGCGTGGCCGACGCCGGCGACGGGGCGGCGGAGGCTGACGCGCAGAGGCGGAGGCGCGGGATCTGGCCCGTTGCGGCCTGGAGCGGGCTCCGCGGGGCCCGACAGCGAAGTGGGGCTCGGGGGTGATGTGTCACGCGCGGATTGGTCCGGCCGTCGGCTGGACGTGTCCGCCGGCGGTCGAACGTGTCCGGCTCGGGGGTGGAGGGTTGGATCTAGGGTTTTTTGGACGAAAATGGCAAGGGGGCGTTTTATAGGCACATGGAGCTAGGAGAGTCCAAATGGGGAGCGGTTTTCGGCTACGCGATCACAATTCGACGACCGGGATGATGGGAAGGGTTGTGCTGGGTTGGTGGGCTGTTGTGGAGGAGGTCTTGGGCCTCAAAGAAGAGGTTCTTTTAGCCCACTAGGTTAACCGTTGGAGTACCAAACAAACTCGAAACGCGACGAAACTTGGCAGGCGGCCTACACGTACCCAAACAACATCGCACGACAAGTCTCGCGTCATTCCGGAAACGTTACACGCCCACACACGAAAGAAGGACTCGGGGATGCCACGGGCACGTGTGAGAGCATCGGAACTCGAAACGGACAACGAGAAGAGACGAGTGGGACCGGATGCAAGTGACAACACAAATGCAATGCAATGAACATGACAACATGACATGGATGAAATGCACACACGCACACGACAAAACGAAGAACCCGAAAAGAAGAAGAACCCAGAACGGAAATGATGAAGCCAAAGTTTATATATGGCCATATGGGGAAAGTGTTACATCTGGGGCATTACAAGCAGGCACTGCTCGACTCCTACTGCTCTGTCCGTGAGACCTGCCTCGCCCGGTGGCGGAACCGCTTGCGGGTGGTGGATGTGGCGGTCGCCTACAAGGAGAGCGACGACGCAGGCTAGGCGGTCTTCAGCGAGACTAACAACGAGGAGGAGGATGTCATCGATTCCACTCCCCGCCATGGCGGCCTTGAAACCAACACGTCCGCGGGCGCCGTCGGCAGCGAGGAAGAGTAGTGCATGGTAGGTCGCCTATGCTCTGTCCCAGGAAGGCCGCCGCTCCTCCCCTCCCGTCGATGCCAAGCTTGATGGGCTCACCATCTTCAGTCGATTACTCGCTTGGCACTGATGTGGAGTCAGACAACTTCACTTCGCGGGCCTCCGGAGTCTGAGGTTGCAGAGGCGGAGCTCGAGAGCGCCAAGGCGGAAGTGGAGACGATGATGCTTCGGTTCTCGAGGGTGATGACTGGACACGGGGAACGGGCGCCGACGACCATTTAGATTATTTATTTATTATACCTCTAGAGTCAGACTAGCAATGTTTTGATGTAAATATAATGAAATTCATCATGTTTATATGAAATCCAGTCTTATTTTTGCATGAATTTTATCTAATTTATTTAAAAAAGTTTGAAAATGTATGCGGCTATGGTTGGGTGGCTACCTCCCGCAGCCATATCCATGGACTGATCCCCTATCCATGGACGGATGTGGGTGAAAATTTACGGGTTGTCGTTGGAGATACACTTTTTTAGCATAATAACGTTATTCATCAAATGATAGCCAGATCGTTTACAAAAAGGTGAAGAACAAAGTCAGGGATGTTCGTTTCCCATACTTCAGACTTTCTCATGCTAATACAATGTTTTGCTAGAGCATCCGCTACTGAGTTCGCCTCTCTGTTGCAATGATCAAAGGAAACGTGAGCAAAGTCCATAGTCATTAGGGAGCACTCCACTATTATAGGCACTATCGTTCCCATATAAGCATGGGGATCTAAAATTGCCTCGAAAGCACTTGCGCTATCAGATTCTATTGCCAGCTTAGTGCATCCCAAGTTTGCAGCTAAATTCAGTCCACACCGGATAGCAATCATTTCTGCTTCTTCTATGGTAGGCACATGGGGTATCAACTAAGTAGCTGCGCCTAAGAACTGACCTTGATCATTACGTGCTATGACTACGCATGAACCTAAGAGATTATCCGCAAGAAAGGATGCATCAACATTTATTTTTACCACTACTACTTCCGGTTTCTTCCATACCTGGTTACTCTTTCGAACAGTTTGGTTTGGAGTATTCGCTCGTACGAAATTTTTAGCTAGCACCCAGATTGACATCGCAGCTTGTTCTATTGACAGTACAGTTTCCCCTTTCGTATAAAGTCTCCTTTGCCACCAAATGAACCACATGGCCACCAACAAGAATTCTGGTGTAGCTATGTCATGCACCGTCAAATGTACCTGGAAAAGGGAGTCAAGATTAACCGAGCCAGAGCGATCCTGACAGACCACCTTATCTATCTTGGTCGATAACTCCAACTCTTCCCAGATTGCATATGCTCGAGAACAACTAAACAGGCAATGTTGGATGTCCTCCATTCCAATACTGCAGAGCGGGCATCACGGAAGTAGAGGTATATGCCGGCTGGCCAGCACCCCATAACAAGGCAAAACTCCCTTCAGAACTTTCCAGGCAAAGTGTTTAACTTTCCCTAGTAACCATAACTTCCACAGGTCTTTCCATACACCATTGTCATTAGCACTACCTTGGCTACACCAATTGAAGTGGCATCCAAACTGATGTTCAAATTCGATATGATATGCTGATTGCACTGAAAACGTTCGAGACCTTGTATGATGCCAAGCTACAAAGTCTTCCACTTCTTCCACATTAAGATGAATTTGTAGTGTTCTATGTGCATCGACAGGCGAGAATACATTCCGGATAAGGTCCTCACCCCATTGACCCATATGGGGATCAATTATCTCCTGTACTCTTGTTAAAATGATGCCACCTCGAGGTGTAATTAGCTTCCTGGTTGCACTTGACGATATCCATGGATCTTCCCACAAATTGATATGTGAACCGGATCCTACACGCCAGATACAACCCCTCTTAAAAGTTTGAATTCCTTCAACAATGCTTTGCCAACTAAACGGAGCTCCTTTCTTTGGACCAGCTTTTAAGATATCTCCATTGGGGTAATATTTTGCACTCAAAAGTCGTGCACACATTGAATCAGGGTTTTGGAGTAGTCGCCTACACTGCTTTGCTAACATAGCTTAAAGTTGTGAAGGTCCCGGAACCCCATACCACCCCTTCTCTTTGGTACACACATTTTCCACCAAGCAAAGCAATGCATTTTCCTCTTTTCGTCTCCATCTCCTCACCAAAAACCCGATATTTCATCGGTGATTCCTTTTGACAGTTTGAACACAGACATAGCATATGATGGGATTGCTAGCGCTACTGCTTTAATCAGAATCTCCTTACCTTGTATGGAGAGGATCTTTTCTTTCCAACCCTTTAGCCTCTTACATACTCTGTCCACAAGGTGCTGGAAATAGTCACTCCGATCAACACCAAACATTGTTGGTAGGCTGAGATATTTGTCTGACAAAGCTTCAGTTAAGATGTCCAATATAGCACAAACATTTTCCCTATCATTTACTCTAGTATTTGCGTTGAAGAAGATACTAGATTTTGGAGTACTTACAGGCTGGCCTGGGCTTACAATACGTTTTAAGGATCTTCTTCAAAGTTGTTGCATTTTGATTTGTTGCATTCATTAGGATCGGACAATCATCTACAAACAAAAGGTGTGAAATAGATGGGGCATTTCTAGATACTTTCACCCCTTCCAAACCACCGACTTCTTCCTCAAAAGACAGCATACTGGAGAATCCTTCAGAACAGATCAAAAATAGATATGGGGATAACGGGTCACCCTGTCTCAGCCCCCGAGATGGCATGAACTCCTCTGTTTCAGTAACATTAAATCTAATCCTGTAAATCACCGAAGAGACACACTCCATGACGAGCTCAATCCACTGTGCGTGAAATCCCATCCTTTCTATCATCGTTTGCAAAAAGCCCCATTCTACTGTGTCATATGCTTTCAACATATCCATCTTAACTGCACATATTCCATTAGCTCCAAGGGTTTTCTTATTTATTGCATGAAAACATTCAGAAGCAACCGCACATTGTCAGTTATTAGCCTGCTTGGCACAAATGCACTCTGAGTTGGGGAGATTACCTCAGGCAGGATTTTCTTCAATCTATTAGCTAGCATTTTCGAGATGACCTTATAAACCACATTACTTAAGTTTATGGGCCTAAACTGGGTTATCATCTCACGGCTATCAACCTTCGGGATCAACACCACAATTGTGGAATTCCACCCATCTGGGATCTTTCTGTTGTTGATTGCTTCAAGCACTTCCTTAGTGAGTTCCTCACCTATAATATGCTAAAAGCGCTTAAAGAATATCGCATGGAGACCA
This sequence comes from Secale cereale, assembly GCA_902687465.1. Lineage (NCBI taxonomy): Eukaryota > Viridiplantae > Streptophyta > Magnoliopsida > Poales > Poaceae > Secale > Secale cereale. Next base: position 602,189,259 of record LR738711.1, read on the forward strand.
TCAGGGCCGGGGGCCTTCATGTCTCCTATTTGGAATAATGCTTTCTTCACTTCCTCCTTGGTGTAAGGAGCTATCAGCAGAGTATTCTTTTCTTTTCTTTTTGCGGGGGAAATAGCATTGTATTACTCAATCACAACATCCTTACAATCATTCAAAGCTATCTCTTCTACTTCAACTGGACCAGCACCTTTCCAGGTCATGGTTCTACCTTGGGTTCTAGCAAACCTAGCTAAGCTATCACTAGCTCTATTTTGAGTTCTCACGACATGAGAAATACAAGTATTCCGAAGACTCATCAGGTATTTTATTCCTCTAGCAATTGAAGAGTAAACAGGTCGATCCATGTCCGAGCACGATATGAGAGAAACTGCCTCAAGGGAATCCAACTCCAGAGCGACAGGCATATCACTGCGCTGTAAGGCAAGGGATAGACCCTCCATACACGCACAATGTTTCGCCTCCAGGGGGTCTCTGCACGAATATAGGGCCCTGCATGCAGAAAAGATAATAACTCCCTGATGATCACGCAAAATCATACCAGCGCCTGCTGCATCTGAATCCACAAAGGAATCGTCAGAATTCAGTTTACAGCACCCCGGCTCCGGTAGACTCCATTTTACTTCATCTTGAGCAACAAAGTTTTTGCCCCTTCTAGCAGGCTCTCTCCACTCAATATGTGATTTGCCTTTAGCTGGGTCAGAGTGTGGATTTTGCTTGAGGCCGATCAATGACTCCAAGTAGCTACGCATAAATCTTACCGAGGCTTCCATGTGTGGTGCAGGCTTAGCATGTACCAGCTCATTCCGAACGTACCAGATCCTCCAAAAGAGCATCAATATCATTGTGCGTTCTAGATCAGTAAGAGGACTGAAAAAGTGGATCAGCCATTCTTTCCCATTATTGTGTATTGATGTAATATAAAGGAGCTTCCACACCTTGGCCATGGCCAAAAAATAGATCGCGCCCAAACTGACAACGAACAAAAGGATGGTAATTATCTTCCTCTTCTATCCCACACACCTGGAAAATGCTTGAAGTTTCGAGCCCAATTCTATGCTTCCTCTGCCATGTGGGCAGTGCATCAATAGACAAGCTCCAAGCAAAATGCTTCACCGAAGGAGGGGCATCACACTTCCATATGAAGTCCCAGCAAGGGCGACTTCCCGATGGCGAGGAGCTGGATGCTGCAGCAGTACTACGGAAAGCCTCATCAAAAGCCAACGAGTAAGCCGACTTAACTGTAAAAATCCCATGCCTACCAGGTCCCCAAGCGATCACATCTCCCTCCAATCTGTGTGAGGATCAAATCTTCATTATTTCATGCACATCAGCAGCGATAAAGTATTCACTGAGAAGTTCTACATTCCATGAACCATTTGTGTTTAAGAGACCGGATACAAACCGAATGCGGCATCTCCCTTGTGGGGAAATCGGCTTGTAAGAGAAAGGTCTTGGGATCCAACTGTCCCGCCAAACCCTTATACTTGACCCATCTCCAACTCTCCAAAGTAGCCCTTCTTCAATAACTCCAAACCGTGGCATATAGCATGCCATGATGATGATCCATTCCCCACAAAAACAGTATCTTCCAACTTGTCGTTTGGATAGTATCTCGCTTTTAAAACCCGAGCACAAAGACTACCTGGCTTGGTTAGTAACCTCCAAGCCTGTCTAGCCAGCAAGGCTTGGTTAAACATTCTGAAATCACGAAAACCGATTTCTCCCCTGTCCTTAGGCTGCATGAGATGATCCCAACCCTTCCAATGTACCTTCCTCTTGCCCTTTGTCGATCCCAGTGAAAATTCCGCACCATGCGTGTAAGATCATCACAAACCGAGAACGGTAACTTGAAGATGCCCATAATGTAAGTTGGGAGTGCTTGAGCAACCGACTTAATCAACACCTCTCTCACCGGCTGCGCCAGTAGACCATCGCCCCACTGTATCAACCATTTTGTGAGATGCGTCTGCAAATTCTGAAAATGCCCCTTCGACATACGGCCCTCCGGAGTTGGAAACCCCAAATATTTTTCCGAAAAGTGAAGATTGGTAACTTGTAGAACTGTCCTTACTTCCTCCTGCACCGCAATAGGACAAGCTTCACCAAAAAAGATGGAACACATGTTGAAGTTCAAGCTCTGGCCCGTCGCTGTGCCATATATATCCAGCACCGCTTTAACCTTCTGTGCTTGTACCTTTGAAGCCTCAAAAAACAGCAATGTATCATCAGCAAACAATAAATGAGAAACACCCGGTCCTCTTCTAGAAACCTTCACAGGCGTTATATCACCCGTTGCCACTTTACTTTTAAGTAAAGCTGACAGACCATCTGCCACAAGCAGAAATAAGAAGGGTGAAAGCGGGTCTCCTTGCCAAGCCCACGCGTCGGCGCAAACGAATCCAAGGGGGTTCCATTAAGTTCGACAGAATATCTCACCGACGTGACGCACGACATTATCCAGTCAACCCATCGCTGAGAGAAACCTAACTTTTGCATCATTTGCCTCAAGAAGACCCAATCCACTCTATCATATGCTTTTTATAGATCCAGTTTGTAAGCAAAAAAACTTTTTGTAGGATCCTTTTCCTGCTTGATGTGGTGAATGCACTCAAAGGCTACTAGTGCATTGTCCGTGATCATCCTGCCCGGGATAAAAAACACTTTATTCAGGAGAAATGAGATCATCCAGTAGAGGCCTCATCCTGTTCACTAGGCACTTAGAGATGACTTTATAGATCATGTTACACAAGCTGATAGGTCTGTAATCCGTAGTTTTAACAGGGTTGGAAATTTTGGGAATAAGTACAATAGAGGTAGAGTTTACCCCCTCTCGCATAATACCCGTACTGAAAAAATCCCTCATCGCTGCCAAAACTCCCTCCTTGAGAGTGCTACGTTGAAAATATCTAGCAGGGAAGCCATCCGGACCCGGAGCTTTTAGTGGTCCGATTTGGAACAAGGCATCCGAAATCTTTTTATCTGTGAAGGGTGCACATAATTTAGCATTGTCCTCCTCGGTCACCACTGAGTCGATTAGCACAAGGATAGGGGCAACATTTAGCGAGGAGACGGCTATAAAAATGTCATAAAAGTAATCATTACCCAACAGCCGCATAGAAGCAAGGTCGGAGTGAATTACTCCAACGCTATCAGTAAGCTCTCGAATTTTGTTCTTCCTCGCCCTACAGACTGCTTTACTCTGGACATATTTTGTATTTCTATCCCCTTCGTTCAACCACGTGATCCGTGATCGTTGCAACCAAAGCCTCTCCTCCTGATACAATAGTTCATTCATTTTATCGGTCACTCTTGAAATATCTTGGTGATCCGCATTCATATGCATCAACTCCTCCAGCTGAGTGCGCGATTGGCTAACTCCCGTGTGATATTGCCAAAAAAATTGCTCCATAGCCTGAGAGATGACATTGTCTTAGACAACGCATCCCGCAACTATGACATATTTCGCACAACCCCCACTGCTTCCCATGCATTTTTTATCACCTCCGGCAGCGCCATATCTCGCTCCCAAAACAGCTCATACCTCCTCTGCTTCCCGACGTTCGGCCCCGGATCGGCCGATCCCTTTAAGAGAATAGCCAGGTGATCCGAACATGGAGAGGGGACATGCAATACAGAAGCGTACGCAAACAAGTTTCTCCATGCATTAGTGGCTACAGCCCTATCCAGCCGAACCTTCACATTGCCCCCTCCTCCCCTCTTATTATCATATGTGAAGGGAACCCCAACAAAGCCCAAGTCTACTAGACCACAAGCTTCCAAAGTGTCCCGAAAAGCAACCAGTTGTGGCTCCGCACGCGGTGTAGCTGATAGATGCTCAAAGTCCCACATGGCCTCATTGAAATGACCAACAACTAGCCAAGGCAAATCGTTCGAGGCTTTTAGTTGCTCGAGTTTTGACCACATGATATCCTTGTTCTCTACCCGGGGTTCGGCATAAATACATGTGATTCTCCATTGAGCAGCCCCCTCCTGAACACGGACGAGGGCATCAATATAGTGCCCCTCTTTATCCAGAACCTCCACCTCATAAGTCTCATGCCAAAATAACGCTAAGCCACCACTCATGCCATTATTGTCGACTCCAGCAAAACCCTTCAAACCAATCCTCCCACGCACCTTTTTCATTTTTTCTGCCTTCTGTCTTGTTTCACACAAAAACACCAAACTGGGGGAATGCGACTGACAAATAGTCAATAGTCTCTGTGTCAGTGTTAAAAAGACTCTAGAAATACTCAAGAATCAAGGGCTTGAGGCTATCATTACCCTCAACTCGAGTATTATTATTATTATTATTCAATCTCTTAATTAAATTACGACGTCTACACGTCGAGGCAAACTTATTGGAAAAACTTGTATTGCGATCGCCACGACGCAACCAGTTTGCATGCCCGTGTTGTGCAGAATAGATCTCCTTCTGCTCGAGAAGGTTTTCAATCAGCATAGTGAGATCTTGTTGTTTTGCCTTTATCTCTGTATCATACGGACGTTTCATAAGCAACTCAAGCTCCTGTTCAGCTGCTTGCAGTCTGTATCGCGGTCCCTTCAAGACCTTACGATCCCACGCATGAAGCTCTTTGTGAACGGCATTTAGCTTCTCCTTGGCTGTAGGGCAAAGGCCTTGAGTAACAGCCTTCAGCTATGCCGTTTTAACAATCTCTTCGAATGCTTCTTCTGCAAGCCATCGCGCCTCAAACTTGCGCCTGGTACTAAGGCGCTCCGCTGCCACTCCGGCCAAGTACTCGGTGTCTAGGCAAATTGGTCTGTGATCCGACTTGACCATCTCCAAATTACTCAATCCACATAAAGGATGCATCTCCATCCACTCTGCATGTTGGAGATACACAGCATGTTGTCGCCGCCTCTGACTCCGTCACTCGCTCTCTGCACATGGGCATGGCATGGTGAAAGGTCTCGGGCATTCAAACCTCAGCGTGTCCGTCCTGCCCGCCCATACTTTCTCTCCGTCCAGTTCACCCCTATTGAGTATAATGTTTATTAGGAAAGAAGAGATCGACTAGGATTTGTTATGTCTTGTCTTCTACTCCAAGTAGATCATTGTACTCCTATATATATGCCCACGAGGCTCAAGCAATACAATCAACTATTCCACCAAACATCTCCCTTCTAACATGGTATCAGAGCCAAGAGGTCTTGAGTTCAAGACCTGGCTGGCGCAATTAAATTGCATCCCACTTTGGGTCCATGTTTAGGCCTGAGGGAGCCACACGTGAGGGGGAGTGTTGACGTATAATATGCTGCCTAGTCTCTTCCATCAGATCGGTCTTTTGGTTGCATTGGCTAAAGCGTGCACTTCTACATTCCCTCTCTCACTTCTACATGGTATCTATCGCAAGTCGATCCTAAACCCTAGCCGCCACCGCTTCCACACCCGCGCGCCGCCCCCGGGGCGGTCGGCCTCCATGATCGCCGCCGGGGGCCGCGCCGCCCGTACCTAGGGTTCGTCCGCCGGCCGTGTTGGTCGGCTGCCCTAGAGAGTCTTTTTTTTCCGAGCCCTTGCTCCGGATTTTTTCGCTCTCTCACCGGTCGTTTTGATCGGCGTTTTTCTTTTTGGTTTTCCGATCTAATCTTGATCGGTTTGCGTCGCCCACCGCCGCCGTCGATCCCATGCGCCTCTACTCCGACCCCGACACGACCAGCCGGCCTCTCCTTCGACCCGCGGCCACGTGCGCCGGGGCGGCCCGACCGGGCCAGCCGCCGTCCGTGCGTCCGTCCGCCCGTCACCCTGCGCCGGCCCTCACCGCCCTGCTCCGACCGGAACACCTGCATCGCCCCGACCCGGCGGCCTCGCGCCATGCGACGGCCAATCATAGTCGTCGCTCGCGCGCCGGCCCGCCCATCGATCCACGTCACCCGCCTCCGCCGCGTCTGCACGGCGGCCCGGCGGTCTACCTCGCCGGCCTCGTCCTCGACTGCATCAGGCTCGTCGTCTGCGTCAACTCGGGCGCCGTTGCTCCGTTGGTCGCTCGGGCCTCGCTGCCCGGGCGCCGGCACTCCTTTGGCAGTCCGGGTGTCGGCGCTGAGGTCCCGTTCCATCCGCCGTCGCCGGCCTCATCCAGGACTCCGCCGCCACCACGCCTCCATCGAGCGGCGTCCCCGACCTCGTGCGCGATCGGCTTGATCACCCGCTCGCCGCCGCGATCCGCCTCATCTACGCCGCGCAATCGACCTGGCCCGTCGGTCACGCGCGCCTCCGCAGGTCCCGTGAAGATCATCCCGAGTACTGCGCGCCTCTTCGCCGATCGAGCATCGGGCTGCCGCTGCGTCGCCCCCGTGGTTCTCCTCGCGGCTACATCGACTCGTGCTTCACCGCTGCGTCATCCCTTCGGGCCGTAGTGCTGCGATACGCAGTCCCCGCCGCCACCCCGAGGCCGTCCCCGCGGTTGCACCGACTCGCGAATCGCCGTTGCGTCGCCCATTCGGGCCGCAGCGTCGCAGCCCGCGGTCCCAGCCGCCGCCCCGAGGTCTTCACGCCGTCGCCCCGACCCACCTGCCGCCGCTGCGTCGCCCCTTCGGGCTGTAGCGTCGCGGCCCGCGGTCCACTCAGCTGTCACCGCGCGTCGACCTTCCGTGGTATACGCCGCGCCGTCTCCCTTGGCGCGGGAATGCCACCGTCCGCGCCGGTCTTCGTCACGCTGTCAGGGTTTTTCGCCTACTTCGAGCACCGCCGCCGCAAACCTAACCTAGCCACCGCCGCCGCCGTGAGGCCGCCGCCGCCGCTCTTCTTTGGCTGCCGCCGCCGCTACCTTCGTAGCCGCCGCCGTTGCCCGTCCACCCCCTTCGTCTTCGTCCAAGCACCAGCCCGTCGCCAGCGTCGCCGTCATCTACCCCGACCACTTCGTCTACTCCGACCACCGTTGGTGACGTCGGCCCCGCGCCGATGGACGCCGCAATCGTCGTCGAGTTCTTCTCTGCTGGCCCCTCCGACTTCTCCGACATGGCGTACAGCTCGTGCAGGTCCCTCGTCTACGCATGCCCAGTGCTGGCAACACCGATGCGTGCTTTCATCCACGACGTGTCCCCGGGCCTGGCAAGCCTGGTCGGCGCTTCGTCAACTTCATCTTCGTCCGTCTACGCATGCCCGGTGCTGGCAACACCGGTGCGTGCCTTCGTATACGATGTGTCCCCGGGCTTGGCAAACCCGCCGCGACGCGTCGTCAACAACATCTTCTTCCCGGCGCACCACTACTTCAACACCACTGCGCCCATACTAACTCAGCGCCTCCTTGCGCCCGCGGCTCCTCGGCGACTTCCTCGACACCGGCTACCCCGACTCGACATCGACCACGGCATTCTTCGCACGGCTATCTCGACCACGGCTCCACCACCCTACGCTCTCGGCTACATCGACAAACGGCACAAAGGGCTACCGCCTACTTGAGCAACCTCGTCGGTTTCCACTCCAGCCACGACTCCGCGATGCGTCGACCGTTCTGACTATGGGGGGGTGTCCGTCGGCTTGCCTTCGGATTCTTCTCCAGTCTCATCGTCTGCGTCGCTACTGTTGTGACTGCGGGGGATGTTGAGTATAATGTTTATTAGGAAAGAAGAGATCGACTAGGATTTGTTCTGTCTTGTCTTGTACTCCAAGTAAATCATTGTACTCCTATATATATGCCCACGAGGCTCAAGCAATACAATCAACTATTCCACCAAACATCTCCCTTCTAACAACCCCTTTCTGGTTTTGTACTCAACTTAATTGTGTACTCCAAATAAGAGATCGATGACCCATGCCCATGTGCCACCGGCCAGGAAATGAAGCGCATGCATGCATGCACCAGGACCAAGCAGCCACCCCACATTAACTGCATGCGATCTTGCACGAAATAAATCGTCTGTATCGTCTACTCCCCTCAAAACTAAGGGCGGGCTTAGAACCTCGATACAGAGTACTCCCTCCGTCCGGTGAAGGTACATCTAGAAATTTTAGAATAAATTATGGAGTTGAGTAAAAATGCATTGGAAAGGTGCAAGCCATCATCTCTCTTCTCTTTAATTATCCAACCTCCAATGAGCTAAGTGCATGTAAAAATTAAGAAGATCATGTGTAGATTGTTATTGGTCTTGATTACCGTGTGATGAGAGAAAAGTATTTTTCCAACTTTAAAGTGCATCGGAAAGATAGAAATACACTCTTTTGTGGACAAATTTTGGAACTAGATGTACACTCTTTACTGGACGGAGGGAGTATACCTATATCTTACCGGTCGCTGAGCAATTTACATCTAAAAATGAAACAACGAGCCGAGGCGTATAAACAATGAGTATTATTTATAAGTGTATTCAAAAAAAAAAAACGGGTTTCCAAACAGGACCTAAGTAGAGTAGGCAAGTACGTATATTGTTGGTTCTCTTCAAATATGACATAACCTAGGAGGATCCCAGATCCAAATAGCCGACCAAGCATTTGGCGGCGGCACAGCAATTTTCTACACATCTTTTTCTTCAAGAATCAGCACAGAATATACTACTCCGGCAGCAGGTCGCGGAATCTCGCCCGATATTAAAAAACATTTTTACTCGTCCCATCTTCCTCACATGGAGGCGCTCGGTCGGTATGATCGACGTAGCCACAAGATTAATTTACCCAGCGACGGACAATAATTAGCGAACATACACAGGGGAAAGGCATCGTTGGCGTCCAGGTGCTCCGACTTCGTCTCGTCCGACGCCTTTCATCTTCTCTCCCTGGTACAGGAGAAGTGTTTTTTCTTTTCCTTTTCCTTTTTGAAACCAACCGCTTTGGATTGTTGTTCACAAGGAGTAGTGACAAATCGGATGTGGTAGCGGCGAGAAAACATAATGGGACAAAAAAAAAAGGTGTAACTATCCACAATTATAAAACGCTACAAGTCTGAGCTCACAAACTGCATAAGTAAATCAACTGATTCGCTGTGCTCACCTTTTGAACCATTGCTTTTGTACGGTGGTTGCAATGTGTTAGCGGGCACGAAACTCTGGATAATTCTCCCTAATCCCTAGAAGAAGGGCCTCAAATATTAAGGATCTTGGTGCGCTTAAACCTCTTATTTTCTGAATCCTTCGGAGACTATCCGAAAGAAGCTAGAAAAAAATTTGCTGGGGTCATGTCTATGGCAGTGGGGTCATCTTCAATAAATATGGGAGTGGGGTCATCTTCAATAAATAGATGCAGTAGTGTTTAGTAGTAATTTAATGAAGCATTTCCTAATTTCATTGGGTTCAATTGACCCCAATGACTACAAGGAAGCTACGTCCCCCTGGTACTATCCGTGCTGCACATATAGTATAAAATTACCAGCTTTCTCGCAAAGGTTTCAAAAGGCTATTTTTATTATTATTACTAGAACAATGCTCGTGCAACGGGATATAAATATTCTAGTACGTTAACTTGCGATTTACCTGCCCATAATATGTGATTGTGAATAAATGTTCATCAAATTATGTCTGTGATTTACCTTATATTTTGATCGGAAGAAATTTAACTGCCAATAGTATGCGGCTGTGTAAAAAAATGTTCATCAAATTCTGTATGTGATTTACCTTATGTTTTGATCAGAAGTTTGGTAAGTAAATTAAAATGGAATTGGTTCAGAAGATAAGCAAATTAAGGCGATTGATTATTATACGGGAAAGGTTGGACGAAGGAGTGGTGGAAAGAAAGGTGAAACTGGAACCTTACGTTCTTTTTAAGTAGTAGAAATTTTACGGATAACTATAGCAATTTTCTTTGTTTCAAATAACCCAAAGCACTAGTAGATTGTTTTTTAATCATATTTATAGTATCTCTGGTCCTCCCATGAGGCCATGTATCTGTGTCAAAAATCGGCCGATCTCGGGTAGGGGGTCCCGAGCTGTGGATCTAAGATCGATGAGGAACAGGAGGCAGGGGACACAAGGTTTTACCGAGGTTCATGCCCTCTGGAAAAGGTAAAACTCTACTCCTGCTTGATTATATTCAATGGGTATGGTTATAGAGTCGATCTACCTCGACATCAGATGAGCTAAACCCTAGATGGGAGAGGTGATGAACGAAGCTCTAGCCCTAAAGACTAAAAACCCTTGGTTTATATAGGCACCGATAGGGTTGGGGTTACATGAGGTCGGTTTACAATGAAGGAAAGATCACGCAGGTCTTGACTTGGTGGCCACACTGCGGCCATAAAGATCTTCTGTCGATATACGGATCTGTATCCTGTCAAAGCTTCGCTATGGCCCACCATTCCGGCCCGTATATGATGGATCGATGCCCTGAGGACCCCTTAGTCCATGACTCCCTCAGTAGCACACGAACTAGCCTCCAACGTCGGGGATTGTCTTCCGGTATCTCCATATCTTCGGCTTGCGGGGCGAGTTCTTTCGCCGCTCTATACAGTTCGGAACCTTGCCTTCGCGCCGAATACTGTCTGTCACCCGAATCAACAATGGGAACTCACCGTCCAACGCTACCCGTATTAATCACATGCTCGGGCCCGGACAGTTTTACCAATCCAGAATCTCAAGACCTCGTGAGATCAAGGTGGGACCATCGAAGTTTTAATGCATTACCTCGGGGCAAGGGCCAGCCCTGGCCATCGCATGCCTTTTCAGAAGGCGCACAACCCAATGCCACCTTTCCATGAAACCGTCCTTCCAGCTTCTAGGCACGATGTCTATTTATAGATCCAAAGGTGCAGGGGGCGATTAACCCACCCCTCGCACAAAAAATAGCACCGAAGAAATTCTCAGGAGCCATGGCCGGCATTCCAGGTTCATCTTCGCGCCCTCATGGCCCACTCCCAGGCGATTGGTCAAGTTGTTCAGTTTCACACTTCCAGCTGAGCCGCTTGCGGACGCAATGTTATCTTCCCTCGGCGGATCTGGTTCCTGTCAGTGCCGGATTTATCTCTGTCGACTGCGAAGCGCTCCTTGAGAATTCGCCTGCTCCAAGCAAGGAGGAGAGGGTATGCTTCGTGCCTTTCCTTTTAAGACGTCTACGCTTTCATGTCCACCCCATTCTACGTGGTCTATTAGAGTTCTACGAGATCCAGCTCCACAACCTCACCCGATGGTCCATATTGCACATTTCTGGTTTTGTGGCCCTTTGCGAGATATTCTTGAGTTGCTAGGCCCACTTTTATTTGTGGAGGAAGTACTTTTGTCTCGTCCCCCGCTCTCGAGGAGGGTCCATATTCGAAGTGGGCGGAGCCGAAGTATGGCGCATAGCCGGGACATGGTATCCCATCGGGACCCCACGAAAAGATCCCAAGGAATGGACCTCAGAGTAGTTTTATATCGAAGATGTTCCCCTCGCTGACCCAATCCCGCAAGGTCTACCCGAATACTCAAGCATCCTGCTGGTGAAGCAGTTCAGTTGGCAGCCTAAAGCCCCCTCCCAACTGGACAGCGAAGAGGTGCGCTTGTTAGCTGCCAAAATCAGGCTGCTAACTCATAGCAAGCTGACCATGATGGAAGTGATGGCCATAGCCATAACTAGGTGCGTACAGCCCCTCCAGCAGAGGGGACACCCCCTATGGTGCTACAGTGGGACCAGCGACGCAACCCACTATAAGGGACAGGGTCCAGACAATAAGGCGGCCCTACAAAAAATAATGTCCGACCTCTACAAAGGGGAAGAGGCGGATTTCGCCCAAATGAATATCCGGGAAGGTTGCTCCGGCTCCAATCCGGCAGACTGGGTAAGCTGTAGTCCATTACCATAAGTTTGAAGATTACGTCCGAACTTTGACTGGTTGTATCTTTTCTTGGACAGGGTTGGAGGCGTCAAGTCGGGTCCATCCATTGCCCCTCTCCTCAACCGAAGGATTATTCCCGCGACGACGATCCGTTATATCATGACGACCCAGAGACGTCGATCGATTTTGAAGATGGGGTCTTTTACCAAGAGAGCCTCGACGACACCAAAGTCGCTTTGACAGCCGACCATCCCGGGGCTCTTCCTTCTTCCACAGTACGGGAAAAGAGGACCCCTTCTCAAACAGGGCGCTCATCTCACGCCATCCCGAATGTGCTAACTTCCATTCCCAAGGGTCGTCGTACTACGCGTCGAACAGGCGCAGGAGGAGTACGGACTGTGCCCCCTTCGTCCCCTAACAGGGGATCCAAGAGGAAGGCTTCGGCGGAGCGAAAGCTACCTCTCCCTTGGCCCAGAGGCAACGCGTTTGGAATAATGGCATGTGTCGCTTCCTACTACCCTTTCTCTGAAGTTTTCTTGCCTTTGCAGAAGAAAAGTACCCTCGCGTCAGTCCGAAGACTCCCCGGGCATGCCGGGGCATGGTTCCGGTCCTGGGTCTTTGGCACAAGCCGGAGCCTCTGCCGAACACGCGGCTACTAGCGCCCCTCCAGAGGATTCCGATGATGTTTCGGTCACCAACTCCGAAGTTGAGAGTGTGATGAATCACCGCCGTCGGAGGGAAACTTTACGTCCTACTGCCTATGCCAACCAGGAATTCAATCCATTTAATTCGGTGGACGCGTACCTTGGAGCAGCCCGCACTGGTATTGAAGGGATCGCCAACCTTTTTGCCGACAAAGCACATGTATATGATATAATCAGCTCAAAAGCAGAGTGTAACATCTAACCTAGTAGCCCCCAAGCCTTAATTTGGGTGGGACAGCCGAGTTAAGGATCGTACTTACCATGATTTGTACAGGCTGCGAGAGAGCAGGACAACAAGCTGTCCGACGACCTTGAGCTAAGCCGGACACAGTTGGTCAGTACGAAAGCCGAACTGGATGCAGCCAAGAAAGCTACCAGTGAACTTTCTTGTAAGTAGAAAGGTTGTTTTCAATGCTTAGAAAAGTATGTGGTGTATTCTGTGTATTTACACCATGTTCTCCCCACAGCCGTAGAATCTGTAAATCAATTGTGGAAGGAATTGGAGGCTGACAAACGAGTGCTGACGCGAAGTCATGATGAGAAGAATGAGCTCAAGGCGGAAAATCAGCGGAAAGCCGAGGAAATCGAGAGTTTGAAATCTCAGCTGGCACAATCCTTGGAGGAAAACTAGAAACTAAAAGGTGGCATATTTGGTAAGTGTTGAACTTGTCGTACCATTAGCATGTATCATCATCGTGGTAATAATGATAGGCGACACATGATGTTTAGGTCTCCTGACTCGGCGGTCCGAGGAAGAGGTCAGTTCCTATGGCAGGAACCTTTTAAAGGAACCGACGAAGACTCACGAGAGGGCCCGGAAGGCCATGAAGAGCATGGCTAAGGCGTTATGGCCATCAGATGTGCCACCATAGAGTATGGCCGAACTAGCAGGTCGCTTTAAAGGAGCCCAGCGATGGTTTGAACTATGGAAGATCTCAGCCTGCCAAGAAGGAACGCGGAAGGCATGGGCGATGGTAAAGACCCGCTTAGAAAAGCTAAATCCGGAGCATATGGCCCGAGTTGGGCCAGTGGGCCCGGACGACCAAGAGATACCTCTTAGCTTGGTGTATGATGATGTGATGCCCGTCGCTCGCTACTCTCAGAAAGATTGCGCTTTAGAACATTTGATAGACAATGCCGATCAAGAGTAGTTTTGCCAATTCTATGTATCTATGTACTTTACATTGGTCCGTCTCAATCTGTGATTTTTTTAAAGAATGTTGTCTTAACCGGCCATCGGCTTAAACCTCCCCTACCAGTGATCGAGAAGTGTTTCGTACTATGTGTCATTGAAAACAAGGCGATAGTTCGAGTAACCAGGCAATCCGGCCATCTGGTGTAAACAGACGAAACATATGCGGAGAGTTATGTTACATTACTTTTTGACGTAAGAAACATCTTCCGGTGAAAATAGTTCCTCCAAGGGTTCCTTTCTCTGGGTAAGAAATAAGAATTCATAGTCCGGATATACATAATCAACGGAACCCAGTGCTTTTGAAGAACCGTGGTGGTGAGATCAAGGCTATACCCACTTCTCTTGAGGCCGACTTATTATATCCTGTAAGAACACTAGCTTTCGGCTTCACCCATCTGAGGTACGGTACCGGTTGACCCGGTCGTAGCAATCATAGAGTTGCTCCCTTTACTCTCTAGCCGAACAATCGGGAACGTAGGGGAAAACACACGAGCCAGGCAACTCAGCTTGGCAAATATCTTAAGTCAAATAAGTTCATATAATGGCTTGACATGTACAAGAAGGTTGCAAACTGAATGTGATTCATGTTAATTGTGTTGTTCGGCTCCGCTAAAAGGAGCCCCCAAGCGAAGCTGGGTATTACATTTGATATTATCATGGTCCGGTTTATCCGAACACCCGCGATGCCGCACAATCATGAGGAAAATAAACGAAGAGGAAAAAGGGGGGATGTCGATGGAGATGCCAGACCTAAGCGTAGAAGCGTCGCAGTTGAGCTGCATTCCATGGGTTCGGTTCGAGGCAGTCGTCGGACGGGCAGCGAAGGCGATACACTCCTCCTGTTAGTACTTCGTCAATGATGAACGAGCCCTCCCATTTGGGCAAAAGCTTATGCTTCGGTTTCTCAGGGAGTCGGAGGACGAGGTCACTCACATTGTAGGTCTTCGCCCGGACTTGATGGTTTTGATAGTGCTGTGCTTGCTGCTGGTAGAACGCGGATCGAGCCCGGGCTATGTCCCGCTCTTCTTCGAGAGCATCCAGATCATCCTGCCGATCCAACTCGGCTTCCCTTTCTTTGTACATGCGCACTCTAGGTGCGTCATGGATGAAGTCGCATGGGAAGACTCCTTCCGCACCGTATACCATAAAAATGGTGTGTATTCGGTTGATCGATTAGGGGTAGTATGCAACCCCTATAATACGGAGTCGAGCTCCTCGACCCAGTGGGAATCCGATTGCTTTACTGATCGGACAAGGCGAGGCTTGATGCCGCTCATAATGAGCCCGTTGGCCCATTCGACTTGTCCGTTAGTTTGTGGGTGGTACACCAAAGCATAGTCAAGCTCAATGCCCATTTTGCAGCACTAGTTTTTGACTTCCTGGGTGGTGAAGTTGGTACCATTATTGGTAATTATGCTATGGGGTACACCATAATGGTGTACGTCGTCAGATAAGAAGTCGAGGACCGGTGCGGCTTCCGCCGGAGTGACTGGCCTTGCCTCGATCCACTAGGTGAATTTTCATCCATGACCAGCAAGTACTTCTTTTTCTTTGTCCCCCCTTTGAGTGGCCCAACCATATCGAGTCCCCAGACCGCAAATGGCCATGTTATCGGTATCGTCCGAAGAGTTGTGGGTGCATATGGCTTTGATTTGCAAACAACTGGCATCCAACGCAATGTTCGACTAATGCACGGGCATCTTCACGGGTTGTGGGCCACAAGAACCCTGCTCGGAGAGCCTTGCTAACGAGTGTCACGCCCAAGATGCGATTCTATCTCGATCACTAGATAAAATGTGTGATTGAGGCACAACCACATTACGGGCGTTTAGCAAGATGGATATCATTACATCGTACCATTACATAAATAGATAGGGATACAAAAATTCATACAAGTCACATGAATACAACATCATCATATACAAGACATTCGACTACGGATGCAAACATGAAAAGCACAATGGCATCCATCCTGCTATCACAGGCTGCCGACCAAGAACCTAACCCAAGACTGACGAAGAAGAAGAAGAAGAAGGAACTCCAACACAAGTAAACATCGCTCTCACGTCAAGTCATCGGAAACCTGCACCTGCAACTGTTGTTGTAGTATCTGTGATCCACGAGGACTCAGCAATCCCATAACCATGGTTATCAAGACTAGCAAAGCTTAATGGGTAAGGAGATGTTAAGTGGTGAGGTTGCAGCAGCGGCTAAGCATATGTATGGTGGCTAACTTACAAGTATAAGAATAAGATGAGCATCTACGCAAACGGTCGCAAACTAGTAGTCATCGCTAAATATCCTGAACTACCTACGAGTCAAACAGAACCCCACCGTGTTCTCTTCTCAAAGTGAAAAGAGACGGTCACGGTTACTCACGCGGTTCGTGTATTTTATTTCGGATCCTCTGTCATGTTTTCTACAACCGGCCATTAACAAATTCCAATCTGCCACATAACCGCGGGCACGACTTTCGAAAGATCATAACCCTGCAGGGGTGACCCAACTTAGCCCATAACAAGCTCTCACGATCAACAGAGGTAAGAATAATAATACCCCTTATCTTAGGGACAACCCGATCAGACTCAAATCCCGGTGCACAAGACATTTCGACGATGGTAAAATAAGTCCAGCAAGACCTCCCGGCGTGCCAACACCCTGATAGTAGCCGCGCGTATCTCGTCTCAGGCCACGTCCGGATAATCAGTACGTACAACAACCGAAGACCCCAGATAACTGGGTGGCACCACAAGTGGCTCTAGTTTGGGACCAACACCATCAGCATTGGCCCCCCCTATTATGTGGAATTAAGAACCCGGGGACACGACCCCCTATGCAATTTAATTAATTAACTAATTTTTTATTATGAGGCAAATTAAAAACCAATGTTGGGCCTTGTTGGAGGAGTTTTATTCAAAGCGAACTGTCAAGGGGTCCCCATATACCCAACCGCGTAAGGAACGCAAAATCAAGGAACATAACACCGGTTTATTGGTTCTTAAGGCGGCATGAGTGGAACAAAACACCGAGAAAAAGGCCATGCCTTCCACCCATCACCAAGTATATAGGTGTGTTAATTATAGTCATAGATATTGTGATATTCCCAAAGTATCCAAGTTCCTACATGGAGCAATCTTCATCTTCACCTGCAACTAACAACGCTATAAGACGGGCTGAGCAAGCGGGTAACATAGCCAAACAACGGTTTACTGGGAAGGTGTCAAAGGTTAGAGGTTTCATGGCAACAAGGAGAGAGGCTGACAACAAAAGATAGGTAGCGCGGCAAATAGCAATAGCATCGAGACAACTAGCATAGCAATGATAGTAAAGGTATCCAAGGAGACGGTCATCTTGCCTGAGATCTCTCAAGGAAGAAGAGCGAGTCCATGAAGTAGACGAAGAAGAAGATACGAAGATGAACCAAGTGTAGTCGAACGAATCCTCGCGATCGCAATGGAATATGAACTAGCGAGAAGAAGCACACAACATGGTAAACACACCACTCAAGAACATGACATGATGCTCAACTAAGTATGATGCAAGACAAGTTTATATGATGTAAAACATGGCAAGGGATGATGCATACAAGACCAACACAACCAAACAAGTTTAAATGAGGCCGGAAATAACTTATAACAATTCCGGTAAGTCCTGATATGCAAATTTCGAAATTGGTCCAGATCTGAACAAACCTTAAGTTAAATTTGTTAAACAGCAAGTTAACATGCACCAAGATGATCTACTTGAAATTCTAGTCAAGTTACATATAAGGTTCATTTAATTCAGAGCTACGTCTTAGAAGATATGAGCAAAACAAGGCAAGCATGTCAAAGATGCAAGACGCATCCAAACATCAAGAAAACACATTCCAAACAGGTATGCAACATGTTATTATGCATCTACATGCAAAACAAACAAGTTTCATATAGGACACGCTCAAAACGGAGCAACGGTTCATCACATACGCATAGAACAAGTTTGAAACACAAACAGCCCAAAACAGCAAGTAGGCATATAGTTGATATCAAAACAACATGATACAATAACATTTCATGGCAACAAAGGGCATGGCAAGCATGTACATGAGCATGATCACTGAGCTACTACCAAACACCACTAGAACATGCTCAAAACATCATGGCAATATTGCAAAAGATAACAGTTTCACAGACTTAGTGAAATAAACGAAACATGGCAGCAACAACGACAAGTAGGCATGTTTGCAAGCTCGTGTAACTCATCTCAGAGCATATCATGGCATGTGAATATAACCAACAGCAAGAAGACATGTTTATGAAGCTACTCATGGCAAGAACATGGTCATAGGATACATAGAACACTAGCTATTCACATGGCAAAACTGAACTTACTATTAACAGGATGACAGAAACATTTTATAGCAATATGAGAGCATGAAAACAACAAGCTACAGTAGGGCATATATGCAAACAAAGGCATGAATGGATAGAGCATAACATGGACTTCAATACATGATCATTGGGCATCTCCAAATGTGCACGGATTTGACTATAGCATCAAACAAACATGGCATCAGGATATAACAGTTTCAGACTAAGCAGTTTTCAACAAGTGTAATAAATCAGCAAACAGCGAGTAGGCCACTTTACAAGCTTGTTACACTCACCACAAGGCATAACATGAAAAGTGGATTGCACCACATCAAAGATGGCATGATTGTGCTTCTAAAACATATTGACATGTAGCTCAAACAAAAATCACACATAAAGATATGAAAAAGACAAATCGGCATATTATAAAAAGTTTCAGCACTTAACAGCCACATGCACTTTTGCAAAAGAGATTAACATATCAATATGGCACCTAACATGAATGCAACAGCCACCATCATGTAGAGCACTTCACAATGAACATTTTGACATATCATTGTCGGTGTACTAAGGTAGGGGTACCTTAGTACCCCAACTTGTGCACGGGCAGTAGCAGCTTCCCGCGGCAGGGTTTACCACGTGCTCGCCGGGAACCTTCCCGGTCCCTATAAAGCCATGCAAGAACAAAGTATACAAGCCAGAAGATCAAGGCCCCGGCAAGAGGAGCTTGCCGGGAAGGCCGTACCAGGCTCAAGATTGTCACTTTAGCACAAGGCCCTGGCAAGAGGAGCTTGCCAGGAAGACCAAGGAATGCATACCTCAAGAGACGCCTCGGCGCATCATGCGCCCCGGCAGGGCCCGGGGAGCGACAAGCTTCAGGGCCCAGCAAGGTCACGACCCCGGCAAGGTGCTTGCCGGGGGGAACTCACGCTGTGTGCCCGCGCTCCAGCTCATCTGCCCACGCGTCGCCCTGGGGCCCTTCCAGGGACGCGTGGCGGATGGTTGTGCAGCCTGGGGCACACGGTGGCCAGCCACGGTGACGAGGCTACCGCCGTGTCGAACGGAGAAGCATGGACGGACACTTTTGGGGTCGACGGCGACGGGCATTTAATGCCCTTGTCCTCCACTGTCAAAGTTAGGTGATGACCACTGTTCATCCACTGTTCACGCACTATTCCCGCACTGTTACAACTACCACCAAAGTTACATTTTTGCCCTCCTCTACGTTGACACCTGTCGGTGACCCCTTGAGCTATAAAAGGAGGCCCATGCACAACGTAGAAAAGGTTGGAATCCTAAGCAACTCTCTTGCTCGGTGTAGCTAGTACTGTAGCTCTTCAAGCTCCCGAGCTCAATACAACCAAGGCAGGAGTAGGGTTTTACGCGTCCGCGCGGCCCGAACCTGGGTAAACTGCCCGCGTGTGCCCCTCGATCTGCTCTTCGTGCTCCCTCCGCTCCCTTACCACAACGTAGAAGGGGCTCCGGTCCCATAGGTGTTCGTGGGAGGACAGTTTCCCCCGACATCTTTGGCGCGCCAGGTAGGGGGCGTCGAGGTTGTGCGAACCTGATCCGGCGCTCACGCGGGCGCATTCTTCATCAACTTCATCAGCAACACCAACATGGCTCCGAAGAAGAAAGCTTCGGAGGTCGCAGGCCCGTCCGCGTCGATCCCACCGCCACCAGAGCCAACGGTTGGTGGAAGAGACGCCGGCGGAAGGGTGATCGCCGGCGAGGAAACTCACGGCGCCACCAAATCTAAGGACAAGACGGACGACCGGGCGAACTCCAAAGCCTCGGTGTCCGTAGACGCGCCACGTCCCTCTCAGCAGACGACAGGCCAGCAGCGCCGTGGTACAGGAGGTACCATCCGCTTGCTGGGGCAAGGACAAACCGGAGGATCGCGGGACGCTCAAGGCCATCGTCCTGGCACGAGCAAGGCGCGGTCGCCGGGGCGAGAGACTGCTCCTTCTAACCCAGTTAGAAGTCCGAGCATATCTCGCTCCTCGCACCGCTCGCCGCCGCTCCCCTCCTCTCTAGCAGAAGCGCTAGCAAGAGCGCAACTGCTCCTCGATTTCCCTCCAGCGGCAGACAAAGCC
The DNA here is from genome assembly GCA_902687465.1 of Secale cereale. Taxonomy (NCBI): domain Eukaryota; kingdom Viridiplantae; phylum Streptophyta; class Magnoliopsida; order Poales; family Poaceae; genus Secale; species Secale cereale. Next base: position 602,209,299 of record LR738711.1, read on the forward strand.
GAAGACTGGAGGGCGACGATCCAAAGCCTCATCGCCTTCGCCAACAACGACGTGCCGCAGCAGCCTGTGACGTCGCGGCCACGGCAAGTCGACCAGACGAAGGCCGATGGCGACAAGACCGCCGGGGGTGCAACCACTGTGCATTCCCCGCCGCGGAAGCAGAAGATGCCACCCCGCCGGATTAACGTCGACGACGACTCTACGGCGTCGTCGGATCCGCGGGCTCGACGGGACCAGCGCCAAGTCCTCGACGACCGGCGGCAAGAAGACGCTCGGACGTGCATTGAGCGCCGACGAGAAGCCCGGCGACAATCAGACCAGCGCGCTGGGACCGCTGTCGACACGTACGCGCCCGGTGAACCAGGCGACTTGCCGTACGCGGCAGGTTGCCCTGCGTTCACCCGTGAGCTGCGGCGAGTCCAGTGGCCCAGCATGAAAAACTTCAAGCCTGACGTACCCGAGAAGTACGACGGCAAGACGCACCCCTCGGAGTTCCTCAGCATCTACACCATCGCGGTGCAGGCTGCCGGGGGGCGCGACGAGAAGATACTAGCGAACTACTTCCCGCTAGTGCTTAAGCCAAACGTCCGTTCTTGGCTTATGCACTTGCCGGAGAACTCCATTTCTTCGTGGGCAGATCTGTGCCACCAATTTGTTGGCGCCTTCACGGGCGGCCACAAACCCCACGGCCAGGAGAGCGATCTCCACATCTTGGCCCAGAAGGAGGGAGAATCCCTGCGCAAGTACATCCAGAGGTTCAACTGCGTGCAGCACAACATTCCCGACGTCCACCCTGCCGCGGTTATCAGCGCGTTCCACCAGAACGTGCGTAACCGCCGCATGAGGGAAGAGATGGCCATGACCAAGATACGGGATGTCAGCGAGCTCTACGCTCTGGCTGACAAGTGCGCGCGCGCCGAAGAGGGGAGGAGACTCCCCGGAGAGGATACTGGCGCAGGAGGAAGCGACAGTGATGATGCCGCCCCGGCAAAGAAGAGCCGGCGACGGAACAACAGAAGCAAGAAGAGCAAGGAAGTGCTGGTCGTTGAGCAGTCCGGCAAGGAGGCTCCCGCCAAGAAGGCATAGGTTGGCGGTTCCGGCAAGGAGCCTGCCCCTGTAGCGGCAGCCGACAAGCAGGACGGCTCCGACAAGCAATACTGCAAGATCCACCGCACCAAGGGCCACGACCTTTCGAACTGCAAACGAGTCGAGTACCTCGTAGAACAGCAGAAAGCTGAATACGAGTGTCGCGTCAAGGAGAAGGCCCAAGGTGGCGGGGGAGAGCCAAGCAAGAAGCGGCCATTCAATGGCCGGGGAGGACGCCGCGGCAAGGCCAAGCAGCGGCAAGGAGATCGACCTCCCCGGGGCCGCGACAAGGATGAGGAAGAAGACGACGACGACGACATGGAGGAAGGAGATAACAGCGAGCAGGAGTTCCAGAAGGCCACAGAAGTTCTGTGTGTTGACGGAGGCGCCTCTCTGCACACTTCCCACCGCCAACTCAAGCAGTGGGTGCGGGAAGTGAACGCAGCAGAGCCGCCCGTCGAGTCACGCAGGCTACTGAAGTGGTCCAGCATGCCCATCATTTTTGATCTTGAGGATCACCCTGACCGCACAACGGCGGTCGGGTGCTTGCTGATGTTGGTCTCTCCAACTATCCGCAACCTCAAGGTCACCAAAATGTTGGTTGACGGCGGGGCCGGCTTGAACTTGATCTCCTCAGCTGTGATCAAGAAACTCCAGATCCCAGACGGCGAGCTCGAAGAAACCGGGTCGTTCCTAGGAATAAACCCGGGAAGGAGCAAGCCGAAGGGGAAGATTACTCTGCCTGTGACCTTTGGCGGGGAGCTCAATTTCAGGACGGAGAGGATAACCTTTGACGTGGCCGATATCCCATTGCCATACAATGGGATACTTGGACGTCCTGCCCTCGCAAAGTTCATGGCAGCTTCCCACTATGCCTACAATGTACTCAAGATGCCGGGGCCGATAAGCGTCATCTCTGTCCCTGGCGACAAGAAGGAGGCGCTTATCTGCACCGACAAGATATACCGGGATGCAGCAGCCGCAGCGGAGAGCAACACACTTGCCGCTGAAGCTCCCGGGGGGAAGAAGACCAAGACCAAGTCCGGCAAGTGCTCTGGGGCCCACTCCGGCAAACGCACCTCCTCGGAGTGCTGCGCTGCCGTTGAGGACGCACCATCGAGCTCCACCGGCAAGTGCAAGAAGGGGATGGCCGCTCCACAGGCAACCAAGAAGGTGTCCGCCAAGGAGGACGGCACTGGTGGTACCTTCACCATCAGTGCTACGCTCGACAACAAATAGGAAAGCGCGCTCATTGCCTTCCTGCGGGCGAATGTCGATGTGTTTGCATGGCAACCATCTGACATCCCCGACGTTCCCAGGAAGGTAATTGAGCACAAGCTTATTGTTTGTCCTCATGCGCGGCCCGTCAAGCAGAAGGTCAGGAAGCAAGCCGTGGAGCGCCAAGAATTCATCGCCGAAGAGATAAAGAAGCTAGAAGCAGCAGGCCTGGTTAGAGGTGTGATCCATCCCACGTGGTTGGCCAATCCAGTTGTCGTACGCAAGACCAATGGGAAGTGGAGACTTTGTATAGACTTCACTGATGTGAATAAAGCATGTCCCAAGGATCCATTTCCCTTGCCGCGTATTGACCAGATTGTTGACTCCACCGCTGGATGTGAGCTGCTTTCCTTCCTTGATGCATATTCAGGATACCACCAGATTTTCATGGCCAAGTAAGATGAAGAGAAGACTGCATTCATTACTCCATGTGGCACATATTGCTTCATACGCATGCCCTTTGGATTGAAGAATGCAGGCTCGACATTTGCAAGGGTGGTGCACACTGCTTTTGAGCCACAGATCCACAGAAATGTGGAAGCCTACATGGATGACATAGTGGTCAAGAGCAAGAGCAAAGATACCCTGATACAAGATCTGGAAGAGACGTTTGAGAATCTGCGCAAGATCCAGCTCAAGTTGAATCCCGAGAAGTGCGTCTTCGGAGTCCCCTCCGGCAAGCTTCTCGGGTTCTTTGTGTCCCAGAGAGGGATTGAAGCCAATCCCGACAAGATAAAAGCCATCGAGCAAATTGAAGCCCCGAAGCGCGTCAAGGACGTGAGGAGACTTGCTGGTTGTGTGGCTGCCCTCAGCAGGTTCATTTCAAAGTCTGCAGAACGCGCCCTACCTTTCTTCAAGATCTTGAAAAAGGCAGGTCCTATGAAATGGACTCCGGAAGCGGAGGCAGCGCTGCAAGACTTGAAAGGATACCTGTCCTCTACTCCAATGCTTGTCGCACCTAGACCACAAGAAAAGTTGCTGCTGTACCTAGCAGCGACCAATCAAGTGGTTAGTGCTGCGTTAGTAGCGGAGAGGGAAGCGGATGAGGAATCTACACCACCGGCAAGCGAATCCAGCGACAAGCAGGGGGCTTCCCCAACAAGCTCTGGCCCCGACAAGGACAAGTCTGCGCAGGAACAAGGAGAAGTGCGAAGGAAGATGGTGCAGCGCCCAGTGTATTTTGTGAGTTCCCTTCTGCAAGGGGCTAGATCAAGATACTCTGGGGTGCAGAAGTTGCTTTTCGGCCTCCTCATGACCTCAAGAAAGCTGCGCCATTACTTCCAAGCACACGAGATAACAGTGGTCACTCGCTTTCCGTTGAAGAGGATATTGCAGAATCCAGAAGCAACAGGCAGGATCGTCGAGTGGGCACTGGAGCTGTCAAGCTTTGGACTCAAGTTTGAGAGTACCTCAACCATACAGAGCAGAGCTTTGGCAGAATTCATAGCTGAATGGACCCCAACGCCGGATGAAGAAGTTCCAGAGACAAGCGTCCCCGTACAAGAAGCAAGCAGTGAATGGGTAATGTACTTTGATGGTGCCTTCTCGCTGCAAGGCGCCGGTGCCGGCGTGGTACTCATAGCGCCCACCGGAGAACACCTCAAGTATGTTGTCCAGATGCACTTTCCCAAGGAGCAAGCGACAAACAATACTGCTGAGTATGAAGGTTTGCTTGCCGGCCTCAGAATTGTGGCCGAACTTGGGATCAAGAAGTTGATTGTGCGGGGGGATTCTCAGTTGGTGGTCCGACAAGTGAACAAGAGTTACCAGAGCCCTTTGATGGAAGCCTATCTTGATGAAGTGAGGAAGCTTGAAGAACACTTTGAAGGTCTGCAAATGGAGCACGTTCCAAGAGCTCAGAATGATATTGCAGATGGCCTTTCAAAGTGTGCTGCGATGAAGTTACCTGTGGAACCAGGGACCTTCCTGCTCAAGCTAACTCAACCATCCGTTACACCATCAGTTGGGCAAAGTAAGAAGAGAAAGTTGGTCTCCGGCGACTACTTGCCGGCGGATCTTCCCGAAGCCGCCGCCAAGGTCCCCAGGATCAACAGCCAAGATGCTGAGGAACAGTTTGCTCCTGCAGATCCAAGGATCTGTACAGTTGAAGCAAGCGTTCCCGACAAGCCCTGCCCCGGCAGGCTTGCCGGGGGACCATCAGCTCCGATAGAACCGCAGGTTCTTGCCGTAGAAGCTGAGGTTCCCGCAGCAGCCCTCATGCCTTTAGTCCTTGCTGTTGAGCCTCAGGCTCCAGCATGGGCACAGCAAATCGTTCGTTTTCTGCAAACTGGAGAACTTCCCGACGACCCAGAAGAGATAGAGAAAATAACCAGGCAGTCAAGTATGTACCAGTTCGTTGGCAATGAACTGTACAGAAGAAGACTCAATGGTGTCAGGTTGAAGTGCATTTCCAGAGAAGATGGACAGAAGCTGTTGGCAGAGATACATGGAGGCATATGTGGCCACCACATTGGCGCAAGGGCACTTGCCGGGAAGGCGTTCCGGCAAGGGTTCTTCTGGCCAGAAGCCCTCCAAGATGCAACTGCACAAGTAACCAAGTGTGAAGCGTGCCAGTTCCATGCCAAGCAAATTCACCAGCCAGCTCAAGCTCTCTAGGCAATCCCTTTGTCCTGGCCCTTCTCGGTCTGGGGGCTCGATATCCTCGGCCCTTTTCCCCGTGCAGTCGGGGGCTTTGAGTACTTGTACGTTGCAATCGACAAGTTCACAAAGTGGCCAGAAATGGAACCGGTGAGAAAGGTGACAGCACAGTCAACAGTCGGGTTCTTCAGGTCGATTGTTTGCCGTTTCGGAATCCCTAACAGGATCATCACCGACAACGGTACACAATTTACAAGTCGCACCTTCATGCAGTACGTCCAAGACCTTGGCGCCAAGGTCTGTTTCGCTTCTGTTGCTCACCCGAGGAGCAATGGTCAAGCGGAGAGGGCCAATGCTGAAGTGCTGCGCGGACTCAAGACAAGAACCTTCGACAGGCTGCACAAGTGCGGAAGAAACTGGATAGAGGAGTTACCGGCGGCTCTTTGGTCAATCAGGACGACACCAAGTCGAGCCACCGGACAGACACCCTTTGCTCTTGTCTATGGAGCAGAGGCAGTTCTCCCCACGGAACTCGTATACGGATCTCCTCGAGTACTCGCTTATGATGAGCTCGAGCAAGAGCAACTGCGTCAAGATGATGCATTCTCCTTGAGGAGGAACGTCTCCAGGCTGCTGTACGAGCTGCTCGATACCAGCAAGCCTTGCGTCGCTATCATAGCCGCAAGGTCAGGGCCAGGAGTCTCGAGGAAGGCGACCTTGTTCTTCGGCGTGTTCAGTCTGCCAAGAATTCCAACAAGTTGACGCCGAAGTGGGAAGGCCCTTATCGGGTGTGACAAGTCACAAGGCCCGGCGCTGTCCGCATTGAGACCGAAGAAGGCTTACCGGTGAGCAACTCCTGGAACATAGAGCATCTTCGCAAGTTTCACCCATAAGGCGCGGTTGCCGTGATCCGCTCCGGCAACCACCTTTTGTACGAGTCTTGCCGCTGTTGCATGTAAACCTTTGTACAAAGCCGGGCGCAGATCCCGTGCGTCAGTAAAGCTTTTGTGCTTCGCACTGTTTTCCATTTCCATGCTTTTCTTTGTCATTTGCATGCTTTAATTGGCACCTTGTGCAATGCACATCCCCAGTAAGCACTAGCAGGCCGTAAGGCCACATACTTGTTTTCCTCCTCTTTTTCTTTCCCTCTTAAGCAGGAGGAGTATTCCTCGCGCACAAGTTTGCGGGGGG
>LR738711.1:602215576-602287942 GCA_902687465.1 Secale cereale
GGGGGGGGGGAAGGAGATGGAGGTATGAACCAAGTGCTGTTCAAGAAAGAAGCCTTGTCGGGGAGCAAAACAATATATGAAAGCTAAGTTACCAGAATTTGAGCAGTTCAGATTTTTAATTTTTAGTTATCTTCCTTGAACAACCACACTTTGTATGGAAAACCTGTGCGCGGAGGAACCTACCCGTGGCTAGCCGCACCCTTACTTTGTTTTCGAGCACGCTCAACGACTTAAGTGAGCTGCGACAAGTGTCGCGCCCTTGCTTCGTTTCCGAGTTCGCTCAGCAAACTAAGTGCGCTGCGACTAGCTGCGGCAAGGTTACTTGCCGGTAAGACCTTTGCCGGCAGGCTGCTAAGAGTCCAGCACTCAGCGCTCGCGGCAAGGGTCCCTTGCCGGCAAGTCCCCTAAAAGCGTAGGGCAAAAAGCATAAAAAGTGGAGGACCAAAAACAAGGGAGATAACACTGCGTTGATTGCTCAGAAATAAGATAGTATGTTACAAAGATAACTTGCCACAATAACTAATTGATTCATGTTCATAACACACTTTGCAGCGGCAAAGGAAACAGAAAGAAAGAAGCCTAATCTACGCGGTCGCCTTCACGCCTTGAGATCTTGTTCACCTTGGCGACGATGTGGGCGACCTGCGCCTTCAACGCCTCCTGATCTGCGTCGTCCGGCAAGGAACGGAGGACGTTGACAAGATTGATGCCAGGGTTGCGGTAGACGATCTTCGTCAAGACGCGCTCCAAGGTGCCCGCGCAGAGCTGACGCGACTCGTCGGCCAGCTGCGCGGGGAGCTTCTCCCGCAGCCGTGCAAGCGCCGGCGCGATTCCCCTGAAGAAGAGACTTAACTTGGCGCTGTGGGGGAGGTCCTCGTCGGGAGAGTACACGAGGTGCTCCGCCCTCAGCGCCATCATCTCCTTGTTGATGTTGGCAGCGGAGGTGACCAGATCGTCAGTCCATTGCTCCACCGCCCGACTGAAGTTGTTCGCTGAGACGGCGGCGCTCTCCACCAGGCCTTGTTCCTTGCGGAGCTCGTCCTTCAGCTTCGTCTCGCGATCCCGGGCGGCGTCGAGCGAATCGGTCAGAGTGGAGACCTTCAACTCCAAGTCAGCAATTGAATCTTTGGCGGCAGTGAGCTCGTCGCCCTTCCTAGAGAGTCGTACCTACAAGTCGGAGTTGGTGTGGGCATCCTTCTCCCGCTCCATGTTGAGCGCGGTGACTCTGTCCTCACTTGCTTTCAGGTACCGCTCCAGCTGATCCACCTTGAGCTCCAGGTCCCTCTTGGCGGTTTCCGCGGCGGCTGCGGCTTCCTTTGCCTCCTTCAGGGCCCCGCCAAGGGTCTGCTCCCGAGCGGTGAGTTCGTCGTCATGGGCGTCGAGCTCGACCTTCCGTTGGTTGAGCGCCCCCTCCCGCCGAGACAGCTCCTCGGCGGCCAGCCGCTGCCGCTCTTCTGCCTCCGCCTTCTCCAGGAGGAAGGCTTGCTGCTCCTCGGCAAGCCCTTCTCGCTCCTCCGCCAAGTTGCGGAGGGCTGCCTGGTTGGCGGCGCGGAGCTCCGCGGCGCGTTTCTCCAAGTCAAATCCAGCCTTGGCGGCAAGAGCTTCCCGGGAGTCCAGCTTCGCCTGCCTGGCCCGGTAAAGGGCCAGGAGCCGGCGAAGGAGCTTCTCCTCTTCGGGCTCGTCTCCACCGCCAAGTGCTTCGACAACCTTCAACCCCGCGGAGGCGAGGACCTCTCCGTCGTAGGTCTCTCCCTCCACGGGGGCTCGCGACGAAGACCCCCACGGGACTTGTATGAAGACTCCGTTGGGGGCCTCAAGATAGACGCCTGGCTGCTCCGTGGCGGCGGAGGGGTCGGCGGCCGGTGCAGTGCTTGACGCTCCTGCTGCCTCCGGGCCAGCAGTGCGGTCGCCGTCCCCCTCCCCAGCAGCGGCGTCTGCGGTCGGGGCGGTCTCCTAAACGGCAGGCTCGTCGGCTCCAGCCATGCCCTCAGCGGCAGTGGCGTTGCCGCCGTCGCCTTGCGCGCTCTCCTCGCCGGCGGCCTCTGTCTCCATCCGCTCCGGCGCAGGAGGATCTAGCAGAAGAAAAAGAACAGAAGAAGTCAAGCAAATATCCAAAAAAGATAAGTCCAAGAAAAAGAAGCAAAAAAAGACTCACCTTCGCGGACTTCTTCAACGACAGGCTCCCTCGCCGAGGAGTCCTCCCTTGGCGGTGGAGCAGTGGCCCCTGCTGGCGGAGGGCCGCCCGCGCCCTCCCTTGGCGGGGTGGTCACCCTTGTCGGGCTGCTCACCCTTGGCGGGGTGCCTGTCCTTGGCGGAGCATTCTCCCTTGCCGGGGAGTTCACCCTTGGCGGGGAGGGTGGAGCGAGTAGCTCGTCGGTGGCAGTCTCCGAACGCTCCTGCGGCTGCGGCTCCACTTCTGCACAAGACAAACAAGACAAACAAGACAACAAAATATCAGTACAGACAGCAACCTCAAGCGCGCCCGCCAAGCAGAAATACAAAAATCAGACTTACGCTGGGGGCTGCGCTGGGGGCTGTTCCTCGGAGCAGCGGGTTGATCTGGCAAGCTTGCCGCTGGCGCGTCTCCGGTCGCCGCGGTGGGCGAGTCGTCTTCGACCTCGACCACAGGTATCTTGGCCCGCTTCGCCATCCGCTGGGCCAGGGTCCTGAAAGCAAAACAAGAACAAAATTAGAATCATCAAGAAAGATCAAGACAAAATTGAAGAGGTTACAAGTCGCAGGTACTTACTCCTCTTCCTCGTCGTCGTCGGAGCTGAGGGCGGAGAAGTCGAACTCCACCTGAGATGTTCCCGCGCGAGGAGCAGGAGGAGAAGGCTCCCTCGGGCGCTTGGCGGTCTCCGGGGCTGGGGGCTGCGAAGACCCAGCCTCCGTTGACGCCGAGGCCCGGGGAGCAGGCGGAGCGGCCGTTTCGCTCCGGGAGGATCCCCCTCCGCTTGGCGCTGGCGCGCGGGACGCCTCCTCCGTCGCGGCCTGGCTCGCCCTGGCGGCACGCGTCGCCCGGCGCGCAGGCTGCTGCCTAGGCGCCTGCGCCCTCGTCGCCGTCGCCACCTTGCGGAGGCGCTTCCTCGGTGGTTGCGTAGGACTTGCCGGAGGCGGGGAGTTCTCTGATGACGAGGAGGCATCGTCGTCAAGTCCCAGAGATCCGCCGGTGTCTTCATCGTCCTCGTCGCCCTCCTCCTCCTCTCCGACAGGTTCGCTGGGCCCAGCACCGTGCCCGGCGGCCTCGCTCCCTCCGGCGGTTCCGCTCCCTCCGGCGGCCCCGCTCCCTCCGGCAACCTCGCTCCCTGCGGCGGCCTCGCTCACCCCGGCAACCCCGGGTATCCCGGCATGCCTCAGGGAAGGCACCCCGCTAAACTCCTCGGGCGGAAGCTTGAGCAGCCTGCGGATTTCTGCCTCCTCCGCTTGGCACGCCGCGTCCGCGGCCTCTGCATCGTCCACCGTGTATCCAAAGTCACCTGCCGCCGCAGCTGCGGCGGCCTCTTCCATCCTGGAAGCAATATAAGCTATGTCCCGCGCCGTAGTGGCCCGGGTGAGGCCCCTGTTCTCCTCGGAGTTCTTGGGCGTCTCAACTAAGTTGTCGAAGAAGCTCAGCACTGTATCCGGCGGAGGCTCTATCCAGGTGGGAACGATGCCATGGGAGTCGCACTCCGGCATCATCGCGCGCAAGGAATCACAGGCGGTGCTGTTGCACAGTGGCACCACTCCCTTGGCCGGTCTGAACCACTCTGGATAGGGCGGGTCGTGCTTGAAGAGCTCTCGGACCATTCCTTTCAGCTCCAAAGCAGTGAAATTGAAGTTTAATCCTGGGCGCAGCCTCATGATATCCGCCGCAGTGCCAAATTCCCAGGCAGGCCTTTTCCTCTCTTGTAAAGGGGCAATGCGGCGGCGGAGGAAATCTGCCCCAACCTCTCCGATGGTCAGATTAGCTACCCGGAGACGGATAATCCTGACGAGGGCAATACTGAGCTTGTTGTCCTCCGGGGCCAATTCGCTCCAATTCCTGCCGCGCACTATGGCTGTTGTGCGCGGCGCAGTGAAGGGCTTCGGCTTGTCCTCTACTACCCAGCACCAATCTGCACGCCATTCTTCCCACTTGCCGCGGAGTTCTCCCTTCAGGTATGAATCTTTCTTGTTCAGCCAGAAGATCCAGGAGATGCCGCCGGAAAGGAGAGCGCCAGCCTCTACTCTAGGCATAAAGAAATGGCGAAAGAGTGCTACGTTTGGATGGATCCCAACATAGTTTTCGCACAGATGTGCGAAAACAGCCATCGTAAGGATGGCGTTGGGGGTAAAATCTAGGAGGTGGAGGCCATACGTGTTCATAATATCGCAAAAGAACTCCGAGTACGGAGGGCACAATCCACAATGGAAGAAAGCAGCGAAGAAGAAGTACCCGCCGGGGAACATGTCTCTGGCGACGGCAGGGAAGGCTCTGGTGCGGGGATGAGCTTTGGTCTCCCCAGACCAGAACAGATAGTACTTGTTCCGCAGCTCCTTCGCGCCGAGCCTTGGCGCGAAGACCACATTCCTCTTCCGCAGGGCGGCCAGCTTCGCCGCCTGCTCGGACTTCTCCTTCTTGGCCTTGTCCGCTTTTGCCTTGTCGCTCTTCGGAGCCATGGTGGAGGCGGCGAGGGAAGAGGCGAGAAGCTCGACGGCGCCGCAGATGCGGAAGACGGCGGAGGAGGGGTGGAGGCAAGGAGCAGCGGGGGATTTCTGGAGAGTTAAGAGGCAATGAAGACGAAGGAGGAAACTGCCCCTGCTTCCTCTGCTTTTAAGGGGGAAGTGGGGGACGCTCCGCATTTCCCATTAAAGAACAGGCCACGATCTCTCCCACGACGCCGCAATCGACGCGTACCGTTAGGGAGGGGCGCGGCGGATGCGGAAGGGGATACGGCTTGCCGTGGGCCATGCATGCCCGTGCACTGTTTTGGGCCTGGCCCAACAGCGCTCGGCACCGTGTGTGGCCCAGGCCCGGGGGCTCCTGTCGGTGTACTAAGGTAGGGGTACCTTAGTACCCCAACTTGTGCACGGGCAGTAGCAGCTTCCCGCGGCAGGGTTTACCACGTGCTCGCCGGGAACCTTCCCGGTCCCTATAAAGCCATGCAAGAACAAAGTATACAAGCCAGAAGATCAAGGCCCCGGCAAGAGGAGCTTGCCGGGAAGGCCGTACCAGGCTCAAGACTGTCACTTTAGCACAAGGCCCTGGCAAGAGGAGCTTGCCAGGAAAACCAAGGAATGCATACCTCAAGAGACGCCTCGGCGCATCATGCGCCCCGGCAGGGCCCGGGGAGCGACAAGCTTCCGGCCCCGGCAAGGTCATGACCCCGGCAAGGTGCTTGCCGGGGGGAACTCACGCTGTGTGCCCGCGCTCCAGCTCATCTGCCCACGCGTCGCCCTGGGGCCCTTCCAGGGACGCGTGGCGGATGGTTGTGCAGCCTGGGGCACACGGTGGCCAGCCACGGTGACGAGGCTACCGCCGTGTCGAACGGAGAAGCATGGACGGACACTTTTGGGGTCGACGGCGACGGGCATTTAATGCCCTTGTCCCCCACTGTCAAAGTTAGGTGATGACCACTGTTCATCCACTGTTCACGCACTATTCCCGCATTGTTACAACTACCACCAAAGTTACATTTTTGCCCTCCTCTACGTTGACACCTGTCGGTGACCCCTTGAGCTATAAAAGGAGGCCCATGCACAACGTAGAAAAGGTTGGAATCCTAAGCAACTCTCTTGCTCGGTGTAGCTAGTACTGTAGCTCTTCAAGCTCCCGAGCTCAATACAACCAAGGCAGGAGTAGGGTTTTACGCGTCCGCGCGGCCCGAACCTGGGTAAACTGCCCGCGTGTGCCCCTCGATCTGCTCTTCGTGCTCCCTCCGCTCCCTTACCGCAACGTAGAAGGGGCTCCGGTCCCATAGGTGTTCGTGGGAGGACAGTTTCCCCCGACAATCATACACTCCATTTGGACCAACATGCACAAAGATACAACCTCACAAACATGCTAACATATTGTTGACAGACAACAAGGACTTGACACTAATATCACATAGCAGTTTTACAACGAAGATTAAGGCAACAAGATTAATATTAACATGCATGCAAATGCAACTAACATGTAGAGCACTTCGAGAATAACATTTTGACATATTATATGCTCAATTAGGATCTACGTGCGCAAAGTTATCACACTCACAATATGGCAACATGATATGACTTTTCCCAGACTTAGCCAATTTCTGAAGAAAAAACGAGTGTGCGCAATATAGCTAATTTGCGCACGAGCGGGATTTAGCGGAGGCGTGCTCACCTCGGGCCCAACGGGCCAGCTCGGGGATGGGGCTGGTTCACGGGGCGGTTCACGGGGTAGACCGGGCTGGTTTGGGGCCGGTTCGATCCGACCAGCCTATCCAGTCCGGTTCACAGGGGCCGGACCGCTCGGGGATGGGACGTCGGCGGCGGTGACGTGACGAGGATGGTGGGACGGGACAGATCCAGCGATGGGAAGGCCGGGATGGCCGGATCCGGCGGGGTCGGTTCCTCCGGGGACGAGCACGAGGGCCAACGACATAGAGGGGACTACGAGGATCCCTGGCAAGGTCGCTGGCGACCGGAGCGTCTCGGAGAAGCAATTCGCCGGCGGCAGCGTGACCTGGGGTCGACGGTGGCGGAACCAGAGGGGCGCGGGAGCGGTGCGCGCCGAGGTGCGGCGGAGGATGCGCACTCTGGCGACGAGGTCGGACGCGGAGGGGCGAAGCGGTGCGGTCCGGGTGGCGGAGGGTCTGACGGGACCCGGCGGAGCAAGGAGCTCCGGGTCCAGATCGGGCGCGGGGACGAGGCTGGAGGCCTCGGGCGAGCGGCGGCGGTGGTTGGCCGGGCCGGGGGGGCTAGGCGCGGGCCCCGACGGGCCGCGCGGAGGAGGGAGGAGAGAGAGGCGGGGCACGGGTGACGTGGCATCCCCTGATTGGGCGCGAGAGGTGGCGGTGGTGAGGTGGTGGCTCTGGATTGGCTGGGCGATGTGGCCGGGTGGGGTGGACGTGTCCGCCTACTCCGTGGACATGTTCGTGCTACCTCTTGAGCTTGCGTTGTATTCCCTCGAAGAGGAAAGGGAGATGCAGCACAATAGCGTAAGTATTTCCCTCAGTTTTTGAGAACCAAGGTATCAATCCAGTAGGAGACCACGCGCCAGTCCCTCGCACCTGCACAAACAAATAAGAACTTCGCAGCCAACGCGATAAGGGGTTGTCAATCCCTTTACGGTCACTTACGATAGTGAGATCTGATAGAGATGATAATTATATTTTTGGTATTTTTGGTATAGAAACAGAAAGTAAAGAAATCAAATAAATAACGGCGGCAGAAATTGGCTAGTTGATGGAAAAGTAATATGATAAAGATAGACCCGGGGGCATAGTTTTCTCTAGTGGCTTCTCTCATGATAGCGATATACTACGGCGGGTAAACAAATTACCGTCGAGCAATTGATAGAAAAGTGAATAATTATGAGACTATCTAGGCATGATCATTGTATATAGGCATCACGTCAGAGACAAGTAGACCGACTCCTGCCTGCATCTACTACTATTACTCCACACATCGACCGCTATCCAGCATGCATCTAGTGTATTGAGTTCATACGAACAGAGTAACGCCTTAAGCAAGATGACATGATGTAGAGGGATAAACTCAAGCAACATGATGAAAATCCCATATTTTAATCCTCGATGGCAACAATACAATATGTGCCTTGCTGCCCCTACTGTCACTGGGAAAGGACACCGCAAGATTGAACCCAAAGCCAAGCACTTCTCCCATTGCAAGAACTATAGATCTAGTAGGCCAAACCAAACCAATAATTCGAAGAGACTTGCAAGGATATTATGAGCACACATAAAAAGTTCAGAGAAGAACCAAATATCTTTCATAGATAACCTTGATCATAAACTCACAATTCATCGGATCTCGACAAACACACCGCAAAACGAGATTACATCGAATAGATCTCCTCGAAGATCGAGGAGAACTTTGTATTGAGATCCGGAGAGATAGAAGAAGCCATCTAGATACTAGCTATAGACCCAAAGGTCTGTGGTAAACTACTCACAACTCATGGTGAGGGCGATGATGATGATGATGAAGGCCTCCATGATGGATCCCCCTCCCGGAACAGGCTCCAAGATGGGATCTCCACGGGAACAGCAGCTACGGCGGTGGAATTAGGGTTTTCCCTCTGCGTATGGAGTTTCTGGGGTACGTAGGCACATATAGGAGGAAGAGGGGCACCAGGGGCCACCGGGCCTGCCCTCGAGGCAGGGGGGCGCGCCCCCACCCTCGAGGGTGGGTCCCCTGTCCTCTGGCTTGGCCCCGAAGTTTGTCTTGCGTGATTTTCTCCAAAAATATCTCCTGCGAAGGTTTCATTCTGTTTGGACTCCGTTTGATATTCCTTTTCTGCAAAACCCTGAAATAGGCAAAAAACAACAATCTGGACTGGGCCTTTGGGTTAGTAGGTTAGTCCCAAAAATGATATAAAAGTGAATGATAAAGCCCATTAAACATCTAAGACTTCATAAATAATAGCATGGAACAATCAAAAATTATAGATACTTTGGAGGATTATCAAGCATCCCCAAGCTTAATTCCTGCTCGTCCTCGAGTAGGTAAATGATAAAGAAATTATTTTTGATGTGGAATGCTAACCAATATAGTTTTTCAATGTAATTCTCTTAATTGTGGCATGAATGTTCAGATCTGAAGGATTCAAGATAAAAGTCTATGTTGACATAAGAAATAACAATACTTCAAGTAATACTAACAAAGCAATCACGTCTTCTCAAAATACTATGGCTAAAGAATGTTATCCCTACAAAATCATATAGTGTTGTCTATGCTCCCTTGCTATCACACAAAATATTCATATCATGCACAACCCCGATTTCATCCAAGCATTTGTTTTCATGCTCTATCTTTTCAAACCTTTCAACTTTCACGCAATACATGAGCGTGAGCCATGGACATAGCACTATGGGTGGAATAGAGGTGGTTGTGGAGAAGACAAAAAGAGGGAGATAGTCTCACATCGACTAGGCCTATCAACGGGCTATGGAGGTGCCCATCAATAGATATCAATGTGAGTGAGTAGGGATTGCCATGCAACGGATGCACTAGAGCTAAATATGAATGAAAGCTCAACAAAAGAAACTAGTGGGTGTGCATCCAACTTGCTTGCTCACGAAGACCTAGGGCATTTGAGGAAGCCCATCGTTGGAATATACAAGCCAAGTTCTATAACGAAAAATTCCCACTAGTATATGAAAGTGACTAAGCATGAGACTCTCTACAATGAAGAACATGGTGCTACTTTGAAGCACAAGTGTGGAACAAGATAGTAGCAATTGCCTCTTTTCTCTTTTCTTTTTCCTTTTTTTGGTTCTTTTTTTCTTTGGCCTTTTTTTTCTCTTTTTTTTGTGGATGGGCTTTATAGATTCAGCCTTTCCTCCCATGGGACAATGCTCTATAAATGATGATCATCACACTTTCATTACAACACAACATTACAACTCGATACTACAACAACAAAGTATGACTCTATATGAATGCCTCCGGCGGTGTACCGGTATGTGCAATGAAACAAGAGTGACATGTGTAAAAATTATGCATGGTGGCCTTGCCACAAATACGATGTCAACTACATGATCATGCAAAGGCAATATGACAATATGATATGTGTCATACAATGGGAACGGTGGAAAGTTGCATGGCAATATATCTCGGAATGGCTATAGAAATGCCATGATAGGTAGGTATGGTGGCTGTTTTGAGGAACAATATGGTGGCTGTTTTGAGGAAGGATTTATAGTGGGTTTATGGCACCGGCGAAAGTTGCGCGGTACAAGAGAGGCTAGCAATGGTGGAAGGGTGAGAGTGCGTATAATCCATGGACTCAACATTAGCCATAAGAACTCATATACTTATTGCAAAAATCTACGAGTCTTCAAAACAAAGCAATCAACGCATGCCCCTAGGGGGAGGTTGGTAGGAGTTAACCATCATGCACCCCCAACCTCCACACAAATGTTGACACTTTACAAATACCTCATGCTTTAACTTAGTCACACAACGGTTCACCATATGTGTATGCTACGGATTCACTAACCTTAACACAAATATTTCTAAATTTCATAATTACTTCACTAGCATGACTCTAATGTCACTATCCTCATGTCTCAAAACATTTATCAAGCATCCAACATATCTTTCTACTCAATGCACTTGATGTGAATTTTTTTACTACATTGATATTGGATGTCTATCATGTGAAGACTAGTTTCTTTAGCCTAAAAACTTTACCATGCTGTTTTAATAGACTCTAAAATAGATCTAAGTGAAGCATGAGAGTTCAAAAATTTCTACAAAATAATACCACCACCGTGCTCTAAAAGATATAAGTGAAGCACTAGAGCAAAAACTATTCAACTCAAAAGATATAAGTGAAGCATATAGAGTGCTCTAACAATTTATAGGGCATATTTAACTCTCTCAAATAGGTGTGTCCAGCAAGGATGATTGTGGCAAACTAGCAAGCAAAGATTCAAATTATACAAGACGCTCCAAGCAAAAAACATAGCATGTTGCGAATAAAAATATAGCTCCAAGTATAGTTACCGATGGATGAAGACATAAGAGGGGATGCCTTCCCGGGGCATCCACAAGCTTAGGCTTTTGATTATCTTGAATTTACTTGGGGTGCAATGGGCATCCCCAAGCTTAGGCCTTTGCTACTCCTTGTTCCATAGTCCATCAAAGCAATACTCAAAACTTGAAAACTTCACAACACAAAACTTAGACAAAAATTCTCGTGAGCTCCGTTAGTAAGAGAAAGCAAACCACCACTCAAAGGTACAACAAGTGATTCATTCATTGTTTATATTGGTGTTAAACCTACTGTACTCCAAGTTCTCTATGGTTCATATCCTCCAATATTACTCATAGATGCATCGGAATAAGCAAACAACACATGAAAAACAGAATCTGTCAAAAACAGAATAGTCTGTAGTAATCTGCTGGGTTCGCCTACTTCTGGAACTCCACAAAATTCAAACTAAACTGGTAAATTTGCGAAATCTGTCTACCAATCAGGAGCAAAAAGAATCAACTAAAAAGCACGCTCCAGTAAAATCTGAAGACTACTTTAGCGAGCGCTAACGATTCTGTTTTTCACAGCAAGATCATATAAACTTCATGCAAGTCTTACCAAAGGTTCTACTTGGCACAAACACTAAACAAAACATGAAAACACATCTAATCAGAGGCTAGATGCAATATTTATTCCCTAACAGCAATAAAAGCAAAAAACATAAAATTGGGTTGCCTCCCAACAAGCGCTATCGTTTTACGCCCCTAGCTAGGCACGATACAAGATAGATCTAGGTATTGCCATCTTTGGAAGGCAATCCGTAGGTGGCTCTCATGATAGATTCATATGGTAATTTGATTTTCTTTCTATGAAAGTGTTCCATGCCTTTCCTTAACGGAAATTGGAATCTAATATTTCCTTCCTTCATATCAATAATTGCACCAATCGTTCTAAGGAAAGGTCTACCAAGAATAATAGGACATGAAGGATTGCAATCTATGTCAAGAACAATGAAATCTATGGGCACATAATTCCTATTGGCAACAATAAGAACATCATTAATTCTTCCCATAGGTTTCTTAATAGTGGAATCCACAAGATGCAAATTTAAAGAACAATCATCAAGTTCATGGAACCCTAGCAAATCACACAAAGCATAGCATTCATGATCTTTTATTTTTATTTTGATAGTAGGTTCCCATTCATCATAAAGCTTTCTAGGTATAGAAACTTCAACTCAAGTTTTTCTTCATAAGATTGCATCAAAGCATCAACTATATGTTTAGTGAAAGCTTTATTTTGACTATAAGCATGCGGAGAATTTAGCACGGATTGCATCAAGGAAATACAATCAATCAAAGAGCAATTATCATAATTGAATTCCTTGAAATCAAAAGTAGTGGGTTCATCACTATGCAAAGTTTTAATCTCTTCAATCCCACTTTTAGCAATTTTAGCATCAAGATCTAAAAACTCCGAATCATTGGGACACCTTAAAGCAGAATCATCTCCAATCCTATTCTCGTCAAAATTAATACTAGAAAACAAGGATCTAATAGGAGACACATCAATAACTTTCAGATATTCATCTTTATTTTCACGATAACTAGAAGAACACAATTTTAAATAATCTTCTCTTTTAGCACGCATTCTAGCAGTTCTTTCTTTGCATTCATCAATGGAAATTCTCATGGCTTTGAGAGACTCATTGATATCATGCTTAGGTGGGATAGATCTAAGTTTCAAAGAATCAACATCAAGAGTAATTATATCCACAATTCTAGCCTATTCATCAACCTTAAGCAATTTCTCTTCAAGCATAGCATTGAAATTCTTTTGCAAGATCATAAACTCTTTAACACTAGTTTCGAATTCAGAAGGCATCTTTCCATAAGAGTTGTTATAGGAATTACCGAAATTATTAGAGGAATTACTAGGAAAAGGCCTAGGATTAAAATTACCTCTATAAGCATTGTTACCAAAATTATTGCTACCAACAAAATTCACATCCAAAGATTCATTGTTATTCTCAATCAAAGTGGACAAAGGCATATCATTAGGATCAGAAGAAGCACTCTTAGCAGCAAATAATTTCATAAGTTCATCCATCTTTCCACTAAAAACACTAATTTGTTTGATAGCATGCACTTTTTTACTAGTAGATCTTGCGGTGTGCCATTGAGAATAATTAACCATAATATTATCTAGGAGTTTGGTAGCTTCTCCTAAGGTGGTTTCCATGAAAGTGCCTCCGGCGGCCGAATCTAAAAGATTTCTAGAAGCAAAATTCAAGCAAGCATATAAGTTCTGAATAATCATCCATAGATTCAAACCATGTGTAGGGCAATTACATATCATCAATTTCATTCTCTCCCAAGCTTGTGCAACATGCCCATGATGTAGTTGCTTAAAATTCATAATATCATTTCTAAGAGAGATGATTTTAGCAGGAGGGAAATACTTAGAGATAAAAGCAACTTCGCACTTATTCCACGAATCAATACTATTTCTAGGCAAAGAGGAAAACCAAGTTTTAGCACGATCTCTAAGTGAAAACGACAATAACTTCAATTTAACAATATCGTTATCTGTATCCCTTTTCTTATGCATATCACACAAATCAACAAAGTTGTTTAGATGGGTAGCGGCATCTTCACTAGGAAGGCCGGAGAATTGATCTTTCATGACAAGATTCAACAAAGCAGCATTGATCTCATAAGATTCAGCATCGGTAATAGGAGCAATTGGAGTGCAAATAAAATCATTGTTGTTGGTATTGGAGAAGTCACACAATTTGGTATTGTTCTGAGCCATAGTGACAAGCAAGCAATCAACACACAAGCAAACAAGAAGCAAGCGAACGAGAAACACACGGCAGAAGAAGGGCGAATAAAACGGCAAAGGTGAAGTGGGGGAGAGGAAAACGAGAGGCAAATAAATGTAATGCGAAGGATAAGGGTTTGTGATAGGTATTTGGTATATGACTTTTGCGTAAGCCTCCCAGGCAACGGCGCCAGAAATTCTTCTTGCTACCTATTGAGCTTGCGTTGTATTCCCTCGAAGAGGAAAGGGAGATGCAGCACAGTAGCGTACGTATTTCCCTCATTTTTTGAGAACCAAGGTATCAATCCAGTAGGAGACCACGCGCCAGTCCCTCGCACCTACACAAACAAATAAGAACTTCGCAGCCAACGCGATAAGGGGTTGTCAATCCCTTTACGGTCACTTACGATAGTGAGATCTGATAGAGATGATAATTATATTTTTGGTATTTTTGGTATAGAAACAGAAAGTAAAGAAAGCAAATAAATAACGGCGGCAGAAATTGGCTAGTTGACGGCAAAGTAATATGATAAAGATAGACCCGACGGCCATAGTTTTCTCTAGTGGCTTCTCTCATGATAGCGATATTCTACGGCGGGTAAACAAATTACTGTCGAGCAATTGATAGAAAAGCGAATAATTATGAGACTATCTAGGCATGATCATTGTATATAGGCATCACGTCTAAGACAAGTAGACCGACTCCTGCCTGCATCTACTACTATTACTCCACACATCGACCGCTATCCAGCATGCATCTAGTGTATTGAGTTCATACGAACAGAGTAACGCCTTAAGCAAGATGACATGATTTAGAGGGATAAACTCAAGCAATATGATGAAAACCCCATATTTTTATCCTTGATGGCAACAATACAATACGTGCCTTGCTTCCCCTACTGTTAGTGGGAAAGGACACCGCAAGATTGAACCCAAAGCCAAGCACTTCTCCCATTGCAAGAACTATAGATCTAGTAGGCCAAACCAAACCAATAATTCGAAGAGACTTGTAAGGATATTATGAGCACACATAAAAAGTTCAGAGAAAAACCAAATATCTTTCATAGATAACCTTGATCATAAACTCACAATTCATCGGATCTCTACAAACACACCACAAAAAGAGACTACATCGAATAGACCTCCTCGAAGATCAAGGAGAACTTTGTATTGAGATCCGGAGAGAGAGAAGAAGCCATCTAGATACTAGCTATGGAACCGAAGGTCTATGGTAAACTACTCACAACTCATGGTGAGGGCGATGATGATGATGATGAAGGCCTCCGTGATGGATCCCCCTCCCGGAACAGGCTCCAAGATGGGATCTCCACGGGAACAACAGCTACGGCGTGGAATTAGGGTTTTCTCTCTGCGTATGGAGTTTCTAGGGTATGTAGGCATATATAGGAGGAAGAGGGGCACCAGGGGCCACCGGGCCTGCCCTCGAGGCAGGGGGCGCGCCCTGGGAAGGGGGCGCTCCCCCCACCTTCGAGGGTGGGTCCCCTGTGCTCTGGCTTGGCCCCGAAGTTTATCTCGTGTGATTTTCTCCAAAAATATCTCCTACGAAGGTTTCATTCCATTTGGACTCCGTTTGATATTCCTTTTCTGCAAAACCCTGAAATAGGCAAAAAACAGCAATCTGGACTGGGCCTTTGGGTTAGTAGGTTAGTCCCAAAAATGATATAAAAGTGAATGATAAAGCCCATTAAACATCTAAGACTTCATAAATAATAGCTTGGAACAATCAAAAAAATTAGATACGTTGGAGACGTATCATCCGGCGGCGCGGGGAAAAGGATTTTTAGGGTTTGATCCGGAATTTCGGGGGTGGGTGCTCTTTTATACGTAGAGGGAGCTTGGAGAGTCCAAATGAGGTGTGGTTTTCGTCCACATGATCTTGATCCGACGACCGAGAGCATGGAGGGGGTTAGGATGGGCTAGTGGGCTGTTGTGGAGGGGTGCTGGGCTGCAAAGAGAGAGGGCTCCTGGCGGTTAACGCAGTTAACCATTGGCGCATCAAACGGATTCCGAATGCGATGACATTTGACAAGCGGTCTACCTATGCTACAATAAGACCACACGCCAATATTCAAGCCATTCCGAGAACATTTTCTAGCCACTTGTAAACTAAATATTCGGAGTTGCCGCGGGCGCGTGTGAGTGTGTCTGGGCTCAGAACGGACAACGGAAAGGATGAGGGGGACTCGGACGAATGCAAGTTTTGAAAAATGCTGACACAATGTACATGATGACATGGCAAAATGCAACACGCAAGCAAATGACATGGCAACGACGATGAATAACTGGCTGACACCAGGCGCATCGGTCTCGGGGCGTCACAACAAGGGCCTGGCTGCCGCGTGTATTTCTTCTAGGAGCTATGACCCTTCTTCTACGGAGATACATCTTTGCAAGACCCCTGTGGTGCTCTTTTTATAGAGCTCTCCTTCATGGATCTTGTATGCTTTGGAGCGCCGGACTATATGTCGTGCCTCCATTTGATCGTCAGGGAGCTCTTGTCATAGGAGGTAGGCAAGTAGGGGTTCAGTCCAAGGAGCGATACATCCATGATTTCATGGGCCGAAGGTGTTTCCTTGAGTGCGGAGCCCCGATAATGTGATCATTGGGTTCGTCTTCTGAGGTGACAGTTTGGGGCGGCTCATTGACTGGTGGGTCATTGTCCACATATTGCCATACGACCGAGGGCTTGAAGAGCCGCTTGACAAATATGGTTTGGGGAATTGGGTCACGCTTGGCGCCCATGCGGGCGAGAACGTCTGCGACTTGGTTGCTGTCTCAAAAGACGTGGTGGAATTCTAGGCCCTGGAACCGGGCCGATATCCTAAGGATGGAGTTCCTGTATGCCACCATCTTTGGGTCCTTGTCGTCGAATACTCCGTTAACCTGGGAGATCGCCAGATTTGAAGCTCCACTTACTTCGAGGCATCATACCCCCATTGACGTGGCCATTCGATGACCATGCAGCAGTGCTTTGTATTCGGTTGTGTTATTGGAGTCCATGTACATGATTTGTAGAATGTACTGAACAGTGTCACCTGTGGGGGATATGAGAATCACCTTAGCCCCAGTCCGGCTAACATTTTTTATCCGTCGAAGTACATAGTCCAATGTGAATATGTACTGTATTCCTGGGGCAGTTCGGCCTCGGTCCATTCGGCTATGAAATCAGCCAGCACGTGAGATTTTACATCTCGGCGTGTTTTTTATGTTATTTCAAAAGGAAGGAGCTCGATGGCCCATTTGGCGATGCGGCCCGTGGTGTCCCTGTTATTGATTATGTCATTCAAGGGGACCTCTGATGCCACGGTGACCGAGCATTCCTGAAAGTAGTGTTGTAGCTTTCAGGATGCCATTAAGACTGTGTAGGCTATCTTTTGATAGTGTGGGTATCGAGATTTGCATGGCATGAGTACTTTAGACACATAATAAACTGGCTTATGGACTTGGAATTTGTGGCCTTTAAATTCCTCTCCATGACGAGCACCGCACTGACCACTTGATTGGTGGCTGAGATTTATAGCATCATTGGCTCGCTGATGCTTGGCGCGGCCAAGATGGGATTGCCAGCCAGAAGTGTTTGAATATCCTCCATCGTCGTTGTCGCTTCGTCTATCTACTTGATGTTTTTGGTCTTTTTGAGCAGTATGTAGAGCGGCAATGCCTTTTCTCCGAGGGGAGATATGAAGCGGCTCAAAGCTGCTACACATCCTGCACGTTTTTGGATGTGTTTGAGCTCTGTTCGTATTGCAAGCTGGGACAGAGCTCTGATTTTGGCTGGATTGGCCTCGATTCCTCTATGGGAGATGATAAATCCGAGTAGTTTTCTGGCGGGGTACCCGAAGACACATTTGTCCGAGTTGAGCCGTATATCATAAGCTCGTAAGTTGTCGAAGATTTGGTGGAGGTCGTCTACCAGTTGGTTGATATTTTTGGTTTTAATGACCACATCGTCCACGTAGGCCTCGGCCATTTTGTCGATTTGCTTTTCGAGGCATGTTTGAATCATGCGCTGGTACGTGGCTCCTGCCTTCTTCAGCCCAAATGGCATTGTGTTTAAAACAGAAGGTCTTTAAGGAGTGATGAACGCGGTTGCCGCTTGGTCAGATTCCTTCATTTTAATCTGCTGCTAGCTGGAGTTTGCATCGAGGAAGCATAGCGAGCCATGTCCGGCAGTAGCGTGAATTCCTGGCAGGGGAAAAGGGTCCTTGGGGCATGCCTTATTTAGGTCTTTGAAATCGACACAAAGCCACTAGGACGTGTCCTTCTTAGGCACCATGAACAGATTTGCTAACCACTCGGGATGTTTAATCTCGTGGATGAACCCGGCCACCAGTAGTTTTGTGAGTTCCTCGCCCATGGCTTGTCGCTTGGGTTCGGAAAACCGGCGTAGAGTCTGTTTTACCGGCTTGAAGCCTCCTATAATGTTTAGGCTATGCTTTGCGAGCCTGCGTGGGATTCTCGGCATATCTGAGGGGTGCCAGGCGAATATCTCCCAGTTATCACGTAAGAATGCTCTTAGTGCCTCGTTGACTGTGGGGTCTAGATGTGCTCCTATGGACGCCGTTTTGTTGGGATCCGTCAGATGCACTTGAAATTTGACTATTTCATCTGCTGTCTTGAATGACATGGATTTTTGTCTTTTACTGAGGATCACATCATCCCTGTTAGCTGTAGTGCAGAGTGTTGTCAACTCTTCAGCCGCGAGGGTCTCGGATAGTGCCTCGAGGTTGAGGGATGCCGTTTTGTTTTCGGCTCGCAGGACCTTGCTCGGGTCTCTTTCGAGCAAGATCACCCCGCTGGGCCCTGGCATTTTGAGTTTCATATACCCGTAATGTGCTATAGCCTGAAATCTCGAGAATGCCTCACGTCCTAACAAGGCGTGGTATCCGCTACGGAAGGCACGGTGTGGAATAGCAGGGGTTTGGATCTGTAGTTGTCGGGTGTGCCGAATATAGCGTCCAGGGTTATGCATCCTGAGCAGCGTGCCTCCCTGCTAGGGATTATTCCTCGGAATGTGGTATAACTACGTTTGATGCGAGAAATATCGAACTGCATTTGTTCGAGAGTATCCTCATAGATGAGGTTGAGGCCGCTGCCTCTGTCCGTCAACACTTTAGTTAGCCTGAAGCCATCGACAATGGGGTCGGTGCGGCAGGTGCGTGATTGGTATGGGGTCTTGGCTCGTCCTTTTATGTCGAAGGTGATAGGCATGGCAGTCCATGACTGTGCGGCCATTACTTCATAGATCTGGTTGAGCTCTCGAAGAGCTTTTTTCCTTTTACTTTCTAAAGAGAATGCCTAGTAAACAGTCAGGACACTATGGTCCTATGGTGGCATTGTGGGTCACCTTTATGAGGGTGTAAGGCCCAAGATTGATTAGCCATGCTTGGACACTTGCCTTACCACCCAACAGGCTCGAAGTCTGTGGATTGGGTTTGTATCTAGTAGGGACGAGTTTATTGGGCTTGGTTTATCCAGCAATTCGTCCAGGACCGATCTAGGTCTGGTTTTCTTTTCCGCGGGCTCGTGTTCGAGCGGCCACCGTGTGTATGCTCGTTTGACATGAGTCTTTCTGTGCTGTGTGGCGGGTGGTGGCTCTGTTTCCATCTGTTACATTCACAACGCGCTTTCCATGGCGCACTACTTGCGTACCATGTCTGATAGTTCGATGAGGCTTTGTACTCGGGGACGGGTGAGGGAATTCAGGAGACCCTCGTCTTTGCAAGTGAATCGAACAGCTTCAGTTACCTGTTTGTCTGATGTCTGCTAGAACTACGTCGGTATTTCCCCAAAGAGGAATGGATGATGCAGTATAACAATGGTAGGTATTTCCCTCAGTGATGAGACCAAGGTTATCAAACCAGTAGGATAACCAAGCAACACAATGTAAACAGCACCTGCACACAAATAAAAAATACTCGCAACCCGAGGTGTAAACGGGGTTGTCAATCCCTTTCGGGTAACGGACGTGATAGAGTTGTAAATAGTGATAGATCGAACGCCAAGTAAGACAAATTGCAGCAAGGTATTTTTGGGTTTTTGGTTTAGTTGATCTGAAAATAAAAGCAAAGGAAAATATATCGCAAAGGCAAATAATATGAAAAAGAGACACGGTGGCGTAGATTTCACTAGTGGCTTCTCTCGAGGAAATAGCAAACGGTGGGAAAACAATTACTGTTGGGCAATTGATAGAACTTCAAATAATCATGACGATATCCAGGCAATGATCATTATATAGGCATCATGTCCAAGATAAGTAGACCGACTCCTGCCTGTATCTACTACTATTACTCCACACATCGATCGCTATCCAGCATGCATCTAGTGTGTTAAGTTCATGGAGAAACGGAGTAATGCAATAAGAACGATGACATGATGTAGACAAGATCTATTTATGTAGGAATATACCCCATCGTTTTATCCTTAGTGTTCGCTACTTTGATAATTTGATATGTGGGTGGATCGGTGCTTAGGTGCTGTTCTTACTTGAACGAACCTCCTACTTATGACTAACCCTCCCGCAAGCATCCGCAACTACGAGAAAAGTATTAAGAATAAATTCTAACCATAGCATTAAACTTTTGGATCCAATCGATCCCTTACGGAATAGCGCATAAACTGGGGTTTAAGATTCTGTCACTCTCGCAACCAACCATCTAGTTACTACTCCACAATGCATTCCCTTAGGCCCAGATATGGTGAAGTGTCATGTAGTCGACGTTCAAAATATCGAACACATATCAAATTCACATGATTACTTGCAACATGATTTCTCCCATGACCTCAAGAACAAAGGTAACTACTCACAAATGATAAACATGCTCAAGATCAGAGGGGTATTAAATAGCATAATGGATCTGAACATATAATCTTCCACCAAATAGACCATGTAGTAATCAACTACAAGATGTAATCAACACTACTAGTCACCCACAAGCACCAATCTATAGTTTCGGTAACAAGATTGAACACAAGAGATGAACTAGGGTTTGAGATGAGATGGTGTTGTTGAAGATGTCGACGAACATAACCCTCCCCAAGATAGGAGAGTTGTTGGTGATGATGATGACGATGATTCCCCCCCCCCCTCCGGGAGGGAAGTTCCCCCGGCGGAATCGCTCCGCCGGAGGACAAAAGTGCTCCTGCCCAAGTTCCGCCTTGATACGGCGGCGCTCCGTCCCAAAAGTCTTCTCCTTATGTTTTCTAGGTCAGAAGGGCTTATATACCAGAAGAAAGGCACCAAAGAAGGGCCTGGGTGAGCACAACCCACCAGGGTGTGCCTGGGGGACCTGGCGCGCCTAGGTGGGTTGTGCCCACCTGGTGGGCCCCCTCTGGTGGTTATCAACTCCTGTATTTTTTATATATTCCATAAAAAATCTCCGTGAAGTGTCAGCTTATTTGGAGTTGTGTAGAATAAGTAGCCTGACGTAGCTTCTTCAGGTCCAGATTTCCAGCTGCCGAAATTCTCCCCCTTGATGCATTCCTTGCAAATTATGAGAGAAAAGGCATTAGAATTACTCCAAAAAGCATTATTATGCATAATAACATCATAAATAACAACAAGAAAACATGATGCAAAATGGACGTATCAACTCCCCCAAGCTTAGACCTCGCTTGTCCTCAAGCGAAAACCCAAAACGAAAAACATGTCCTGCTTTGAGAGAGAGGTGCCGATAAAAAAATACGGACATAGAAGCATCATATTGATTATTATAACATCAACAAACTTAAACATAAGACTTTTATCAAAGGACTTGTATCATAGAATTCTCATGAGCAAGTAACAATTCATCACATAGTTGAAGTATAAAGCATAAACTCTATTAGAAACCAACAAACTATGTTCTCATTCAACTTTGTAACTACAATTCATCATCTTTTCAGGAAGGGTCACGTATCGGAGCCTTTAGGCAAGCCCACATACTCAATCATCATATAGTCTTCTATGATTGCTAACACTCACCACATACACATGAGCAAAGCGTTTTAACTGGACACATAGAAAGATAGGGGCTTATGGTTTTGCCTCCCAATGTACTCACCTCAAGGGTGATGTCAACAATAATAACTCATGTCACCCATATTCAACTAGACATATGTGCCTAGATCTTTCCTTACCACATGATGCTTGCCAAAGGATAAAATAAAAAGGAATAGAGGGAAAACTTTGACTCTTTGCATAAAAGTAACAGATAGGCCCTTTGCAGAGGTAAGCAGAGGTTGCCATGCGCTTATTTGTTTGTATACTCAATCCCTTAGTGCAAAAGAACGTCACGTTGCATTTACCCTTGTGATAGCAACCTTTATTATGCAGTCTGTCGCTTTTATTATTCACCATCACAAGTTTGTGCAACGCTCAGTTTTCTCTTACACTAAATGATCTCACACTTTTGGAAGCATTTTTTATTGCCTTATTGCACCGATGAGAACTTACTTGAAGGATCTTACTCAACCCATAGGTAGGTATGGTGGACTCTCGAAAAAGGTTTGGGTTTAAGGGTTTTTGGATGCACAAGTAGTATCTCTACTTGGTATGGAATTTTTGGCTAGAAAAGATATTGGGCAAGCACCACATGTTAAAAGGATCTATGACAATATGACTTCTATGTGAATATGAACAAACATAAACCATTAAGTTGTGTTCCTTGTCCAACATTAACAATTTTGGCATATAATATTTTGATGGGGGCTCACAATCACAAAAGATTTTTAGGATAGTATATTTATATGTGAATCTTCTCTTCCCTTATTAATTCTTTCATGAGTTGCATCATTGACCAATGCTATGTTTGGCAACGTCTAATAAAATTTTCTACTTATAATTTTCCTTATGTGGTGCTATCACCTACGATAATATTAGCATATGATCTTATTAATTTGTTTCCTTTCTTTTTATTCGTTCAATTATAACTTTTCCTTTTATTGCAACAGGAAGGTAAAGAAAGTAAAAACTCAAAACTAAACTTTATTATATATCTCACACACGATTACAACGATAGATCACTAAGCAAACTCACGAAAAGAAGGGAATGAACTAAACTTTCACTTATTCTAAAGAAAAAGATCAAAATAAAATAAGTAAATGAAAAAGGATAGTAGGGATGATACGATACTGGGGCACCTCCCCCAAGCTTGGCGAAAGCCAAGGGGAGTGCCCATACCTGGTACTCAATTTTCTTTTGGTGGTGAAGAAGATGGTGGTGGTGATGATGTTGTAGTGAGCTCTTCCAACTTGCATTGTAGGCTAAAATTTTCCTCCCTTAGGTCTTCGTTCTCTGGCTCGAGCTTCAATATTTTCTTGCCCAATGCTTCCTTGGTCTCACGTTGGAATCGAGGAGGAAGGGGATCATCTTCCTCCTCCTCATATGTGGACCAAGCATGCGCAGGCTTAAAAACATAGATATCAAAAGACTCATGGGAGGAAGGGCTCCCGACTCCTGAGCCTTGAGACGACATAATCTTAGATCTACCAGAAATCAGCAAGAAAGAAGAACAAAAGATTTCTCCGCGGTACGGTGGTTAACAGGTTCGGGGGGTGTATAAAAAACTTTTATCTTGGGAAACAAGCAAACTGTAGAAAAACGGAGTCTGGAAGGTACCCCAGGTGGGCACAACCCACCTGGGCGCGCCAGGCATGCCTGGCGCACCCTGGTGTCTTGTGCCCACCAGGGTACGCTTCTCGGTAGCTTCTTATTTTCCTGATTTTGTAAATATTCCAAAAAAGATAAAAATATTTTTGCAAATTTTTCGAAGTCCGTTTACTTACGTATCACATACCTCTTTATTTTCACGATTTCGGAGTGTTCCGGAAGGATTATTTTATGTGTTCTTCCGGTGTCAAAGTTTGGATAATGTTGCTTTCAACAATTAATGGGTGTACCTAAGATATAATGCTTTACTCGTTGCCCAATTACAACCTTTGGGTTGGTACCTTCGGCATTATTTATTTTGATAGCTCCATATCGATAAACCTCCTAGATAACATAGGGGCCTTCCCATTTAGAGAGGAGCTTGCCTACAAAGAACCTGAAACGAGAGTTGTACAAAAGAACATATTCTCTGACTTTGAACTCACGCTTTTGGATTCTTTTATCATGCCATCCTTTAACTTTTTCTTTAAATAACTTGGCATTTTCATAAGCTTTGGTTCTCCATTCATCTAAAGAGTTAGTATCAAATAACCTCTTTTCACCAGCAAGTTTAAAATCATAGTTAAGTTCCTTGAATGCCCAAAAAGATTTATGTTCTAACTCAAGAGGCAAATGACAAGCTTTACCATAAACCATTTTATAAGGAGACATACCCATAGGATTTTTATAAGCTGTTCTATAAGCCCAAAGTGCATCATCTAATTTCTTAGACCAATTCTTCCTGGACCTATTGACAGTTTTTTGCAAAATTAATTTTATTTCTCTATTACTAAGCTCAACTTGACCACTAGACTGAGGATGGTAAGGTGATGCGATTCTATGGTTAACATCATATTTAGCAAGCCTTTTACGAAAAGCACCATGAATAAAGTGTGAATCACCATCAGTCATTAAATATTTGGGGAGTCCAAACCTTGGGAAAATAACTTCCTTAAGCATTTTAATAGAGGTGTTGTGATCAGCACTACTGGTTGGAATAGCTTCTACCCATTTAGTAACATAATCAACAGCAACCAAAATCTGTGTATACCCATTAGAGGAAGGGAAAGGTCCCATGTAATCAAATCCCCAAACATCAAATGGTTCAACAACAAGTGAATAATTCATAGGCATTTCTTGACGCTTACCAATATTAACTATCCTTTGACATTCATCACAAGAGGAGACGAACTTACGAGCATGTTTGAAAAGAGTAGGACAATAAAATCCAGACTGCAATACCTTGTGAGTAGTTTTATCTCCAGCATGATGCCCTCCATATGCTTCAGAGTGACATTTCTGAAGGATTTGTCCCTGTTCATGCTCAGGTACACAACATCTAATAATACCATCTACTCCTTCTTTATAAAGATGTGGGTCATCCCAAAAGTAATGTCTGAAGTCATAAAAGAACTTTTTCTTTTGTTGGTAAGTAAAACTAGGTGGTAAATATTTAGCAACAATCCATAATCAGCATACCAAGGAGTGTTATTATTAATATTTATTACAGCTAATTGCTCATCAGGAAAACTATCATCAATAGGTAGTGGGTCATCAGGCACATTTTCAAGTCTAGACAAGCTATCAGCTACGGGGTTCTTAGCTCCTTTTCTATCAGTGATATGCAAATCAAATTCATTTAGCAAGAGAACCCGCCGAATAAATCTAGGTTTAGAATCTTTCTTTTCCCTAAGATATTCAATAGCAGCCAGGTCAATGTAAATAGTTACTTTTGAATCAACAATGTAAGACCTAAATTTGTCACAAGCAAACACAACTGCTAAGAATTCTTTTCAATAGTTGCATAATTCTTTTGACCACTGTCTAGAGTTTTACTAGCATAATGAATAACATTTAGTTTTTTTATCGACTCTTTATCCTAAAACAGCTCCAACATCATAATCACTAGCATCACACATAATTTCAAAAGGTAAGTTCCAATCGGGTGGTTGAACTATAGGTGCAGAAATTAAGGCTTTCTTAAATGTTTCGAAGGCTTCAAAGAAATCATCATCGAAAACAAAAGGAACATCCTTTTTTAAAAGGTTAGTGAGAGGCCTAGAAATTTTAGAAAAGTCTTTCATAAATCTCCTATAGAACCCAACATGACCTAAGAAACTACGAATACCTTTGATATCCTTAAGACATGGCATTTTCTAAATTGCATCAACCTTAGCTTTGTCCACTTCAATACCTTTTTCAAAAATCTTATGGCCCAAGACAATACCTTCATTAACCATAAAGTGGCATTTCTCCCAGTTCAAGACAAGACTTGTATGTTCACATCTCTGCAAAACTCGATCAAGATTGCTTAAACAATCATCAATAGACTTCCCATAGACACAAAAATCATCCATGAAAACTTCCACAATCTTTTCACAAAAGTCAGAGAATATAGCAGTCATACATCTTTAAAAAGTAGCAGGTGCATTGCATAAATCGAAAGGCATACGTCTATAAGCATAAGTTCCAAAGGGACAAGTAAAAGTAGTCGTTTCTTGATCAGGTTGAGAAATAGGTATTTGTGAAAAAACAGAGTATCCATCAAGGAAGCAAAAGTGTGTGTGCTTTGATAATCTTTCTAGCATTTGATCAATAAAAGGTAGAGGGTAATGATCTTTTCTGGTTGCTTTGTTTAATTTCCTAAAATCAATTACCATTCTATAGCCTGTAACAATTCTTTGTGGAATAAGTTCATTCCTATCATTAGGAACAACAGTAATACCTCATTTCTAAGGAACACAATGAACGGGACTTACCCATCTACTATCAGCTATAGGATAGATTATACCTGCTTCCAGAAGTTTTAATATTTTCGTTCTTACCACTTCTTTCATTTTTGGATTTAACCGACGTTGATGATCGACAACGGGTTTAGTATCAGGTTACATATTAATCTTATGCTGACATAGAGTGGGACTGATGCCCTTTAAATCATCAAGAGTATATCCAATAGCAGCTTTGTGCTTCCTTAGAACATTCAATAATCTTTCTTCTTCATGTTCTGAAAGGTTAGCACTAATAATAACAGGATATATCTTCTTTTCATCAAGATAAGCATATTTCAAAGTGTCAGGCAATTGTTTTAATTCAAACACAAGATCACCTTTAGGTGGAGGAGGACCTCCTAGAGTTTCAATAGGTAGATTGTGTTTATGAAGAGGACGTTGCTCAAATAAAATATCATCTAGTTCATTTCTTTCATGCATATGTAAATCATTTTCATGGTCTAGCAAATATTGTTCTAGAGGATCAGTAGGAGGCACAGCAATATAAGCAAGACCAGTAATTTCATCTTTACTAGGCAATTCTTTTTTATGAAGCTTTCTAGTAAACTTGGAAAGATTAAATTCGTGAGATTCATCACCAAAACTAACACCGACGGTTTGTTTCTTACAATCTATTTTAGCATTAACGGTGTTCAAGAAAGGTCTACCAAAGATAATGGGACAGAAGTCATCTTGTGGGGAACCAAGAACAAGAAAACCAGTAGGCTATTTTATTTTCCAACACAAGACTTCAACATCTCTAACAATCCCAATTGGTGATATAGTATCTCTATTAGCAAGTTTAATAATGACATCAATGTCTTCTATCTCTGTGGGTGCTATGTCATTCATAATTTCTTGATACAAAGAGTAGGGAATAACACTCACGCTAGCACCTATGTCACATAAACCATGATAGCAGTGATCTCCTATTTTAACTGAGACAACGGGCATGCCAACAATAGGTCTTTGTTTATCTTTTATATCAGGTTTGGCAATTCTAGCAGCTTCGTCATTAAAGTAAATAACATGCCCATCTACATTTTCTTCTAGGAGATCTTTGACAATAGCAATATTAGGTACTACTTTAATTTGTTCATCTGGCTTAGGTGTTCTGATATAACTTTTATTAACCATTGTTGAAACTTTAGCATGTTCCTTTATCCTATCAGGAAAAGGTTTTTTTTTTAATATAAGTAGTAGGAACAACTGTATCAACATTATAAAGTATAGTTTCTTCTTTAATTGGTACATGTTCTTTAATTTTTTCTTTAATAGGTGGATGATATTTAAACCACTTCTCTTTAGGGAGATCAACATGAGTAGCAAAAGATTCACAAAAGGAGGCTACTATCTCATAGTCAAGTCCATATTTAGTGCTAAACTTTGAAAAAGCATCGGTATTCATAAAAGATTTAATACAGTCATACTTGACCTTAATACCTGACTCTTTACCTTCGTCAAGTTCCCAATCTTCAGAGTTGCGTTTAAATCTTTCCAAAAGATACCACCGGAATTCAATAGTTTTCTTCATAAAAGAACCAGCACAAGAAGTATCAAGCATGGATCGATCATTGTGAGAAAGCTGAGCATAAAAATTCTGAATAATAACTTCTCTTGAGAGCTCATGATTGGGGCATGAGTATAACATTGACTTAAGCCTCCCCAAGCTTGAGTGATACTTTCTCCTTCATGAGGCCAAAAATTATATATGTAATTCTGATCATGATGAACTAGATGCATAGGATATTATTTTTTGGTGAAACTCCATTTTCAATCGGTTCCAGTTCCAAGATCCAATATCATCGCATAGCCTATACCATGCTAATGCTTTTCCCTTAAAAGATAAAGGAAAAACCTTCTTCATAACTTGATCTCCGGGTAAACCTGCAAGCTTAAACAATCCACAAATTTGTTCCACATATATCAAGTGCATATCAGGATGTTCTGTTCCATCTCCTGCATAAGGATTAGCTAGCAATTGTTCTATCATACCCGAAGGGATTTCATATTCATTATTTTCAGTAGGTGCAGCGGGTTGAGGGGTAGCAAGTTCTGGTTCCTATCGAGGTGAAGATACCCCGAACAAACCCCTCAAAGGATTGATCTCCATAGTAACAATTGACAATAAATTTTAGCACACTGTATGAATGTTTCCATAACAATTTCCACTTACCAGAAGCGCTTCACTCCCCGGAAACGGCGCCAGAAAATAGCCTTGATGACCCACAAGTATATGGGATCAATTGTAGCTCTTTTCGATAAGTAAGAGTGTCGAACCCAACGAGGAGCAGAAGGAAATGATAAGTTTTTTTGGTAAGGTATTATCTGCAAGTGCTGAAATTGAAGTAGCGGAGTAGTTTGATAGCAAGAGAATTTTGTAAAGAGCATGTAACGATAGTAGTAGAAAAAGTGCAACAAGATAGCCCAATCCTTTTGAGGCAAAGGACAGGCCAAGACAGTCTCTTATAATAAGCAAAGCGTTCTTGAGGGTACACGGGAATTTCATCTAATCACTTTCATCATGTTGGTTCAATTCGTGTTCGCTACTTTGATAATTTGATATGTGGGTGGATCGGTGCTTAGGTGATGTTCTTACTTGAACAAACCTCCTACTTATGATTAACCCTCCCTCAAGCATCCGCAACTACGAGAAAAGTATTAAGAATAAATTCTAACCATATCATTAAACTTTTGGATCCAATCGGTCCCTTAAGGAACAGCGCATAAACTGAGATTTAAGCTTCTGTCACTCTCGCAACCCACCATCTAGTTACTACTCCACAATGCATTCCCTTACGCCCAAATATGGTGAAGTGTCATGTAGTCGACGTTCACATGACACCACTAACGGAATCACAACATACATACTATCAAAATATCGAACACATATCAAATTCACATGATTACTTGCAACATGATTTCTCCCGTGATGTCAAGAACAAAGGTAACTACTCACAAATGATAAACATACTCAAGATCAGAGGGGTATTAAATGGCATAAAGGATCTGAACATATAATCTTCCACCAAATAAACCATATAGTAATCAACTACAAGATGTAATCAACACTACTAGTCACCCACAAGTACCAATCTATAGTTCCGGTAACAAGATTGAACACAAGAGATGAACTAGGGTTTGAGATGAGGTGGTGTTGTTGAAGATGTCGACGAATATAACCCTCCCCGAGATAGAAGAGTTGTTGGTGATGATGATGACGATGATTTCCCCCTCCGGGAGGGAAGTTCCCCTGGCGGAATCCCTCCGCCGGAGGGCAAAAGTGCTCCTACCCAAGTTCCGCCTTGATACGGCGGTGCTCCGTCCCGAAAGTCTTCTCCTTATGTTTTCTAGGTCAGAAGGGCTTATATACCAGAAGACGGGCACCAGAGATGGTCCTAGGTGAGCACAACCCACCAGGGCGCGCCTGGGGGGCCTCCCGCGCCCAGGTGGGTTGAGCCCACCTGGTGGGGCCCCTCTGGTGGTTATCGGCTCTAGTATTTTTTATATATTCCATAAAAAATATCTGTGAAGTTTCAGCTTATTTCGAGTTGCGTAGAAGAGGTCGCCTGACGTAGCTTTTTCAGGTCCAGATTTCCAGCTGCCAGAATTCTCCCCCTTGATGCATTCCTTCCAAATTATGAGAGAAAAGGCATTCGAATTACTCCAAAAAGCATTATTATGCATAACAACATCATAAATAACATCAAGAAAACATGATGCAAAATGGACGTATCAAGTAGCAATGATACATACGTGTCGGTTCCCTTTCTGTCACTGGGATCAAGCACCATAAGATCGAACCCACTACAAAGCACCCCTTCCCATTGCAAGATAAATAGATCAAGTTGGCCAAACAAAACCCAAATATCGGAGAAGAAATACGAGGCTATAAGAAATCATGCATATAAGAGATCAAAGAAGAATCAAATAACTTCCATGGATATAAAAGGATAGATCTGATCATAAACTCAAAGTTCATCGGATCCAACAAACACACTGCAAAAGAGTTACATCATATGGATCTCCAAGAGACCATTATATTAATAATCAAAAGAGAGAGAGAGAGAGGAAGCCATCTGGCTACTAACTACGGATCCGTAGGTCTACAAAGAACTACTCTCACATCATCGGAGAGGCACCAATGGATATGGTGAACTCCACCGTGGTGGTGTCTAGATTGGATCTGGTGGTTCTGGACTTTGCGGCGGCTGGAATAGAATTTCGTCGACTCCTCTAGGGTTTCTAGAATATCTGAGTATTTATAGAGCGAAGAGGCCGTGCGAGAGGCCACTGAGGTGGGCACAACCCACCTGGGCGCGCCAGGGGGGGCTAGCGCGCCTTGGTGGGGTGTGCCCCCCTCGGGGCACTCCCCGTGTGCAGCTCTGGCCCATTGGGTGTCTTCTGGCCCATAAAAAATCTCCGAAAAGTTTCGCGATGTTTGGACTCCGTTTGGTATTGATTTCCTGCGATGTAAATAACATGCAGAAAACATCAACTAGCACTTGGCACTATATCAATAGGTAAGTACCAAAAAATTATATAAAATGACTATTAAACATCCAAGAATGATAATATAACAGCATGGTGATACGTCTCCAACGTATCCATAATTTTTTATTGTTCCATGCTATTATATATATTCTATTTTGGATGTTTAATGGGCTTTATTATACACTTTTATATTATTTTTGGGACTAACCTACTAACCCAAGGCCCAGTGCAAATTGCTTTTTTTTCCTATTTCAGTGTTTCGCAGAAAAGGACTATCAAAAGGAGTCCAAACGGAATGAAACCTTTGGGAGAGTTATTTTTGGGACGATATCTTCACGATAAACTTGGAGTACAAGTCAGAGAAGAAACGAGGTGCCCACGAGGGGGCAGGGCGCGCCCAGGGGTAGGCACGCCCCCCACCCTCGTGGGCCCCACGTTCCTCCACCGACGTACTTTTTCCTCCTATATATACCCATAAACCCTGAAACATCGAGGAGCACGAAGAAACCCTAATTACACAGTCGTAACCTTCTGTTCCTGTGAGATCCCATCTTGGGGCCTGTTCTGGAGCTCCGCCGGAGGGGGCATCGATCACGGAGGACTTCTACATCAACACCATAGCCCCTCGATGAGTTGTGAGTAGTTTACCACAGACCTTTGGGTCCATGGTTATTAGCTAGATGGCTTCTTCTCTCTCTTTGGATCTCAATACAAAGTTCTCCTCGATCTTCGAGGAGATCTATTCGATGTAATCTTTTTGCGGTGTGTTTGTCGAGATCCGATGAATTGTGGGTTCATGATCAAGATTATCTATGAACAATATTGGATTATTTTCTGAAATCTTTTATGTATGATTATATACTTGCAAGTCTCTTCGAATTATTGGTTTGGTTTGGCCTACTAGATCTATAGTTCTTGCAATGGGAGAAGTGCTTGGCTGTGGGTTCAATCTTGCGGTGTCCTTTCCCAGTGACAGTAGGGGCAGCAAGGCACGTATAGTATTGTTGCCATCGAGGATAAAAAGATGGGGTTTATATCATATTGCTTGAGTTTATCCCTCTACATCATGTCATCTTGCTTAAGGCGTTACTCTGTTCTTATGAACTTAATACTCTAGATGCATGCTGGATAGCAGTCGATGTGTGGAGTAATAGTGGTAGATGCAAAATCCTTTCAGTCTAGTTGTCACGGACGTGATGCCTATATACAATGATCATTCCTACATATTCTCATAATTATGCGCTTTTCTATGAATTGCTCGACAGTAATTTGTTCACCCACCGTAGAATTCTGCTATCATGAGAGAAGCCACTAGTGAAGCCTATGGCCCCCGGGTCTATCTTCATCATATTACTTTCCCTTCAACTAGCCAATTTCTGTTGCCATTGCTTATTTGCTTTATTTACTTTCTGTTCCTATACCAAAAAGATTATCCTATCCTATATATCAGATCTCACTCTCGTAAGTGACTATGAAGGGATTGACAACCCCTTATCGTGTTGGCTGCGAGGTTCTTATTTGTTTGTGCAGGTGCGAGGGACTCGCACATGCTCTCCTACTGGATTGATACCTTGGTTCTCAAAAACTGAGGGAAATACTTACGCTATTGTGCTGCATCACCCTTTCCTCTTCGAGGGAATACAACGCAAGCTCGAGAAGTAGCAAGAAGAATTTCTGGCGCCGTTGCCGGGGAGATCTACGCAAAAGTCATATACCAAGTACCTATCACAAACCCTTATCCCTCACACTACATTATTTGCCTCTCGTTTTCCTCTACCCCACTTCACCCTTGCCGTTTTATTCGGCCTTCTTTTTCCGTGTATTTTACCGTTCGCCTGCTCCGTGTGTGTTCATCTTTTTTGTGGTTTGTTGCTATCATGTCTAAGATGGGTGAAAATGTCGTTGAAAAGGGTAGTAATGTTGAGGGCAACTTGACCTTTGTTGATCCTCCGGATGAAAGTACCACTTTACATACTAAGAAGTTCCGGGTTGGTAGTGGTAATATTATTGGAAAAGGAGTTCTTCAAGACTTCTTTACTTGTGCCGGTGCTTTACCAACTATGGGTGGATCTATTCTTCATAGAACTAGTAGTCTTGCGGATGCCATATCTATGCTTGTGGTTGAAATTGGAAGGCAATTTATCCATATGCATCCTTGCATTCAGAGAATCTTTCTGGAATTTTCCAATATTGAGCATTTTTCTGTTAAGCGCGCAGCTACTATCTTTTTGGCTCATGAGTTCAGATTCATAATGGAAGAGGCCAAAGAAATCTATATGCATTATAGGGTGGATGCTAGTCGTCCTCCCATAGAAGCTATTTTATTCAATCAAGAGGACATAATGCGTTTGCAAGCTTTAGATCATGTTGCTTTTAATAAAAACCTTAGGAAAAAGGTTCCTACTGATATCTTGGTTGATAGAATTTCTGAATTGAATGATGATTTTGCTATTCAAAACAATGGGTTAGGCTTTTCCCTTGAGCGAAGGCTCATGACCTTTTGCCAAAAAATGCTTATAACGATGAATTGGTAGTGCAATATGAAGGGCCAAAGGAGGAATCCATACCTCCCGAGCTTGATATGGGGGACTTTTGTCCTATCAAATTTAGCCCTTCTAATTACGTTTGCTTGCCACAAAGAAAACTTGCTACTGAACATAGGGAATATGAGATGAGTTTCCGCGATCTACCTTATCATTATGGCAATACCTAGATCTATTCTGGTATCGTGCCTAGCTAGGGGCGTTAAACGATAGCGCTTGTTGGGAGGCAACCCTTTTTTTTGCTTCTGTTTAGGAATAAATATTGCATCTAGCTTCTGTTTAGATGTGGTTTTGTGTTTTAATTAGTGTTTGTGCCAAGTAGAACCTTTGGGAAGACTTGTGTGAAGTTTATGTGATCATACTGTAAAAAACATAAACTTTAGCGCTCATGATATTGGCTGTCATTTTTTACTGGAGAGTGATTTTTAGTTGATTGTTTTTGTAGATGATTAATAGACAAATTCCTCATGTCCACCAATTTATTTAAATTTTTTTAGATTTACAGAAGTATTTGAAAGTTACAGATTACTACAGACTGTTCTGTTTTTGACAGATTCTGTTTTTCATGTGTTGTTTGCTTATTTTGATGAATCTATGAGTAGTATCGGGGGGTATAAATCATAGAGAAGTTGGAATATAGTAGGTTTAACACCAATATAAACAAAGAATAAGTTCGTTACAGTACCTTTGAGTGGTGGTTTGTTTTCTTATACTAACGGAGCTCACGAGATTTTTGGCTAAGTTTTTTGTTGTGAAGTTTTCAAGTTTTGAGTATGGATTTGATGGACTATGGAACAAAGAGTGGCAAAAGCCTAAGATTGGGATGCCCAAGGCACCCCAAGGTAAAATTCAAGGAAAACCAAAAGCCTAAGCTTAGGGATGCCCCGGGAAGGCATCCCCTCTTTCGTCTTCGTCTATCGGTAACTTTACTTGAGACTATATTTTTATTCACCACATGATTTATGTTTTGCTTGGAGAGTCATGTATGAATTAAGTCTTTGATTTTTAGTTTGCCCCAATCATCCTTGCTGGGCACACCTTTTGAGAGAGATAAATATAAATTGGAATTTATTAGAATACTCTATGTGCTTCACTTATATCTTTTGAGCTAGATAGTTTTGCTCTAGTGCTTCATTCATATCTTTTAGAGAACGGTGGTGGTTTTACTTTGTAGAAATTATTGATCTCTCATGCCTCACTTATATCTATTTGAGAGTCTTTTAGAACAGCATGGTAATGTGCTTTGGTTATAAAAACTAGTCCTGATATGATAGGCATCCAAGATGAGTATAGTAAAAACTTTCACACAAAGTGCATTGAATACTATGAGAAGCTTGATACTTGATGATTGTTTTGATATATGAGGATGGTTATATTAGAGTCATGCTAGTAGAGTAGTTGTGAATTTGAGAAATACTTGTGTTGAGGTTTGCAAGTCCCGTAGCATGCACGTATGGTAATCGTTGTGTGACAAACTTGAAGCATGAAGTATTTCATTGCGTGTCATCCTTTGTGTGGAGGTCGTGATCGCGTGATGGTTAACTCCTACCAACCCTTCCCCTAGGAGCATGCGTGTAGTACTTTTTTGATGACTTGTAGATTTTTGCAATAAGTATGTGAGTTCTTTATGACTAATGTTGAGTCCATGGATTATACGCACTCTCACCCT
The DNA here is from genome assembly GCA_902687465.1 of Secale cereale. Taxonomy (NCBI): domain Eukaryota; kingdom Viridiplantae; phylum Streptophyta; class Magnoliopsida; order Poales; family Poaceae; genus Secale; species Secale cereale. Next base: position 602,250,175 of record LR738711.1, read on the forward strand.
TCCACCATTGCTAGCCTCTCTTGTACCGCGCAACTCTCGCTGGTACCATACACCCACCTTATACCTTCCTCAAAACAGCCACCATACCTACCTATCATGGCATTTCCATAGCCATTCTGAGATATATTGCCATGCAACTTTCCATCGTTTCGTTTGCTATGGCACGCTTCATCATTGTCATATTGCAACGCATGATCATGTAGTTGACATCGTATTCGTGGCTAGGCCACCATGCATAATTTTTCATACATGTCACTCTTGATTCATTCCACATCCCGGTACACCGCCGGAGGCATTCATATAGAGTCATAGTTTGTTCTAGTATCACGTTGTAATATCGAGTTGTAAATCAATATAAGTGTGATGGTCATCATTATTAGAGCATTGTCCCAAAGAAAAAAAAGAAGGAAAAGCAAAAAAAGGCCCAAAAGAAAAGAAAAAAAAGAAAAAAAAAAGGGACAATGCTACTATCTTTATTCCACACTTGTGCTTCAAAGTAGCACCATGATCTTCATGATAGAGAGTCTCTTGTTTTGTCACTTTCATATACTAGTGGGAATTTTCATTATAGAACTTGGCTTGTATATTCCAACGATGGGCTTCCTCAAATGCCCTAGGTCTTCATGAGCAAGCAAGTTGGATCCACACCCACTTAGTTTCTTTTGTTGAGCTTTCATACATTTATAGCTCTAGTGCATCCGTTGCATGGCAATCCCTACTCCCTCACATTGATATCTATTGATGGGCATCTCCATAGCTCATTGATACGCCTAGTTTATGTGGGACCATCTTCCTCTTTGTCTTCTCCACAACCACCACTCTATTCCACATAGTTCTATGTCCATAGCTTACGCTCATGTATTGCATGAAAGTTGAAAAACTTTGAAAAAAATTAAGTATCAAACAAGTGTTTGGCTGAAACCGGGGTGACGAAGATGGAGCATAGCCTAACTATATGATTTTGTAGGGATGAACTTTCTTTGGCCATGTTATTTTGAGAAGACATGATTGCTTTGTTAGTATGCTTGAAGTATTATTATTCTTATGTCAATATAGACTTTTGTCTTGAATCTTTTGAATCTGAACATTCATGCCACAATAAAGAGAATTACACTGAGAATTTTGTTGGTTAGCATTCCACATCAAAAATTCTGTTTTTATCAGTTACCTACTCGAGGACGAGCGGGAATTAAGCTTGGGGATGCTTGATATGTCTCCAACGTATCTATAATTTTTGATTGTTCCATGCTATTATATATTCTGTTTTGGATGTTTAATGGGCTTTATTATACACTTTTATATTATTTTTGGGATTAACCTACTAACCCAAGGCCCAGTGCAAATTGTTGTTTTTTGCCTATTTCAGTGTTTCGCAGAAAAGGGATATCAAACGGGGTCCAAATGGAATGAAACATTCCGGAGAGTTATTTTTGGAACAATATCTTCACGAGAGACTTGGAGTACAAGTCAGAGAAGAAACGAGGTGCCCACGAGGGGGCAGGGCGCGCCCAGGGGGTAGGCGCGCCCCCACCCTTGTGGGCCCCACGTTGCTCCACCGATGTACTTTTTCCTCCTATATATACCCATATACCCTGAAAACAGCGAGGAGCACGAAGAAACCCTAATTCCACCAATGTAACCTTCTGTTCCCGTGAGATCCCATATTGGGGCCTGTTCCGGAGCTCCACCGGGGGGCATCGATCACGGAGGGCTTCTACATCAACACCATAGCCCCTCCGATGAGTTGTGAGTAGTTTACCACAGACCTTCGGGTCCATAGTTATTAGCTAGATAGCTTCTTCTCTCTCTTTGGATCTCAATACAAAGTTCTCCTTGATCTTCGAGGAGACCTATTCGATGTAATCTTTTTGCGGTGTGTTTGTCCAGATCCGATGAATTGTGGGTTTATGATCAAGATTATCTATGAACAATATTGGATTCTTTTCTGAAATCTTTGATATATGATTATAATATACTTGCAAGTCTCTTGGAATTATTTCTTTGGTTTGGCCTACTAGATCTATAGTTCTTGCAATGGGAGAAGTGCTTGGCTTTGGGTTCAATCTTGCGGTGTCCTTTCCCAGTGACAGTAGGGGCAGCAAGGCACGTATAGTATTGTTGCCATCGAGGATAAAAAGATGGGGTTTATATCATATTGCTTGAGTTTATCCCTCTACATCATGTCACCTTGCTTAAAGCGTTACTCTGTTCTTATGAACTTAATACTCTAGATGCATGCTGGATAGTGGTCGATGTGTAGAGTAATAGTAGTAGATGCAAAATCGTTGCGGTATACTTGTCACGGACGTGATGCCTATATACAATGATCATGCCTAGATATTCTCATAACTATGTGCTTTTCTATCAATTGCTCGACAGTAATTTGTTCACCCATCGTAGAATTCTACTATCGTGAGAGAAGCCACTAGTGAAAGCTATGGCCCCCGGGTCTATCTTCATCATATTACTTTCACTGCAACTAGCCAATTTCTGTTGCCGATGTTTATTTGCTTTATTTACGTTCTGTTGCTATACCAAAAATATTATCCTATCCTATCTATCAGATCTCACTCTCATACGTGAACGTGAAGGGATTGACAACCCCTTATTGCGTTGGCTGCGAGGTTCTTATTTGTTTGTGCAGGTGCGAGGGACTCGCGTGTGGTCCCCTACTGGATTGATACATTGGTTCTCAAAAACTGAGGGGAATACTTACGCTACTGTGATGCATCACCCTTTCCTCTTCGAGGGAATACAGCGCAAGCTTGAGAAGTATCACATGGAACAATAAAAAATTATAAGTACGTTGGAGACGTATCATTGTCGTGGCAGGCCACCATCTTTTTTTAACTAATAGAAATCTAGCCCAGTAATGATGGTCTGTCTCGCTTGGTTGCTGTTTGACGTACATGCGATCCCATGCGTCCGGATTTTACTCCGTCCAGGGAGTACTCTCTGTGGGAGGTGGGCGGGAAAATTTTAGATATTCCCATCGGCGGTGGATCTGGGTTATCCTCCGTGGGAGGCTGGTTCGTGTTCGGCTCTGGTCGCACGGGGTTCGGGCTTGGGCCGATGTGTGGCCGGGTCGGCTCGAGGCTGGATCCTGCTCTATGGCTCGTGTCCAGGCTTCCTTCCGGGCTGGTATCGGACTCCGAGATGGAGATCGAGGTGTACACCATTTTTAGCCTAGGGGGCTACGACCCTTCCACACCCTCTTCGACGGTGGCGACGAGGTGTGTGACCGGGGGGTATTGATTTCTCGATTATTGTGTTTAAGCCCGATCCGATCATAGGTCGTCGGCCTGCTAATGGGTATCCCCATGGCGCGGAATTGACTCGCCAAGCGGTCTACCGAATAGGTACATGTGGAAGCTGAATCCTCCGGTGTTCGGCCGGAGACCTCGCGGGCGGTTCGTCCAGATCAGGCTTTAAGGCCGAGCTCTGGGTGGCACTTAATTCCTTTGGGTTCGATGGCCCCGGGGTCAATGTGTCTGGGCCGGCGAGTCCTCTTACAGGGGCGAGGTCTTCGATCTGGTCCAGACGACGAGTAGGGTTGGCGTGCAATAATTTGCCGTCGAATATGAAGAGCTGGCCAGGGGCAAAGAAGCCATTGGCACGGGTGGGGTCTCCAACGACCGGTTGAGCGATCGATCCTTTCGGCGACCCAATAGGGGAACTCTCAGTGAAAGCACCAATGTCTGTGTCAAAACCGACGGATCTCGGGTAGGGGGTCCCGAGCTATGGATCTAGGATCGATGAGGAACAAGAGACGGGGCACACAAGGTTTTACCCAGGTTCGGGTCGTCTCGGAGAGGTAAAACCCTACTCCTGCTTGATTATATTCGATGGGTATGGTTACAGAGTCGATCTACCTCGAGATGAGATGATCTAAACCCTAGATGGGAGAGGTGATGAATGAACACTACAAAAAAGACACATCTGTGACATTTTGGGCCGAACGAAAAAAAATTATGTCATACTTATGACACTTCTATGACGATAGTTGTGACAAAACATGGTATCATCATAGATGTGGTGGGGTCCTACTTCTATGACAAAAAAATCATGACAGAAAATGGGCTTTTCGTCCTGGGCGGGCCGGAGACGCAGCTGCATGATATTCTTTGGGCCGTCCATGACAGAAAAAACCGTGGTAGAAGCGAGGGGGAGGAAAATATCGGGGTTTTCCCGGTTACGGTGGATGGTCGAGGCCGAGCGATGCGCGTTTCTCTCGTACACGCACACGCATGGGTGCGAGGCGTTGGGCTCTAACTGAACCCGAGCGAGGCATTGGGCTCTAACTAAACCCGAGCGATTACACTGCAGGCTACGCGTTATGGAACCCGAGCGATCGATCGATGGTTGTTAACTGAACCCGATCGAGCGATTCCTTCACCACTGCTGCTAACTGAAGCCGATCGATGCTGCCTCTGGATGAACAGTGAGCGTTGCTGGGGGGTTTGGATGGACAGTTCCCAGTGGGGGTGGATGAACAGGACCCCGTGGTGTTGCCTCTGGATGAACAGGACCCCGGTCGATCGGGTCGGTTGGGGCTGGATGAACAGGACCCCGTGGATGGCTGGATGAACAGGACCACCCCGTGGAGGGCAGGATGAAGAGTAGATGGTGGAGGGCTGGATGAACAGTAGCCCGTGGAGGGGTGGTTGAACAGGAGCCCGTGGAGAGGGCTGGTTGAACAGTAGCCGGTGGAGTAGAGCGCGGTGGAGGCTGGATGAACAGGAGCCCGTTGATGAACAGTCGCAGGTGGAGGCTGGAGGAGGTCGACGGTGGATGAATAGTAGCCCGTGGAGGTTGGAGAGGGTCGACGGTAGAGATGAACAGTATCCCGTGGAGTCTCTTTTTGCGGTATGCCACACCCCTTCCGATGAACAGGACCCCCGTTTCGACCGTAGCGCTCCAACACAAGTCTGTTTCCTCCGTTTTGCGCTACGCCACACCCCTCCCGATCAACAGGACCCCCGTTTCTAATGTAGGAGGTCTGTTTCCTCCGTTTTGCGGTACGCCGGACCCCTCCTGATGAACAGGATCCCGTTTCGAACGTGGTCGGTCGAACACAAGGCCGTTTCCTCCGTTCTACAGTACACCAGGCCTCGTTTCCATCGGCTGTTCCGTCCAAGCCCTCCCGATGAACACGATGACGCATTCCGTTTCGACCCAGCCAGTTGGCTCCCCATGAACACGACGACGACACTGTTTCTCCATTCCAACCCAACCATGTACACGAGCCCTCACTGTACGTATGCGCGAGTAGGTGTTCGAGACCCTGCCCGTATGTACGTACGTGGCCGTATTTTCTTTCTTGCACACTGGCCATTATACGTACTTGTACATGCTATGTGCGCGCCTCTACTACGACACGTGCGCGCCTCTACATCGACCAGTATGTACGTACACGTTCGCGACCAGAATGACAACGCTACGCACGCTTCGACCAGGTGGGTCCCGACTATCACGCACTTCCTTGCGTGCGAAGATGTACCTGGTGGGTCCCAGCAGTCAGGGGGCGAATCGTTTTCTTTGCCCGGACGCACTTCCTCGCGTGTGAAGATGTAGCTGGTGGGTCCCAACAGTCAGGGGGAAACATTTTTTTTTCACGAAATACGGTGGCCCGTCCGGTGGGTCCCTGCTGTCAGGTGGAGGAATAATTATTTTGCGCGTAATAAGGAGGCACTTCCTTGCTACGGCCGTGGACCCAGCTGTCAACCTCTCCACATACAGTCCATATCCGATGGAAGTTGTTCCTTGACCATGTTGACCATGCCGCACCGAGAGCACGAGGGCGGTGGACGACGACGAGGCCTAGGAAGGGGACGACGCGGAGCCGGGGAACACGCAGCATTGGATGCCCACGCGTAGAGGAGTACGAGGGTTCACTGGTTCGCTGCGGTGTGGGGCTACCATCGCCGCAGAATAACAGGGGGTGTGGGTGAGTAGAGGGATGGCCTGGCCAGCGGTGGGAATAGTAGGGGGTGGTGAGGCCTCCACGGCAGCACAGCCAGCCATGGGAGGGAGGAGCATGTGGCACAACCGGCGCTGCTTTGGGCGGCTGGAGCAAGAAGACTAGAGTTTGAAGAAGCACTAAGGCCGTTGGATGGACATCGTACAGTCACTGGAGCTAGAATCGTTCATATTGACTAAGTTGACAAAGCACTCCGTCCCCGTCAACTTAGTAGGCCCACAAGTCAGCCTCCCACCAAGGTGGGTCCCAACTAGCAGGGGGAGTATTCATTTTTTTATGCGTAATAAGGAGGCACTTCCTTGCGTGCGAAGATATAGCTGGTGGGTCCGACCTGTCAGCGGTGGGAACATTTTTTCACTAAATACAGAGGCCCTTCCGGTGGGTCCCAGCTGTCAGGTGGAGGAATCATTATTTTGTGCGTAATAAGGAGGCATTTCCTTGCGTGCGGCCATGGACCCAGCTGTGAGCCTCTCCACTCACAGTCTACTTCCGATGGTGTCGCTCGTTGACCATGTTGACCACTCCGCGCCGAGCGCATCCAAGGTGGTGGACGACGGTGAGGCACCGGAAAGCAACAAGCCGGAGATGGGAAGACGCGGGAATAGAGTCGCAGACGGAGTGGTGTACGAGGGTTAACTGGTTCTGGTGCGGTGTTGTTCGGTAGTCGGTGGAGAAGAACAGGAGGTGTGGAGGGGTGGAGGGATGGCCTGGACAACGGTGGAGTAGCTCTTCACAGCGAAGCGTGCTAAGCAGAGCTGCTAACAGGAGGAGGCGGGAGCAGGTGGTCCTAGCGGCGCGGGAGGAAGAAGACGAGAGATTGAAGATGGATGCCAGTCGTTGGATGTAAATCCAACTGCTAACGATGTCAGAATCATTTGTTGACTAAGTTGACAACGACTTGCATTGGCTTCGACCTATTGGCCCACTTTTCAGCCTCCAAAAATGTGGCACGTATTCAACCCATTTTTTCAGAATTTACAGTCTTTTTTGCGGGGTAGAATTTACAGTCCATTTGATCTTTTGGTTTTGAATTACAGTCCATTAGCTGGGCTGGATGAACAAATACTGTAGCGTCCATGCGGCTCATTTATGTTTTTCCTAAAAATTTACAGACCATTTGCACTTTCTCGAAATACATGATTTTGCTGGGTTGATTCTAATTATAATGTTGGGGTGGGCGCAGCAATGTTATCAAAAAATAAACAGGGGCTGAGCATTTTGTTATATATATATATATATATATATATATATATATATATATATATATATATATATATATATAAAATATGTATGTATGTATATATATGTACTCCCTCCATCCAAAAATACTTGTCATCGAAATGGGCAAAAATGGATGTATCTAGAACTAAAATACATCTAGATACATCCTTTTTTATTTATTTTGATGACAAGTATTTCCGGACGGAGGGAGTATATAATAAGTGATTTATTATTACATTGGTCCTTAAATCTTACCAAGTTTTTGTACACAATCACCAAGATTTTCGTTGTCAAAAAAATCCAGGATTTTATTGTTAAGAAATTATTTTTATAAGTTAACAAGATGTGGGATATTGTTTTCTTACATATGTAAGTATCTGTTAAATGTATGATGACAATAACAATAATATATAATAACATATAAAATAATTTAAATATATATAATATAGTTAGAAGGGAAAGATAAGTTGGACCAGGCGTTCCTATTCTTATATAGAAAAATAGAAGAGACCTCTGCGTTTTTTTCAAAAAAAATACATAAATTGGGCTGCCGATGTTTCAAGAAAAATAAAATCTCAGATGGGAGGTCCATAGACCGGTCGATACATGATGGCCCTCAAGAAAATACAAACAGGCCTATAGACCTCCCATCCGAGGTCATGGGTTGCGCATGTTAAAAAAGAAAGCCTAGACGGGGCAGCCCAAAATCCACCTGATACTTGCTGCCCCAGTGATAATAAATGATACCTGCCAGCTCCCCGGCTTTGTTATGAATTTATCTCCTATAGTAACTACGTTGAAGCACCTAAAAATGTAACTATGTTGAGAAACACGTGGGCCCCAACGTCAATATAGCATTAGGAGGAAGTATTTTTTCGATGAGGCACTTGCTTGCGTACGGTCATAGACCTGGTGGGTCCCAACTGTCCACCTCTCCACGTACAGTCTTCTTCAGATTCCTCTCGTTTGTTCAGCATGTTCACAATGGCAGATAGCGGCGTCGCGGCGAGCGCACATAGGCGCAGGAGGAGGTCCGACCACCTGAGGAAGTGCCTTATTAGTAACGAAACAACTAAACTAGCCCAGTGGTTGAGTGACACTACCCGACAGCTGTTCCGCCCGGGTTCGATTCCACCTGTGTAGAGAAAATATCTCCAAAATTTTCGCCTCTACCTTTATTGACATGTGGGTCCCAATTTCCATCTACGCACACCACGTCCTACACTTGCCAAAAGTTCGTCCCTCGTTTTCTCTGTTTTTCGCACACTGGACATTGTGTGGGCATTTTGAAAATATCACATCTTTTTGATTGTGCATCATATGAAGATGTTCTATGCATGAATGTTGATCAGCATGATGTTAACTGGCTGGTAGTTCCAGTTTCGACCATGAATAAAACTTCCAGCATGATGTTAACACTGTTTGAAAAGGCCGTGTTAATATAAATGCTCTGCCTTTGAAAGTTGCAGTTTCTTATCTGAAACTGAACTTGGAGTTTCTTATCTGAAACTGAAACTTGCAGTTTCTTCTCTAAGAATCACATTGTCTGCACTTTTATACTCCTATGAAACTACATTTTTTTAAGTGCAGAGAAAATATCTCCAATTTTTTTGCCTCTGCCTTTATTGGCATGTGGGTCCCAATTGTCATCTACGCACACCACGTCCTACACTTGCCAAAACTTCGTCCCTCGTTTTCTCTGTTTTTTAAACACTCGACATTGTGTGGGCATTTTGAAAATAGCATATAGCTTTTTGACTATGCATCATATGAAGATGTGCTATGCATGAATGTTGATCAGCATGATGTTAACTGGCTGGTAGTTCCAGTTTCGACCATGAATAAAACTTCGAGCATGATGCTAACATTGTTTGAAAAGGCCGTGTTAATATAAATGTTGTGCCTCTGAAAGTTGTAGTTTCTTATCTGAAACTGAACTTGGAGTTTCTTATCTGAAACTGAAACTTGCAGTTTCTTCTCTGACAATCACATTGTCTGCACTTTTATACTCCTATGAAACTACATTTTTTAAGTGCTAAAAATAGATCTCTAGAATTCATAAAATACTTCGTATGCTCAATACTGCAAATCTGAAATTCAAAAGACATTCATATCTGAAAGTACTCTCAAAATACACAACACAAAACACAATTCACAACCTGCAAATACTAACAACCCTAAGCTCCTCCGGACAATTCACAACCTGCCCAACTATTGGTCTGGGGGGGCAATCCCTCCTATTCCTCGGCGACAGACAGCCGCCCCGTGAGACGATGTGAACGGCGAGGGAGAGGATGGTAGGGAAGCGTCGTCGGGCCAACTGTTTTTCTCCTCTTGCGGTTGGGTTCGGTCGACGAAGACTCCACCGGCTCGCTCTAGCACGACACCCTCACAAACGGCACCCTGTAGATGCTCGATCCTTCAATCTCTGGTGGATGCTCCATCTGGGATCGATACTCCACAGTGAGCGCCACACATCCCACTGATGGTGGTGGATGCCAATGCTTAGATGGAGCAGGGTTGGTGTCGGTAATTTTTACTTGGCACCTCGCACTCTGCATATATACCGGTTCCATCCGTACATTCGTGCAGTTCCACCAAAATGCAGCTGAATAACCCTATTTGCATAGATAATGAAAAGGCGTGATTAGATTATAGTGGCACTAGTTGATGCAGCATACACTAATAAACAGAAGAAAATATTACATCATACTGGAAATCGACTAAAGTCTCCCCGATACACCTTCTGCCAGTGATGAACATCAGTGTACAGTGGTAGTACAAGGAGGGGCCTTGAGACGTTCAAATCTCTATTTTTGTGCAGATCAACTAAAATTAAGCATCCCAGTTTGCAGAAATGCTTAAACATTAACAATGGGACTAGTTGATGAAACATACATTAACAAAGAGAAGCACTTTCTTTATCTACATTGGAATTGAAATGATAGAGAGGACACTCGCTCTATTTTAACTGTATTATTACTTCATTTTATCAGTGACACTAGGGTCGAGCAGGTGGCAAACGAGGTGCACCATGCCTAGCAAGGATGAAGGCCGGGGGTGCTTAGACTGGGATGCTGAAGCTGGCTCTTTTAGTCTCGATCTTCCCCCTGATGTTTCTGTGGTAGCATTTGGGTTGTAATCCAAACTTGGTCGAGCTGGTGCTGCGTCCCCCTACCTGCCTAGCTTATGTGGCGAACTTGTCTCCTCGTAGTACTCAGTCCATTCTAGTTGTAGTTGCATAACTGCCCGTTTACACTGTGATGTTGTCGGATAATGGTTCTCTATGGTTGGGTTTCTTTAATGAAATCGGAGGGAACCACCTATTTCGATATATAAAAAAATAATGGCACTAGCGGTGCCAAAACATTGCCTCAAATTAATAGTGCCACTAGATTAAGATGCAAAATAATAACACTACTACTTTATCATGGCAGTGCCAAAACAGTAGCACAAGAGCAGGATCAACATGCAAGATCTTTGGCAAACGGTCAGACCAAAAAGGAACATACCTCGTGATGGGACCATATCTGCAGTCAATGCCATTGTAGAAGGGATGACACCAGTCACCAACATGGATGATTCAATTCAGGGGACCTTTTGGTGCAGTTCACCTAAAATGAAGCAATGTCCCATGAGCTAGCAGCTTCTTCTTCTTCTTCTTTTAAGAAAAGGGCTCCAGCCCCAGTTCCATTTCCATCAGAAAACGAAACCCACAGAGCTTCTTCTTCATTAGTTGCAATAAAATTGAGCAACATCAAGGTTGGTCGTGAAGCTCCTGGAGAGTAGGCGGACCAGGACAATTGCATCTCTAACGAAAAGAAGCAACTTATCTTAATGGGAAATTTAGCAGGACATGAAAAAAAGTGCCATTGATTCATATTACTAGAGGCATTACATTGAAAACAACATTTGTTTAATGTGTCCTTACTTTTTAACAGTGCGACTACTACATTTTACCAGTGGCATTACATAAGAGCGGCTCGGGGCAACAAAAATCAGAAGAGGATATCTGGGTTGGTCCCATTTTTGTTGGTTATATAGCCACATTATACTGTGTGAGGCTAGCAAATCTAGTGCTGGACTTACTCTGTTGACTTGTCCCCCAGTCCCCACTTTCTTTCCTTTTTCAACCAATAGATCGGGTTTATATTGAGCTTGTACTGCATTCCCTTTATTTACCTATTAGACCTAGAGAGCAGTTGGATAGCCAGTCTCTGCTACTTTTCGCCCCCATTATTTCCTCTTTCGACCAAGTCGTAGATTCAGGTAACAAATCTCCCCCCACCCCCACCCCCTTTCTTCCTTGTTTGAACCAAGTACTACTAGATTCGAGTGCATGAACTAGCTTTACCTCTTAACAGTAAAAAAATAGGTGGTTTTCAAACAGCCGATCGATCCTATCTACACGAGGGAGCCTGAGAAATAGTAAAGATACAAATGCAGCGACGTCAGGAGCTCGGGAAGTAGAGCAAGGCCGGTTTCGAAGGAAGTTATACCTGAGCGTCGTCGGGATGTCGCTAGGTGGGCGGCGGGAGGCCGGATCTGTCCACACTACGGCAGCGAGGAAGAAGGGGTGGGAGACCCTCCCTCGCCAGGGATGCTTGGGAGAGCACGGCAAGGCACGCTGATCAGGACGCGCCAGCAGTGGGTAAGAGCCGTCGCTGAGGACGACCGCGTGAACGTTGCACCTTCTCACCTTCCTTGGCGGAGAGGATCCGGCTAGATCTATGACCAGTGGTGAGTAGAGAGAGAGTGTGTGGCCACCTCTATCGTGTTTAGATCTGGAGAGGACGAGACAGTGTGAAGCGAGCAACACTAGCAAGCAAGTGTGGAGGCTCCTGCCTATATAGTGGAGTACTAGTTTTCTTTTATCTACCGGCCGGAGGCGGCTTGACCTCGGCAATGACTGTCGAGAAGTCTTCATGCACGTGCCCCGGAGGCACAGTTGTCGTCATTTTGATCTGAAGCACCAGATTATAATATATAACACGAAAAAATGCCACATGACAAGAAATCATAACCTCACAGCCCAAAGGAGACAAGATGAATCATGACGGACAAACTAGACGAGGATCAAAGCTCAAATTAAAGATAAACTCGTAGAAAAGGGGTCCGTCGATAGATGTCCTAATTAACATAGCCGGCTTGACCTAGATGGCAGCCGAGTAGTCTTCGTGCATGTGCCTCCAATGACTAGCCCAACTCAGTTGTCGCTGTTTAACCCTCGCAGTGATCCGAAGGACATGACACCTAATTTTGCGAAATGACAAGAAACCTTTTTTTAGATTTCTCACCAGGACTACAGCCCTGTACAACACAACCAGCACGATATGTAGATGATAGCCAATCCAGGTGTGTCTGCTGGAGTCTGGTCACACGCATGGACAAACTGATCTTCCGTGTCTTGCAGGGATCGTCCAGGTACCAACGTATGTACTTCTATTAACTCGCCCGACTTGCGGGGTGGGGGGGTGTGCCTATGGTCGGTTCTCAATTGCGGTCCCACATGTGTGTGCAAACGCAATATGATGTGTGTTCCATTCGGAGAGCGGCGTGCCAGACTGACCGACCATCTAGGGTGCGACGCGAACGCGACGGGTGTGTTGTATAATCCGTACATGTGTACCACCGTTTTCTTGAGGCTTTTCTCCATGGCGCAATCCATGGATACAAAATTAGTATACTGTACTATTTAAAAGTCGAGGGCGGGGCTTTTCCCGCGCAGTAGGAGGGGCAGTTCCGCCTAGTCGGTTTGACAGAGACGCGAGAAGTTGAGGGTGTAGGCTGCTGCAAACGTAGGGCTGTGTGATTTGACAGTGAGTTATTGTTGGACAGGTGGGGCCCGGTGATTTGACTTGCCATTATCATTTTAACTGCCAAGCCGGATTCCTGACCACCTCCATACAGGTGCCTCTCCCGATGCTCCACCATGTAGAGGATGGCTCTTGCTTGAGAGCCCACTCCTCCACTTTTTCCTTACCTCTTTCCCCACATATGCAAAAATGCCATGTAAAGCGGGCTTATAGCCCACTATTGTACTTGATCCTATAGGTGATAAGCCTACCACATAAGCATAAATTCTGATGTGGCAAGTTAATTAAGAAGAGAGAGACTAGTTTGGTGACCCCAGGAAGAAACGATGATAAGCGCGTGTACCTAGATGAAGCAAACTTAGCAAAAAAAGCACCTATTCATTGGGGATTTGAGTTGCTAAGCCATTTAATGCCCATAGCACCTCATCTAAGCACCATTTCATTGGAAGAGGTCACTCCTTGGCAAGTGCAATAAATACTACGAAGAAAGAGATAGAGAGAAGTAAACAAAAAATACTCTTACAGCCAACCTTATAGCTAACCTTGTTGTATGAGTGACTAAGTGATGACTATGTATGACATGCCAACATCAGATAGCCTAACGCACCGTGTTAAATCTCCAAGGGCGCGACCGCGCGAGCGAGGTGACGGTCGTGGTAGGCGCGACCATGATACGGGCTGCTGGCAGCCCTTGGATCTGAGATCGAACGGTCGCATGCTAAGTTGCTGAAAATTTGCAGAATAACCCTCCAGGATAGGATATTCACCCATAGGTCTAGAATCACGCCATGCAACCGTTCGGTCTCAGATCCAAGGGCTCTCGGAAGCCCGTATCATGGGAGAATGGAAAGCTTCGTATCACCTGTAATTTTCCCGACGCTTGACATGACATCGAAAGCCGTTTAATTGGGCGCCGAGTAGACATGACATCTCATTGGGCCCCCATAGTTGTAATGCCCAGGATGGGACTATACCTCCTACGTGTCGAGGCACGACTTAAAGGTATAAGCCCATCCTAGAATGATCTCAAGTTTGGTATCTTTGCACGACTCATGTAAAAGAGGGATTAAAATGCAAAAGGAGATAGTTGGCTTACACTCGCCACTTCACACAATACATTACATAAGCAAAACATCATTCAAAACATCACAACCCGACTACGGGAAAAGATCCAAAGAAAGATACCAAAACAACGTAAGCCACAGGTCAGGATCGAATCCTAGTAGAAACCACTACTGATCGTCGAAACGTCACAAGCATACGGCCACTCTCTTCATCGAGCTCCCAGTGTAGAACTTGAACCAGCTCCTGCTTCATACTCGGCTGAACCTGCATCTGGTGTTGTAGTATCTGTGAGCCATGAGGACTCAGCAATCCCATAACCATGGGTAACAAGACTAGCAAAGCTTGTGGGTAGGAAGAGGTAAAGTGGTGAGGTTGCAGCAGCGGCTAAGCAAATATGGTGGCTAACTTACGAGTACCAGAATAAGATGAGCATCTACGCAAACGGTCGCAAAAGTAGTGATCGCTAAAGATCCTAACTACATACGAGTCAAACATAACCCCACCGTGTTCTCTTCTCAAAGTGAAAAGAGACAGTCACGGTTACTCACACAGTTGTGTGTTTTACTTCGGATCATCTGTCAAGTTTTCTACAACCGGACATTAACAAATTCCAATCTGCCACATAACCGCGGGCACGGCTTTCGAAAGATCATAACCCTGCAGGGGTGTCCCAACTTAGCCCATCACAAGCTCTCACGATTAGCTGAAGTGATAAATATAATATCATCACTCCTTATCTTAGGGAAATCCGATCAGGCTCGGCATCCCGGTAGCACAAGACATTTCGACAATGGTAAAACAAGTCCAGAAAGACCTCCCGGCGTGCCGACACCCTGATGGTAGCCGCGCGCATCTCGTCTCAGGCCACGTCCGGATGAGCGCTACGTACAGTAACCGAAGATCCCAGATAACTGGGTGGCACCGCAAGTGGCTCTAGCTTGGGACCAACACCATCAGCACTGGTCCCCCCTGCTATGTAGAATTAAGAACCCGAGGGTGCGACCCCCTATGCAATTTTAATTAATTAATTAAGTTGTCATTATGAGCAAATTAAAACCAATGTTGGGCCTTGCTGGAGGAGTTTTATTCAAAGTCGAACTGTCAAGGGGTCCCCATCCACCCATCGTGTAAGGAACGCAAAATCAAGGAACATAATGCCGGTTTATCGGCGCCTAAGGTGGCATGAGTGGAACAAAACACCAAGCAAAAGGCCAAGCCTTCCACCCATGCCCAGTATATAGGTGTGTTAATAATAATAATAGATATTGTGATATATCCAACAACAAGTTCCCTCCTGGAACGAACTTCATCTTCACCTGCAACTAACAACGCTATAAGAGGGGCTGAGCAAGCGGGTAACATAGCCAAACAGTGGTTTTGCTAGGAAGGTTTCAAGAGGTTAGAGGTTTCGTGGCAACAAGGAGAGGTTGACATAAAAGATGGGTAGCGCGACATGTAACGATAGCATCGAGACAACTAAGCATGGCAATGGTAGTAAAGGTATCCAAGGGTATGATCATCTTGCCTGGGATTCCACAAGGGAAAAGAACGGATCCATGAAGTAGACGGAGCAACATAGACGAGCGAATCCTCACAACTCCGAAACGAAACCGAAGCTATCAAGAGAAGCAACCGGAAAGAAGAAAACAACGCGGTAAACACACAAGCATAAACATGGCATACGATGCACATCCAAGTATGATGCATGTCCGATTGAATTATGCATGTCATGGCAAGAGCACAAACAAATACTACAAGTTAAGTGGAGCTCAATATGCAATGAGTTGCATATTGACGAAACACCACATGATATTTATTTAGTTGACTCTCATTATTTACAAGACAAGATTAAATGTTTTTAACATGGCAAGAGGCGAAGCATAATAAATCTACACTATTTAGACATTTTAAATGAGGCCGGAAAATAACAACAACATATCCGGAAAATCCCCATAAGCATGTTTAATAATTATAAGCAAACAACAATTCACACATATAATGTTGTTAAATGATGCGGATGACATGATCAAGTTTATGCAATTTAGTTAACATTAACATGAAGAGATAAGAAGCATTTGTCACCGTGGTGGAAGGAAAGGGTGCCACGGCAACGATCCAAAAATGATGCAACGGCATCATATCGGTTCCGGTAACTTGTTGAGAGACCGGTGCAAAATCAAATGGTGGAGTGAACAAGTCGAACAAGAAGAAAGGTGGGATGATCCCGTTGCCGGGTTCCCACGGGTCGTCGACGAGGCAACCGAGGAGCACGACAAAAGACGATTCGGGCACGAAGCACACAAGGGGAACATTTCATACAACACAAGCATTCACAAGCATCAACCACGGGTCATCGTCTCGGGTTATACGTTCGGGACAATCGTTCTCGGAGGGGTTCAAGTCATAGTGGAAGTAGTGGAACACGGTTCGTAGAGGAAGTAGTCATTCTATGAGTCGTGGTACACGTGTAGTCGTTCACATCCCGTTCGGAGAGGTACTTGTCGTAGGGGTTCATGTCACATCGTCGGACGTGGTGGTACTTGGCGTTCGTCGTCACGTGTAGTCGTTCTTGTTTTGGAGTCGTACACGTTCCGTAGAGGTACATGGGGCGACGGTAGAGGTACTTGGGGTCTCCGAGTAGTCGCGGTACTTGGTGCATCCATCATTTCCGGGCGACGGTAGTGGTACACGTTGATGTAGACGTTCGGGTATCCGTAGATGAACTTGTATTATGTAGATGTTCGGGTCGTTGCGGTATTGCCGTCTTGTCGTGTAGGCGTACACGGGTCCTCTGTCAAAAATAACAGCACAGAGCAACACCAAAAAAACATAGTAGTTCACATCGAGGACTTGAGACGCGGTGGGCTGAAACGGTGGCCGGCGGCAGCCTGCGGGACGCTGCGGCGCTGGAAACAGAGGGGAGGCCGGGGCGCTCGGGGTCGCGACTTTGGCGACGGAGGGCCGGCGCGAGGCGCTTCTGGACGAGGAGGAGGGAGCCTGGCCGGCCCTGGCTGCTCGCGGGCGAGGCTGGAGACGGGGCGCCGGCACTGGACAGCGGAGGCGCTCGGTGCGGAGCAGAGGAAGGACGACGCGTCCATGGCGGCGGGGAGATGAGGCCACGGCGAGGACGGCGGCCTGCGGTGACTTGGTGGCGAGGACGGGGCCCTGGCGCGCCGGAGCTCGGTGTTGGAGGGGCTGGAGGGAGACGACAGAGAGGCGAGGAGGCCCAGGCGGGGCGGTCCTGGCCGCGTCCATGGTGGCTCGGTGGCGATGCGGCCTGGAGAGGAGGGAGCGGGGCGATGGCCCTGGAGGACGGACGGAGGAGGCGCGGGCGCGCGCGCCTTGGCGAGGAAGAAGGAGCACGGCGCGCGTGCTGGAGAGGTCTGGCATGCGGGGCGATGCTAGGACTCAGCTCCTGGAGAGGGAGAACTGGAGGGAAGGGGCGCTGCGGACGATGGGGTGAGTGGCTGGCGGCGCGAGGGAGAAAGGGAGAGCGATCGGGGAGAGCGACGGGGTACTGCGCTAGGGTTACGGGAGATCGGGCCAAATGGGCCAGGATGCCTGCGGGGAGGAGGAGAAGCCCACTACGGCTGGAGTGGACCTGCTGGACTGCCTAGAGGCCGGCGGCTGGGCCCTCCCTTCTCTTAATAGAAGAGAGAAAGAAAGAAGAAGAAAAAAAAGATAGAGACAAGATTAGAAAAAAAAAGGAAAGAGGGGGTTAGGAGAAATGTTAGCACATGGGACTATTTTTCTCGGGCATCATAAAATGAGCACGGTCCGAGAAAATAACAAAGACAAGAACGAGATATAATTCAAACATATTTGAATTTAATTCAAATGGGTTTGAACTAAGACTTGATTTTTGAAGTCTCCAAAAATGTTCGAATTTCTGGAGGAACCCCGATACAACGGAAAAGAATTATAGGGAGGGTTTTGACGGTGAAACTAGAATTAAGAGGCATGGGGAATATTTGCAAGTGTGTTGCGGTTAATTCCAAACAAATGGAATATTTAAAATATAGCTCCCTAAATATTGGGAGGATATGTTATAAAGAGAAGTCACCTTCCCTCGATTTAAATGGACCGAAGGTCCACACAATTTATTTAAGTTGAGTTGCAAAATAAATATGACATGATGCAATGCAAAAATAAATAACACAAGCACAAACGAAACACACGGGAGACCTGGAACATCTGGAATCTTCTGGAATCTTCTGGCACGTCGGTCTTCGGGCGTCACAATAGTACTGAGCATGAATCCATTTATCCACCAGGCAAGCCACTACCCTGCCATTCGCACCCCCCCCCACTCGACATTTTTACAATCGATAAATCGCTCCTAGTCGTCCTATCCTTTCACATTACGGCAGTTCCACTAATCCTAACCTCCTCCCAAATCCATGGCATCCCCAATCTCCATGATCGGCGGTGAGTACAAGGTTAGAACCATCACCGGTGATGAGTTCGACGTCATCTACACCCGTTCTTCCGCAACGCTGAAAGAATGTCTTGCTCGCTTCAAACACATGTTCGAAAACTCAAATGATGAGTGGGTCGCTGGGCTAGATGTTGAGTACACCACAGTCCTGGGAAGCGAGAAGAAACTAAAGGAGGTAGAGAAGAAGAAGCCCATCGTGATCCAGGTTTGCGTGCATGACTTATGCTTGGTCTACCACATATGCCATGCCGACGTTGGGTGTGAGGAATTTAAGAACTTCCTCAATGGCGGCCGAGTCAAATTCGTTACTGTAGACTTTAGGAACAACAAGGAAATCCTGGGTCAGATAGGCCTCGTTGTAGGCGACCCCTTCAACCTCCAGAAGGAAGGGCCGGTGCCCTCCCTTGATCAGCCTTCAATGCTGACCCTGGCAGGAGCCATGGTTCATCCTATGTACGGTGAATTGAAGAAAGCTCCGCACACGTTTCATCGTGCATGGCAGTGGACTGTACTAGATATAGACCACATCCACTACGCTGCAATGGATGGCTACCTTTGTTTCAATATCTACAAGGGTTGGATAAAGAGCAAGAGCCAAGTGTTCGGTTCAAGCAAAGAAGTATTGCCCAAGAGGAAGAGAGACAAGGACGAAGTCGAGGACGTGGACGAGGACTCCGAGTAAGGTGGCAGTGTCGTTGCTCATGGTGGTTCTAATGCAGTGTCTACCGGATTAGTTGCTTAGTTTAATTTCTGGTGTGCTTAGTTTTATTGGAGGGGTGTGTTGTGCTGAGCCGGCAGCAGAACTATGTTATGTTTCTTGTCGTTAGATTTCGTACATTTCATCTTTTAGTTGGTATAGTACTACCACTCGTTTCTTGACATTATATACGTACAATATATATGGCCAACATCATATAGCCAGCAGTTTAGTTGTCAAACAATTTCAGGGTGCTTAGTTTTGTCAAAGAATTCCAGGGTGCTTAGTTTTATTCGAGGGGTGTGTTGTGATGGACACCATTAACTTATCATTGTGAGAATCGGCTTATTTTTGTCATGTAACATGGTCAACGGGTTTGACGTGAAAATAACAATGTCTAATGGCATTTCTGAGCAAACATCTAACTTAACGATGGCATTTTTAGATATCTAATTGCATTTTTGAGCAGGCATCTCACGGATCGATGGCATTTTTTGAGTAGTTGTAACATCGAATGGCAAAACTGAGTAGTGATACACAACTAGTGGCATAAATAATAAGAACCCAAGAATTAAGTAGGGCTAATTTCTTTATTTCTTTATTTCTTTATACCTTTGTGTGCGAAACAATATACGCTGCCTCCCGCCAGATTTTCTTTACAAAGGCAACATAGAACTATATGAGTGACCTGTTAAATTTTGGAATTATTCCGGGTTTGTTTGGCCTTTTATACATTAATTGAGTTTCTGGTCATTTAATGTGCATAATTCAAATTTGAACTAAAAGAACATGCTCTCGTGCACCAAAGTTTACTGAAAAATCACATGTGTGTCCTCGGGTGAATTTCTAGGTCCCATGCAAGAAATGGGAATGAAATTCAAACATCTGGGCATCGTGGTTCGACCGAGAACAGTGAGAAGCTTGGTTTTAAAATTCTTGTAAATCCAAAACATGCCTGAAAATCATGAAACTTGGCATGGTGTCATGTCATGGTACTACCATGTTGTGGTAAAAAATTACAGAATAGGAACAAGTTTTGGTATAAGTTTCTTGCAAACCGGAGCTTCTCTCAAGAAGGCTCATGGTTCTGAGAGGGAATGTGTCACCTTTGTGTGCATAATTCAAATTTTAAATACAAGCACATGCTCCAGTGCACCAAAGCTGGTTGAAAAATCACATGTGTGTCCTCGGGTAAATTTCAAGGTCCCATGCCAGAAATGGGAATGATATTTAAACATCTGGGCGTCATGGCTCGGCTGGAAACATTGAGAAACTTGGTTTTCTAATTCCTGTAAATCCGAAACACGCACGAAAATCATGAACCTTGGCTTGGTGCCATGACATGGCACCAACATGCTGTGGTAAGTTTGCTGTCCGATTTGCGAAGGCGCACACATTAACAATCAACAAAGTCATTTTGGAACAAGTGTTGTCACGTTACAATCGGAACGACAAGTATTATTGAAACCATGGGCGTTCTATTTACCATTTATGTGCCGCCATGCGTCCCCTTTTTTATTAGCTAGGAGGCGCCGTGCGGGGTAGCTATTTGAGTACGGGAGGTGTGTGATCAGACCCCTGCGCGTGCTTACCGGGAGGAGAGCCCTTTGACCTCCATCTGACATCCACCTCTCTCCCAAGGTCTCCATTAATGGCGCCCGAGCCTCTGTTTAATGGCGTGGCAATGTCTCACTCGACTGACATTTAAGAGAGAAAAAAGAAAATCTGAAAAGAAAATTTTGCACGGATCTTGATGTAATATCCGGCGGACCTATATAGCATCTACTGCGACTTATAGCAAGACTGATGAATATATATAAGGACGACGAGACTGGATAATAATTATCTTACATAATTATGAAGATAATTAAAAAAGCCACATGCGGCTGCGCCCTACACAAGGGCAAAGAAGAAGGAAGACACATACAATGATCTGGCTCGCTGATCTCTACTTTCTTTATGCACTGCGGGTCGCGGAGACTAGTTCTCGCAGCGGGCAATGATCTCTTTCATCAGTTTCATGTCATTAATACGCTGCTTAGCAGCATCCATGGATTCCTCCACCAGCCTGTTACGCTCGATGTGGAGCATGGCATTCTCGTCCATAAGTTTCTTGATGATGACGCCCATCCTCTGCAACACGGCAGCGGTCTCCTCCTCCTGCTTCGCCCTTCCGGCGATCTTCGCCCTTAGCAGGTCGTGCTCGCCCCGGAGCTTCACATTGCCCTCCCCCAGTTGCCGGATGACGCCAGTAGCCTCGTCCTGCATCCCCGCCTAGCCGGAGATCTCATCCATCTTGCTATGGACTATCGCATGCATGCGCCTGTAAGAGTACTCGCCTGCCAGCGAGAAATTTTCCCAGGCCGCCGCGGTGCGGCGGGACCTCTCTGGTGCTTTGGCGGTGGGGAGGGACATCTCTACTGCTTCCGCGGCTTGGCCGGACCAGTGTGCTACATCGACGGCGCGGCGGGACCTCTATGCTGCTTCGGTGGCGCAGCAGGACCTCTGTGCTGCTACTGCTGCACGGCTGGACATGTCGGCTGCTTTCGCGGCGAGAAGGGACATCTCTCGTGCTTCCTCTTCCATGCTCACCTCTCCCTGGTGGAAATCTCTTGACCCAGAACTCAAGCTGGCTATGGCTTGATTGACTCAATTGTTTTTTTGTGGATGAGGAGTTGAGGAGGAATCTGCAGTCATCTTATCATAGTAGTATTTAAAACCGAGTACTACTAATACGCTCCTAAGTGGGAAACCGTTTAGGTTGTGATCGGTGTGAACGGGTTTGCAATTAAATATAGTGTGGTAGTAGTAGTAATTTGGAATGTGACGAGACGCGCTAAAAATTTGTTGACGGTTCTAGTTTCGAAGTGCGGCACTATTCTCGGATGACGTAACGTCGGTATGTTTTCTCGGCCGTGGTGTAGCATATGCCATGGTACTTGTTCTTTTTCTACTGTTGTGTACGTGCAAAAACGGCCACCGTCGGATACATATCTTACGCTTGGCGTTCGACAGGAATAGCCTCGTGGCGAGCTATAGACTAGTATTTTTTTCAGACGCATTACACCTGTCTCTCGGGACTTCTCGCACGCACCATCACTGCTCCCTAAGTCAATGCCACCCACATACAATTGTACTCTGAGAAGAGGTGCACGCACGCACTCGTCCTCTCTCACACACGCATCTGTAGCTACAAATTGTAGTGTTCTCAACCATCCGATTGGCTCTATCATAGGTTTCACGTTGCGACTTGGCCTTGAGATTGAGATGTGTTAAACGCGGAGGCTAAGATGGAGGTGCAAGGTTTTGGTTAATGTGCGGGCCGCACACGGCACCAACACGACACGAGCTTCGTCTACCTAGTGCGCATGCAGTCGGGTGAGTTGTCCAAGTATAGACACAACCAGGCCCTCGTTGGTATTCGCGCCTCGACTTTGGCTGGTCATAGTGGAGAGTAACATAGACCAGTTACTAGTCTATGTTACTAGTACCTTCATAGTGGGTAGTGTCATATAGTATATGCATACTTTGGCAACGAGCGCTCTCTATATATACCACCTTTTTTCTTTAATTACATCTTTTTAGTTTTGCTCCATGGCGCAATCCATCGATACTACTAATGTACAAACGTATACATTTTTTAAAAGGCTAGAGGGCAGGGCAGTCTAGCTTGGTCCTGTTCACGAGAGACGAGGGCCATTGTGATTTGACGGCTCATTACTGCTGGAAGGCGGGGCCTTGTGATTTGACTGCTCGTATAAATGTGCCAACGACCTGAGGAGGAGCAAAGAACCGTGCGGTATACTCAAGTTTTCCACTGGAGTACGACGGAGGAGCACGAAACACGGCAACCCAGTGCCATATCCACTACTCTCTACTCTTATTATATATTACTAGCAAGAGGCATTGTTCTATTGGCGATAAAGAATGATCTAATTTGCTAGTCATCTCATTTTTAGCATTGTTCTATTCATGCCTCGCAAAGAAGGTGACACGTGCGGCGAAACACCCGAAGCAAAATAAGAAACACATGAGCAAAAGAAGGAGGAGGATTATCACCCCCAAAAAAGAAGGAAGAAGCACACACACAAGTCTCGGGCGCTCCTCTCACTACATGAAGGGTTGATGGTCGCGGAGTCGTAACTACTTCTTCATCACCTCCACAACCTCCATCTCCTTGCATGTCTCCTCCGCCATCTTCATCATTGTGTCCATGACGCGGGATTTCTCGACGCGAGCCTTCATCATCTGTTCCATGGCCGCATTACATACCTTGACAGCAGTCGGGTGCTTGATGCGGAGCTTCGCCAACTCCTCCTTCTGTTCCATGACGAGGGCCTGCAACATCTTCATCGAGGAACTACTATTCTCATCCAGCTTCTTCCAGCCGGCGTTCTCCTCCTTGATAACCCACAAGTGTAGGGGACTGCAACAGTTTTCGAGGGTAAAGTATTCAACCCAAATTTATTGATTCGACACAAGGGGAGCCAAAGAATACTCTTAAGTATTGGCAGCTGAGTTGTCAATTCAACCACACCTAGAAACTTAGAATCTGCAGCAAGATAGTTTAGTAGCAAAGTAATATGATAGTGGCGGTAGCAGCAATAAAAGTAACGATAGTATTTTTGTAGTTTTGGTGATAGTAGCAACGGAGAAGTAAATAAGCAACTAGCAATATGTGAAAAGCTCGTAGGCATTGGATCGGTGATAGGAAATTATGTCGGATGCAATTCATCATGTAGAAGTTATAACCTAGGGTGACACAGAACTAGCACCAGTTCATCAATGCAATGTAGGCATGTATTCCGAATATAGTCATACGTTCTTATGGAAAAGAACATGCATGATATCTTTTGTCCTACCCTCCCGTGGCAGCGGGGTCCTATTGGAAACTAAGGGATATTAAGGCCTCCTTTTAATAGAGTACCGGACCAAAGCATTGACACATAGTGAATACATGAACTCCTCAAACTACAGTCATCACCGGGAGTGGTCCCGATTATTGTCACTTCGGGGTTGCTGGATCATAACACATAGTAGGTGACAATAGACTTGCAAGATAGGATCAAGAACACACATATATTCACAAAAACATAATAGGTTCAGATCTGAAATCAAGGCACTCAGGCCCTAGTGAAAAGCATTAAGCATAGCAAACTCATAGCAACATCAATCTCATAACATAGTGGATACTAGGGATCAAACCCTAACAAAACTAACTCGGTTACATGATAGATCCCATCCAACCCATCTCCGTCCAGCAAGCCTACGATGGAATTACTCACGCACGGCGGTGAGCATCATGGAATTGGTGATGGAGGAAGGTTGATGACGACGATCTCCACTCTCTGGAGCCTCGAACGGACTCCAGATCAGCCCTCCCGAGAGAGATTAGGGCTTGGCGGCGGCTCCGTCTCGTAAAACGCGATAATTCTTTCTCCATGATTTTTTTCTCTCCGAAAGTGAACCTATAGGATCTGGGGATACGTCGGTAGAGCACCAGGGGGGCCACGAGGCAGGGGTGCGCCCTGGGCAGGGGGCGCGCCCCCCAACCTCGTGGACTGGGTGTGGGCCCCCTGGTCTGGATCTTCTTGCAGATATTTTTTATATTTTCCAAAATAAATCTCTGTGGAGTTTCAGGTCATTCCGAGAACTTTTTATTTCTGCACAAAAACAACACCATGGCAATTCTGCTGAAAATAGCGTCAGTCCGGGTTAGTTCCATTCAAATCGTGCAAGTTAGAGTCCATAACAAGGGCAAAAGTGTTTGGAAAAGTAGATACGTTGGAGACGTATCAACTCTTCCAAGCTTAAACCTTTGCTTGTCCTCAAGCAATTCAGTTGATAAACTGAAAGTGATGAAGAAAAACTTTGACAAACTATGTTTGCTCTTGTTGTTGTAAATACGTAAGCCAGCATTCAGGTTTTCAACAAGATCATGAACTAACCACATTCACAATAACTTTCAGGTCTCAAGTCTACTCATATCAATAGCATAATCAACTAGCGAGCAATAATATAAAACCTCGGATGACAACACTTTCCCAAAACAATCATGATATGATATAACAAGATGGTATCTCGCTAGACCTTTCTGAGACCACAAAACATAAATGCAGAGCACCTTCAAAGATCAAGGACTGACTAGACATTGTAATACATGGTAAAAGAGATCCATTCATGATCATACTCAATGCAAATTAATAGTAATACATGCAATGACAGAGGTGCTCTCCTACTGGTGCTCTTTAATAAGAGGATGATGACTCTGCATAAAAATAAATAGATAGGTCCTTCGCAGAGGGAAGTAGGGATTTGTAGAGGTGCCGGAGCTCGATTTTTAAATAGAGATGAATAACATTTTGAGTGGTATACTTTTATTGTCAACATAACAACCAAGAATCTCGATATCTCCCATGCTACGCACATTACAAGCGGTTCCCAAACAGAATGGTAAAGTTTATACTCCCCCAACCACCAACAAGCACACTTCACGGCTAGCCCGAAACAACGGGTACCGTCCAAACCAGCAACAGCCCTGGGGGAGTTTGTTTAATTATTATGATTTTGAGCATGGGACTGGGCATCCCGGTTACCAGACATTTTCTCATGAATAATGAGCGGAGTCCACTCATTGTGAGAATAACCCACCTAGCATGGAAGATATAGACAACCCTAGTTGATACATGAGTTGTTCGAGCATACAAAACAGAATTTCATTTGAAGGTTTAGAGTTTGGCACACACAAATTTACTTGGAACGGCAGGTAAATACCGCATATAGGAAGGTATGGTGGAATCATATGGAACAACTTTGGGGTTTATGGAAGTGGATGCACAAGCAGTATTCCCGCTTAGTACAGGTGAAGGCTAGAAAGAGACTAGGAAGCGACCAGCTAGAGAGCAACAACGGTCATGAACATGCATTAAAATTAATCAACAATGAATGCAAGCATGAGTAGGATATAAATCACCATGAACATAAATATCGTGGAGGCTATGTTGATTTGTTTCAACTACATGCGTGAACATGTGCCAAGTCAGATCACTTGATTCGTTCAAAGGAGGATACCACCCCATCATACCACATCACAAACATTTTAATACCATGTTGGCACGCAAGATAGACCATTATAAACTCTCAGCTAATTAAGCATGGCATAAGCAGCTATGATCTCTAATTGTCATTGCAAGCATGTTTCATTCATAACAAGCTGAATCAGGAACGATGAACTATCATATTTACAAAAACAAGAGAGGTCGAGGTCATACCAGCTTTTCTCATCTCAATTAGTTCATCATATATCATCCTTATTGCCTTTCATTCGCACGACTGAACGGTGTGGATAATAATAATAGTGCACGTGCATTGGACTAAGCTGGAATTTGCAGACATTTAATACAAGAGAGAAGACAAGGTAATGTGGCTCAAGGTTAAATCAACAATAAAGCATATGAGAGCCACTAAGAAATTTCAATGATGGTCTTCTACTCTTGATCCCCAAAGAAAAGAAAAGAAACTATTTACACGGGAAAGCTCCCAACAAGCAAAAGAAGAACGGGAAATCTTTTTGGGTTTTCATTTTTACTACTACTACAAGCAAAGAAAGTAAACTAGCTAGAAGCTACAACTAATATATATTTTTGTTTTTCTGGTTTTTTTCTAACACACAAGAAAAGGAATAAGAAAAAGAAACTCAAACTAAACATGGATGGTACAATGAAAGAGTGTGAGCACCGACAACTAGAATAAGTGTGAACATGAATGTAAAGTTGGTGAGAAACACGTACTCCCACAAGCTTAGGCTTTTGGCCTAAGTTGGTCTATGGCCATGGATCGAAGCTACTCCCTCCAGTGTACTGAGATGTGTCCTCTGGGTGCCACTGGTTTGCGAGCTCATCCAGCTCCCACCCATAAACAGACTGACGGTAAGGATCGAGGGGTGGCTCCGGCTCAGGCTCTGAAGCTTGTGCCTGACCCTGGTACTTGTAGAAGGCATCTGATGTAGTGAGATACTCGCCTGTGGACAGATCAAACAAAGATGGTGCAGGCAAGGTAACAATTTCACAGTATATTTCATCAAATCTTAATTTATAATTAAGCAGCCTATTCTTGTCTTTAACAATAAAGTCATGAGCTACCATGCTCTTGTAGTCTAGATAAACAGGGGCAAGCAATTTTTCTTCCTTCTCATGATGCCTAATAGGTATTCTAAAATGTTCAGCAAGGCGAGAAGCAAAGATGCCTCCAAAGACGAAGGCGCCCAAGCTAAAAGTTGTGTCTTGAAACAAAGCATGGCATAAGATGACAATATCAGGGGCACTAAGATTCCCACTGTTCCCGCGAGCAATTAAACATCTACTAGCAAATAAAGCAAAGTAGCGCAAAACAGGGAAGTGTATACTAGTGATTCCTGCCCCTGAGACTTGTCTAGTTTCCCCTACAGCTATCATGTCAATAAACCCTTCAACGTCTTCACGACGTGGTTCATCAAGTATACCTCCAAAGGGTAGCTTGCATATTTCACAAAAATCTAAGAGTAATATCTCCTTAATCACATCATATAAACGAACCTCCACCGTAGGTGGTGTTTTCTTAGCATGAAAATGAAAACTTTGCATGAAAATATTGGTGAGTAAGAGATACTGTTCTTTCTGGTCGTGGAAGAAGTCGGTGAGGCCTGCATTATTTGCCAACCAATAAAAGTCTTCGTAAATCCCGGCGGACATCATGAAATCATTGCAAGGCCATTCATGCGGTCGAACTTCCACCATGCGAGGAAGATTATACTTGGGCTTCTTATTTTCTTCTTTCTTCTTTTCCTCTGAGCTCTTGCTGGAGGAGCCCCTCAACAATCTTTTTAACATTTTCCTTTTCTGAAAATTTCTGAAATTTTTAGTAACTCAAAATAAAAGTTAACCAAACTCAACAAGATTGATAGCAACAACTCATATAAGTGCCTAGAGACTATATCATGCATTAGAACTACTTGGGACCAAGAAAATTTGACATGCAAGCTCAAGAACAAGGTCACCACAGCGGCAAAAATTTGCAATAAATAGAGCACTAGAACAAAAACTAATTGGACCAATGGAGGAGTCACATACCAAGGAACAATCTCCCCAAACAGTTTGGTGAATGGTGCTTTGAGCAAGGAGATCGAAAATGGCAGCAAGATGAGCTAGAACTCGGGTTTGAGCTGGTTGGTGATTTTTTTGGGAGGAAGAAGAAGAGTGTGGGTGCAGGAATAAGTGGAGGGGGGCCACGTAGGGCCCACGAGGCACGGGGTGCGCCCTGGGCAGGGGGGCGCGCCCTGGACCCTCGTGGCCAGGTGCTGGCTTCCCTCGCCGTGTGTTTTGTGCCATATTTCCTCAAATATTCTAGAAAAAATCATATTTCATTTTCATGGCATTTGGAGAACTTTTATTTTCGAGGTATTTTTTATTGCACGGATAAGTCTGGAAACAGACATAAAATACTATTTTTGCTTTATTTATGCTAATTAACAGAAAGTAAAAAGAGGGTACAAAAGGTTGTGCTATCTAGATTCACCTATCCCATGCTCATCAAAAGGAATCCATTAACAAGGTTGATCGGGTCTTGTTAATAAACTCTTTCCGAATAACATGAAACCAGAGAATTTTCGAATAACACTAGGTTACCTCAATGGGGATATGTATGTCCCCAACAATAAGAATGTCATATGTCTTCTTGGTAGTAGGAAGAGGAAATTCAAAACCTCCAATAGTAATAGTTGAAATTTTTCCAATATAATTGATACCGTGGACCTGAGGTTGTTTCCTCGGAAAGTGTATCGTATGCTCATTACCATTGACATAAAAAGTGACATTGCCTTTGTTGCAATCAATAACAGCCCCTACAGTATTCAAAAATGGTCTACCAAGGATAATAGACATGCTATC
The DNA here is from genome assembly GCA_902687465.1 of Secale cereale. Classification (NCBI taxonomy): domain Eukaryota; kingdom Viridiplantae; phylum Streptophyta; class Magnoliopsida; order Poales; family Poaceae; genus Secale; species Secale cereale. The sequence goes on from LR738711.1 coordinate 602,279,315, forward strand.
GTCCTCGGGAATATCAAGGATAACAAAGTCCGTTAGAATAGTAACATTTGCAACTACAACAGGCACATCCTCACAAATACCGACAAGTATAGTAGTTGATTTATCAGCCATTTGCAAAGATATTTCAGTAGGTGTCAACTTACTCAAGTCAAGTCTACGATATAAGGAGAGAGGCATACCACTAACACCAGCTCCATGATCACACAAAGCAGTTTTAACATAGTTTTTCTTAATGGAGCAAGGTATAGTAGGTACTCCTGGATCTCCTAATTTCTTAGGCATTCCACCCTTAAAAGTGTAATTGGCAAGCATGGTGAAAATTTCTACTTCAGGTATCTTTCTTTTGTTGGTAATAATATCTTTCATATACTTAGCATAAGGATTTGTTTTAAGCACATCAGTCAAACGCATACGCAAAAAGATAGGTCTAATCATTTCAGCAAAGCGCTCAAAATCCTCATCATCCTTTTTCTTGGATGATTTCGGAGGAAAAGGCATGGGTTCTTGAACCCATGGTTCTCTTTCCCTACCGTGCTTCCTAGCAACAAAGTCTCTCTTATCATAACGTTGATTCTTTGATTGTGGGTTATCAAGATCAACAGCAGGTTCAATCTCTACGTCATTATCATTGCTAGGTCGAGCATCATCATGAACATCATCATTAATCTTATCACTAGGTTCATGTTCATTACCAGATTGTGTCTCAACATCAGAAATATATATATCATTGGGATTCTCAGGTGTGTCAGCTACATGTTCACTAGAGGCATGCAAGATCCTATCATTTTTCTTTTTCTTCTTCTTGGAAGAACTAGGTGCATCTAAATTAGCTCTCTGAAAATCTTGCTCAATTCTCTTAGGGTGGCCTTCAGGATACAGAGGTTCCTGGGTCATTTTACCACCTCTAGTTGCAACTCTAACAGCATAGTCATTATTATTACTATTTTATTCATTGAGAAAATCATTCTGAGCCTTAAGTACTTGTTCTACTTGAGTGGTGACCATAGAAGCATGTATACTAATGAGTTTCAGTTCACCTTTAGCTCTAGACAGATAATCACTCACGCGTTCAATGATATAAGCATTGTGTTGCAATTGTCTACCAACATAAGCATTGAAGTTTTCTTGTTTCACAATAAAATTGTCAAACCCATCTAAGCATTGGCTAGCAGACTTATAACGAGGAATATCACCTTCATCAAATATATAAAGAGAATTTACCTTTACTACCTGTGTTGGGTTATCAAGACCATGTATTTCTTCAATGGGTGGTAAATTCTTAACATCTTCAACTTTAATACCTTTTTCTTTCATAGATTTCTTTGCCTCTTGCATATCTTCAGGACTGAGAAACAGAACACCTCTTTTCTTCGGAGTTGGCTTAGGGGCTGGTTCATGAAGTGTCCAATTATTTTCATTGGCCAGCATATTATTTAATAGTAATTCAACTTGTTCAATTGTTCTTTCCCTGAAAACACAACCAGCACAACTATTCAGGTGGTCTCTGGAAGCATCGGTTAGTCCATTATAAAAGACATCAAGTATATCATGCATCTCAAGAGGATGATCAGGCAAAGCAATAAGTAATTGGAGAAGCCTTCCCCAAGCTTGTGGGAGACTCTCTTCTTCAATTTGCACAAAGTTATATATTTCCCGTAAGGCAGCTTGTTTCTTATGAGCGGGAAAATATTTAGCAGAGAAGTAATACATCATATCCTGGGGACTATGCACACAACCAGGATCAAGAGAATTAAACCAAGTCTTAGCATCACCCTTTAACGAGAAAGGAAATAACTTAAGGATATAATAGTAACGGATCTTTTCATCGTTGGTAAACAGGGTGGCTATATCATTCAACTTAGTAAGATGTTCCACAACAGTTTCAGTCTCATAGCCATGGAAAGGATCAGATTCAACCAAAGTAATTATCTCAGGATCAACAAGGAATTCATAATCCTTATTAGTAACACAGATAGGTGAAGTAGCAAAAGCAGGGTCATGTTTCATTCTAGCATTCAAGGACTTTTCTTTCAGCTTAGCTAATAATTTCTTAAGATCATATCTATCGTTGCAAGCAAGAAAGTCTCTAGCAGTTTCTTCATCCATAACATAACCCTCAGAACAACAGGCAATTCATATCTATTGGGAGAAGCTTCATCTCACTTTCATAAATATCGTTAGTTTCAATATTTGCAATCTCCCTAACCTTAGTAATTTGTTCATCTAGAAATTAACCTAGTGGCACAGTATCAGGCATAGAAGTAGTTTCATCATACATAGCAGAAGTGGCATCATCAAGCACATACGACATATCAGATTCAATAGCATGAGTAGGTGTCGCAAATTTTCCCATACCAGAAGGGGAATCAAGTGCAGAGCTAGATGACAATTCCTTACCTCCCCTCGTAGTTGAGGGTAAGATCTTGGTTTTTGAGTCCTTCAAATTCTTCATAGTGATCAACAGATATAAATCCCAAGTGACTTAAAGAATAGAGCTATGCTCCCCAGCAACGGCGCCAGAAAATAGTCTTGATAACCCACAAGTGTAGGGGATTGTAACAGTTTTCGAGGGTAAAGTATTCAACCCAAATTTATTGATTCGACACAAGGGGGGCCAAAAAATACTTTTATGTATTAGCAGCTAAGTTGTCAATTCAACCACACTTGGAAACTTAGTATCTGCAGGAAGATAGTTTAGTAGCAAAGTAATATGATAGTGGCGGTAGCAGCAATAAAAGTAACGATAGTATTTTTGTAGTTTTTGTGATAGTAGCAACGGAAAAGTAAATAAGAAACTAGCAATATGTGAAAAGCTCGTAGGCATTGGATCGGTGATGGGAAATTATGTCGGATGCAATTCATCATGTAGAAGTTATAACCTAGGGTGACACAGAACTAGCTCCAGTTCATCAATGCAATGTAGGCATGTATTCCGAATATAGTCATACGTACTTATGGAAAAGAACTTGCATGACATCTTTTGTCCTACCCTCCCGTGGCAGTGGGGTCCTATTGGAAACTAAGGGATATTAAGGCCTCCTTTTAATAGAGTACCAAACCAAAGCATTAACACATGGTGAATACATGAACTCCTCAAACTACGGTCATCACCGGGAGTGGTCCCGATTATTGTCACTTCGGGGTTGCCGGATCGTAACACATAGTAGGTGACTATAGACTTGCAACATAGGATCAAGAACACACATATATTCATGAAAACATAATAGGTTCAGATCTGAAATCATGGCACTCGGGCCCTTGTGACAAGCATTAAGCATAGCAAAGTCATAGCAACATCAATCTCATAACATAGTGGATAATAGGGATCAAACCCTAACAAAACTAACTCGATTACATGATAGATCCCATCCAACCCATCACCGTCTAGCAAGCCTACGATGGAATTACGCACGCACGGCGGTGAGCATCATGGAATTGGTGATGGAGGAAGGTTGATGATGACGTTGGCGACGATCTCCACTCTCCGAAGCCCCAAACGGACTCTAGGTCAGCCCTCCCGAGAGAGATTAGGGCTTGGCGGCGGCTCCGTCTCGTAAAACGCGATAATTCTTTCTCCCTGATTTTTTTCTCCCCGAAAGTGAACTTATAGGATCTGGGGATACGTCGGTGGAGCACCAGGGGGCCCACGAGGCAGGGGGGCACGCCCCCCACCCTCGTGGATAGGGTGTGGGCCCCTTGGTCTGGATCTTCTTGCAGATATTTTTTATATTTTCCAAAATAAATCTCCGTGGAGTTTCAGGTCATTCCGAGAACTTTTTATTTCTGCACAAAAACAACACCATGGCAATTCTGCTGAAAACAGCATCAGTCCGGGTTAGTTCCATTCATATCGTGCAACTTAGAGTCCATAACAAGGGCAAAAGTGTTTGGAAAAGTAGATACATTGGAGACGTATCACTCCTTCAGCAGGTCGAGCTAGTGGCAGAGCTTCGCCTTGTCCTCCTGAAGTTGCAGGATTTCGCCGGTTGCCTTCTTCTCCGAGGCAATGCTCTTCTTCAGCAGCATCACCAAGCCGGCGGTCAACTCCCCCTGCTCAATGAGCTCAGTGGGCATGTCGTCGAGGCTCTCCTTCAACAACTCCACCAAGCCGTGGATGAACTCCTTCTGCTTATTGAGGTGCTTATTGAGCTGATCGGGCATGCCGTCGAGGGATAACGACTCCAGTGTCACCAGCTCGGCATGTTCGCATCCGCGTCTAGGGCGCTCCTGGGAGCCATCGCCTGCCCGTGAGAGATCTTTCGAGATCTCTTAGTGGCGGCGAGCCCTCTCTTTTTTTACCGCAGCCATGGTTGCCGCTCCCTTGTTACGAGTAGTTCTCGACCTAGAGCTCTGCACACCGGCCATGGCAAGGATAGACGAAGAAGGAGGACTTATGAGGAGGAAGGTAGAGTAATTTTCGGTTAGGTAGTTCCCCTTTTTAGAACCTAGGTACTAGCACAAGTACTAAAACTTGCATGAAACACGTTCAGGTTTGGGACGTATTGGTAGGTGTGAGCAGGCTTGCACTTAATTGTAGCACTAGTACTTTCGAATGTGATGGGAACAAGGTAAAGATTAATTGATGGTTTTTGGTTTCGAGGCTTGAAAGGGCTCCCGATGAGTTTAGTGGAACATAAATTTCAAGTAGACTACACTGCTCAGATGGGTAAATATTATATTATTGTCAAAAAATGGCATAAAATACGAAGGAGATCAATGAAAGTACTAGTAGCAACCCATGATTTAACAACTCGCATGCGCGCAGTGGAGTAGTAATGTCTTTCTTCCGCCCTCACGTCCACTCAATTTGCATGCGCTGTATTAATTGACCATCAATGAAGTGAAGGACTTTACACGCGTCAAATTATCACATGGGGTGGATCTTGCTACAAAATTGCGTCCGCCCGTGTACCCGCTTGTGCGTGCGAGGGAATGAGTGCATGTTTGGCGTGCGTGCACATCTTCGCTTCTTGCATGTACCACCAGTGCGGCTCAAGGAGGACGAGTACATTCTTCTGGAACCAACAGCATGTCACTGTGATCAACCCACACAAGGATGTCGCGACAACGCCTCCACATGTGCCACGTGGCTTCATGAACTGTAAGAAAGACACTATGTAGTGTGCCATTGTGTTTTGCACATACTCGAAGTACTAGTAAGGTACACGTGCATTGCACGCGTCAGATTTTGCAACCAAATTACGAATAAATACCACACTATAGCATGTAAGCTCTGAGTCATATATGCCTGATGTAGACCTTCGTTTAATTCTTATAGTTCATCTCATTCAAAATCAATTAGTTTTTATAAAAACCCTAGGTCCTCTTTGATTCGTAGGATTTCCAAAATGCGGGAATGGGAAGAACATGGGATTAGAGTGGTATGTCGTCTTGAATCCTACAGGATGGTACGAGTGTTTGATTGTGCATAGAAAAACGCAAAATTCTTTCAAAGAGGTTTGAGTGGATGGTATGTTTCCTATGAAATCTAGTGCAAATGAATCATATGGAAAAATTCCTATGGTTTATAATCCTACGAATCAAACAACCAAGTTAGGAAAAATTCCTAAGGATTAGAATCCTCCAAAATTCCTTCGAGAATCCTTTGAATCAAAGAAGCCCTTAATCTATTTTATGATTCATGGAATTGTGCGTTGTAAAGCATAAAGTAAAAACAAATAATGGCAATTCAACTAGAAAAAAAGTTTGGGCAGTTATGATACGGAAGATTCTAGAACAAAGGAGAACCACTGTTGTTTTGAGATTTGTGCATTATGCTTAAGTTCAACCATGGAGTCTGCTAGATTGTACATGTGGAAAAATCCGGTGGGGGCTAGAAGATGGTGCGAGGGGCCGAGTGGAAGGAGACCGTGAAGGAGTGCGCAACTGCGAGATCGATATTTAGAGAGAGGGGGCGAGAACGTGTGCTGTTGCGCGCAGTGGCGGAGCCATGAAAAATGTCCCATGAGCTAGGGGGCCAAGCATTGCTAATCCTTTACGAGGAGGGCCAATTCATCAACTTAAACCATTTTTACCAGCAATGTTCTAATGATCACATTCATATTAGCCTCGATATATAGTGATGTTAGGGGGGCAGGGCCCTTGCTGCCCCTGTTTTCGTCATTGTGCGCGCGTGTGAGAGATGAAGCGGGAGGCATGGATGATGAGAGGGGGGCGTTGGATACATAATTAATGTGGGTGTATTAGCTATATATGTAATCCTATATAGATATGTATAGATTGATCGATGTGGACGTGGGAAAGAGGGTGAGACCTCACTAGATATATAGATTGATCGGTTTATGTGGAAAACTATGAAAGACCTCGCTATATACACACACACACACACACACACACACATAGAGGTACGTCGATCATTGCGCATGCATGTGAGAGATAAATAATGCCCGATATGATGGAGAGGGGGATGTGTGTGTGTGCCTTCATGGGAGACCGACCTGAAGAAAAAGATTGCATGTGTGCGATGGATAATGCCGACTGGTAGTGTGTGTGCATGCATGCACGAGAGAAAGTTAGTGGTACAATTATAAAGAGAAGACCAATGTGTGGGTGTAAAAGACTAGGTGGGGTCATAATCAATGTAAAGTTGAATTCAAATATTTGAATAAGAGATCATGATGTTTGAAACCCATGCATGCATGAATATAACGGAGATCTGTGCGGTGTGGTTTGGAAACGAGCATGTTGCAATGTATACACATTGAACAAGGTCAGATTGGTTTGAATTTGAGATACAGACGGCAGACATCGTTTGGCCACATTGCATCCGTGCATGGACACACTATTCTAATTCAAGATGATAGGTGGCTTTCGCATCACATATCTATATCTATACCCCTATATATATTATATTTTTTATTTTTTATATAGTGTGCGGATAACTTTAACTTTGAAAGATGGTCGTTGGATGAGGCCAATCCGATGGTGCAGAGCTGGCAAATTTGAGCACTACTGGCCATTGGATATCATCTAGATTCCACCAGATTTTGCCACATGTACAATCTAGAAGACTCTATGGTTGAACTTAAGCATAATGCACAAACCTCAAAACACAAGCACTTCTTCTTTATTCTAGAACCTTCCGTATCAGAATTGCCCAAATGTTTTTCTACATGATTTGTTTTTTACTTTATGCCTTACAACGCACAATTCCATGAACCTTAAAATAGATTAGCTTTCTTATAAAAACAAGATGATTTTGAATGAAATGACTACAAGAATTAAACGAATATCTACATCATGCATATATGACTCAAAGCTTACATGCTATAATGTGGTATTTATTCATAATTTGGTTGCCAAATCTCATGCGTGCAATGCACGTGTACCTTACTAGTCTAAATGGTGTTTGTGTGTGTGTTGTGCGTGTTAAACACATTGTACGTAGTATATCATACTAGTCTAAATTGTCTTTTTTGGGTACATGTTAAGCTTGTTCTCCCGAAATTTCAAGCTGCGCCTTGTTATGCCAAAATTTCAAGCTAGCGTCTCTGTCTATCGTGCTGCGAAACTCCCGCCTCTTCAACCCGCGCCTTGTTATCTGGAAATATTTAAGATATATCTTTGTCTCATTGTGCTCTGAAAACTCCCTCCATATCAACCCGCCTTGCTATTCCAAAATTACAACGCGCGCGAAAACTCCCACCTCCTGTGAAATCCCGAGACGTGAAATGCCCATGATACCCCTAAACCGAAAGAACCGCCTCAAATCGGTGGGGGTACTCTCGTAACTTACCCCACATTTCGGACAAGCGCGTCCCTGAGTCATGGTTCCCCACTCCCATCCCATCCGCCCACCCATTCGTACACCGAGGCCGGCAAAACCCTCAAAGCCCCACACCCTCCTCCGTCTGCCACCCAGCCGGAGCCTCTTCCCCGATGATGTTGTCCACAGCAACACCTCAACGTCCCTCATCCACCGTACCGGATGAGGATCCATTGTTGATTTGGTCGTCCCACCGGTTCAGCCACCCCGTCCTCCACCTCCAAGGAGCTGCCCCGACGTTCCCCTCGTCTTTCGCGCCACCTCCATTCCCACACCGCTGTCTTCACTTGCACCACCGGAAGAGCATCATCATCACCATTTCCTCGGATGAAGCTGCGGCCTAATCGGGCGCCAAAGAGGTTGTACACTAATTGCCGCATTTTCTTCTTGATTCGATCTCACAGTGCTGCCGGCGCTCGGTCCCGAGCCGACACAGCGTGGCTCCATCCACGGCGGCGTCGCCGGCCACTTCCTCCACGGCGTCGCTTCCTTGGCGGCGACGTCCACATCAATAGGAGTTGATGCTACTTTAGCTCTCGCTCACGCTACTGCTCTGCTCTTGCTCTCGGTCCCCTGCCTGGTCTGCTCTTGCTCTTGCTCTTGCTCGCGTTGCTGCTCTCGCTCTTGCTCTTGCTTGCGATGCTGCTCCAATTTAGCTACACTTCAGTCGACTGAATCGACTTTTGGGTCAGTCGATTTTCAGGGGGGGAGGGGGCTCGCCGGAGAACCAGACATAGCGGGGAGGGACTCGCCGAAGAGGTACCCCACTATCTATCTTAGGGTTCAGGGTGGGGGCGGTGGTCACCGGCGGTGGCGGGGCGGTGGCGTGGGGATCGCCAGAG
>LR738711.1:602290275-602352305 GCA_902687465.1 Secale cereale
CCCGAGGTGCATGCTCTAACTTGGCAGGGTTATGATGCTCATATCGTGCGTATGGTATCTTGCATTGCTATGTCATTTGCTTAGTTTAGACATGCTTTGTGTGAATGCGACTTGTTTAGTGTCTAATTACCATATATGTGAATTATGCAATGTCATCTTGTTGCAAGACATTATATATGTGAATTATGCAATCCTATCTTGTTGCAAGGCATTATATATGTGAATTATGCAATGCCATGCTGTTTAGCCAAGCGTCATATATGTGAATTGTATCATGTCGTCCTTTTTTCTATTTCTCATTGCTTTTGTCGACAATGTTTGTACATTCAACTGCTCTTCCTGTGCATCAGCCATTTGAATTGGTGATGGAGAGTGAAAACTGTTGGGCAACGTAGTATTTCAAAATTTTCTTACGATCACGCAAGATCTATCTACCAGATGCATAGCAACGAGAGGGGAGAGTGTGTCTATGTACCCTCGTAGACCGAAAGCAGAAGCGTCTAGTGACGCGGTTGATGTAGTCGAACTTCCTCGCGATCAAACCGATCAAGCACCGAACGTACGGCACCTCTGCGTTCAGCACACGTTCAGCTTTATGACGTCCCACGAGCTCTTGATCCAGTTGATCTTCACGGGAGAGTTTTGTCAACACTATGGCGTGGTGACGGAGATGATGAAGCTACCGGCGCAGGGCTTCGCCTAAGCACTGCAACGGTATGACCGAGGTGTGTTTCTGTGGAGGGGGGGCACCGCACACGGCTAGAACAACGTTTCTTGTGTGTCTTTGCGTGCCCCCTACCCCCATATATAAAGGATCAAGGAGGGAGGTGCGGCCAGGCCTAGGGCGCACCAAGGGAGTAGGATTCCTACTCCTAGTAGGAATAGGAACCCGCTTTTCCTATTCCTACTAGGAGTAGGAAAGGAAAGGGGAAGAGAAGAAGGAAAGGAGAGGGGGCGCCTCCCCCCTTTTCCTAGTCCAACTAGGAACCCTAGGGGGTGAGGCCAGCCCTATGGGTTTCCCCTCTCTTTCCCTCATAGGCCCACTATGGCCCATACTCCCTCGGGGGGTTCCGGTAACCCCCTCCGGCACTTCGGTTTTACCCGATAACACCCGGAACACTTCCGGTGTCCGAATATAGTCGTCCAATATATCAATCTTTATGTCTCGGGCATTCCAAGAGTCCTCGTCATGTCTGTGATCTCATCCGGGACTCCGAACTACCTTCGGTACATCAAAACTCATAAACTCATAATACCGATCGTCATCAAACGTTAAGCGTGCGGATCCTACGGGTTCGAGAACTATGTAGACATGACCGAGACTCTTCTCCGGTCAATAACCAATAGCGGAATCTAGATGCTCATATTGGCTCCTACATATTCTATGAAGATCTTTATCGGTCAAACCGCATAACAACATATGTTGTTCCCTTTGTCTTCGGTATGTTACTTGCCCGAGATTCGATCATCGGTATCTCAATACCTAGTTCAATATCATTACCGGCAAGTTTCTTTACTCGTACTGTAATACATAATCTCGTGACTAACTCATTAGTCATTTGCTTGCAAGGCTTATTATGATTTGCATTACCGAGAGGGCCCAGAGATACCTCTTCGACACTTGGAGTGACAAATCCTATTCTTGATCTATGCCAACACCATGAACACTTTCGGAGACACCTGTAGAGCATCTTTATAATCACCCAGTTACGTTTGTGACGTTTGATAGCACACAAGGTGTTCCTCCGGTATTCGGGAGTTGCATAATCTCATAGTCATAGGAACATGTATAAGTCATGAAGAAAGCAATAGAAGTACAACTAAACGATCATAGTGCTAAGCTAACGGATGGGTCTAGTCCATCACATCATTCTCCTAATGATGTGATCCCGTTGATCAAATGACAACTCATGTCTATGGCTAGGAAACATGACCATATTTGATCAATGAGCTAGTCTAGTAGAGGCATACTAGGGACACTCTGTTTTGTCTATTTATTCACGCATGTACTAAGTTTCCGGTTAATACAATTCTAGCATGAATAATAAACATTTATCATGATATAAGGAAATAAATAACAACTTTATTATTGCCTCTAGGGCATATTTCCTTCAGTCTCCCACTTGCACTAGAGTCAATAATCTAGATCACATCACCATGTGATTAACACCAATAGTTCACATCACCATGTGACAACACTTTATAGTTCACATCGCCATGTGACTAATACCCAAAAAGGTTTACTAGAGTCAGTAATCTAGTTCACATCGCCATGTGATTAACACCCAAAGAGTACTAAGGTGTGATCATGTTTTGCTTGTGAGAGAGGTTTAGTCAATGGGTCTGCCTCATTCAGATCCGTGTGTATTTTGCAAATTTCTATGTCTACAATGCTCTGCATGGAGCTACTCTAGCTAATTGCTCCCACTTTCAATATGCATCCAAAGTGATATTTAGAGTCATCTGGATTGGTGTCAAAGCTTGCATCGACGTAACTCTTTACGACAAACTCTTTATCACCTCCATAACCGAGAAATATTTCCTTAGTCATCCAGTAACTAAGGATAATTTTGACCGTTGTCCGGTGATCTACTCCTGAATCGCTTTTGTACCTCCTTGCCAAACTCATAGCAAGGGACACAATAGGTTTGGTACACAGCATGGCATACTTTATAGAACATATGGCTGAGGCATAGGGAATGACTTTCATTCTTTCTCTATCTTCTGCTGAGGTCGGGCTTTGAGTCTTACTCAACTTCATACCTTACAACTCAGGCAAGAACTCCTTCTCTGAATGATCCGTCTTGAACTACTTCAAAAACTTGTCAAGGTATGTACTTATTGAAAAAACTTATCAAGCGTCTCGATCTATCTCTATAGATCTTGATGCTCAATATGTAAGCAGCTTCACCGAGGTCTTTCTTTGAAAAAACTCCTTTCAAACACTCCTTTATGCTTTCTAGAAAATTCTACATCATTTCCGATACTTATTGAGTGTATCCACATATTCACATATAATTATCTGATATACTTATTGAGTGTATCCACATATTCACATATGGTTTTATACAGACTTTTCTGATATTTAGAGTCATTCACATATACTTATCAGAAAAGGATGTAGTGCTCCCACTCACTTTCTTGTAAATACATGCTTCTCCAAAAGTCTGTATAAAACCATATGCTTTGATCACCTCATCAAAGCGTATATTCTAACTTCGAGATGCTTGTACCAGTCCATAGATGGATCGCTAGAGCTTGCACATTTTGTTAGCACCTTTAGGATCGACAAAATCTTCTGGTTGCATCATATACAACTCTTCTTTAAGATATCCATTTAGAAATGCAGTTTTGACATCCATTTGCCAGATTTCATAATTATAAAATGCGGCAATTGCTAACATGATTCGGACAGACTTAAGCATCGCTACGGGTGAGAAAGTATCATCGTAGTCAACTCCTTGAACTTGTCGAAAACCTTTCGCAACAAGTCGAGCATTGTAAACAGTAACGTTACCATCAGCGTCGGTCTTCCTCTTGAAGATCCATTTATTTTTTATGGCTTGCCGATCATCGGGCAAGTCAACCAAAGTCCACACTTTGTTCTCATACATGGATCCCATCTCCGATTTCATGGCCTCAAGCCATTTTGCGGAATCTGGGCTCATCATCGCTTCCTCATAGTTCGTAGGTTCATCATGGTCTAGTAACATGACTTCCAGAACCGGGTTGCCGTACAACTCTGGCGCGAGAACGTATTCTGGTTGATGTACGAAGTTCATTAGTAACTTGATCCGAAGTTTCATGATCATCATCATTAGCTTCCACACTAATTTGTGTAGGAATCACTCGAACTAATTTCTATGATGTACTACTTTCCAATTCGGGAGAAGGTACAATTACCTCATCAAGTTCCACTTTCCTCCCACTCACTTCTTTCGAGAGAAACTCCTTCTCTATAAAGGATCCATTCTTAGCAACGAATACCTTTCCTTCGGATCTGTGATAGAAGGTGTACCCAACAGTCTCCTTTGGGTATCCTATGAAGACACATTTCTTCGACTTGGGTTTGAGCTTATCAGGTTGAAGCTTTTTCACATAAGCATCGCATCCCCAAATTTTAAGAAACGACAACTTTGGTTTCTTGCCAAACCATAGTTCATAAGGCGTCGTCTCAACGGATTTAGATGTTGCCCTATTTAACGTGAATGCAGCTGTCTCTGATGCATAACCCAAAACGATAGTGGTAAATCGGTAAGAGACATCATAGACCGCACCATATCTAATAAAGTACGGTTACGACATTCAGACACAACATTACGCTGTGGTGTTCCGGCTGGCGTGAGTTGTGAAACTATTCCACATTGTTTCAAATGAAGACCAAACTCATAACTCAAATACTTACCTCCACGATCAGATCGTAGAAACTTTATTTTCATGTTATGATGATCCTCCACTTCACTCTGAAATTCTTTGAACTTCTCAAATGTTTCAGACTTGTGCTTCATCAAGTAGATATACCCATATCTGCTCAAATCATCAGTGAAATCAGAAAATAATGATACCTGCCACGAGCTTGAATACTCATCGGTCCACATACATCAGTATGTATGATTTCCAACAAATCTGTTGCTCGCTCCATTGTTCTGGAGAATGGAGTTTTAGTCATCTTGCCCATGAGGCATGGTTCGCAAGCACCAAGTGATTCATAATCAAGTGATTCCAAAAGTCCATCACTATGGAGTTTCTTCATGCGCTTTACACCAATATGACCTAAAACGGCAGTGCCACAAATAAGTTGCACTATCATTATTAACCTTGCATCTTTTGGCTTCAATATTATGAATATGTGTATCACTATGATCGAGATCCAACAAACTATTTTCATTGGGTGTATGACCATAGAAGGCTTTATTCATGTAAACAGAATGACAATTATTCTATGACTTTAAATGAATAATCATATTGCAACAAACATGATCAAATCATATTCATGCTCAACGCAAATGCCAAATAACATTTATTTAGGTTCTACACTAATCCCGAAAGTATAGGTAGTGTGCGATGACGATCATATCGATCTTGGAACCACTTCCAACACACATCGTCACTTCACCTTTAACTAGTCTCTGTTCATTCTGCAACTCTCATTTCGAGTTACTAATTTTAGCAACTGAACTGGTATCAAATACCCAGGGGTTGCTATGAACACTAGTAAAATACACATCAATAATCTGTATATCAAATATACCTTTGTTCATTTTGCCATCCTTCTTATCCGCCAAGTATCTAGGGCAGTTCCACTTCCAGTGACCATTTCCTTTGCAGTAGAAGCACTTAGTTTCAGCCTTGAGTTTAGCTTTGGGTTTCTTCACAGGAGTGACAACTTGCTTGTCATTCTTCTTGAAGTTCCCTTTCTATCCCTTCGGCCTTTACTTGAAACAAGTGGTCTTGTTAACCATCAACACTTGATGCTCTTTCTTGATTTCTACCTTCGCTGATTTCAGCATCGCGAAGAGCTCGGGAATTACTTTCGTCATCCCTTGCATATTATAGTTCATCACGAAGTTATACTAACTTGGTGATAGTGACTAGAGAACTTTATCAATTACTATCTTATCTGGAAGATTAACTCCCACTTGATTCAAGTAATTGTAGTACCCAGACAATCTGAGTACATGCTCACTGGTTGAGCTGTTCTCCTCCATCTTGTAGGCAATGTACTGTCCGAGGTCTTATACCTCTCGACACGGGCATGACTATGAAATACTAATTTCAACTCCTGGAACATCTCATATGCGCTGTGGCATTCAAAACGTTTTTGAAGTCCCGGTTCTAAGCCGTAAAGCATGGTGCACTAAACTATCAAGTAGTCATCATACCGGGCTTTTGTCAAAACGTTCATAATGTCTGCATATGATCCTGCAATAGGTTTGTCACCTAGCGGTGCATCAAGGACATAATTCTTCTATGCAGCAATGAGGAAAATTCTCAGATAACGGAGCAAGTCCGCATCATTGCTACTAACATCTTTCAACTTAGTTTTCTCTAGGAACGTATCAAAAAACATAGGGGAGCTATAACGCGATCTATTGATCTACAACATAATTTGCAAATACTATCAGGACTAAGTTCATGCTAAATTAAAGTTCAGTTTAATCATATTACTTAAAGAACTCCCACTTAGATAGACATCCCTCTGGTCATCTAAATGATCACGTGATCCAAATCAACTAAACCATGTCCGATCATCACGTGAGATGGAGTAGTTTTCAATGGTGAACATCTTATGTTGATCATATCTACTATATGATTCACGATCGACCTTTCGGTCTCCAGTGTTCCGAGGCCATGTCTGTACATGCTAGGCTCGTCAAGTTTAACCCGAGTATTCTGCTTGTGCAAAACTGGCTTACACCCGTTGTATGTGAACGTAGAGCTTATCACACCCGATCATCACGTGGTGTCTCGGCACGACGAACTTTCGCAATGGTGCATACTCAGGGAGAACACTTGTACCTTGAAATTTTGTAAGGGATCATCTTATAATGCTACGGTCGTACTAAGCAAAATAAGAAGCATAATAAGATAAACATCACATGCAATCAAAATATGTGACATGATATGGCCATCATCATCTTGTGCTTTTGATCTCCATCTCCAAGGCACCGTCATGATCACCATCGTCACCGGCGCGACACCTTGATCTCCATCGTAGCATTGTGGTCGTCTTGCCAACTATTGCTTCCCTGACTATCGCTACCACTTAGTGATAAAGTAAAGCAATTACATGGCGACTGTATTTCATACAATAAAGCGACAACCATATGGCTCCTGCCAGTTGCCGATAACTTTACAAAACATGATCATCTCATACAATAACGTATAACTCATCACGTCTTGACCATATCACATCACAACATGCCCTGCAAAAACAAGTTAGACGTCCACTACTTTGTTGTTGCAAGTTTTACGTGGCTGGTACGGGCTTAGCAAGAACCTTTCTTACCTACACATACAAAACCACAACGATTTTTCGTCAAGTATGTGTTGTTTTAAACTTCACAAGGACCGCGCGTAGTCACACTCGATTCAGCTAAAGTGAGAGAGACAGACACGCGCCAGTCACCTTTAAGCAACGAGTGCTCATAACGGTTAAACTAGTCCCGCGTAAGCGTACGCGTAATGTCGGTCCGGGCCGCTTCATCTCACAATACCGCCGAACCAAAGTATGACATGCTGGTAAGCAGTATGACTATTACCGCCCACAACTCATTGTGTTCTACTCGTGCATATCATCTACGCATAGACCTGGCTCATCATGCCACTATTGGGGAACGTAGTATTTCAAAAATTTCCTACGATCACGCAAGATATATCTGCCAGATGCACAGCAACGAAAGGGGAGAGTGTGTCTACGTACCCTCGTAGACGAAAGCAGAAGCGTCTAGTGACGCGGTTGATGTAGTCGAACTTCTTCGCGATCCAACCGATCAAGCACCGAACGTATGGCACCTCCGCGTTCAGCACACGTTCAGCTTGATGATGTCCCACAAGCTCTTGATCTAGTTGAGCTTCACGGGAGAGTTTCGTCAGCACGACGGCATGGTGATGGAGATGATGAAGCTACCGACGCAGGGCTTCACCTAAGCACTGCAATGGTATGACCTAGGTGTGTTTCTGTGGAGGGGGGCACCGCACACGGCTAGAACAATGTTTCTTGTGTGTCTTTGGGTGCCCCCTGTCCCCGTATATAAAAGAGCAAGGGGGAAGGTGCGTCCAGGCCTAGGGCGCGCCAAGGGAGTAGGATTCCTACTCCTAGTAGGAATAGGAACCCGCTTTTCCTATTCCTACTAGGAGTAGGAAAGGAAAGGGGAAGAGAAGAAGGAAAGGAAAGGGGGCGCCTCCCCCCCTTTTCCTAGTCCAACTAGGAACCCTAGGGGTGCGGCCAGCCCTATGGGCTGCCCCTCTCTTTCCCTCATAGGCCCAGTATGGCCCATACTCCCTCGGGGGGGTTCCGGTAACCCCCTCCGGCACTCCGATTTTACCCGATAACACCTGGAATACTTGGAGTGACAAATCCTATTCTTGATCTATGGCAACACCATGAACACTTTCGGAGACACCTATAGAGCATCTTTATAATCACCTAGTTACTTTGTGACGTTTCATAGCACACAAGGTGTTCCTCCGGTATTCGGGAGTTGCATAATCTCATAGTCATAGGAACATGTATAAGTCATGAAGAAAGCAAAAGCAGTAAAACTAAACGATCATAGTGCTAATCTTACGGATGGGTCTAGTCCATCACATCATTCGCCTAATGATGTGATCCCGTTGATCAAATGAAAACTCATGTCTATGGTTAGGAAACATAACCATCTTTGATCAATGAGCTAGTCTAGTAGAGGTATACTAGGGACACTCTGTTTTGTCTATGTATTCACACATGTACTAAGTTTCCGGTTAATACAATTCTAGCATGGATAATAAACATTTATCATGATATAAGGAAATAAATAATTACTTCATTATTCCCTCTAGGGCATATTTCCTTCAAAAACAAGGTCTTCAGAGCAGACAATGCTACCTGGTGAAGCAGATATCTTGCTGGTTACAGATAGCTCTTCAGAGGAGGATTCAGAGCCAGATGACCAGTCCTATTATCCCCCTGAGGTGTATGCTCAAACTTGGCAGGGTTATATTACTCATATCATGCATATGTTGTATTGCAATGCTTAGTTTTTACATCATATACATGATATTGAATGTCATTTCCTTAGTTGACACATCATATATACGATTGCCCTCTGCTCACTTCCTTAGGCCTCCTTTGGTTTGGAGGAATTTTGTAGGAATTCTATAGGATAGGATTCTTATAGGAATTTTTCCTTTAGAGCCCTTTGGTTCATAGGAATGGATTCCTATTCCTACATAGGATTGGTTCCTATCCTCAACATTTCATAGGGAAATAAAAATGAGCCTAGACTCAATGGAAAAATTCCTTTGGTGTGAACCAAATGACATCTCTTTTCCTGTTCCTACTCATAGGATTTGAGATACATGTCATCTCATTTCCTACAAATTTCCTGTTCCTATGATAATCCTATCCTATGAACCAAAGGAGGCCTTAGTATATAAATCATATATTTGAATTATATCATGCCATGATGTTTACATAGACAACATGTATCTGAATTATGGCATGCCAACCCATTTTCTAAAGACATAATATAGTTATATCATCTCATCCTATTCACATAGTCATCAAATTTTGAATTATGTCATTCTATCCGTGAATTATATCATTCCATCATGTTTCCATTGACGGCATGTTTGTGATTTATGGCATGCCAACCACGTTAATAGACATATCTTATAGTTATATCATGTTATCCTGTTTACATAGTCATCATATTTTGAAGTATGTCATTATATCCTGTTTAGTTAGCCATCATACATGTGAAATTGTGTCATGCTATCCTGTTTAATTAGCCATCATATATGTGAAATTATGTCCTGCTATTCTGTTTGGTTAGACAACATAAATGTGAATTATTTCATGCCCTGTTTTATTCCCTATTATCCATTGCACCTGTCTATCTTACAATGTATGTACATTCAATTACTTTTCTTATTTATCAGCCATTTCAATTGCAGGGGTGATGGCAGTATCTGTGGGAGTAAAAACACGGTCTTCAGAAAAGATCGTGCTACCTGTCGATGGAGATAGAATCACGGTTATACCTGCCCAAGAACCACCCCCACCACACATAACCCAGACTCATGCAGATTGTACCCCTACCCAGTTGGACAGAGAACCAGCTACACCCCTTCTAACCCCAACCCCAGCAGATAGTAACCCAGTTCCCTTTGACACAGCACCGTCTCCACCACAGAGCACCCAAACACAAGCAGTTAGTAAGGCAACTGCAGTGCCCAAAGCACGAGTGAAAGAACATGCGGTGCCCCCATGTTTGGTTTTGGTAATTGATGACAATCACTTTCAAGAGAGTTTATATAAGGAATTATGCATCACCATACCATGCAACAATAATGTATGCGCACGAGATGCAAAAGCTTAGGAACAAAACCAAAGAAAGAAGAGCGAAGAGACAACTCTCTAAACTTCCTCACAAAACTAAACTCTCTGAAACTTCTCCCCCATTGGCATCGATTGCCAAAATGGGCGAATAGCTTAGAAGGTCAATATAAATTGTGTTCCTCCATAAATTATGTATTCCTCAAAATAGAGAGTGGAAGGCAATACATATATCCAAATGTAAATACTTGGAGGAAGACAAACTATATTGAGGCCCAAAGATTGCAAAAAAATGATATGCCACAAAGGCATAACAAAGGGAGAAAAACACGCAATCAAGCAATCAAAGGATACCAATTGAATCAAGCTATCAAAAGATACCAATTGACCCAACTAGACCAATGATCCTACATGTCAAATGAATAAAAGATATTATGATAAGAGCAAAGGAGTGTTCTATAGAAACTAGGGAAGCTCCCCATGATTTGTGCACAATTTAGTTTTGTATTTGGATACAACGAGCACAAAATAGGATCGTCGCTCCCCCAAGATCAATAGAACCTCACGACATAGCAACGGAGTGTTCTAAAGACATTAGTGAAGCTCCCCATAATTTATGCACTCCTTAGAATATTTTCATTAGGATACCAAGTGCACAAAATAGGATCATCACTCCCCCAAGATCAATAGACACTCACACCAAGTGCAAGTGAGCATGAAGGAAACAAAGCCTAGCACTTGCAACAAACAACTGGTTGAGCAATATATAAAAGAGTCAACTTAAGAGTAGGCTCAACCAAAATGATGTGTGTGAGTCATGGCAAAGCACTTGAGAAGATTAATGTATGGATGAACATTAAGCATCAGTATACTCTTGAATGAATGAGATACACAGTGCAAGGCCTATCATTCCCACACAAAACAGCAAATGGGTTCACAAGCTCACTAATAATCATATAAATAACCTATGCTTGTGACAACCTGTGGTGAAGATATAAAACGGATAGCTTTGTCATGAGGAGGGATACCAATAGAAGTGGCAAAGCCTCATCAAGACAAGCAAGAGAGAATGATCTTCACCACAAAAGAGTGCATCAAGATGAAACGATATAAGATCCGCACTCGAGACACACACCTTCACGGAGCCACCAAAGACATAAAACAGGAACAAAAAGGTGGTCGTGAAAGAAGGGGATATCAAATAGATATGCAACTTCTCTCAAGTGTATAAGATTCTAGGTAGATGAAGATCATGATGATATCAATCCACAAAGAAGGATGTACACACGAAATTATTGCAAAAAGGAATGAATAAGATATCCCCAAGGAAGTCATAAATATACCAATAAGATATTTGCTTGAAGGCATAGCACATGGCTAGATATGTTCTTATTGTATATAAATGAGTTCCAACCACACGAGCATCAAAGACATCACAACTAGCAACAAGAGATCATTGTTGGGATGCTTTGAGAAAGGAAACAAGTATCATAAGAAGGAATGACTAACATGCCATGATACAACCTACACAAGGTTGGTGCAAGAAATGTGTGCATGAAGTAGATGGTGATACTTGTTACCGAGATACCATTGGAAGGATGTAGTAGATACCAATTGAAGGTAGATAGTAGTTCATTGATCATCCTAGCTTGACTCCAATAAGCACATGGTGACACCACCTTCTTTTTGAGTGAGCCGAGCATCCAATGCATCTCCAATTGTTCCTAGAACAACAACACAAACAAAATGGTACCCAAACTCATTGGGACCAAAGAGTTAGAAACACCAATACATAGGACAAACTCCACAAACACATGTGCATTTATATATGAAAATGAATTTCATGCACATCTCATCCAAATTGAGACTAGGTGGAGTTTCCCCTATATACTGGGTTAAAGAAAGAAAGCAAGCCAAAGAAAATACATGTAGTAAATATGCATGCTCAAGACTTTCAAGAAACGAAACGAAATGAAAAAGAAATACCAAGTGAAAATAGGATACTAAATGGAGAAATCATCACTTGGAGGATATCTATTTAGAAGATACATCAAGGAATGAGATATCCATTGATACATGCAAAAGGAAAGATATCGGACTCCCAAAAGAGAGGACTGTTCCAAACAAACCAACCCATCTACAAAGTTTCATGATGGCACAAAGTACCAAAAAGAAACGGCTTGCCTTCCATCAACACACACTTGAAATGAATCACAATAAGAGTGTTCTATCGAAAATAGGATAGCTCCCCCAAGAATTGTGCATTATAGAGAATTTGCAGTTGAATACGAAATGCACACGATGGGATCACCACTTTCGCTATATCTATAAAACACTAGACAAGATCAAGAAAACAACAAGATCCACAAGTGGCATGGAAGGCAATGGGAGTTGATGCAATCTTGGAAAGAAAAAGGCCGAACAAAAGCAAAAGCCAATGTAAAGATGATCAACAATTTCTACCACATATATGATTACCAATTGTCAAGAGACAAAAAGTATTTGGGAATAATTTCCGGTGATAGATAGCAATGATATCCAACATCATCTTCACACCAAGCACAAGCAAATTGGAACTTGTAGAGCTAACATGTCACCTAGGAACAACATAATTTATACTATCAACTCTAGGTGACAAGATCTCAAAATTACACATTTTCTAGGCTTGTAATATGCACATAGAATATTACTCCCCCATAATGCAATACCAATGAGAAACTTACCAAGATGCAAAAGAGGAACCAACAAGACATAATTAATGGACACTTTAGAATTTGAATTTCTCATGAGAAGATATACCACATAGTGACTAGATAATCTTGTAATATCAAAACTAGATGGTATTCCTCATGTACACACAGTTTTAAGATTGTGAGGTGCACAAAGCACATCACTCCCCCAAAATGGGATGTTCCATTAATCTCTCACAAGAGCCAACTAAGATATAAACAAGATGCAAAAAGGCTCAACACACGACACACGCGTACATGATGTACAAACCAACATACACATACTTGATTTCTCAAGATAAGAAAATTGGAAGCACAACATATACAAGCACATGCAAAGTACAAAACCGCAACATGCTAAGGGGCAAGTAACTTTCAATGTAAACAATTTAAGCACGAGTTCCCGCAAGGAGGAACATTGGATATACCATAGAAAGATAATCCGAATGACTTGGCTTGAGACAATATGAATGATGAAGACCCCTCAAATCTTCATAATGTAGCCAAGTCTCCAATGCCCTCCAACAACACCTATTGATCAAGTTTGAGCTAGTTGGTCCCCAACCAAGTTGGGTCCTAAGAGGTTAGTCACAATAGGCTTGGCTACCCAAATGGTTCTTTTCTTGACACCACTTTGAGTGCCAAGAAACTTGGCAAACACATTGCCAACCTTATCATTCCCAAGAGAATAGACATCATCAATAATAATTGGGTTGGATAAGTTACCACTAGTGCATGAAGAAGCAAGGTGACCCTTCTCATGGCATAGGTAGCAACATTTACTCTTCACTTTCTTCTCATTTGATTTCTCAAAAATGAGAAGCATTACCATGAGTCTTCTTGGGAAGCGGCCTTTCTCCAACTTGCGGTTGAGCACGAGAATGAACTTGTAGCCTCTTCCCTTGTTGCTTGTCACTAATGTCCTTCTTCTTCAATGGGCAAGATCTAACATGATGCCCTTCAATTTTGCACTTGAAGCAAATAATCTTGGCCGAATTCTTGAGTTGTTCTTGGCCCTTATTCTTGTTAATGATCTTGGACCTTTTCTTCTTGTTGGAGTTGAATCCAAGTCCACCTTTGTCATTGGGGGATTTTTGCACACTCAAGATATTGTTGAGTGTGGACTTCCCTTCATGACACTTTTCCAAGTCTTTCTTCAAAGAAGTGACTTGGGTCTTGAGCTCTTTGATTTCATCTACATGGTTAGTATCAACAAAAGTACTAGAGGAAGTATAATCTTCATTGTTAGAACAACAAGGCAAGGAGATCAATTCATCACACGATGTACTCACATTGTGAGTAGATGAATTGCGAGGACTAGCACATGGCAAGATAGCATTTTGACTTGAAGTAGTGCTAGTATCCACATGAGGCTCACTAGATGTTACCTTCATAGTCATAGCCTCATGAGCTATCTTTAGCACATTATGGGATACTAGAAGATCATCATGAGAGCTTGTGAGCTTTACATGACTTTCTTCCAATTTCCCATAATTGCCAGATAGCAACTCAAGTTGAGCCCTTAGCTCAACATTCTCCTTCAAAATGGATGCTTCACTAGAAATAGAGTTAGTAGAACAAGCATCATCAATAATAGCAAGAGGGGAAGGCAAGTTGGCAAGCTCCTTAGAATATGAAGCTTTAAGTTGAGCATGAGACTCGGTGAGTTTTATGAGCTCACCCTCAATGACCCTTGAGCCATTTTTGAGGTGCTCAAAATCCTCAAGGAGTTTAGCATGTGCAACTTCAAGCTTCTCATTTTTAGTTTCAAAATCATTAACCACCTCGAGAGCTCTATCACGGGATTCCTTTATTCTAGATAGTTCTAGAGCAAAAGTCTCCTCAAGAGATTCCTTGGTGGTTTGTTCAAGTTAAAGAGCTTGCGAGAGGTCGGCGATCTCATTAGCGTAATCACGCTCATGACCTTCCATTTTCTCAATGGTGACCTCATGCTCCTCTAGATGAGATTCCAACTCCTCTATATATTTCTTGCCCTCGATGGCAATAGACATGATTTCCATGAAGTTGGAACGAGCAATTTTATTCTTATGAAGAGCTTTAAAAATCATTTCCCCCTTAACTTTTAAGGAGGCAACATTATCATTTTCTTCATCATTTTCTACATCATCATCATTGTTATCATCACTATCATGACAAGATATATTGGGGTTCAAAGTGGGAGATACCTTTGAAGCCTTAGCCATAAGGCAAAACGCAATAGATGATGATGTAGGATCCCTTGAAGCACCACTCAAGACTACATCTTGTTCCATGGGGTGTTGGGTTTCCTCTACATTGTTAGCACAACAATTCGAGGAAATAGATGCATTTTTATCATGGCAACGAGACATAGCAAGCATATCATCATGAGTTTTAGTCAAGCAATTTCTACATGATATGCAAGGACTATCAACACAAGCATGTGAAACATGTAGGGTGCTCGAAGTGTTAAAGTCCAAAGAAGATGCATTGCAGTAAGATAGTGATGAAGGATCATCCACAATAAGCATACTATCATCATTGCAATGACCAACACTACTCACCATATCATTACCTTGTGGCAAACCACATGTAGGTGAAGTAGAAGAAGTTGAGAAGACAACACGGCCGGAGGTGGAGGGAGAACAATCATTCCTACAATTCTTGGACACACCATATTTATCTTGAAGCTTTGTCCACAACTCATGAGCATCCCGGAACGGCATGAGTTGAAATATAACTACATTGCTCAAAGCATCAAAAAGCACATTAGAAGCTTGAGCATTGAGATAAGAGTTTTTCTCATCCTCTAAAGATAATCTTTGTGCATCCTTTGGACGAGAAAAACCCATATCTACAATTCGCTCTAAATTTGGGTCCATGACCCTAAAAATATTAAGCATGTGAATTACCCAAACATCAAAATTTGTGCCATTGAAACTAAGAGTGTTAGAGAATCCTAAACCCCTAGTCGACATCCTTACTCTCTAGGCGGTTAAGCCCTATGAAGAGAGACGAGGCTCTGATACCAATTGAAAGATCGTGGATGTCGCCTAGAGGGGGGGTGAATAGGCGCTTTAAAATAATTACGGTTTAGGCTTGAACAAATGCGGAATAAACCTAGCGGTTAATTTGTCAAGCACAAAACCTACAACAACTAGGCTCACCTATGTGCACCAACAACTTATGCTAAGCAAGATAAACAACTAGGTGATAGCAAGATATATGACAAGAAACAATATATCTATCACAAAGTATAGTGCATAAGTAAAGGGCTCGGGTAAGAGATAACCGAGGCACGCGGAGACGACGATGTATCCCAAAGTTCACACCCTTGCGGATGCTAATCTCCGTTTGGAGCGGTGTGGAGGCACAATGCTCCCCAAGAAGCCACTAGGGCCACCGTAATCTCCTCACGCCCTCGCACAATGCAAGATGCCGTGATTCCACTAAGGGACCCTTGAGGGCGGTCACCGAACCCGTACAAATGGCAACCCTTGGGGGCGGTCACCGAACCCGTACACTTTGGCAACCCTTGGGGGCGGTCACCGGAACCCGTCAAATTGCTCGGGGCGATCTCCACAACCTAATTGGAGACCCCGACACTTGCCCGGAGCTTTACACCACAATGATTGAGCTCCGAACACCAAGGTTGGGGCTATCTCCCCAACGACACCATGAAGCTTCACCACAATGGAATATGGCTTCAAGGTGACCACAACCGTCTAGGGCGCCCAAGCACCCAAGAGGAACAAGCTCAAGGGTACCAAGCACCCAAGAGTAATAAGCTTCTCAACTTCACTTCCACGTATCACCGTGGAGAACTCAAACCGATGCACCAAATGCAATGGCAAGGGCACACGGAGTGCC
Organism: Secale cereale; assembly: GCA_902687465.1. NCBI lineage: Eukaryota > Viridiplantae > Streptophyta > Magnoliopsida > Poales > Poaceae > Secale > Secale cereale. The sequence continues at coordinate 602,306,896 of LR738711.1, forward strand.
CAAGTCCTTCTCTCCCAAATCCCACCAAAGCAACTAATGCTAGGGAGGGAAATGAGAGGAAGAACAAGAAGGAGAACTCCAAGATCAAGATCCAAGGGGTTCCCCTCACCTAGAGGAGAAAGTGATTGGTGGAAATGTGGATCTAGATCTCCTCTCTCTTTTCCCCCAAAAACTAGCAAGAATCCATGGAGGGATTGAGATATAGCAAGCTCGAAGAAGGTCAACAATGGGGGAAGAACACGAGCTCAAGAGATAAGGTTCATTGGGGAAGATGAGCCCCTTTTATAGGTGGGGAAAAATCCAACTGTTATGCTCACAGCCCGCACAGAGCGGTACTACCGCTCCAGGAGCGGTACTACCACTAGGGCATTAGTACCCCTTAGAAAAATAACAGCGAGGAGGCAAAAAGGCCAGAAAAACCGTCGGAGCGGTAGTGCCTCTTGATCTCACGGTACTACCGCTAGGGGTAGCGGTAGTACTGCTAAGGGTAGCGGTACTACTGCTTGCGAGCGGTACCAAAAAATTACATCCGTGCCTACCACCGCTGGACTTGTGACGAGTTTTTGGTCCCGAGCGGAAGTAGCCACGGAAGTAGCTGCGGTAGTACTGCTCCAAGCGGTAGTACCGCTCCCGAAAGCGGTAGTACCGCTTCCGAAAGCGGTAGTAAAAAATTACTTCCGCTCCTACCCGCGGTAGTACCGCTGCAGCCTTTTCAGTACACCAAAAAGTCAATAACTTTTGCATACGGACTCCGAATTCGTTGAAACCAAGTTTGTTGGAAAGCTAGCGACAAGGGCTAACACAATCTTGATAGAAAAACCAATAGGAAGCAAATTAGAAAAGTCCCATAAGAAAATGGTGAGAACCCTTCCTCGGATAAGACCGGTAAAACACCCAACACCAAAAACATCATAGAAGACACATGTGAACTCCGTTTTCGATGAACTCAAGCTTGTCATCAAGATGACCATAAGCTCTAAGACTCACAAAGAGAACCAAACAAGAACCAAGAAACATGATGCAAGGATGCAATGGTTTGAGCTCTCTACTAACGATACGATCAAGCTACCAACTTGAGTGCCCCCCTTGATAGTACGGCAAACGATCCTATAACCCGGTCTCCCAACTACCACCGCGAGACCGGTAAAATAGAAAACCTATCAAGGGCAAACCTTTGCTTTGCACAAAGTCCACTTGAGCTAGATGTAGACGATCTTGACTTCCTCAAGTTGGACCACCTTTCTTGATTGCGTTGTCTCGGTGAAGACTAGTAGATTGCTCCCCCATACTCCTCTATGGGTGAGCCACTCTTCGACATATCTTCACAAGTCCATTGTCACGACAATGGACGGCAAGCTTCAAGCACTTGATTTCTTCGTGATGCTCCACTTGAACTTGCACACCGCAACCTAACCCCACAAAGAACTCTCACGAAGACCATGAGTTAGTACACAAAGCGTGATTGACAATGCTTACCATACCATAGGATTGCTTGATCCCTCTCGGTACATCTTCTACGCTTTGTGTGTTGATCAACTTGATTCACTCCTTCACTTAGTCTTGATCAACCTTGAATATTTCCAACTTTCTTCATTTGGATGATGTCTTGAAGGTAAACATGAATGATAACACACTCTTCTTCTTCAAGACATGCTTGCAATAAGCTCAACACTCACAAGACCAATCTTTGGATAATTCGTTAATAGCACCTTGGTCATCACAAACTCTCCTTGAAACCAACAAATGAAGTCCAAGAAAAGCCTATGGACAAACCCTTCAAATATAACTCAAGGCAACCATTAGTCCATAGAGATTGTCATCAATTACCAAAACCAAACATGGGGGCACCGTGTCATCAATTACCAAAATGGGGGAGATTGAAAGAACATGCGGAATGTCAGGATTTAAAATAAAATAGAAGGAGGGTTTTTGGAGGAACCTCGAGCAACGAGAAAAGAATTATAGCAAGGTTTTGGAGGTGAAACTTGAAGTGAAATAAACATGGGGAATTATGCAAGTGTGTTACGGTGATTCCGAAGCCATGGAATATTTATTAATATAGCTCCATAATTATTAGGAGGCTTTATATGTTATAAAGAGAAGACATCTTCCCTCGATTTAAATGGACCGAAGGTCCACACGATTTATTTAGGTTGAGATGCAAAATAAAATATGACATGATGGCATGATGACATGATGCGATGCAAAAAAATAAATAACACAAGCACGAAAGAAACACACGGGCAACCCGGAACATCTGGAATCTTCGGGACTTTTCTGGAATCTTCTGGGACGTCGGTCTCGGGCGTCACAACTCTCCCACACTAACAGAGGATCTCGACCCGAGATCCTAGAGATATCACCGGGTAAAAACGGAAGAGGAAGAGGTAAAACAAAGTTGCTTCTTTGACAGACGAGTGAAACCAAGAACCTTGAGAGGTTGAACAAGTTGAAAGAAGAAAGCAACGGAGATGAACGAAGTTAAGAGCACTCCGGTAAAATGAGTAACAAGGAGTATTATGAGAACCTTGGAGGTTGAAAGACATGAAACAAGAGCTTAGGAACCAAAAGAATATGAAGCCATAACGGTATAGCCAAGGAATAAGAATGACAGAATTTGGACAGCACTCCGTCTGAAAATGGAAGGAAAATAACCAAGAACTTGCCAAGTTGAGATGATACTTGAAGAAAACAACAACATATTGTCTCCAAAACAATTAAAAGAATGGCACAAGGGGTAAGAAAGATTCAGACAGCACTCCGGTTGAAAAGATAGGAAAAACTAGATAAATGACGGAACTTGAATGAAGAATACAACACTCCGGTTAAATAGACAAGCAAGGAAGAATATGATCTCGATAAAAATGAGATGATGGTTTGTAGAGAGCAACAACACAATGCCTCCGGAATGAAAGAATAGCATATAGATCAACGAAAGAAAAGAATGGAGAAGAAAAATGACAACTTCTCTCAAAATTTAATTTGAAAGAGCATCTTACAAAGAAGGGTTGAACTGAGTTGTTGGAAATTCAACAACGAAAGAATAAGCTTGATGTGGGCTTATGGAAACATCTCAAAATTAAGAGGTGACAACCAGCCACTAACTTAAACAATTGATTTGATTGAGATCAACAAGGAGATGAAAAACTTATTTCACCGGACTGATAAATGAAGAACTTGGGTCATTTACAAGCACCATAATACAACAATCCTTAGGGAAAGCTTTTAGGTGAAATACAACCCAAGATAACTCCAACGAATAAATTGAAGGGCTGAAAAGATCTCCTGAACAAGGAAAATGATGGTTTTAAATATCTCATTCTTGAAACTCATGAAACATGAAACATGAAGGAATTGTCAAGAATGACATAACACCATCTGAAAAGATAAGGCAGAAAGAATTGCAATTGGAATGCATGATGAAGAATGCTTGGGCTCCAACAAGAATCTTGATGAAGACTTCGAGGATGAATTAAAACATGATGAACCACCATGAAGAACTCCGGTAATGAAAGCATGAGAAGTGAAAGATGAAAAGAATAAGATTCAAGGCCTGCGATGAATAGATTGAGCTTTGAAATGATATAATAGAAATAACTTGGAGCTCCGGAAAAACAAGATGAACAACTTAGAACCGAGAATATGATATGATGAACAAGCTCCGGACAAAAGAATTAAACACTTGGAAGGAACAAGAATAAGAATTATGTTATGCATCTCCTTCACCAATTTAAATTGATGACAACCAAAGGATTTGGCATACTACTTATTCTCGTTGGAAAGAATTAAAGAGAGATCTAGCACAAGCTTGGATAAATCTTCAACGAACCACCGGTAGGATTATGAAAAGAACAAGTGAATTAAAAAGATAACAACGGAAGGTAAAACTTGAAAGAACCACCGTAAGATATGGAGACGAACGAAGAGACATCAATGAAGAATATTTGGAGGACGAAGTTGAAAACTGAGAACGAAGAAATCTTCTGAAATGATGGCCTTCGGAGGATCACAAGAAAAGAATTCACGAAATGCTCCGGACGGGTATAAAAGAATTCCTCACACAAACGAAACAATAATGAGGATGACATGAAGCTAGAACCACGAATCTTCAAGAGAACGGGTCAAAATTTAAGAGAAACTCTTCTCCGGTCTTCAAATGTTGAGAATGAAGACGAGAGATGCCATGAAGAATTGTTTAGCCTCCGGAAGAATAAAAAGATGGAAGGTTGAGCTAAAGATGGAAATAATTGAAAACAAGCTTGGAGAAGGCATGTGACTGATGGAAATCATTCTTACGTCACACTTTGAAAAGAATTTGAGTATAACTCCGGAAATAGAAGAGTCAGGTAAGATCCTGGAAAAAGACCTGTGGGTTAGGGCCCACTCAAAAGAAATCACCGTTGAAAAGATTGCTTAAGAGATATTGCACCGGTTGAATTAAATGGCTTGAATAAGATAGCAATCTCAAAATAGCTTGAATGGATTAAGAATGGAATTATGGATCTTGAGCACTCCGGATATGAAAAGCAAGAGGAGAATGATTAATTGGTGCACCGGAATAAGAAAGCATTGTGGAAAGAGGAAGAGGATAAGATCAACACCGAAATCTTGAATTACATCCACCGGCAGAATTCGAGAACAAAAGAATGATGAACTTGAAGCTCTCGTGCATCTTCACGATAAATCACCGGATAATGAAGTTGAACGAAAAGAATGAAGAAACATCACATTAATAAAATGGATATTTCATCTGAGAATTTCTGGCTCCAAGAAGAAAAAAGGGAGGGAGGGCGGGGAAAACAAAGACGACTTGGGATGAATGAAACAGGCAAATCGTCAGATTTCTCAACGGTGTCCGTATGGAATAACTTGAAGAGAAAGCACACCGGTTGGAAAGGATTAACATGAGGATCTTGATGAACAAGAAGGACTAGCACTCCCATAGAAATATGAGAATACCGATTAGGAAAGGTATGGAATCAACATTTGACATCGAAGCAACTCGAATACCAGAATGAAAACAAAAACAAAGGATAGAAGTGTTGCAGCATCATCTTCACAATATCATTCGAACAGAGGATTGAACGAATGAATTCCGTAGGTACATCAACTCGTCGAGAAGCCACTTGGAGAACAAAAAGGGTAAATAAAAAGAAACAAGGATCAGATAGAACAAACACAAGATAGAAGCTTCGTTCGACATCTTCGTGCTGAAAGCTCATGGAACGTGTTACAAAAGGGTTTTGCAATCCCCGGATCAGCATAGCCAAGGACCCTTTAAGATGCAACTCCCGATCAGAACAAGTCCATAAAACCACTTCACTCAATGTAGAACCCCAAACTTCATATCGAGCATCCGTTGGAAGAATGCCTAGAACTACTAGATGAACCCACCTATAGATTTCCGAAAGTTTCCAGTTATGCAATCAGGTGTTGGGGATACACGGGAAGCACCGCGCAATCAACTCTAAACCTACATCCAGGTGTATCCATCCTTCAACACATAACCAGTCTTTCTCGGAAACTGTGTACCTCGGACCTTCGAAAACGCATCCACTATAACAAGCTATGGCAATACTCTCGAACTACCTCCCCAGTACTGGGTGATGTCGGGGTTATCTTGCCACTGGCCGTATAGGAGAGATTTTTTATGTCGGCCGTCTTAAGTATTTAGTACTGTCGCGATATACTTGTTACAATGATACCCCGAAGCTCAACTCCTCGGGAACAGGAGGCATCGAGAACAATATCCTTGTCACAAGAACATCGAAACAATCCCAGAATACTCGCGGGATCCTAAAAAAAAATTTGGTGCAATTTTGAAAGTAGAAGAGAAAAGAGTAATCGTCAGGAGTCCTCACCAGAGTGAAAGGGGATGAGAAGCAAAGAAATCCTACTCTCCGATATAATATATAGGACTCAAAACATTTTCAGTGTGTGCCTAGACTCAACCGTCAACGATTCGATCAAACAGTGGGGGCTTCTAGGTCGGAGAAGGCTCTGAATACCAACTTGTAATGCCCAGGATGGGACTATACCTCCTACGTGTCGAGGCACGACTTAAAGGTATAAGCCCATCCTAGAATGATCTCAAGTTTGGTATCTTTGCACGACTCATGTAAAAGAGGGATTAAATTGCAAAAGGAGATAGTTGGCTTACACTCGCCACTTCACACAATACAATAAATAAACCAATCATCATACAAAACATCACAACCCGACTACGGGTGAAGAACCAAAAGAAAGATACCAAAACAACATAAAGCCACAGGTCAGGATCGAATCCTAGTAGAAACCACTACTGAACATCGGAACGTCACAAACAAACGGCCACAACTTCAACGAACTCCAAGTGAAGAACTTGAACCAGCTTCTGCATCAACTCGGCTGAACCTGCATCTGGTGTGGTAGTAACTGTGAGCCACAGAGGACTCAGCAATCCCGTTCCCGGGTAACAATACTATTTAAGCCTTGGGTGTGGAAAAGGCTGAAGAAAGAACGAGAGGTGAAGGAACAAACAAGAGTCTGCAGCAGCAACTAGCACTAATTACGTAAAAGAGAGCGAGAAGAGAAGTGCCTCGGTCGAAAGATGATCACGAAGTGATCCTAACTAAAGCCGGTCAAACATAACCCCACCGTGTTCAACTCCCGAATCCCTATTCGGAAATTGACAGTCACGGTACACACGCTGGTAGTGTATTGAAACATTGTGTCAAGTTATCTACAACCGGAATTAACAAGCTCCCATCTTCCACATAACCGCGGGCACGGCTTTCGAAAGTTCAAACCCTGCAGGGGTGTTCCAACTTGGCCCATCACAAGCCCACGATCCGCGAAGTCGCAACTCCATAGGTGGGAAGACCCGAGTATTCTCGGAATCCCGTGCTCAAGTTAAACCGAACTAAGGTAAGGCTAATCCAGCAAATCCTCCCGGTGTGCCGACACCCTGATAGTAGCCGCGCGTATCTCGTCTCAGGCCACGACCGGATGAGCGCTACGTACAGTACCAAAGACCCTAGATAACTGGGTGGTACCGCAAGTGACTCTAGTTTGGGACCAACACCATCAGCACTGGCCCCCCCTGCTATGTAGAAATAAAGGATCCTCGAGGGAGCGACCCCCTATGCAAATTTAATTAATTAATTAAGTTGTTATTATGAGGCAAATAGTACCAATGTTGGGACTTGCTGGAAAAGACTTAGCACTTAGCGGTTTATCAAGGGGGTCCCATACACCCCAACCGTGTTAGGAACGCAAAATCAAGGAACATAACACCAGTTTATACGGTTCCTAACGGCATGAGTGGAACAAAACACCAAGCAAAAGGCTTAGCCTTCCACCCTTGCCAGTATATAGATGATTTCATTTTTAAGCATTTATATAGTGTGATATAACCCAACCAAACTTCAACACGAAGCAAGCATCTTCGATCTTCACCTGCAACTAACAATGCTATAAGAAGGGCTGAGCGAAGCGTACTTAGCCAAGCAACGGTTTGCATAGGTAGGGTGGTTAAACATGGCAATTGGTTACAATAGGAGGCTGACAAGAAGACATGGGCATCGAGGCAAAACTAAAGATCGAGACTACTAGCAATAGGTAAAGATAGTAATGGTATCCGGGTTCGGTCATCTTGCCTGGAATTCCACAAAGGAGAAGAACGGATCCATGAAGTAGACGGAGCAACAGTCGCGCGAAACCTCACAACTCCGGAACGAAACCGAAGCTATCAAGAGAAGCAACCGGAAAGAAAGAAACAACACGGTAAACACACAAACATAAACATGGCATACGATGCACAAGCAAGCATGATGCATGTCCGGTTTAAAAGCATGGCATGGCAAAGTGCACAAACAAATACTACAAGTTAAGTGGAGATCAATATGCAACGAGTTGCATATTGACGAAACACCACATTTAATTATTTAGTTGACTCTCGTTATTTACAAGACAAGATTAAATGTTTGTTAACATGGCAAGAGGTGAAACATAACAAAACTACTCTATTAAGACATTTTAAATGAGGCCGGAGAATAACAACAACATATCCGGAAAATCCTCATGAGCAAGTTTAATAATTATAAACAAACAACAATTAAACATTCAAGGTTGTTATCATGATGCGGATGATATGACCAAGTTTATGCAATTTTATTAACAGGTTGACTTAAGAGGATAAGAAGCATTTGTCACCGTGGTGGAAAGAAAAGGGTGCCACGGCAACGATCCGAAAATGATGCAACGCATCATATCGGTTCCGGTATCTCGTTGAGAGACCGGTGCAAAAGGTGACGAAGCGAGTCAAACGAGATGATGGGGTGATCCCGTTGCCGGGTTCCCACGGGTCGGTGACGAGGCAACCGAGGAACAAGAAAAAAGGTCGGAACGGGCACGAAGCACACACGGGTAACATTTCATACAACCACAACAAGCATGCACGGGTCATCGACGGGGTTATACCTTCGGAACCATCGTTCTCGGAGGGGTTTGAGGTCGTAGTGGAAGTAGCCGTAGTAGTGGAAGTAGTGGTACACGGCCGAAGAGGAAGAAGTCGTTCACGTTCGGAGAGGAAGTAGCCGTTCCGCAACTCGTAGAGGAAGTAGTTGTTCCGTTCGTCTTGGCGGTTCCACGACGGCATGAGTTGTTCACGGTCATCGGTAGTCGTTCGGGTCGTCGTGGTACTTGTCGGGGCCGTCTTGGCAACGTAGTTGTACACGTGGCCGTCGTGGGAAGTAGTGGAACTTGGTCGTTTTCCGGGCGTCGGTAGTCGTACACGGGGCGTTTTGTAGATGTACTTGATCAGGTTGCCGGTAGTCGTACACGGGTCATCTGTCCAAAAATTATAACACGGCACACACAAAAAAACAACAAAACTACAGGAGCAAAACAAGGCTGCACGGAGACGAGGACACGGCGTGCTGGCTCGGGCCAGACGAAGAAGAGGCCGAGGCTCTTGGCGACGGGAACCGGAGGGGAGAGGGCGCTCGGGCCTGGGCGCTGCACGGGGCCGGCCTTGGCTGGAGGGAGCCACGGCACGGAGGCAGCAGGAAGGAGGGCCCCGGCTGCTGGGAGCCGCGGAGGGAGGAAGATGGGCGCGGCGCGCGCTGGTTGCGGCGTCGATCTGCAGAGGAGAGCGACCGGATGGGCGGGCCTGAGGCCGTCGCGGCGCTCCTGGCCGGCGAGGAGCAGAGGCGAGGCTCGTGACGCCCGTCCTGTTGGCTGCTGGAGAACGGAGGCGAGGACGGGGTGAGGCCGCGGAGGAGATCCCGCGGCGGCCGGCGGCTTCCTGGCCGGGCCGGGCCGCGCTGCGGAAGACGGCGCTGGGGCGTCGCTGGGCTCGGGCTGCTGCGCCTGCGGGCGCCTGCGCGACGGAGGGACCCGGGACGAGGTCGGGGGGACGAGGCCTCCGGCCTGGAGAAGAGGCGAGGGGAGAGGCAGACCAAAACGAGGGAGCGGGGCGCCAAGGGGTGCTGCAGAGAAGAGGCTCGGCGGCGCGGGGATCCTCGAGGTGAGGAGGGAGGAGGGGATCCGGGACTCCTGGCGAGGAAGCTGCGAGGGAAAAACGGGGTGAGCGAGAGAGGGGAGCGGGGCCTGTCGGTTCGAGGGACAGAGGGAGAAGGAAAAAAACGGCGGCGCTGAGGGAACGCTCGAGGGAGGAGATGGCGTGGACGGCGCCCTAGGGTTTCGGGGGTTTGGGCCGAGGCGCCCTGGCCAAGGAGGAGATGGGCCGACTGGGCCAAGAAGGGAGGAGGAGGGAAGGCCTGGCGCGGCTACACTTTCTTTAAACTGATTTGGCAGAAAAAAAAAAGAGGGAAGAAAAGAAAGAAGAAGGAGGAGGACAAGAATTAGCACACGAGGTCAAAATCCCCGAGCTCACAAAAATGTCAGGATTTAAAATAAAATAGAAGGAGGGTTTTTGGAGGAACCTCGAGCAACGAGAAAAGAATTATAGCAAGGTTTTGGAGGTGAAACTTGAAGTGAAATAAACATGGGGAATTATGCAAGTGTGTTACGGTGATTCCGAAGCCATGGAATATTTATTAATATAGCTCCATAATTATTAGGAGGCTTTATATGTTATAAAGAGAAGACATCTTCCCTCGATTTAAATGGACCGAAGGTCCACACGATTTATTTAGGTTGAGATGCAAAATAAAATATGACATGATGGCATGATGACATGATGCGATGCAAAAAAATAAATAACACAAGCACGAAAGAAACACACGGGCAACCCGGAACATCTGGAATCTTCGGGACTCTTCTGGAATCTTCTGGGACGTCGGTCTCGGGCGTCACAACTCTCCCACACTAACAGAGGATCTCGACCCGAGATCCTAGAGATATCACCGGGTAAAAACGGAAGAGGAAGAGGTAAAACAAAGTTGCTTCTTTGACAGACGAGTGAAACCAAGAACCTTGAAAGGTTGAACAAGTTGAAAGAAGAAAGCAACGGAGATGAACGAAGTTAAGAGCACTCCGGTAAAATGAGTAACAAGGAGTATTATGAGAACCTTGGAGGTTGAAAGACATGAAACAAGAGCTTAGGAACCAAAAGAATATGAAGCCATAACGGTATAGCCAAGGAATAAGAATGACAGAATTTGGACAGCACTCCGTCTGAAAATGGAAGGAAAATAACCAAGAACTTGCCAAGTTGAGATGATACTTGAAGAAAACAACAACATATTGTCTCCGAAACAATTAAAAGAATGGCACAAGGGGTAAGAAAGATTCAGACAGCACTCCGGTTGAAAAGATAGGAAAAACTAGATAAATGACGGAACTTGAATGAAGAATACAACACTCCGGTTAAATAGACAAGCAAGGAAGAATATGATCTCGATAAAAATGAGATGATGGTTTGTAGAGAGCAACAACACAATGCCTCCGGAATGAAAGAATAGCATATAGATCAACGAAAGAAAAGAATGGAGAAGAAAAATGACAACTTCTCTCAAAATTTAATTTGAAAGAGCATCTTACAAAGAAGGGTTGAACTGAGTTGTTGGAAATTCAACAACGAAAGAATAAGCTTGATGTGGGCTTATGGAAACATCTCAAAATTAAGAGGTGACAACCAGCCACTAACTTAAACAATTGATTTGATTGAGATCAACAAGGAGATGAAAAACTTATTTCACCGGACTGATAAATGAAGAACTTGGGTCATTTACAAGCACCATAATACAACAATCCTTAGGGAAAGCTTTTAGGTGAAATACAACCCAAGATAACTCCAACGAATAAATTGAAGGGCTGAAAAGATCTCCTGAACAAGGAAAATGATGGTTTTAAATATCTCATTCTTGAAACTCGTGAAACGTGAAACATGAAGGAATTGTCAAGAATGACATAACACCATCTGAAAAGATAAGGCAGAAAGAATTGCAATTGGAATGCATGATGAAGAATGCTTGGGCTCCAACAAGAATCTTGATGAAGACTTCGAGGATGAATTAAAACATGATGAACCACCATGAAGAACTCCGGTAATGAAAGCATGAGAAGTGAAAGATGAAAAGAATAAGATTCAAGGCCTGCGATGAATAGATTGAGCTTTGAAATGATATAATAGAAATAACTTGGAGCTCCGGAAAAACAAGATGAACAACTTAGAACCGAGAATATGATATGATGAACAAGCTCCGGACAAAAGAATTAAACACTTGGAAGGAACAAGAATAAGAATTATGTTATGCATCTCCTTCACCAATTTAAATTGATGACAACCAAAGGATTTGGCATACTACTTATTCTCGTTGGAAAGAATTAAAGAGAGATCTAGCACAAGCTTGGATAAATCTTCAACGAACCACCGGTAGGATTATGAAAAGAACAAGTGAATTAAAAAGATAACAACGGAAGGTAAAACTTGAAAGAACCACCGTAAGATATGGAGACGAACGAAGAGACATCAATGAAGAATATTTGGAGGACGAAGTTGAAAACTGAGAACGAAGAAATCTTCTGAAATGATGGCCTTCGGAGGATCACAAGAAAAGAATTCACGAAATGCTCCGGACGGGTATAAAAGAATTCCTCACACAAACGAAACAATAATGAGGATGACATGAAGCTAGAACCACGAATCTTCAAGAGAACGGGTCAAAATTTAAGAGAAACTCTTCTCCGGTCTTCAAATGTTGAGAATGAAGACGAGAGATGCCATGAAGAATTGTTTAGCCTCCGGAAGAATAAAAAGATGGAAGGTTGAGCTAAAGATGGAAATAATTGAAAACAAGCTTGGAGAAGGCATGTGACTGATGGAAATCATTCTTACGTCACACTTTGAAAAGAATTTGAGTATAACTCCGGAAATAGAAGAGTCAGGTAAGATCCTGGAAAAAGACCTGTGGGTTAGGGCCCACTCAAAAGAAATCACCGTTGAAAAGATTGCTTAAGAGATATTGCACCGGTTGAATTAAATGGCTTGAATAAGATAGCAATCTCAAAATAGCTTGAATGGATTAAGAATGGAATTATGGATCTTGAGCACTCCGGATATGAAAAGCAAGAGGAGAATGATTAATTGGTGCACCGGAATAAGAAAGCATTGTGGAAAGAGGAAAAGGATAAGATCAACACCGAAATCTTGAATTACATCCACCGGCAGAATTCGAGAACAAAAGAATGATGAACTTGAAGCTCTCGAGCATCTTCACGATAAATCACCGGATAATGAAGTTGAACGAAAAGAATGAAGAAACATCACATTAATAAAATGGATATTTCATCTGAGAATTTCTGGCTCCAAGAAGAAAAAAGGGAGGGAGGGCGGGGAAAACAAAGACGACTTGGGATGAATGAAACAGGCAAATCGTCAGATTTCTCAACGGTGTCCGTATGGAATAACTTGAAGAGAAAGCACACCGGTTGGAAAGGATTAACATGAGGATCTTGATGAACAAGAAGGACTAGCACTCCCATAGAAATATGAGAATACCGATTAGGAAAGGTATGGAATCAACATTTGACATCGAAGCAACTCGAATACCAGAATGAAAACAAAAACAAAGGATAGAAGTGTTGCAGCATCATCTTCACAATATCATTCGAACAGAGGATTGAACGAATGAATTCCGTAGGTACATCAACTCGTCGAGAAGCCACTTGGAGAACAAAAAGGGTAAATAAAAAGAAACAAGGATCAGATAGAACAAACACAAGATAGAAGCTTCGTTCGACATCTTCGTGCTGAAAGCTCATGGAACGTGTTACAAAAGGGTTTTGCAATCCCCGGATCAGCATAGCCAAGGACCCTTTAAGATGCAACTCCCGATCAGAACAAGTCCATAAAACCACTTCACTCAATGTAGAACCCCAAACTTCATATCGAGCATCCGTTGGAAGAATGCCTAGAACTACTAGATGAACCCACCTATAGATTTCCGAAAGTTTCCAGTTATGCAATCAGGTGTTGGGGATACACGGGAAGCACCGCGCAATCAACTCTAAACCTACATCCAGGTGTATCCATCCTTCAACACATAACCAGTCTTTCTCGGAAACTGTGTACCTCGGACCTTCGAAAACGCATCCACTATAACAAGCTATGGCAATACTCTCGAACTACCTCCCCAGTACTGGGTGATGTCGGGGTTATCTTGCCACTGGCCGTATAGGAGAGATTTTTGATGTCGGCCGTCTTAAGTATTTAGTACTGTCGCGATATACTTGTTACAATGATACCCCGAAGCTCAACTCCTCGGGAACAGGAGGCATCGAGAACAATATCCTTGTCACAAGAACATCGAAACAATCCCAGAATACTCGCGGGATCCTAAAAAAAAATTTGGTGCAATTTTGAAAGTAGAAGAGAAAAGAGTAATCGTCAGGAGTCCTCACCAGAGTGAAAGGGGATGAGAAGCAAAGAAATCCTACTCTCCGATATAATATATAGGACTCAAAACATTTTCAGTGTGTGCCTAGACTCAACCGTCAACGATTCGATCAAACAGTGGGGGCTTCTAGGTCGGAGAAGGCTCTGAATACCAACTTGTAATGCCCAGGATGGGACTATACCTCCTACGTGTCGAGGCACGACTTAAAGGTATAAGCCCATCCTAGAATGATCTCAAGTTTGGTATCTTTGCACGACTCATGTAAAAGAGGGATTAAATTGCAAAAGGAGATAGTTGGCTTACACTCGCCACTTCACACAATACAATAAATAAACCAATCATCATACAAAACATCACAACCCGACTACGGGTGAAGAACCAAAAGAAAGATACCAAAACAACATAAAGCCACAGGTCAGGATCGAATCCTAGTAGAAACCACTACTGAACATCGGAACGTCACAAACAAACGGCCACAACTTCAACGAACTCCAAGTGAAGAACTTGAACCAGCTTCTGCATCAACTCGGCTGAACCTGCATCTGGTGTGGTAGTAACTGTGAGCCACAGAGGACTCAGCAATCCCGTTCCCGGGTAACAATACTATTTAAGCCTTGGGTGTGGAAAAGGCTGAAGAAAGAACGAGAGGTGAAGGAACAAACAAGAGTCTGCAGCAGCAACTAGCACTAACTTACGTAAAAGAGAGCGAGAAGAGAAGTGCCTCGGTCGAAAGATGATCACGAAGTGATCCTAACTAAAGCCGGTCAAACATAACCCCACCGTGTTCAACTCCCGAATCCCTATTCGGAAATTGACAGTCACGGTACACACGCTGGTAGTGTATTGAAACATTGTGTCAAGTTATCTACAACCGGAATTAACAAGCTCCCATCTGCCACATAACCGCGGGCACGGCTTTCGAAAGTTCAAACCCTGCAGGGGTGTTCCAACTTGGCCCATCACAAGCCCACGATCCGCGAAGTCGCAACTCCATAGGTGGGAAGACCCGAGTATTCTCGGAATCCCGTGCTCAAGTTAAACCGAACTAAGGTAAGGCTAATCCAGCAAATCCTCCCGGTGTGCCGACACCCTGATAGTAGCCGCGCGTATCTCGTCTCAGGCCACGACCGGATGAGCGCTACGTACAGTACCAAAGACCCTAGATAACTGGGTGGTACCGCAAGTGACTCTAGTTTGGGACCAACACCATCAGCACTGGCCCCCCCTGCTATGTAGAAATAAAGGATCCTCGAGGGAGCGACCCCCTATGCAAATTTAATTAATTAATTAAGTTGTTATTATGAGGCAAATAGTACCAATGTTGGGACTTGCTGGAAAAGACTTAGCACTTAGCGGTTTATCAAGGGGGTCCCATACACCCCAACCGTGTTAGGAACGCAAAATCAAGGAACATAACACCGGTTTATACGGTTCCTAACGGCATGAGTGGAACAAAACACCAACCAAAAGGCTTAGCCTTCCACCCTTGCCAGTATATAGATGATTTCATTTTTAAGCATTTATATAGTGTGATATAACCCAACCAAACTTCAACATGAAGCAAGCATCTTCGATCTTCACCTGCAACTAACAATGCTATAAGAAGGGCTGAGCGAAGCGTACTTAGCCAAGCAACGGTTTGCATAGGTAGGGTGGTTAAACATGGCAATTGGTTACAATAGGAGGCTGACAAGAAGACATGGGCATCGAGGCAAAACTAAAGATCGAGACTACTAGCAATAGGCAAAGATAGTAATGGTATCCGGGTTCGGTCATCTTGCCTGGAATTCCACAAAGGAGAAGAACGGATCCATGAAGTAGACGGAGCAACAGTCGCGCGAAACCTCACAACTCCGGAACGAAACCGAAGCTATCAAGAGAAGCAACCGGAAAGAAAGAAACAACACGGTAAACACACAAACATAAACATGGCATACGATGCACAAGCAAGCATGATGCATGTCCGGTTTAAAAGCATGGCATGGCAAAGTGCACAAACAAATACTACAAGTTAAGTGGAGATCAATATGCAACGAGTTGCATATTGACGAAACACCACATTTAATTATTTAGTTGACTCTCGTTATTTACAAGACAAGATTAAATGTTTGTTAACATGGCAAGAGGTGAAACATAACAAAACTACTCTATTAAGACATTTTAAATGAGGCCGGAGAATAACAACAACATATCCGGAAAATCCTCATGAGCAAGTTTAATAATTATAAACAAACAACAATTAAACATTCAAGGTTGTTATCATGATGCGGATGATATGACCAAGTTTATGCAATTTTATTAACAGGTTGACTTAAGAGGATAAGAAGCATTTGTCACCGTGGTGGAAAGAAAAGGGTGCCACGGCAACGATCCGAAAATGATGCAACGCATCATATCGGTTCCGGTATCTCGTTGAGAGACCGGTGCAAAAGGTGACGAAGCGAGTCAAACGAGATGATGGGGTGATCCCGTTGTCGGGTTCCCACGGGTCGGTGACGAGGCAACCGAGGAACAAGAAAAAAGGTCGGAACGGGCACGAAGCACACACGGGTAACATTTCATACAACCACAACAAGCATGCACGGGTCATCGACGGGGTTATACCTTCGGAACCATCGTTCTCGGAGGGGTTCGAGGTCGTAGTGGAAGTAGCCGTAGTAGTGGAAGTAGTGGTACACGGCCGAAGAGGAAGAAGTCGTTCACGTTCGGAGAGGAAGTAGCCGTTCCGCAACTCGTAGAGGAAGTAGTTGTTCCGTTCGTCTTGGCGGTTCCACGACGGCATGAGTTGTTCACGGTCATCGGTAGTCGTTCGGGTCGTCGTGGTACTTGTCGGGGCCGTCTTGGCAACGTAGTTGTACACGTGGCCGTTGTGGGAAGTAGTGGAACTTGGTCGTTTTCCGGGCGTCGGTAGTCGTACACGGGGCGTTTTGTAGATGTACTTGATCAGGTTGCCGGTAGTCGTACACGGGTCATCTGTCCAAAAATTACAGCACGGCACACACAAAAAAACAACAAAACTACAGGAGCAAAACAAGGCTGCACGGAGACGAGGACACGGCGTGCTGGCTCGGGCCAGACGAAGAAGAGGCCGAGGCTCTTGGCGACGGGAACCGGAGGGGAGAGGGCGCTCGGGCCTGGGCGCTGCACGGGGCCGGCCTTGGCTGGAGGGAGCCACGGCACGGAGGCAGCAGGAAGGAGGGCCCTGGCTGCTGGGAGCCGTGGAGGGAGGAAGATGGGCGCGGCGCGCGCTGGTTGCGGCGTCGATCTGCAGAGGAGAGCGACCGGATGGGCGGGCCTGAGGCCGTCGCGGCGCTCCTGGCCGGCGAGGAGCAGAGGCGAGGCTCGTGACGCCCGTCCTGTTGGCTGCTGGAGAACGGAGGCGAGGACGGGGTGAGACCGCGGAGGAGATCCCGCGGCGGCCGGCGGCTTCCTGGCCGGGCCGGGCCGCGCTGCGGAAGACGGCGCTGGGGCGTCGCTGGGCTCGGGCTACTGCGCCTGCGGGCGCCTGCGCGACGGAGGGACCCGGGAGGAGGTCGGGGGGATGAGGCCTCCGGCCTGGAGAAGAGGCGAGGGGAGAGGCAGACCAAAACGAGGGAGCGGGGCGCCAAGGGGTGCTGCAGAGAAGAGGCTCGGCGGCGCGGGGATCCTCGAGGTGAGGAGGGAGGAGGGGATCCGGGACTCCTGGCGAGGAAGCTGCGAGGGAAAAACGGGGTGAGCGAGAGAGGGGAGCGGGGCCTGTCGGTTCGAGGGACAGAGGGAGAAGGAAAAAAACGGCGGCGCTGAGGGAACGCTCGAGGGAGGAGATGGCGTGGACGGCGCCCTAGGGTTTCGGGGGTTTGGGCCGAGGCGCCCTGGCCAAGGAGGAGATGGGCCGACTGGGCCAAGAAGGGAGGAGGAGGGAAGGCCTGGCGCGGCTACACTTTCTTTAAACTGATTTGGCAGAAAAAAAAAAGAGGGAAGAAAAGAAAGAAGAAGGAGAAGGACAAGAATTAGCACACGAGGTCAAAATCCCCGAGCTCACAAAAATGTCAGGATTTAAAATAAAATAGAAGGAGGGTTTTTGGAGGAACCTCGAGCAACGAGAAAAGAATTATAGCAAGGTTTTGGAGGTGAAACTAGAAGTGAAATAAACATGGGGAATTATGCAAGTGTGTTACGGTGATTCCGAAGCCATGGAATATTTATTAATATAGCTCCATAATTATTAGGAGGCTTTATATGTTATAAAGAGAAGACATCTTCCCTCGATTTAAATGGACCGAAGGTCCACACGATTTATTTAGGTTGAGAGGCAAAATAAAATATGACATGATGGCATGATGACATGATGCGATGCAAAAAAATAAATAACACAAGCACGAAAGAAACACACGGGCAACCCGGAACATCTGGAATCTTCGGGACTCTTCTGGAATCTTCTGGGACGTCGGTCTCGGGCGTCACATCTCCTTCTTGTTCTTCCTCTCATTTCCCTCCCTATCATTAGTTGCTTTGGTGGGATTTGGGAGAGAAGGACTTGGGCACTCCGTGTGCCCTTGCCATTGCATTTGGTGCATCGGTTTGAGTTCTCCACGGTGATACGTGGAAGTGAAGTTGAGAAGCTTATTACTCTTGGGTGCTTGGTACCCTTGAGCTTGTTCCTCTTGGGTGCTTGGGCGCCCTAGACGGTTGTGGTCACCTCGAAGCCATATTCCATTGTGGTGAAGCTTCATGGTATCGTTGGGGAGATAGCCCCAACCTTGGTGTTCGGAGCTCAATCATTGTGGTGTAAAGCTCTGGGCAAGTGTCGGGGTCTCCAATTAGGTTGTGGAGATAGCCCCGAGCAATTTGACGGGTTCCGGTGACCGCCCCCAAGGGTTGCCAAAGTGTACGGTTTCGGTGACCGCCCCCAAGGGTTGCCATTTGTATGGGTTCGGTGACCGCCCTCAAGGGTCCCTTAGTGGAATCACGGCATCTTGCATTGTGCGAGGGCGTGAGGAGATTACGGTGGCCCTAGTGGCTTCTTGGGGAGCATTGTGCCTCCACACCGCTCCAAACGGAGATTAGCATCCGCAAGGGTGTGAACTTCGGGATACATCGTCGTCTCCGCGTGCCTCGGTTATCTCTTACCCGAGCCCTTTACTTATGCACTATACTTTGTGATAGATATATTGTTTCTTGTCATATATCTTGCTATCACCTAATTGTTTATCTTGCTTAGCATAAGTTGTTGGTGCACATAGGTGAGCCTAGTTGTTGTAGGTTTTGTGCTTGACAAATTAACCGCTAGGTTTATTCCGCATTTGTTCAAGCCTAAACCGTAATTATTTTAAAGCGCCTATTCACCCCCCCCCCCCTCTAGGCGACATCCACGATCTTTCAACGAGGACCACCACTCCGAACCCCAAGTCAACGCTTAAAGTAGAAGAAGAACTGTTCTTAGGTCAGGTTTCGTAGCTATGGTTCATACTGCTTTGCTCTTGCATCACTGTATTTACTCATACCAACTAATTTCAAATTTGTGGGATGCAATTTAAACTCCAATGGCGCAACAAGTATGTTTTAAACATGTTTCTTTAACGTGTTTGCTGTTGTAACTTTCTCTATATTGATTTCAGTTTCGATTGAATAAACAGTTATATTCTCATGCCATGCACCTTACAAGTGTTCTTATTGCTGTGTAGTTTCCCACACTTATATTCTGTCTAAGCTGCTTTGTCTTAAATAGATATGATTCGAACTGTATCTATCTTGATTTGGCAACATAAACTAGAATGATATAGACCATACAGTGACCATACTACATAGATATATGTTTTTTCATGCTGTTATCCTCTCCACCTTACTACTGAACTGGTTTACCAAAATGAGTTTCATATACTACATTGTAAACCTGTGATGTGTTTGTTTGTTTCTCTTTTAGAATGCGGATAAAATATTGGAGAAGAGTACCCCGTTATGCAATGGTACAGGAAGTAATGCAGATAAGGTTCAAGATAGTGAGACATCCCTGTTGGTCTCCAAGAAAGCTGATAAAAACTATATTGAAGACACTGAGACAACCCCAAAGTCATGTATTGATGTAGTGTTTGAGTTACTGGCTACTACTGCTGGCACCAGCTCTTTGAACTCGCTGCCTGAATCAGTTCGGCTTCTTGAGTCTCAACTTCAAGTTGAAAGACATCAATCAGATGTTATGCGACAGGAAGCCGAAGGACTGAGGAAGTCCCTGCAGAATTCAGATGCATACTTTCTGGTGCAACAGCAAGTGCTGGAGGATTTAAGCACCAAATAAGAGAAAGTTAATAAGCTTGTTAAGCATCTTGCCAGCATTATGGGTACCCAGGATATTGTTTCTTGAGCTCTTATGAAGTGGTTTCAGTTCTGGACTTGTTTTGTTGTGGTGTTTATATGCTGTTTTGTTCCCTATATTTGCATTGGTGGCGAACTTTGATGCCCAGTGGATGTAATATGTGTAATAGCCGTGATAGCCTAGCGTAAGTTGCTTGCCTATTTATTTCCTTATTGTATTGTTTTTTTTTCTTGTAGTCAGTGCAGTTCTTTTTCCGCGGTTTGCTAGTGGCCGCAATAGCCTATTTTTTAAAACTAGGCCACATTAACCATGGGCTACATATTTACTGTAGTTAACATGGGCCTCTTACGGGCCGTAGAAACAATGGGCCTTCTAAGGGTCGTAGAAACAATGGGCCTTCTACAGGGCATAGAAACAATGGGCCTTATATGGGTCGTAGACACAATGGGCCTTCTACGGGCTGTATCATCAATGGGCCTTCTATGGGCCGTATCATCAATGGGCCTTCTACAGGCCGCATGATCGGTTTGCCAAACATGGGCCAACAACAGACCACATTATGGCCGTAAATGGGCTGGAGTTGAAATCGTCTATTCATGGGCCGACCATAATGGGCCGACCATAACAGACCGTCGTTAATCGGCCGTATTTGATGATGCTATGAAAACGGCCCAACGTATTAACGGGCCACAAACGGGCCGACTGTAACCACGGGCTGAATTTGGCCCACAAGCAGAAAATGACAGTAACGGGCCAAAAGTAAACGAATGCTGGAAATGAGCCCAAGAATAAATGGGCCCTGAGAAGGCCGAAAGATAACATGGGCTGGAAACGGCCCAACAGAATAATGGTCCGTTAATGGGTATAAAGTGATACACTGTTCATTACGGGACAGTTTAACCACGGGCCGTTAATGGGTCGAGAGTTACTAAGGGCCTCATATGGGTCAAAAGATGTCATGGGCCATACATGGGCCAGAAGTTAAAACGGGCTGGAATTATATTGGACAGCCCAGATGACGCTACTGGGCCTAATTCGGATAGGCCGTAAACGGGCCCTAGGTTAGCGGGCTGTAAATGGGCTATATGCGAATATGCCGTTAACAGGCTTCCCGTGGGCCTGGCCGCCACCTTTTGACCAAGTCAAACGGGCCTGCCTTTTCACAGGAATGGGCCTCTGTTGGGACGTGCCATGTGTCGACATATCATATGCGCTTTGGGTCCAATGAGTGGATGGCATCTGTCCCAACGGCGAGCCGAAACGTGTTCCTTCCAGCCAATGATGATTTTACACGTGGAAAATCCCCATTGGTCGGGGCTGTTAACGGGTTATCAGATCCAAAACCGGACCCGATAGCTTAACGGCGTTCTGTTACGATGGATGCCACGTGTCGGTCACCCTTGACGAAAGCACTTCTATCACACACGATTTATCGTCAAGGAAGTGGACACTTCCGTGATGATAATTTTGGTAATGTCATGGAACACTTCTACGGCAGCACAGGTATGACTATCTTGATTCTGTCATAAATTTGTCATGGATGTACATGCATGACAGAAAACATGACCTACTGTGACAAACATGTATCATCACGGAAGTGTATTTTTTTGTGGTGGAAGCTCTAGCCCTAAAGACTAAAAACACTTGGTTTATATAGGCACCGATAGGGTTAGGGTTACATGAGGTCGGTTTACAATGAAGGAAAGATCATGCAGGTCTTGACTTGGAGGGCACACCATGGCCATAAAGATCTTCTGTCGATATACGGACATGTATCCTGTCAAAGCTTTGCTCCGGCCCACCAGTCCGGCCTGTATATGATGGATCGATGCCCCGAGGACCCCTTAGTCCATGACTCGCTCACCATGGGGCAAACTACTAACTCCATTAGATTGAACAATTAAGTTTTACGAGGGCCCATCCTCCAGATTCTTCTTCTCCCTTCTCTTTCTTTTTTGGTCCACTACCACCTCACCCTGGAGCACTCCTTTCTCTCCACCACGCCCAACCGTCCCGAGCAACGACAACAAGAGCATGACCTATGGGATGCCGACGAGAGCAGCCCATTACTCAGCGCTCTTGGGATGCCACGAGTTATCCCTCGTGACCTCAAGCATCTCGTCTCGCCAACGGATCTCCTCCTCCATGACGCGTCTAGCCGACCAAGGGGCGTCGACGACGACAACGCCAACTTCAGTACCGTCGGTAGCCTGCCATGGCGAGCGGCGGTCGCGTCCACCCCATCCCCTTTGTCCCTAGCCTCCAAGCACATGGCCAATGAGCCTGCACGCGTGGATTCCCGCGCTAGAGGGCGTGTGCATGTAGTATAGTGTGAAAATTCTCATGGATCACCTACCCTAATGCGGAGAAACCTACGGTCATCCCCATGGACATGCCATCATCACCTAAACGCCGAGAGGTCCTATGACAAGAGCTTGTGCAAGAGTTATCAAAACCAAGGTTAACTCTCTCCTTGTTGAACTTCCCTTTGATTCACATGAGACATGGCTACTACCTCAAACAGAGAAGCTTTGCGTACTTAGGTGCAAAGGAAACAACCTTGGAGAACGTCTGGACCAAGGACAAACAATAACGGAAGAGGAACAAGAAGAAGAATGATACGTCTCCAACGTATCTATATTTTTTTTATTGTTCCATGCTATTATATTATCAACTTTGGATGTTTTATATGCATTAATGTGTTATTTTATATTATTTTTGGGACTAACTTATTAACCTAGAGGCCAGTGCCATTTTCTGTTTTTTCCTTGTTTTTGAGTTTTTCAGAAAAGGAATATCAAACGGAATAAAACTTTCGCGATGATTTTTCTTGGACCAGAAGACTTGGAGTTGAAGTCAGAAGATCCCCGAGGAGGTGACAAGCCATAGGGGCGCGCCCTAGGGGGGGCTGGCTTGTGGGCCCCTCGAGGATCCCCTGACCCCGTTCCTTGGCCTGTAAATTCAGAAATATTCCATAAATCCTAGAGGCATCCACGAAATTACTTTTGCACAACCGTAAGTCTCTGTTCCCGTGAGACCCCATCTTGGGACCTTTTCTAGTACTCCGTCGGAGGGGGATTCGATCACGCATGGGCATCTACATCAACCTTACTGCTCCTCCGATGACGTGTGAGTAGTTTACCACAGACCTATGGGTCCATAGCTACTAACTAGATGGCTTCTTCTCTCTCCTTGATCTTTAATAGAATGTTCTCCTTGATGTTCTTGGAGATCTATTCGATGTAATCTTCTTTCCCTGTGTGTTTGTCGAGATCCGATGAACTATGGATTTATGATCAAATTATCTATGAATATTATTTGAGTCTTCTCTGAAGTATTTTATGCATGATTGATATAGCTTTGTATTTCTCTTCGATCTATCGATTTGGTTTGGCTAACTAGATTGGTTTTTCTTGCAATGGGAGAGGTGCTTTGTGATGGTTTCAATCTTGCGGTGTCCTCACCAGGTGACATAGTAGGGGTAGCGAGGCACGTATTGTGTTGTTGCCATTAAGGATAAAAATATGGGGTTTATATCATATTGCATGAGTTTATCCCTCTACATCATGTCATCTTGCTTAAGGTGTTACTCTGTTTTTAACTTAATATTCTAGATGCATGCTGGATAGCGATCGATGAGTGGAGTAGTAATAGTAGATGCAGGCATGAGTCAGTCTACTTGTCACGGACGTGATGCCTATATTCATGATCATTGCCTTAGATATCGTCATAAGTTTGCGCTTTTCTATCAATTGCTCGACAGTAATTTGTTTACCGACCGCATGCTTTCTTCGAGAGAGAAGCCTCTAGTGAAACCTATGCCCCCCGGGTCTATTTTCCATCATATATTTTCAGATCTATAAAACAAAAAACCCAAAAATATCTTGCTGCAATTATTTTGTGTTTACTTTATTTTCCTTTTTTACTTTTGTTTTAAATCTTTCTCTATCAAATCTCACTCTTGTTCGTGACTGTGAAGGGATTGACAACCCCTTTTCCATGTTGTGTGCAAGTGTTTGTTAGTTTGTGCAGATGCATGGATTGGATACTTGCTTGTGCCTCCTACTGAATTGCTATAATGGTTCTCAACTAAGGGAAATACTTATCTCTACTTTGCTGCATCACCCTTTCCTCTTCAAGGGAAAAAATCAACGCAAGCTCAAAAAGTAGCAGGAAGAATTTCTAGCACAGTTGTCGGGGAGGTTCTACATCAAGCCTACCAAGTACTTGTCATAAACTCTCATCTCTTGCACTTATATTATTTGCCATTTGCCTCTCATTTTGATCTCCCCCACTTCTAAAATGTTTTCAGAAAAACACAAAAATAATTGCCTTTTTATTCGGCCTTTTTCGTCTTTTTGGTTTGCTTGTGTGCTAGATCGCTTTGCTATCATGCCTCAACCTAAAAATATTGATCTTTATCTTAGGAAGTTGGGAGAAATCGAAAATAATATGAAAAGTTTTATGTCTTTGCAATTTGAGCATAATAGTTTCTTCTGGAATGAGCTTCAGGAACAAAAAGCCTTGACAGAATATATCAATAAGGATCTTGATGATGTTACTAAGGAAATATTCGATCATAAATCTCAACATGCTCATGTTGAAATTCTATTAGGACAAATTTTTGTACCTTAGTAAACAACATGGTTGCTAAACCCGAAACTTGTAATAATGACGAGGATCTTAAGATGCTTGGTTTGACTCCTATTGAATCTTTGTTTGCTAATACATATCTTGAAAAAGAAGGGACTGGAGATGAGTCAACTTTAAATTAAATGTGTTCCGATAATTTGGAGAATAAAGATCTTAGTGAAAAAAGTGATAAAGTGGGATTGGAGAGGTCAAAACTTTAGATAGCAATGAACCCACTATTTTGGATTTCAAGAATTTTAATTATGATAGTTGATCTTTGATAGATTGTGTTTCCTTGTTGTGCAATCCATGGTAAATGCTACGATGAAATCTTTTGAAGAAAAACTTGAGTTGGAAGTTTCAATCCCTAGAAAGCTTTTTGATGATTGGGAACCTACTACTAAAATCAAGATTAAATATTATGAGTGCAATGCTTTGTGTGATTTGGGTGCTAGCCTTTCAACAATTCCAAAAACTCTATGTGATGTGCTAGGTTTCCATAAACTTGATTCTTCTTCTTTAAATTTGCATCTAGTGGACTCCACTATTAAAACCCCTATGGGAAGGATTAATGATGTTCTTATTGTTGCAAATAGGAATTATGTGCCCATAGATTTTATTGTTCTTGGTATAGATTGCAATCCAACGTGCCCTATTATTCTTGGTAGACCTTTCCTTAGAACGATTGGTGCAACTATTGATATGAGAAAGGAAACATTAGATTTCAATTTCCATTAAGGAAGGGCATGGAACACTTTCCAAGAAATAAAATTAGGTTACCATATGAATCTATTATGAGGGATACTTATGGGATGAATACCAAAGATGACAATACCTAGATCGTTGCTTTTTGCCTAGCTACGGGTGTTAAACAATAGCGTTCGTTGGGAGGCAACCCAATTTTATTTTTGTTTTAACCTTTTTCTTTCTGTTTTTGAATAAATATATCATCTAGCCTCTTGTTAGATGTGTTTTCAGGTTTTAATTTAGTATTTGTGCCAAGTGAGACCTTTGGGATGATTTAGAAGATAATAGATTGGTTTTGCTGAAAAACAGGAACTTTTGCGCCAGTGCCGGAATTCTTTCTAATTACTGGACCGTGATAAAATTATAAATGTTTTTCATTTGTCTAATCTATGAATTGCCATCGTCATCCTATTTTTCAGAATGTTCAGAGATACAGATGTTTCACTTTAATTTGTATCTTTGTAGACTACTTTGTTTTAGACAGATTCTGTTTTCTTGTGTTCTTTGCTTATTTTGATGCATCTATGGCTAGTATCGGGGGGGTATGAACCGTGGAAAAGTTGGAATATGGTAGATATAACACAAATATAAAATAAGAATGAGTTCACAACAGCACCTAAAAGTCAGGATTGGATTTGTTTTACTAATGGATCTCACGAGTTTTCTATTGAGTTTTGTGTTGTGAAGTTTTCATGTTTTGGGTAAAGATTTGATGGACTACGGAATAAGGAGTGGCAACAGCCTAAGCTTGAGGATGCCCAAGGCACCCCAAGGTAATATTCAAGGACAACCAAGCATCTAAGCTTGGAGATGCCCTGGATGGCATCACCTCTTTTGTCTTCAATCCATTGGTAAATTTACTTGAGGCTAAATTTTTATTCACGACATGATAAGTGTTTTGCTTGGAGCATCTTGTATGATTTGAGTCTTTGCTTTTTAGTTTGCCAGAATCATCCTTACTGTACACACCTTTTGAGAGGGACGCACATTAATCGTGAATTTATTAGAATATACTCTTTGTGCTTCACTTATGTCTTTTGAGCTAGGGTAGTTGCTCTGGTGCTTCACTTATATCTTTTTGAGCACGGCGGTGATGTTATTTTAAAGAAATCAGTGAACTCTCGTGATTCACTTATATTATTTGATTGTATCTAAGCAGCATGGTAATTTGCTTGGGTTGTGAATTTAGTCCTAATATGATAGGCATCCAAGGGGGGTATAATAAAAACTTTCATATAAAGAACATTGAATACCATGAGAAGTTTGATTCCTTACAATTGTTTTGAGATATTAAGATGGTGATATTAGAGTCATGCTAGGGAGTAATTGTGGATTGGTAGAAATACTTGTGCTAAAGTGTGTGATCCCCGTTGCATTCACATATGGTGAACCGTTATGTGATGAAGTCGGGGCATCATTTAATCTTTGATTGTCATCCTTTGTGTGGAGGTCGGGAGCGCGCGATGGTTAACTCCTACCAACCTCTCCGCTAGGAGCATACGTGTAGTACTTTGTTTCAATGACTAACAAATTATTGCAGCAAGTATGTGAGTTCTTTCTGACTAATGTTGAGTCTATGGATTATACGCACTCTCACCCTTCCACCATTGCTAGCCTCTCTAGTACTTTTGAGTTGGAAGTAAATAAAAGTGTGATGATCATCATTAGACATTGTCCCATGTGAGGAAAGGATTATGGAAGCTATGATTCCCTCACAAGTTGGGATGAGTCTTCGGACTTTATTAAAAATAAACGTGGCCAAAGAAGCCCAAATAAAATAAAAGAGGCCAAGGAAGCCTAATAAAAGAAGAGAAAAAAATGAGAGAACAGAGAGAAGGGACAATGTAACTATCATTTTTCCACACTTGTGCTTTGAAATAGCACCATATTCTTCATAATAGAGAGTCTCCTATTTTGTCACCTTCATATACTAGTGGGAATTTTTCATTATATAACTTGGCTTGTATATTCCAATGACGGGCTTCCTCAATTGCCCTAGGTCTTCATGAGTAAGCAAGTTGGATGCACACCCACTTAGTTTCTTTTTGAGCTTTCATACACTTATTGCTCTAGTGCATCCATTACATGGCAATCCCTACTCACTTGCATCGATATCGATTGATGGGCATCTCCATAGTCCATTAATTTTCCTAGTTGATGCGAGACTTTCTTCCTTCTTTTGTCTACTACCACCTTCTATTTCACCTATAGTGCTATATCCATGGCTCACGCTCATGTATTGTGTGAAAGTTGAAAAAGTTTGAGAACACTAAAGTATGAAACAATTGCTTGACTAATATCGGGGTTGTGCATGTTGAAATACTTTGTGTGATGAAGATGGAGCATAGCCACACTATTTTGAGAAGACATGATTGCTTCATTTGTATGCTTGAAGTATTATTGTTTTTATGTCAATATTAAACTTTTGTTTTAAATCTTATGGATCTGAATATTCATGCCACAATAAAGAAGATTGCATTGATAATTATGTTAGGTAGCATTCCACATCAAAAAATCTGTTTTTATCAGGATGAGCAGGAATTAAGCTTGCGGATACTTGATATGTCTCCAACGTATCTATAATTTTTTATTGTTCCATGCTATTATATTATCAACTTTGGATGTTTTATATGCATTAAGATGCTATTTTATATTATTTTTGGGACTAACTTATTAACCTAGAGCCTAGTGCCAGTTTCTATTTTTTCCTTGTTTTGGCGTTTTTCAGAAAAGGAATATCAAACGGAGTCCAAAGGGAATAAAACTTTCGCGATGATTTTTCTTGGACCAGAAGACATCCAGAAGACTTGGAGTTTAAGTCAGAAGATACCCGAGGAGGCGACAAGCCACAGGGGCGCACCCTAGGGGGCTGGGCTTGTGCCCCCTCGAGGATCCCCTGACCCCGTTTCTTGGCCTGTAAATTCAGAAATATCCCAGAAACCCTAGAGGCATCCACGAAATTACTTTTCCACAGCTCTAAGTCTCTGTTCCCGTGAGACCTCATCTTGGGACCTTTTCTGGTACTCCACTGGAGGGGGATTCGATCATGGAGGGAATCTACATCAACCTTGTCGCTCCTCCGATGATGTGTGAGTAGTTTATACCACAGACCTACGGGTCCATATCTAGTAACTAGATGGCTTCTTCTCTCTCTTTGATCTTCAATACAATGTTCTCCTTGATGTTCTTGGAGATCTATTCGATGTAATCTGCTTTCCCTGTGTGTTTGTCGAGATCCGATGAACTGTGGATTTATGATCAAATTATCTATGAATATTATTTGAGTCTTCTCTGAACTCTTTTATGCATGATTGATATAGCTTTGTATTTCTCTTCGATCTATCGATTTTATTTGGCTAACTAGATTGGTTTTTCTTGCAATGGGAGAGGTGCTTTGTGATGGGTTCAATCTTGCGATGTCCTCACCCAGTGACATAGTAGGGGTAGCGAGGCACGTATTGTGTTGTTGCCATTAAGGATAAAAATATGGGTTTTATATCACATTGCATGAGTTTACCCCTCTACATCATGTCATCTTGCTTAAGGTGGTACTCTGTTTTTAACTTAATACTCTAGATGGATGATGGATAGCGGTCGATGAGTGGAGTAATATTAGTAGATGCAGGCAGGAGTCGGTCTACTTGTCACAGACGTGATGCCTATATTCATGATTATAACCTTAGATATGGTCATAACTTTGCGTTTTTCTATCAATTGCTCGACAGTAATTTGTTTACCCACCGTATGCTTTCTTCGAGAGAGAAGCCTCTAGTGAAACCTATGGCCCCCGGGTCTATTTACCATCATATATTTTCGGATCTATAAAACCAACCCAAAAATATATTTATTCAATTATTTTTTGTTTACTTTAGTTTTCTTTTTAGTTTTGTTTTAAATCTATCTCTATCGGATCTCACTCTTGTTCGTGACCGTGAAGGGATTGACAACCCCTTTTCGGCGTTGTGTGCAAGTGTTTGTTAGGTTGTGCAGGTGCATAGATTGGAGACTTGCTTGTGCCTCCTAATGGATTGATACATTGGTTCTCAACTGAGGGAAATACTTATCTCTACTTTGTTGCATCACCCTTTCCTCTTCAACGGGGAAAATCAACGCAAGCTCAAGAAGTAGCAAAGAACAATTTGGGAAAACTCTCCACATGATCGGAAATCCGGACTGCCTCCCGGACGATCCGACCAAAGCCCGAGCATTCCGGCTATAGGACCAAAAGGCACCCGAAGACCCTCCATGAAGATGGGACATTCACGACCCTGCATGGATCATCCGAAAGATTCTCGGACATCCGGACAGTGTCCCGGACATTCGATTATTCCCAACTCCTACAAATGTAGCTAGATCGCCCGGGTAACTACCCGGATCATCCGTATAATGCCCAGATCATCCAGGCACCTACCTGAATCATCATCCCTTGCATGCGTGCAAAACGGCTATATTGCCTTGTATCTCCCCACCTACAGCTCTATTCTGCCCTAGACTATAAATAGACAACCCCCTCCTCTCTATTAGAATTAGCAAAGCATATGAGATGAACTAGAGAGCTTTGCTCCTTATCTACCTCTCCCATGGAGGTTGAGACCTCCATGTGAGAAGATCCTAGAGGATTCAAGGCCCCTCTATGGGAAGATCCACCATGGATTCAAGGCCCTTTCTTTCCTTGAGATTTGGGAAGAACGATCTACCTCTTTTACTTTCCTCTTTTTGGATTTGGATCTTGAACCTTGTATGTGATATATGGAATTAGTGGATATGTGACCTTGGATCTTTTCATTTGAGTGTTCCTCTTTTGTGATTACTCTTGGTTTTCCCCTTTCCCACCTTCAAGTGTGAAGAAGATGACCACATAGGGTTTCACCCGACATAAAACCTAATGGATCCCTAATTGGTCTTTATCATCAAATGATCAACATTCACCTTGGTCTCTCTATTATTAGGAGGTGACCATTTAGATCCCCGGAGCCTTCACTTGGCTTTCTTTTCCTTTCGTGGCAAAATCCACCACCGTATCAACAACCCATTTGACAGATTGCACTATAGTACGGTGATGGCTCTATATATTACGCATTTTTGGAGCTCATTTGTTGCCAGCCACCATCTAGGTTGGGAGGGAGTGCAAGGAGTCGTATGGGGCAGGAGGAGGTCCAAACCCTTTCTTATTTAGGAGAGGGAGGGGCTGGGAGGGGTTATGGGCCAAATAACTGGGCTTTGTTTGCCCACGAGTTAATTAGCCAACAGTGATTAACCGGCTTGACAACCTATTAATCGGTCTGATAGACCATTTAATTGGCCTAGCAAGTTAACGCGATGAATATGTGTTATTCGAGTCGACCACCCGATGAGTAGCGATTAGCTAGCTAATTAACTGATTAATCGGATGAATTCTTGAACAGTGGTTGCAGGGTTGTTTGAGAGACAAACACCTTTATCCCACACCTCTCACAGATCGATAAACCTTAGGCCATCCACTTGAGGGAAAATTGCTATTGTCCTAGAAAACTCTACGCTTGGAGGCCCAACAAACTCTACAAGAATAAAGTTGCATAATAGACATTAGTGCACCAAATTAAGATCTAGTACTACATGTGTGTTGGTATCGTTCTGGCGATTTCGGCAAGGTGAAGAATGTCGAAAACAGAGTGCGGATGAGGAAGTTTTGGAAATTTTACCAGAGAATACTGAACAAAAGACAACCTCTGGTATGACCACACGCGGTCATATGAGGCCTAGACAACTCCGAAACTTGCCCTTTTAGATGGGATTCTTCACCATTTGTGTCCCAGTTTGTTCCCATCTGATTCTTGGACAATAAGAAAGGGTTTAGGAGA
The DNA here is from genome assembly GCA_902687465.1 of Secale cereale. Classification (NCBI taxonomy): domain Eukaryota; kingdom Viridiplantae; phylum Streptophyta; class Magnoliopsida; order Poales; family Poaceae; genus Secale; species Secale cereale. Next base: position 602,338,251 of record LR738711.1, read on the forward strand.
GGATTAGGCTCACCTTGATCCCTTGGATGCATCAAATTAATGGAGGAGACCGAGAAGGCCTCCTATATATTGATTAGTCCCTTTAGTGATCTAGTAAAGGAGCAGAAATGATTCTCGCCTTTTACCCCATAGTTGACCCCGAGTTGTCGAACCGATGAGACGAAGGCACCCTTGAAGTCATAGATTTCTACCAAGGTTTTGTAAGAGTATTTCTTCCAGCTTTTGACTGGATCAGAATCAAGTTATCACTTAGAACACTTGTAATAAAAAATGCATATGTATGAGGATTTATTCTTACAACAAATATTTGTGAACGGGATTATCATGATATTAATTTGTGTTATGGAAGTCATCCATCGAGATGTGCTTGCAAAGTATCGAAGTGGGGGATGTGTACAAATTACATCTTGACAAGCACGCGTCTTGCATCAAGGGTCAGTTGTCCAAGCGAAAGTCCCTATCCATCGCGCAAGGTTGCCCTGGTGATTAAGATAGAAATCAAACAAAAGCATTAGACATTTAATGATTATACCTCTTGTATCCCCAAAGATAGGATCATGTTACCGTACTAAACCTTTTTGTCACTAGTGTTGGCAATAACACTTCACGGTCTCCCTATTGTTAGCCTTTCCATTGCTCGCTTGGGTACCTGGCTACCTGCGGGGACGAAGAACATGAACGAGAAAAGAGGCAACTACGAAGCAATTTTATGTTACACATACGGGACGTTAATTTAATGTACATCCATTGATCCCTCCGACAAATACACATTGTTGTAGGGCTATGCCTCAACCCATGACCATACCGAACAACTCTCACATGGAGATCAAATCCCAAGGAGAAACCATTGAACAACACATCATGAAGATTGATTGGTTGATAGATAATATTTCTTACAATAGTTGTCTGATGTGATACACAACTACAAAATATGGCTAGATGGCTGAGTGCTATGGTGGTGGAGATGGTGGCGGCTCTCGAGATGGGAAATGGCGGCGGATAGGGTTGTTGTTGATGACGAAGATGGAGTCTCGACTATTGACGGTAGCTCTTCTGGTGTGGGGCCTTTTATAAAGTCTGATCGGGTGGATCAGCGGACTTGATCTTCTCTATCTCCTCTTTACTCCTTTTTATGTATTGGCTTGATTTAGTCCATAAATAGCTCATTTCTTGTGGATACAAATAATAACAACGGATATATGAAATCATCTGCATTCATTAGTCATTAGTAGCAATATCGAAATGAATATATCAGTTTTTATGAAATATCTCAGTTTAAACTCATGTTTGATGAGCGTAAAAATAATACTCATCATATATGCACCTCCAACCACTCGCGGGGCCTCGTATGGGGCAACGGGGGCCACGACCCCCCTTTCAAATTTGAAAATAAATATTAAGTAGTAAGGATACAGCCAAGCCCAAGAATAGACAGCCCAATGAAGCAACAACTCTCTCCTACGCACCGACACACACTCGTCTCTCTTTCTCCAAATTGATAGAATCACAAAACATCTCTCTTTCCCCCAAATCACAATGGATGGCACCCAGGTCTTGGAGACTGGAACACCGCGATCGTCCGCCGCCGCTCGCCAGCCTAGTGCACGGGTTGGCCGACCCTCGCCAACACACCATGTGATAGCCTGGCTTAATAGGGATGATAGACTACTCATATCAATAAGGAATTCCTTCTTTTCCGGAAGCCCATTCGGATAGAACTCCAAAGTTAAGCATGCTCAACTTGGAGTAATTTTAGGATGGGTGACCGACCGGGAAATTGCTCCCGGGAGCGCACGAGTGAGGACAAAGTGCGCAGAAAAGACTAGTATTGATCTATGAGGTCAGTCTAGATCCCGCCAGGAGTAATGACCATCGGCAGGTGTGTCCGGGGCTTTACAAGTTGGTATCACAGTCGACCCTCGAAGTTACACGAATGTTTGCGGACAGGTGCGCGGTCATGTTATGCATGACGTTTGTGACCCGTCATGGCACACGACTGATACATCTCCAACGTATCTATAATTTATGAAGTATTCATGCTATTATATTATCCATCTTAGGTGTATTATATACATTCATATGCTATTTTATATGATTTTTGGGACTAACCTTTTAACCTAGAGTCCAGTGCCAATTTCTGTTTTTTCCTTGTTTTTGAGTTTTACAGAAAAGGAATACCAAACGGAGTCTAATTGACGTGCCAATTTTTGATGATTTTTTATGGACCAAAAGAATCCCCTGGAGTAAAAGAGTTGAGCCAGAAGAGTCCCGGGCTGTCCACGAGGGTGGGGGCGCGCCACCCCCTGGGCGTGGGCCCCTATCTCGTGGATGACTCAGAGACCCCCTGGACGTGAGACTGGCGCCAAAAATTCCTATAAATACAGAAACCTCCAGAAAATAACCTAGATTGGAAGTTCCGCCATCGCAAACCTATGTAACCACGAGAAATCAATCTAGTCCCTCTCTGGCACCCTACCGGAGGGGGCCATCATCACCACGGTGGCCATGGCAGAGGATCCCGGAGGGGCCCTCGTCGCTATGAAGGCCAAGGACCAGAGGGAGAACCTCTCCCCATCTAGGGGGGAGGCCATGGAGGAGGAAGCACAAGGGGGAGAACCTCTCCTCCTCTCTCTCGGTGGTGTCGGAGTGCCATCGGGAGGGGAATCATCGCCGCGGTGATCGTCTTCATCAACATCACCATCATCATCACCATCCTCATCTCTTTTACACGGTCCACTCTCCTGCACCCCGCTGTAATCCCTACTTGAACATGGTGCTTTATGCCACATATTATGATCCAATGATGTGTTGCCATCCTATGATGTTTTGAGTAGATATCCTTTGTCTTTGGGTTGATTGATGATCTAGATTGGTACGAGTTGTATGTTTTATTTTGGTGATGTCCTATGGTGCCCTCCATGTCGCGCAAGCGTGAGGGATTCCCATTGTAGGGTGTTGCAATACGTTCATGATTCATTTATAGTGGGTTGCTTGAGTGACAAAAGCATAAACCCGAGTAAGGGGATTGTTGCGTATAGGATAAAGGGGACTTGATGCTTTAATGCTATGGTTGGGTTTTACCTTAATGATCTTTAGTAGTTGCGGATGCTTGCTAGAGTTCCAATCAAAAGTGCATATGATCCAGAAGATAAAGTATGTTAGCTTATGCCTCTCCCTCATATGATATTGCAATGACGACTATCGGTCTTGTTAACGATTGCCTAGGACAATTTCCCACACCGATCCATCATTATTCCACACTCGTTGTTTATAATATTTAGTATTGTATTCTAACTTTATGATAACAACACCTACTTTTATATTTTAGCTCCCCGATATCATGCAAAGTTATCCTCTTCATACCCACAGCGTAGTTTTATTTGCAAACGTTCGGTGTACGTAGAGTCGTATCAGTGGCAGATAGGACTTGAGAGAATAGTGATCTTACCTTTAGCTCCTTGTGGGTTCAACACTCCATACTTATCTCTTCTACCATTGGGAATTGCTACGATGATTCCCTGCACTTGGGGACCATCAACCTATTTTCTGGCGCCGTTGCCGAGGAGCAATAGCGTGGGGTTGATATTCTCGTGTGTGCTAGTTTGCTTTCTTCACTAAGTAGATTTTGTTTTTCATTTTTGTTTCTATTTAGTAGTGGGTGAAACATACAGTTTTTTTAAATAATGAAAATAAAATAAAAATCACTTGCCTCTTATGCCTAAAAAGTTTTTCAAAAAGAGAAGTGATTGGAAAGTTATGCATTGTAGAAGTGAGGGTCGACCTTGAGCACTTGTGTTCATGCTCATGGAAACAATGTAGAATTTTTCATGGAAGTTTCTCTGTAAATAATTATCCCCTTGTATATATCCATTTTATTATAAAAATAATGTGCCAAGCATTGGTTTTAGGATGATTAGATTGCTTGTTTTCTATGTGCAGAACAAAAAACACAAACTTTGGCTGTAGCGCGTGATTTTACATTTTTTACTGGAAGGTCAAATGGGTCTGAAAACTTTTTGCACATTACTTCTGTGCAGATTGTTCAAATTGTCATATTTGTTTAGATTTTTTTTAGAGTTACAGAAGTTTACTAAATTTCCATATCACTACAGACTGTCCTGTTTTTGACAGATTCTGTTTTCTATGTGTTGATCGCTTATTTTGATGAATCTATGGGTAGTATCGGGGGGTATGAACCATGGTGAAGTTGGAATACAGTAGATAAAGTTCTAATATGAAATTGGAATAAGTTTGCAACAGTACCTAAATGTAGTGATTTGCTTTATTATACTAACGGATCTCACGAAGTTTTTGTTAAAGTTTTGTGTGGATGAAGTGTTCGAAGATCGAGGAGCTATCAATATGAGAAGAATAAAGAGAGGCAAGAGTTCAAGCTTGGGGATGCCCAAGGCACCCCAAGTAAATATTCCAAGGATACTGAAGCATCTAAGCTTGGGGACGCCCCGGTTAGCATCCCATCTTTCTTCTTCAACAATTATCGGTATACCTTGGTTTTTGTTGTGTTCACATGATTTGTGTCCCTCGTGTTTTTTTTCTTTAAGAACCATGCTAGTATGAGATAGCACTTACTTGATTTATAGAATTCTTCATGTGCTTCACTTATATCTTTTGAGTATGATCTTATATAATGATCTTTGTGCTTCACTTAAATCTTTTGAGTACGGTTTTATAGAATGCTTCGAGTGCTTCACTTATATATTTTGAGCTTGGATATTTGCTAGTCGATATTATTCCTAGAATACTCCATGAACTTAACTTATATCTTTTGGAGTATGAATAATACTATCATCTAAAGTGGATTTGGAAGAGTGTCAACCTTAGTTAGTAATGATTCCACTATTTCGAGTTTGCTCCCACTATTCCGAATGAGAAGAATTTTGCTTATGTGGAGAGTAGTAAATTTTTTATGCTTGTAGATCATGAAAAGAATTCTTTATGTGATGGTTATATTGTTGAACCCATTCATGATGCCACTGAATTTTTTTACTAGGGAGGAATACATGCTTGTAGAAGTTGCAATAATATCAAGTTTCCTCCCTATGTGCTTCAAGTTTTGAAGTTATACTTGTCTTGCCTCCCTATGCTAGTTGATTCTTGTTCCTATAAATTATGTGCTCACAAAATCCCTAGGCATAGGAAGTGGGTTAGATTTAAATATGCTAGTCATATTATTCATGATGCTCTCTTTACGATTCAATTCTTATCTTTTATGTGAGCATCATTGAAATCACCATGCCTAGCTAAAAGGCATTAAAGAAAAGCGCTTGTTGGGAGACAACCCAATATTTACCCTGACTGTTTTTGTATGTTTACATGATTAAGCTACTGTAGTAATCTTGTTTTATAGCTTTTGTTTCAATAAAGTGCCAAGTAAGACCATTGGGAAGACTTGGGTGAAAGTAAATGTGATCTTGCTATAAAAAAACAGAAACTTTGCGCTCACGGGATTAGCTGCCATTTTTTATAGAAGAGTGCTTTTGAGTTGATTCTTTTTGCAAAAGATTAATAGACAAATTCCTCACATCCACCAATTTCTTTCATAAATTTTAGAGTAGCAGAAGTATGGTTGTTGTTCAGATCATTGCAGACTGTTCTGTTTCTGACAGATTCTGTTTTCATTGCATAATTTGCTTGTTTTCTAGTTTCTATGGCTTATATTTCTCAATATAAATTGTAGAAATGATATGGTATAGTAGGCATTGTGTGAGAACAATTATGAACCTTGTCTTTTACAGTACCAAAGTGAATGGTTTACTATTTATCATATTAACCTATCTCACGAAGTTACGTTAAGTTTTGTGTGGTTGAAGTTTTCAAGCTTTGGGTGAGATATCGATATGAGGAGAATAAGGAGTGGAAAGACCCTAAGCTTGGGGATGACCAAGGCACCCCAAGGTAATATTCAAGGAAAACTCGGGCGCCTAAGCTTGGGGATGCCCCGAAAGGCATCCCCTCTTTCGTCTTCAAAACTATCGGTATACCTTACTCGGAGCTATATTGTGACGCCCTCGATTTGTCCGTACACTAATCATGCATGCAAATGTGTACGACCAAGATCAGGGACTCATTGGAAGATATCATAACACAACTCTAGACACAAATTAAAATAATACAAGCTTTATATTACAAGCCAGGGGCCTCGAGGGCTCGAATACACAAGAGTCAGCGGAAGAAATAATATCTGAGTACAGACATAAGTTAAACAAGTTGCCTTAAGAAGGCTAGCACAAATGTAGCAACGATCGAAAAGGCAAGGCCTCCTGCCTGGGACCTCCTAACTACTCCTCGAAGCCGAACTCCACGTAGAAACATCTTCGGGATCTTCTGGGTCCTGGACTCCACCATCTGGTTGCGTCATCCGAGAAGAAGGAACAAAAGGGGAAAAGGTGGGGAGCAAAGCAACCGTGAGTACTCATCCAAAGTACTTGCAAGCAAGGATCTACACTACATATGCAATGATATCTGTGTAAGGGGGGTAATATATGTGGGTTAAACTGCAGAATGCCAGAATAAGAGGGGGATAGCTAATCCAATCGAAGACTACGCTTCTGGCCACCTCCATCTTGCAGCAGTAGAAGAGAGAAGATGGAAAGTAACAAGTATCAAAGCTTCTCGCAGCCTCCATCTTGCAGCAGTAGAAGGGACTAGATGGTAAGTTCACCAAGTAACATCGTATAGCATAATCCTACTCGGCGATCCTCCCGCACATCACCCTGTGAGAGAGCGACCACCGAGTTATATCTGGAACTTATCTGGGTGTGTTTTAATAAGTATCCGGTTCTAGTTGTCATAAGGTCAGAGTACAACTCCGGGTCGTCCTTTTACCGTGGGACACGGTTATTCGAATAGATTAACTTCCCTGCAGGGGTACACCACATAACCCAGCATGCTCGATCCCATTTGGCCGGACGCACTTTCCAGGGTCATGCCCGGCCTCGGAAGATCAACACGTCACAGCCCTACCTAAGCACAACAGAGTCTAAACCCTAAGCGCACGGGGGTCTGGCCCCATCGCCCAGTGCACACCTGCACGTTGCGAGGGCGGACGGTGAGCAGACCTAGCAACTTCCATTACTAAGGAAGTTAGGTTACGCGGTCCAACCCGGCGCGCGCCACTCAGTCGCTGACTTCAAGAAGGCTTCGGCTGATACCACGACGTCGAGTGCCCATAACTATTCCCACGTAGCTGGTTAGTGCGTATAGGCCAATGGCCAGACTCAGATCAAATATCCAAACTCGTTAAGCGTGTTATTGTGAAATAACCGCGGACAACGACCAGGGCCAGGCCACCTCTCCACTGGGTGTCTCAACCTGCCATGTCGCTCCGCCACAAAGATCCACTCGGGGGGCCGTCGGGAACTCAGGCCCACCACTACCTGGATGGAGCCACCTGTCCTTTCAGCCCCCCACATCGAATCACTTGCGGGTACTCAATGAGCCGACCCGACTTTAGTCACATCATGTGTCATGTAAAGTATGAGTATAGTATATACCCGTGATCACCACCCGAGGTGATCACGGCCCTATAGTATAGCATGGCAGACGGACAAGGATGTGGGGCCACTGATGGAATACTAGCATCCTATACTAAGCATTAGGATAGCAGGTAAATGTATTAACAGTTGTAGCAACAATGACAGGCTATGCAACAGAGTAGGAGCTATCGAATCATCAACAATAGCAAATCTAATGCAAGAATAAGAGAGAAGAGAATGGGCGATATCTGGTGATCAAGGGGGTGGCTTGCCTGGTTGCTCTGGCAAGAAGGAGGGGCCGTCGTCGACGCAGTCGATCACAGTGGCACTGCCAGCGGTCTCAGTCCCGGTGTCTATCGGAGATAAGAGGGGGAAGAAACAATAAATATAAAGCAAACATCGCACCACAAAGCATACCATGGCAATACGCGGTGCTACGTGTGACCTAACGCGGTAGGAGGTGTTACCGACGAAGGGGGCAAACATCCGGGAAAGTATTCCCGGTGTTTCGCATTTTCGGACTGATGAAATGGAGGGGGAAAGTTTGCAGGTTTGGTATGATAGAGGTGTGCGGCAGACGAATGGACCACGTATTCGGATTCGTCTCGTCGTTCTGAGCAACTTTCAAATATAAATTATTTTCATCCGAGTTACGGATTATTTTATATTAATTTTTAAAGTTTTAAAGCATTTTCTAGAATTTACAGGATTAATTTAATTCTAAATTGCAATTATGACGTCAGCATGACATCAGCACGACGTCAGCAGTCAACCAGTCAGTTAACTGAGTCAACTGACGTGTGGGGCCTATTGTCATACACTAAGACTAATTAATGAAAGCTAATTAGTTTAACTCATTGTTTAGGTTACTAAAATTTAATTAATCAGATTAATTAATTTACTAATAAATAAAATAATTTATCTATTATTATTATTATTATTATTATTTATTATTACATTTTTGTGTGTGTTTCTGGAGCTAGGCCCCACTAGTCAGTGGCCCTGGGAGCCTAGCGAGTCGGTTACGGGCGCAGAGGCGTGCGGTTGCCGGGCAAGGGTCGAAGCCCGTCCGGTTGCGAGGCGGGGCCGTGGCTTGTGTGCGTGGGCGCATAGAGGCTGGCCGGCGTCCATGGCCAGGAGCTGCGACGGCGGTTGGCGCAGGGGCCGGCGGTGGTGGACGGAGGCGCGGGGAGCAGGTGGAGCGAGAGGCAACGGCGGGGGAGGGTGGACCACGGCGGGCGGCACGACGAGCAGAGGAGGTCGCGGGAGGGTGGTCGCCGGCGGTTGCGAGCGGTCGACGGAGGGGCGCCGGTGGGGAGGCAGCGGCAGTGGCTGCAAGCGAGCACGGCGGGGCGTCGATGGCCAGTACGGCGCACGGGGATCGATGGTCGATGCAGCACGCGGAGCGGGAGGGCACGGGCGACGGACGGTGCGGCGAGGGCGGTGCGCCGGCGTGGGAGGGTTCCGGCGGCGGGGAGAGAAAGGAGGGCAGGCGGGGCGCGTGCGAGCTCGAGGGGGCGCGATGGCAGTCCGGTGACGGCGGGGCGGCGGTCCGGCGATGGCCTGGTGGCGACGGGCGCGTCGGTTGCCGGAATCGGGGGCGCCACCGCGGGTGGTGGCTCGGGCCGAGGTGGTCGAGGGTGGCACGAGCGACCCACCGGTGCAGGGAGGCGAGGTGGTGGCGACGGTGGTCGGCCAGGCGGCGGCCGACCGGCGAGCGGGGCGTCGACGGATCGGGATCGGGAGCTCCTCTCCCGATCCGATCTAGGAGATAAATCGGGGGAGGGGGGTTGTGGTGCCGGTGGGGGGGGTGTCGTGGCTTAGTAGGCCAGTGGGCAGCGGGGTGTTCGGCTGGGCCGGCCGGCTGGGTAGCTAGCTGGGCCGAAGCCCAGTGGGGGGAGCATTGTCTTTTATTTTTATGTCCCCTTTTGTTTATTTTATTTACTATTTAGTTTTAGTTTAGATCTCAGATGACTTTGGAATATTATAAAACTTAATTCCAAATTAGTAACTTACCAAAACCTGCTGAGATAAAATGTCCCAACATTATTTTAACTTAGTTTATAATTATTTATCGAATTGAAGTATTTGCTAATTATTTCAAATGATGTTTTCTTTAATTACTTTGGTGCATTAAATTATTTTATACAAGTGTAGTTTCATCACCTACATTACTTATGAAATAACCGACACACTCAAATCATTTTAGTTTTAACGCTCAAATTTTTTTATTGTTTGACTAATTTTTTTTGAATTTGAATTCGAACGGGTTTGATTTAACGTGGGACTTAGCAACAGTAAAACGATGACAAGGCATCATTAGCGGTGGATTACTGTAGCCTGATTATCTGGGCGTCACATATATTTTTATTCGTCACATGATATGTGTTTTCCTTGAAGCGTATTTTCAATTTTACTTGTTGTTTGAATAAAATCATTGGCTCTGAAATCTTGAATGTAAAGGAATCCTCCCATGGCTAGTTAATTATTTGACTACTCAGTGTCCTTCACTTATATCTTTTGCAGTAGTTTGTCATTTACTCACGTGCTTCACGTACATCCTATGAGTAAATGGTTGAATGAATTGAATATCATAAATCTGAATTTATATATGTTTCATATGCTTATACCATGAGGAGTAATGACTTCACACAGAATAAGTATAGGTAGTAAACTTATTGAAAGTTAGTAAACGCAGAATTGGTCACTTGAACAATTCATGAAAGAATATTGAAGGAAGAGAGATTTCACATATAAATATACTATCTTGGACATCTTTTGTAATTGTGAGCACTCATTAAAATATGACATGCTAAAACGTTGATGTTAGACAAGGAAGACAACTTAATGGGTTATGTTTTCCTATATCCGAAACGTTATATTGTCTTGGATCATCCAACATGTTGGGCTTTCCTTTCCCTCTCATGCTAGCCAAATTCTTTTCACCAAGTAGAAATACTACTTGTGCTTCCAAACATCCCTTAAACCAGTTTTGCCATGAGAGTCCATCATACCTACCTAAGGATTGAGTAAGATCCTTCAAGTAAATTGTCATCAGTGCATGCAATAAAAATTGCTTCCTAAATATGTATGATCTATTAGTGCGAAGAAAATAAGCTTTATACAAACTTGTGATAGGGAAGAAATAAAAGCGACGGACTGCATAATAAAGGTCTTTATCACAAGCGGCAATATAAAGTGACGTTCTTTTGCATTAAGATTTTGTGCATCCAACCATAAAAGCGCATGACAACCTCTGCTTCCCTCTGCGAAGGTCTTGTCTTTTACTTTTATCTTCTACCCTTATACAAGAGTCATGGTGATCATCACCTTTCCTTTTTACACTTTTTTCTTTGGCAAGCACTTTGTGTTGGAGCGATCCGGATATATATATATCCACTTGGATGTAGGTTTTCATAAATTATTATTGTTGACATTACCCTTGAGGTAAAAGGTTGGGAGGCGAAACTATAAGCCCCTATCTTTCTCTGTGCCCAATTAAAACTTTGAACCCATAAATATCACATGAGTGTTAGCAATTGTGAAAGATTAAATGATAGTTGAGTATGTGGAGTTTGCTTAATCAAAGCTCTTACATAGACCCTTCCCGAAAATAAGATGAATTGCAATTGTTTGATTACTAAGAGCATTGTTTGTTAGTTTTCAAGAAAGTTCATGATCTATACTTTAACATGTGAATAGCTTGTTACTTGATCATGAAAAGTTTTATGAGATGAGCTACTGTTATGACACATAATGATGCTAGAAAAGGTGATTGAAATTATCATTGATCAAACTTGTGCACCTGCTAGCATTCACACTTCATAAATTATTTCTTTTATCATTTATCTACTCAAGGACGAGCAGGAATTAAGCTTGGGGATGCTGATACGTCTCCAACGTATCTATAATTTATGAAGTATTCATGCTATTATATTATTCATCTTAGATGTTTTATATACATTCATATGCTATTTTATATGATTTTTGGGACTAACCTATTAACCTAGAGCCTAGTGCCAGTTTCTGTTTTTTCCTTGTTTTTGAGTTTTACAGAAAAGGAATACCAAATGGAGTCCAATTGACGTGCCAATTTTTGATGATTTTTTATGGACCAAAAGAAGCCCCTGGAGTAAAAGAGTTGGGCCAGAAGAGTCCCGGGTTTTCCGCGAGGGTGGGGGGTGCGCCCAACCCCTGGGCGTGGGCCCCTATCTTATGGACGACTCGGAGACCCCCTGGACATGAGACCGACGCCAAAAAAATCCTATAAATACAGAAACCTCCAAAAAATAACCTAGATCAGAAGTTCCGCCACCGCAAGCCTCTGTAACCACGAGAAATCAATCTAGGCTCTCTCTGGCACCCTGCCGGAGGGGGCCATCATCACCGGTGGCCACGGAGGAGGATCCTGGAGGGGCCCTCGTCGCTATGAAGGCCAAGGACCAGAGGGAGAACCTCTCCCCATCTAGGGGGGAGGCCATGGAGGAGGAAGCACAAGGGGGAGAGCCTCTCCTCCTCTCTCTCGGTGGCGTCGAAGTGACATCGGGAGGGAAATCATCGTCGCGGTAATCGTCTTCATCAACATCACCATCACCATCACCATCCTCATCTCTTTTACGCGGTCCACTCTCCTGCACCCCACTGTAATCCCTACTTGAACATGGTGCTTTATGCCACATATTATGATCCAATGATGTGTTGCCATCCTATGAGTGTAGATATCCTTTGTCTTTGGGTTGATTGATGATCTAGATTGGTACGAGTTGTATGTTTTATTTTGGTGTTGTCCTATGGTGCCCTCTGTGTCGCGCAAGCATGAGGGATTCCCGTTGTAGGGTGTTGCAATACGTTCATGATTCGCTTATAGTGGGTTGCTTGAGTGACAGAAGCATAAACCCGAGTAAGGGGATTGTTGCGTATAGTATAAAGGGGACTTGATGCTTTAATGCTATGGTTGGGTTTTACCTTAATGATCTTTAGTAGTTGCGGATGCTTGCTAGAGTTCCAATCATAAGTGCATATGAGCCAAGAAGAGAAATTATGTTAGCTTATGCCTCTCCCTCATATGATATTGCAATGACGACTACCGGTCTTGTTAACGATTGCCTAGGACAATTCCGCACACCGATCCATCATTATTCCACACTCTCTATTTATAATATTTAGTAATATATTCTAACTTTATGATAACAACACCTACTTTTATATTTTAGCTCACTGTTATCATGCAAAGTTATCCTCTTCATACCCACAACGTAGTTTTATTTCTCGTTTCTAGTTGGAAGCAAACGTTCGGTGTACGTAGAGTCGTATCAGTGGTAGATAGGACTTGAGAGAATATTGATCTTACCTTTAGCTCCTTGTGGGTTCGACACTCCATACTTATCACTTCCACCATTGGGAATTGCTACGATGATTCCCTGCACTTGGGGACCATCAACGACATGGCACATGTGCCGGACTGGAAGCATAGACGTATGTGCCAAGAGGGAACGTTCATGTGGCCCGACGAGGACGTCGGTTCCTCTGAGTGGGGGTGTATGTGATAGCCTGGCTTAATAGGGATGATAGACTACTCATATGAATAAGGAATTCCTTCTTTTCCGGGAGCCCATTCGGACAGAACTCCAAAGTTAAGTGTGCTCACGTTGGAGTAATTTTAGGATGGGTGACCGACTCGGAAGTTGCTCCTAGGTGCGCACGAGTGAGGACAAATTGCGCAGAAAAGACTAGTATTGATATGTGGGGCCAGTCTAGATCCCGCCAGGAGTAACGACCATCGGCGGGTGTGTCCCGGGCGTTGCACACCACCCTACGGCCTCCACCACTCCGGCTCCGGGTCGCCGCGCTGAGCACCAGCTGATGCCCGCCTGCCCTTCAGTGCTGCTGCTACCCTTAGTGCTTCCTAGTGTGGGCGTTGGATACCGGCTACTGCCTGCTTGTACCACTGCATGTTGTGTGGCCTGCCCAAGTGTGCGTACCGACGATTGGCAAAGAGGATAGTGGCAAGACTACAAGATAGAAAGAGCAAGCTAGGTATGTTTCAAGAAGAAATTCAGTGATGTTCAATGTCCAAAGACTTGCATTAATTCAGTGATGTTCATTGTTCAGATACTTGCATAAATCCAGTGATGTTCAATGTTTACGGACTTGCATAAATTTAGTTATTTTTTTGCTATCCTTTTTAGTAGTACACTAGTACTGGACATGTTCTGATTCATCAGAGAATATGTGACAATGCATTTTGAACTTTTATCTCGCGTAACAATGGCTAAACAACAAGCAATGGCATCCTTTTTGAAAAGAAAAGAAGCCAGAAAAGTGTTGAACAAGAACCATCATCTCACACCACTCACGGTTCTCTAACATTGGTGGACCAAATGCAACAACAAGATGAAGATGAACTAGAAGATGATGATGAATTTGAAAATGTAGATCGGAGCCAATATGAAAAAGAACCGGAATAGGGCCAAGACCAAGAAGAAGAACCTATTTTTCTTTGAAGAATTGGATTCTTGCAACAAGATCCTTCATTACGCCCACAAGTTTGGTAGTACCC
>LR738711.1:602352361-602381386 GCA_902687465.1 Secale cereale
CCCCCCCGAACCAGAGAGATGAAGTGAGGTGAGCATGCATGAGTTTGGGCCCAATGCAACCCAAATTAAGAAGTATATAACTTTGGCTTCTCGATTTCAAGGACGTAAACGAAGAGTTGCATCTATTGGCCAGTCGCTATGGAGCACTCTTTGATTGTCCACAACACCAGGTATGTTGTTGTTATACTATATTTGTGTGAACAAGCAATATATATGTATATAAGACGTATATCTTATTCCGGTTTATGTTGTGACTTGTGCGCATGTGAGCTGCATCTATTTTTGTGCACACTTTGCTTTTAGTTTGAAATCCCCCCTTTGTTGCTCGCCTCGCTCCGCCACTGCCTCCAACCCTGGCCGCCGTCACATCCATCCCATCTCCATTGCTACTCCAAGACTACCTCCACAGAGAGAAGAAGGGACAAGTCATTAGGAGGGAGAGGAGGTGCCATCACCATGCGCACTGGCCTTCGAGCTGGTGCCACCTCCATCACAAGTGTTACCACCGTCACCATATCCACCGTAGGAGCCGCTTCCATCATCATCGTCACCTTTCTCCTCTCCTCCGCTAGTTCCGCACCAGCTTGTAACTTGCCTTCCCCCTCTATGATATTTGAGTAGTTGTACTAGTTCTTGAGGATTTGTGCATGATTATCACTTGATGATTAATAAGCGATCCAATCATTCTCATTATTTGTGTTTTGTTGATTTTCTCATGGTGTTGTGAAGAGCGCTCACTCAACATTAGTCCCTTGTGGACTCGAGGGCATTAATATTGGTGTGAGGTTGGGATGAGGAGGTCGGTAGTGATAACACTTATTTCCCTTCCTCCGCGGATCTTTGCAATAGGGAGTAACCGAGAACCCTAGAACTTTATGACGCGTTCACGGGGAAACCCTTCATCATTGTTGTGGGAACTGAAGTGGGGATGCAACGGTGGTGGAACGGGTGATACATGGTAACCGTAGTGGGGATGTGTATCTATACTTGGCTCCACCCACGTGTACTTGTATTGAGTGCATTAGCATGTGTTTAGAGCTTCATACTTATGGCGATGACTCTAAATCCCTCGAGAACGTTTACTACTCAAGCACGGCTCCACATTTTAGTCCCTTTAATTTTATGGCTTTTGTTTCTTTCCATTTGTAGTTTAGTTAGAACTCTCTTTTTATTTGGCCTCCTAGAAACCGACAAAAAGTAGACTATTTTCAAACTCTGTTTTGCGTCGTAAGTGATAGTGTAGTTTCGGGGTTTGTAATTCCTTCTTTTCTGCTCCCGTGGGTTCGACACTTTACTTATCATAAAAGTGCTACAATAGCCTTGTGCACTTGCACGACATCATATGGCCACTCTCCCCATGTCTCATTGCATTTTGTTCAGTCCACATTGCAGATGCATAACATAGAATGACACAAGCATCCATCTAAAAGACCTTAGTTCCGTTTACCGAATCAAAGGACTATGACTACGGGTGAAGATTGGGAATTTTATGTCGGTTAGAGTTTTCATCTATTCCCAAAAATGCAGAGCCTAAGTGCAATAAAAAATTGCATGCATAGTGGTTTCCTCCTATCCACAACTCTCACAGAAATCGATCACCCCCATGTGCCTTCGTTTCAACACTACACGACAAGGAATGAAGTCGTGAATTATGCGTCACAAATAATCTTAACCAAATTAAAATTCCATTCCCGATTCCCATGAGTCCTTAGTGAAAGAACGACCATCAGACGAGCGGCCGATGGCAGTTGACAACCCCAAATACTTCTTTACCAGTGCTTCAATCTAAATCTCCGTCTGCTCATGAACCACCGCTTTCATCTCGTCAGAACGGTTGGCATTGAAGAATAAGGCAGACTTAGCTCAGTTAACCATTTGGCTTCAAATTTCTCAATAAATCTTCAAAGTAGTATGCGATATGGTAGATGCCTCTGTAGAGGTCTGAGTAAAGACCAAATAATCATTAGAGAACAACAAATGAGACATCCTGCTCCTGATCACGACCTCTTCTTCTACCAAAAACCCTTCCAAAGGGTGCAACGTCGCTTCCTCTCACAAACCCCCTACCAGAGCCACGAGCACCTCCTAGATTTCTCCACTCGTCTGCAAGAATGAACTCACCCAATTCAAATTTGGAAGCGTCATATTCTCCCATTCTACACTCCTCATACCATTGCCCCAAAAGTCCATAGTTATTACAAAAATTCAACAATTTTTCAAAGTTGGTACCAATCCTTCTCCCCCACCCTCGTGATTGATACAAATCTTTCTAGTTTTTTTACATCAAGATTCACTTACACTCGAACAAAATCACCAACGTACCCTGCTCGCAACTGAATTTGAACCTCAAGAATCTTCCCATATTTCCACACATACATTTTATCACCACATCGTTTAAATAGATCAGACAACTTGAAGAATCATGCCCACACTGTTATCGATTTAGGATTTGTGAATCCATTGTATTCCTCCAAGATAAGAGCTTGATTTCTAAATAGCCACAGTCCATTGAACATCGATGTGTTCTAGTGGCCAAGACACCCAAACTACACCATAAAAAGATTTTCTTCAATCAATCTCTAGTGAACCTCCTTCATCGGATTCCAAGTTGATCCCATATCCGCATATAGCTTCGACAGACTGGAGATTTTCTCTGTATGGACCCTAGCTATTGCTAGTCACTTTGATTGAACATCAGGCAGATCCGACTCCTCTTCCCATACAAAATTGTCCCTGTCATCTTCATGGAGATCAAGGCTATTGAGCAGCGTCTCCACATCCTTACTATCCTTCCTCTGCCTCCTTGAACGGCTATCTTCCATCGCCATCCTACCTTCTACAGACTTGCGAACTCTAAACCTTTCATGTAACCCCTAACAAACCAAAGTTGGGAAGGAATGCTAGGATCCCTTTGGATCAACCTGAGTTGGTGTAGGGATTCCGCAGTGTGGAGGATAGATTGGTTGGAAGCAAAGAAAATCTTGACCTTCGCGCCGCGAGAGGGCTCCTAAACCCTAGCTCTTGGCTTAGGGAAAACCCTTTTTCGTATGGATCGTTTTTAGAACTCTTGCCTGAAAACAAGTACTTTTATGCTATATACTCATCTGCGCTACTACAAATTTGAAGTGCCCTAGCCATGATTCACATTCGTTCTTGTGAGCAGTGGCATAGCCAGGCCCCAGGCTACAGGGGCCAGGGCTAAGGATGGACATTTTACCCACGGGTACGAGTACCCTTGGGTACCGTACCCACATGGGCAGGGTATGGGCACACTTTTTGACCCATGGATAGTACCCATACTCTACCCATTAAGTCATGGGTAGGGTGTGGGTATAGACTTGTATCCATGGGTATACCCATACCCTACCCGCTTGTGAACTAATGTTAAGTTGTTGTCAATTAATCCTTGACTTGTCATGTAACTTATCTACTCCTATTGACTTATTAGTATGTTGTACTCAAATACATGTTATTGTGCTGAAATGTGTTATCAATGAGTGTAAAAATGTGAACATCTTGTGTACTATTTGTTCTACCCGCTGGGTACCCAATGGGTATGGATACCCGCCGGGTGTGGGTATGGGTAAAATTTCATACCCATGGGTACGGGTATGGATAAAATTTTGTACCCACTGACTATACGGGTATGGATATGGTATTGCTCTACCCTGCTCATACCCTACCCATTGCCATCCTTAGCCATGACCTCGGGCGTAGCTAGGAAGTCCTTTGTATACTATAGATAAATTTGGTACTGTAGCAACCATAGTTACTGTAGCTTAGATGGTTGGCCCGGGGCGTGGCCGAGAACTGGCTACGCCACTGCTTGTGGGGTTCAGCAGTCACGAGTCTATCAGACCGAAAAGTTATGATTTTTGATAACTAGCGAACGTTTAGTGGAAGGACATGTCAAATAAACGTTTTTTTGTTGCAATTTGCGTTGTCACGTGGACGAGATTTTTTTCAGCAAGCATGACAAATTCGTCTAGTCCAGTTTCTCTCGTAATTTATCGTGCTTACTAAAAAAATTGCCATCCTCACAACAACATAAAAAATTGTTTTGTCATAGCCTTCCAGAAAAACTTCAGCACAATAACATTTCCCAAATCATATAGGCACGCAGGCATTTCGTATGCAGCTGGTACAAAAATCGTGCGCAGCAAGAGGAGAAGGAATTAGGAATAATGCCGCGATGGATACCATTTGGGAAAACAAAAGTGCAGCTTTTATTTCTCGGCCGCGGCCCGCGACGGGACGGAGATTCCCATGCTCCGCAGTCGACGGCCGCTTCTTGTTCTTCCTATGTTTACTCCTCTCTTGTTCTCTTGTCCCTCTGTTTCCCGGAACTACCCTCCCGGCCGCGCACATGCGACGCACGGTGTATCCGTGCATGCAATTTGCATCCGCAACCCGGCCACTTGTCGCCTCTTGATGGTGTCCCCGCCCGCATTGATCAAAGAATGACACGAGGGTAGGACGGTCTATTCACCTACTCGTATCAGTCTCCCCGCTGTCGTGGCGTCCAAAGGAGGCTGGCTGGGTTTCTCTCGGTTTCGCCCACCTCGCTCGCTCGCGTGCCCGACCTGTCTCTCCTTGTTTCTCTACCCGTCTCCCGTATTAAAGCCCCATCGCCATTCGCCCAACTCCTCCGTGCTCCCCTCCCTTGGGCGCACGGATCGCCGAGGCCGAATCAAATACTCCGCCACCAAGAGGCCAGGCCGACCACCATTATCCCCGCCCCCGCAAGCGTTACCGGCGCCGGCAGCTGCGCTGGATCCGTTTGCTTAGCAGCGCGGCTCTGGGAGGACCCATCCATCCATGGTGCCGAGCATTGCCGGGGCGACGGCGGCGTCGTCGTCCGCGCACGCGCCGGCCGGGCGGCGGGCCAAGAGGGAGCCGGTCCACATGCATGCCGGCATCCGGCGGTCGCGCTCCGAGCCGCACCTCCGCTGCTCCCGCCGCGGCGGGGCCGCGGGCGCGTCGCTCACCACCAGCCGCTCCATCGGCGTCTTCCCCTTCCAGTTCGGCGCCGCGCCGCTGCGCCCGCCGCCGATCCCCGACGGCGACGGCTACCGGCTCCTCACCGTGTGCGCCGGCGAGACCGACCCGGACCCGGACCCGGAAATGCCGCAGGTCAGGACGCCCGAGGACCACTGGCTGGACCGGCTCCTGGAGCTGCGCTCCCGCTTCCACGACCCGACCAAGCGCTTCTTCTCCGACGCGGACAACCTCTTCGAGGAGGACGACGACGACTACCACGAGGACGGCGGCTGCGGCGTGAGCTACGAGGAGGAGCACAGCACGGCGGAGGCCGATGACAAGTGGGATCGCGAGTCGTTCGTCAAGCTGCTGGCGCGGGCCCCGCCGGGCGATGCCCGGCTGTTCGCGCAGCTGGCCTTCCTCTGCAACATGGCCTACGTCATCCCGGAGATCAAGGTGAGCGCCACGGAAACGATAGAATCATGGCCGTCCGCTGGCACTTGGACGGCCTGGATCCGCCGAGTTTGCTCAACTAATAAAAACGCTGGCTTTAATTGCTACTAGAGGGTCGCCGCGCGTACAGGCTGGGAGGTGCCCCGTGCTGCCCACTAGACTGGAGTATTAATTTCTTATTAAGGAATTAATGTTTGCCAGATTTAGGTAGGAAAAGCAGGCAGCACCCGTGTCTTCAATTTCCATCACCGATTATCTTGGTGGCCGATCTGTCCAGCCACGTAGTCGCTTCATTATTTTTTCATTGACAAAATTCCTGGTCTAATTTGTGGCCTTTTTCGTTATCCCGAAATACAGAAATCTGTCGTGATCAACATGTAGGTGTAGTTTTAGTTTTCTGGAATCAAGGGTGGCATTTTCGAGGTAGTTGGCTGAAAAGTTTCGTGCCGGTAGCAATTTCTGGGTGTGACCTGTGTACTGTCATAATCTTCCTGTTGTATTATGTCGATCCTTCCTTTGGTCAACGATGAAACCATGCAACAATCTCTGAACAATTTTTTTGTTGCTAATTTTGATTTTCGGTGTTGCTGGAATTACAGACGGCTGAGCTGAGGAAACACTACGGACTCGAGCTGGTGACGTCGTCTGTACAGAAGAAGGCCGAGGCCAGCGCCGTGAGCGCTCAGGCGGACATCGACTCCACCCGGCTGCCGGGCGACGCGCAGCACTACGAGGTGGCTGCGGAGCCGCAGCCGCGTCGGCCCGTCCGCCGCTCCAACCACCTGGCCTACGAGGTGGCCGCGTCGGCTGCGTCCTACGTTCAAGCGCGGGCCCGCGGCCTGCTCTCGCTCCGCGGGCACCACCACCCGCCGGCCGGGGAAGAAGACCGGCTGTACAACTCCGGCATGGCGGCCTACGTTGCCGCTTCCACGGTCACGGCGGTGGTGGCCGCCGAGGACGAGGCGCGGCAAGAGGCCGCGCGTGACCTGCGGTCGCCGCTGTCCTCGCCGTGCCAGTGGTTCGTCTGCGACGAGGCCGACATGCGCACCCGCTGCTTCGTCATCCAGGGCTCCGACTCGGTCGCGTCCTGGCAGGCCAACCTCCTCTTCGAGCCCACCACATTCGAGGACACCGGCGTTCTCGTGCACCGCGGCATCTATGAGGCGGCGAAGGGCATCTACGAGCAGCTGATGCCGGAGATCGTGGAGCACCTGAGGGCGCACAAGGAGGGCGCTCGCCTGCGGTTCACGGGGCACTCGCTCGGCGGCAGTCTGGCGCTGCTTGTGAGTCTGATGCTGGTGGCGCGCGGGGTGGTCGGCCCGGAGTCGCTGCTCCCCGTGGTCACCTTCGGCGCGCCGTCGGTGTTCTGCGGCGGACAGCGGGTGCTGGAGGCGCTCGGCGTCGGCGAGGGCCATGTCCGCGCCGTGGCGATGCACCGGGACATTGTGCCGAGGGCATTCTCGTGCCGGTACCCCGGCCACGCCGTCGCCGTGCTCAAGCGGCTCAACGGCGCGCTGCGCACGCACCCCTGCCTCAACAGCCAGAAGGTGCTGTACACGCCGATGGGCACGACGTACATCCTGCAGCCGGACGGCAAGGCGTCGCCGCACCACCCGTTCCTGCCGGAGGGCGCAGCGCTGTTCCGGGTGGACAACCCGGAGGAGCCGTCGGGGTCGGGGAGGGCCGTGGTGGCCAGCGCCCTGCGCGCGTTCCTCAACTCGCCCCACCCGCTGGAGACGTTGAGCGACCTCTCGGCCTACGGCTCCCAGGGCGCCATCCTCCGGGACCACGAGTCCGGCAACTACTTCCGGGCGCTCTACGCCCTCACCAAGGTGGCGCCACGCCGCCGGAAGCAGCCGGAGATCGTGTGGAGGCTGCCCGGCGTGGAGCGGCTGCAGCAGTACTGGTGGCCGGGGGTGGCCGGCACCGTGGTCCCGAGGCCGGTGGCCGTTCGCAGCAAGGAGCTGGTATCCGAAGCCTGAATTACTGCAATTCAAGCAGGTCTACATTCTTTTCTTTGGGTTCTTTGATGTGTGGAGCGAATGCATCAATGGAGCGAGTACATACGAGAGTACAGAAAATCAGTCGACTTTCTTGGTGTAGGTTTAGTGTGGTAGAGTACGTACATTGCAAGCGTATGCGTATAGTATGGTAGGAGCATTGATGTGGTTTGTTGTCTGGGCTGGTGGCCTGCAAAGTTGTGCAGGCTGCTGAATAATGCAACGGTGATTTGTCAAAGGATCATGTGATTGTGATCCAATGAACTCCACCTGTAAATTTGTTGTTATAAAGGAAATGAAATGTTGTTTTAAAGGAACATCCGAACGAAAATGACGTTTCTCTTGCACTGCTACTGGTTGCATCCAAGGCACCTATGTATAGGTCACTTCCCAATTCCTTCGCCATTGATTCCTTATAACGGCTCCATATATTTCACTTGTATATATACATCTACTCAGTAGTATTCCTCTGTCCACAAATATAACAGCTCCTTTGATTCAAAATATTTTCATACTCCCTCTCTCTAGGTGTACCAAAACCAAATAATCTCAAAACACTTAACCACGGTGCATTAACTTTCACCTTGTTTATTATTTTTTGATATGAATAAAGCTTGTTTATTTTTTTTATATGAATAAAGCAATCAACCAATAAGAGATGTGGGGCGTGTGTGCTTTCAATGATCTGAGACTACCAAACATGACATGCAATGGTCAGTTCATTGACTGCAATGCTATTAATTAGCAAATAAACATTGAATTCTCTCATTTTTCCTTCGCCTTGATTGCGGTGCACAACCTAAGATGATTTAGGCCTCCTTTGGTTCATAGGGTAGGAAAATCGTAGGAATAGGAAAGTCATAGGAAATGAGATGACATGTATGTTAAATCCTATGAGTAGGAATAGGAAAGAAGATGCCCTTTGATTCACATCATAGGAACTTTTTTCCATTGAGTCTAGGTTAATGTTTGTTTTCCTATGAAATATGAAGGATGGGAAGAATTCCTACATATGAATAGGATTCCACTCCTATTAACCAAAGGGCTCTAAAGGAACTTTTCCTATAGAAATTCAATCCTATGAAATTTCTACAAGATTTCTCTAACCAAAGGAGGCCTTACACCTAGATGGAAGGAGTAGGAATTTTGGAGGATTAGAACCCCTAGGAATTTTTCCTATGTTAGGGCTTCTTTGATTCCAAGGATTCTCAAAGGAATTTTGAAGGATTCAATTTCTTAGGATTTTTTCTTATGTGGGTTGTTTGATTCATAGGATTCTAAACAATAGCAACTTTTTCATAGGATTCATTTGCACTAGATTTCATAGGAAATTTTCAATCCACACTAACCTCTTTGAAAGAATCCTACGTTTTTTCTGTGCACAATCAAACACCCATAGAATCATGTAGAATTCAAGATGACATGCCATCCCAATCCCACGTTTTTCCTATTCCCGCGTTTTAGAAATCCTATGAATCAAAGAGGCCCTTAGAGCATCTCCAGCCGTAGCGCCCCCAAGACGCGCCGAAAACCGCCGCTTGGGGGCGAGCCGGCACTATTTTAGGCGTGGGGGCGAGTGTAAGGGCATCTCTTGCCTAAGGTTTTGGTGATGATGACAATCCGTGTGTGGACTAATCGTGTGTCAATATTACTCAGGTTTATAGCATGTGGCACAAGACGGTTAGGCCTTCCCTCTAGAAGGAAAAGATCGAAGACGGATGTTCCGATGCCTTTTTATTTCTCTTGGTCATAGGAAATCAGTACTATTAAGAGGGAACCCACATCGGAAGGTAATGGATGAATCAAGTCACGTACACAGATACTTTGCACCCACTATATTACCTCCATTCGTGGAGAGAGAGGTCCCCTTTGATTCTTCTTTATGTGTAGTTTCCTCTACAGCGGTAGTACCGCCGTTGTAGGCGGTTGTACCGGTGGCCGGTAGTTCCGGTCGAACCACCGCCCCAAGTACCGCTCAGGGGTGATACCTTCTGTACTGGGTGCGGTGGTAGACCGGTGGTGGCCCGGAAGTACCGGTGTTCTCCCAACGAAACCGGTACTACCGGTGCTCAGGGCGGTAGTACCGCTCTGACTGCCATCACACAGAAACTACCTGCCTGGCGGTAGTTCCCGCCCAACCACCGTCTCAACTACCGCCCCTGCTTGAAACCTTCTGGTCTCAAAGCGGTAGTTGACCGGTGGTGGGGCGGTAGTTCCGGCTTTCTCCGGAAGACCGGTACTACCGGGTGCGTCACCGGAAGTACCGCCTTGGTGCCATGGGCACATGTTCCTTCACTCACCGGTACTACCGGTGGGGTGAGCGGAAGTACCGGTCCTATGCATTTCTGCACATAACGGTTGGATTCTTGGTGACCCTATTTAAGGAGGCCCTTCTCCCACCTCCATCTTATCTCTTGCCTCTCTCTCTCCACCATTAATGTCATTAAAGCTTTCTTGCCCGATCTCTCTCCCTAGCCAACCAAACTTGTTGATTTGCTAGGGATTGAAGGAGGAGACCTAGATCTACACTTCCACCAAAGTAAACTTGATTCCCCAATACTTTCTTGTGTGGATTGTTACTCTTGGGTGTTTGAGCACCCTAGACGGAAGAGGTCACTTCGGAGCCACATTCCATTGTGGTGAAGCTTCAGGGTTTCGTTGGGAGCCTCCAATTAAGTTATGGAGAGAGCCCCAACCTTGTTTGTAAAGGTTCGGTTGCCGCCTTCAAGGGCACCACTAGTGGATTCACGGCACCTTGCATTGTGTGAGGGCGTGAGGAGAATACGGTGGCCCTAGTGGCTTCTTGGGGAGCATTGTGCCTCCACACCGCTCCAACGGAGACGTACTTCCCCTCAAAGGGAAGGAACTTCGATAACACATCCTCGTCTTCACCGTCTCCACTTGTGGTTATTTCTATCCTTTACTTGTGCAAGCTTTACTTGTTTATCTTATATAGCTTGCTTGTGAAGTTGTGATCTTTACTTTCCTCTAGTTGTCATCTTAGTAACTTATCTAGACAACTTACTTTGACGCTTAATTTAAAGTGGTTAAGAGAAGTTAAAATTGTTAGTTGCCTATTCACCCCCCCCCCCTCTAGTCAACCATATCGATCCTTTCAATTGATATCAGAGCCTCATCTCTTTTTAAGGACTTTACCGTCCAAAGAGTATGTGTGACAACGTAGTTGAGACGGAGGATCATTCCGGTGGAACTCCGTCCTTGCCTACGTCCGATGGGGGAGCCTCGGTCTCTCGTGAGGAGTTCAACGTGGCCTTGACCACATTGAAAGAGTCACTAGCGATCGAGGTCAAAGGCATGTTTAAAGATTTGCTTGAGGGGCTTAAATTATCCACCGCACCGTTGGAAGTGGTTCGTCCCGCTACCAACGTGTCGGAGGCTAATCCCGACAAGGGAGAAGCTAGTAGTGAACAAGCCCCTGTTACTAAGAATGGGAGTGGGTTCTTTGCCCACTCCGCTCCTCCTACTCACTATGGAGGACCCGTTCCTACACCGCATTTAAATTCCGTTGAGCCTCCTCCCAAGTTTATAAAAAATTCTGATTTTGCTACTTGGGTGTTTTGTTTCAAACGTCATATAAATCATTGTTCTACTAATCTTTGGAGAATCATTGAGCAAGGTTTTTATCCGCGTGATCCCGACAACATGACTCCAAGAGAAACTACGGATCATCAATTCAACGAGTCCGCTCTTTGCATTCTTCAAGATGCTATTCCTCCAGAAGACATTGCACATCTTCGACCCTTCACTGTGGCCAAGGAAGCTTGGGAGCATGTTGGCACTATGTACAAGGGAAGCACTAGCATTCAACGCTCTAACTATGAAGTTGTGCAAGATGAAGCCGATGAGTTTGCTATGATCGAAGAAGAAGATCCTCGTTAACTTTATCGGAGATTAACTACCCTTGCGGTCTCTCTTCGAGATCATGGCAGTAAGGACACGGATGACAATTGGATCAAGCGCAAGTTCCTCAAGGCCATGATGCCCTATCATAAGGCCATGTCCTCTGTCATTCCTCAGAGACCGAACTTCCACCAGTTATCCTCAAATGAAGTGTTGGATGAGTTCGTTGCCATGAGGATCTTGGACATGACCGCCGACAATGCGGTCTTAAGAGCTCAACGATCGAAGAAGCCTAACCTTGCCCTGAAGGCGAAGGCTTGTGTGGAAGAAGAGGAGGTGGAGGATGATGATGAGTGTAGCCCCGAGGACACCAAATATGCCTATCATGAGCACATGGCTCTTGCTTCAAGGCAATTTTGGGGCAACAAGAAGAACACAAGACCCAACTTCAACAGGAACAACTCAAGTGGGAACAAGGGCAAGCAACGAGTGAGGACATGCTTCAACTGTGGAAATGTAAGCCACTTCGTTGCGGATTGCCCATATGAGAAAAGAGAAGACTTTGGAGGCAAGCTTATCCGGAAGGACAAGTCAAAGTCTTATCCCAACAAGAACAACTTCAACAAGAAGACTCCTCCTAAAGGGTTGGTGGCCCAAGAAGAATATGTTGAGGATGTTGATAATGATGAAGATGATGAGATGGTCACCATGGCCACAATTGCTATTTCTACTACTCCGCACTCATCTCTCTTCGACTCACCAAATGAGAACATCACCGCCAAGTGTCTCATGGCCAAGGCCACCAACAAGATAACCCCAAACATCAATACTACTATCACTTCTAATCCTTCATTGACGGATTGTATTGATGAGAGTGAGGGAACTAAGGAGGGGGAGAATGAATTTGAGTTGTTCATGAACAATCTCAAGGGCAAACCCAAGAAGCATTTTGTTGCTCTCTTGGAACAACTCGGGGAGGCCAATGACATGATCGAGGCTCACGAGGAAACCATTACCAAAATGGAAGGACATAGTCGAGACTATGCCGATGAGATATCGGATCTCTCTAACGCCCTAGAGGAAGAACGTGGTCTTCGTTTGGCTCTTGAGGAGTCACACAACGATGATCATGCTAAATTAAAGAAAGATCTTGATCATGCCTTAGCTGTCTCTCGTGTGCTTAATTCCGAGAAGGCAAAACTTGGGGTTGACCATGCTAAACTCAAAGATGAGTTTGTTATACTCGACAAGGCTCACAAGGCCTTGAAAAGTATGCATGCTTCTCTCAAGGAGTCTCATGATCAACTCCAAGTTTCGCTAACCAAGGAAAAGGTTGTCTTTCCTCACATGGTGTTAATTGATAATGCAAATGCTACTAACCCATGTTGCGAGCATGTGCATCTTGTTGAAGAAAATGCCAAGTTGAAGAAGCAACTTGAGAAAGGCCTTGTGACATGCATACAAGGTGAGAAGAACCTCAACAACCTTTTGAGCAATCAAAAGGAGGTTGTGGCAAAAGAAGGAATTGGGTTTGTTCCTAAGCCCAAGAAGAAGAAGAATGACAAGATCAAGCTACCAACCCCTCTCTGACAAACTTTTGTGAAAGAAGGAGAGGGCGCATCAAAGAAGAAGAAAACGGAGAAAGGTGGTGGTGTCAAGAAAAACTCCACCATACCATCAAACATAGCCGGCGACTTTAATCCTTCATATGTTTTATGTCGTGCTAGTGATGGTCATGTGTTTGCAAAATTTGTTGGTTCTTCTTATGAGTACATTGAATGGTCCATTTGGGTTCCTAAGACCCTTGTTACTAACCTCAAAGGACCCATTACCAAATGGGTACCTAAATCCAAGCATTGATCTCTTGTAGGAGTTTTCTTCCGGTGGGGGATCATGGTTGCTCGATAGTGGAGCCACAAATCATATGACCGGAAGCAAAGACTTGGTGGTGGACGTGCATCTAGGTTCATCTATGGCCACCAACGTCGAATGGGGTGATGCTTCATCTTCTAAGGTATCGGGGCTTGGCAAGGTTGTTGTCTCTCATGATCTCATGATCGAGAAAGTCATGCTTGTTGAGTCCCTTGCATACAATTTACTTTCTGTTCGCCAACTTGCACTCATGGGCTTTGCTACATTCTTTGATATTGATACCGTGGCCCTCTTGTGGAGCAAGACTCTTAAAGTAGCCTATTTGGGCATGTCGAGAACGGTCTTTATGTGGTTAACTTCTCGAAGCAACCCACTAAGGTCGCGACATGCCTAATGGCTAAAGTTGATGTGGGATGGCTTTGGCATCGCCGTTTGGCCCATGTCAATATGAGATCTTTGCAAAGTCTTCTCAAGGGGGACCATGTCCGTGGACTAACAAATGTTAGCTTTGCCAAAGATCGTGCTTGCAGGGCTTGCATTGAAGGAAAGTTACATGAGATGGCTCACCCTCCCACGACTATCATCTATTCAAAGAGACCCCTAGAGCTCTTTCACATGGACCTCTTTGGGCCTCCGTCTTTTGATAGTCTTGGGGGTAGAAAGTACTGCTTGGTGATGGTGGATGATTACTCAAGATACACCTGGGTATACTTCTTCAAGAAGAAGAGTGAGACCCAACAAACCGTCATAAACTTTGCAAATGAAGCTCAACGACAACAGGAAGCAAAGATTTTGATGATCAGGAGTGACAACGGCACCGAATTCAAGAACTACACCCTGGATGAGTTTCTCAGTGATGAGGGGATCAAACATCAATATGCAGCTCCCTATACCCCTCAACAAAACGGTGTAGCGGAGAGAAAGAACCGAACTCTGATGGATGCGGCAAGAACCATGATGGCGGAATTCAAATCTCCATACAAATTTTGGGCCGAAGCCATCAACACCGCTTGCCATGCAGCAAATCGGCTCTATCTCCGCAAAGGCTTGAACAAAACTCCATATGAGATTCTTACCGGTAACAAGCCCAATCTCAAGTACTTCCGGGTGTTCGGGTGTAAGTGTTTCATCCTCAAGAAAGGTGTTCGGTTGTCTAAATTTGAATCTAGAGCTCATGAGGGCATATTTGTTGGTTATGCTACAAACTCTCATGCTTACCGTGTCCTCAACAAGTCCAATGGACTCATTGAGGAGACGAGTAATGTAGAGTTTGATGAAAATAATGGCTCCCAAGTGGAGCAAAGTGGTACTTGTGATGTAGGTGATGAAATTCCTCCTCAAGCCATAAGAAGAATGGGCGTTGGATACATCCTACCCATTGAGGAACCCCTTGCGACCGACGGAGAAGGACAATGTTCTACTCAAGTGGAACCATCACCAACCCAATACCCACACGCTTTCGAAGAACAAAGTGAAGGCCCTCAACCGGACGAACAAGGCCAAGTGCAAGATCAATCTCAAGATGGTGGGGAGCCACCAAATGATGCACAAGGCCAAGTTCTGTCCTCCGAGCAAGATCAAGGTCAAGAGGAAGCTCAAGATCAAGATCTAGCTCCTGACGACGCTCAAGATGATCAACTCAATGCTCCTCAGTTATCTCTTGAAGAGCAATTGAAGCGTTGTGCTGCAAAAGTTGCCTCCAGGCTTGCTTCCAGAGAACATCACATGGAGAACATTCTAGGAAGCATCAAAAGGGGGGTAAGCACTCGTAGACAATTAGCAAACTATTGTGCTCATCAAGCTTTTGTCTCCTGTGTTGAACCTCAGAAGGTATATGAGGCGCTCGAAGACCCTGATTGGCTCAATGCCATGCATGAAGAACTCCATAACTTCGAGCGCAACAAGGTGTGGCGTCTGGTGCCAAGGCCCAAGGAGAACCATAATGTCATTGGAACCAAGTGGATCTTTAAGAACAAGCAAGATGCTCATGGCATTGTCATCCGCAACAAGGCGCGTCTGGTGGCTCAAGGCTACTCCCAAGTCGAGGGTATCGACTACGGTGAAACCTTTGCCCCCGTTGCACGCCTTGAATCCATTCGTTTGTTGCTTGCCTATGCTTCTCATCATAACTTTAAATTGCAACGAATGGATGTGAAAAGTGCATTTCTTAATGGTCCTATTAATGAGTTGGTATATGTTAAACAACCCCCGGGGTTTGAGGATCCCAAGCTCCCCAATCACGTGTACCAACTCGATAAGGCACTCTATGGCCTTAAACAAGCCCCACGTGCGTGGTATGAGCATCTTACCGAGTTGTTACAAGATCGTGGGTTTGAAATTGGGAAAATCGACCCCACTCTTTTTACTAAGAAGGTCAAAGGGGAGTTGTTTGTCTGCCAACTATATGTTGATGATATTATCTTTGGTTCTCCTAACAAAGCTTTCAGTGATGAGTTCGCCGCACTCATGACCACACATTTTGAGATGTCCACGATGGGAGAGTTGAAGTACTTCCTTGGGTTTGAGATCAAGCAAAGAAGAGAAGGGATCTTCATCAAACAATCTAAGTATACTCAAGACATGCTCAAGAGGTTCAAGCTAAGTGATGTCAAGCCGGCTACTACTCCAATGCCAACCAAGTGCCAACTTGACATTGATCCCAATGGTAAAGCGGTGGATCAAAAGGTATATCGCTCTATGATCGGTTCCTTGCTTTACCTTTGTGCATCTAGACCGGATATTATGTTGAGTGTGGGAATCTGTGCACGGTTTCAAGCCTCACCTAAGGAAAGTCACTTTGTGGCAGTCAAGCGAATATTTTGATATTTGGCTCATACCCCAAACTTTGGCTTATGGTACCCAAGAGGAGCGAACTTCAACCTTGTAGGTTTCTCTGATTCGGATTGAGCGGGAGACAAAGTGGATAGGAAGTCCACTTCCGGAGGGTGCCAATTCCTTGGTTGCTCTCTCGTTAGTTGGTCTTCCAAAAAGCAAAGTTGTGTGTCTCTCTCGTCCACCGAAGCAGAATATGTGGCAGCTGGCAGTTGTTGTGCTCAACTCTTATGGATGAGGCAAACTTTAAAGGATTACGGTGTCACTTGTGACAAAGTGCCTCTTTGGTGTGACAATGAAAGTGCCATCAAGATTTCTCTCAACCCGGTGCAACATTTCAAGACGAAGCATATTGACATTCGGTATCACTTCATCCGGGATCATATTCGGCAAGGAGAAATTGAGCTTCACTATGTCAACACTCATGATAACCTTGAAGATATCTTCACGAAGCCTTTGGATGAAGCAAGATTTCGCGAGTTAAGGCATGAGCTAAATATCATTGATTTGAGCAATGTGGCTTGAGCACGTGCACACCCCACCATACTCTTCATATTGTCTATTCTAGGTGTAGGCATGGAAATAGGGGGAGTGGTGTTCTCTCAATGAACTCTCCCTCCCCCCATTATGCATAAATTGATCATCTTTCCACATTCGTCATTTTTTATGACACTTGTGTTTCAAAGACGAGTTTTGGTTATGGGCCCAAGGATAATTCTTCGCGGTTCCATGCCAATTGACTCTAACATAGGTGGCTCCGGCCACCGCCCTCAGGCTTGTTTGGTTTCTGCCTTTCGTGTTTTTCTTCCTCATACTACAGTGACTAGCTCCATCCTAAGCCTTCTCATCCAAGCCATCTACTCCAAATGTACACAAGCTTGTTATCATGGAGTGGGTTGGTGCTCCCTAGGGGTACAACCGGTGGTACAAGCGGTTCTACCACTTGACCACCAGGTTACAGCCCAGCGGTTGTACCGGTCAAGAGCCAGCGGTTCTACCGCTGGTACTCTGACCTGTGCCCCTGGCCGGTACTACCGGTGTTGGTTCGCGGAACTACCGCCTAGCGCGGAAGTACCGCTCCAACCACCTGGTAGCATCCGGAGCGGTACTACCTGTCCCCGGACCGATACTACCGGCGGCTGAACAGGGCGGGTATAAAAGGCACGGACTGAAGGGATTTTCCCCTTCACTCGTCCACTCTTTTTGCCCTAGCCACTGGGTGCTCCACTCACTGCCCCGAAGCGCCCTCCGGCACTTCGGATCCATCGGCCCTTGATATGTCTCAAACGTATCTATTTTTCCAAACACTTTTGCTATTGTTTTGACCTCATTCTTGCATGATTTGAACTAAACTAATCCGGACTGACGCTGTTTTCAGCAGAGCTGCCTGTATGGTTTTATTGTGTGCAGGAAAACGGATTTTTAGGTATCTCAGAAAATTCCAAGAAAAATCACAGAAAATCCACGCACCCGAAGGAACCTTGTGCCAGAAGATGGACCAGAGGGCAGCCAGGGGGGCCCAGGCGCCCTGGTGGCGCGGCCCCACCCCTGGCCGCGCCGGGAGGCCGCGTGGGCTGCTCCCACCTCCTCTGGTGCCCTACTTTGACCCGTATTTATCCCCGTGACGCAAAAACCCCAGAACAAAAGTCGTTTTCCCAGTTTCCGTCGCGGAGCCGCCGCCACCCTCTGTTCTTCTTCGGGGGGGCTAATCTGGAGGCTGATTTGGCCTCCGGAGAGGGGAGATCGTCGCCATCGTCATCATCATCACCACTCCATCCTCCCTCCATGACTTCTCCTTCCATGTGTGAGTAATTCCCTGCTGTAGGCAAAGGGGATGGTAGGGATTGGATGAGTTAGATCATGTAATAGTTCATCAGATTGTTGGGGGCATGTTGCCTATCATCTACTATGGTGTTTATCATCTTTGCTTCAACTTGTTGCTCTTAATGCTTGTCACTTAGGGCCCGAGTGCCATGATTTCAGATCTGAACCATATGTGTTTGCATGAATATATTTGTGTTCTTGATCCTATCTATGAGTTGTTTGCACCTATTACGGTCCGGAACCGGCGATCCCAAAAGTGACAGCTTGGGACACCAAAGGGGATGGTCCATAGTTTGAGGATTACATGTATCCATTGAGTTTATTGCTTTGTTCCGGTGCTCTTTGACAGGAGCACCTTAATCTCCATAAGTTCCTTTTGGCCCCGTTCGTAGCGGGATGGTAGGACAAAAGATGTTGTGCAAGTTCTTATTGCAAGCACGTACAACTACCCGTGGGATACATGCCTAATGTTTGATACTTGCCTAGATGATCATTACTTTTCTGTGTGCCTTGCCCCAAGTTAGATTCATGATATATCTCATCCATGCAGCGCCCAACCATCCATCTCCCTAGCCTACAGTGTTTTTAAATCCTGCTGGTCACTAGTTGTTACTTTTGCTGTTTACTTTTGCTGTTTACTTTTACTATCACCACCATCACTATCATATCACCGTTACCACTTATCTTTTGTTGCAAGTAAGTATATTTCAGGTGTTGAATTGACAACTCAACTGTTAAAGCTTATAAATACTCTTTGGCTCCCCGTGTGTCGAATCTATAAATTGGGTTATTCTTACCCGCGAAGACTATCTCGATCCCTTACGGTTGAGGGTTATCAGCCCTTCACCGGATCCGCTCCGTGGAGGCCGCCTCCTCTTCGATCTCCTCCCATGGATACCGGTATTGCCCTACTTCTCCTTTTTATTAGGGTTCTTATCTTGAATCCTTCTTCTAGGGCAATGCGTGTATTCCCTCATTTTTGGCTAAATGTTTTGAGGGAGAGATCCTTATAGATTCCTATTCACTTGTGCGTAGTTAATAATAGACATCGTGCATGTAGTTTTGAGATCGGGTAGTTCCCCTCCTCTACTTGGCAGATCCGTTCTCAGCGGTACTACCGGTCACACGACCGGTACTACCGCCGGCCCGGAACTACCGGTGCAGTTACCGGAACTACCGGTTGCTCTGAATTTATATGCATTGCCTCCATTCTCCTTACGTACTTGTGAATTATTCTTCTGATCTTGTGTACATTACTCTCATCTTTTCTGGGTTGCTATGTGTTCTCCGTGTGCGTTTGCAGGTGGCTCTAGCTCTCGTACCGGTCAGTTCGCCAAAAGAAAGGCCTGTAGGGGCAAGAGGCCGGCCGATGATGAAGATGTTCCCGAGGTTGTGGTCCCCTCCAAAACAACTCGCCGGGAAAAGTCAGTTGCTGCCAAGCAGCATGCAGCGCTTCCTATGTATAAGTGGAAGCTTCCGGAATGGGAGAAGTTTCGGCTTTCAGGACCCATACACCGCACCACATCCTCCACGCTGGAGTAATCCTCAGTTCCGCAATGAAATGCAATTAAGGATTGTGTTTGAAATCTTCGAGCACCACAAGAACAAGTTCACCCGGATGTGGTCCATTGTGTTGGAAATATGCCCTAGAGGCAATAATAAAAGAGTTATTATTATATTTCCTTGTTCATGATAATCGTTTATTATCCATGCTATAATTGTATTGATTGGAAACTTAAATACATGTGTGGATAAATAGACAAACTTTGTGTCCCTAGTAAGCCTCTTCAGGACTAGCTCGTTGATCAAAGATGACCGCGGTTTCCAGGTCATAGACATGAGTTGTCATTTAATAACGGGATCACATCATTAGGAGAATGATGTGATGGACGAGACCCAAACGTTAAACATAGCTTTTGATCGTATCAGTTATCGCTATAGTTTTCTGCATGTCAAGTATAAGTTCCTATGACCATGAGATCATGTAACTCACTGACACCGTAGGAGTGCCTTGTGTGTGCCAAACGTCGCAACGTAACTGGGTGGCTATAAAGGTACTCTACAGGTATCTCCGAAGGTGTCTGTTGAGTTGACATGGATCGAGACTGGGATTTGTCACTCCGTGTGACGGAGAGGTATCTCCGGGCCCACCCGGTAATACGTCATCTCAATGAGCTCAAAGTGACTAAGTAGTTAGTCACGGGATTATGTATTACGGAACGAGTAAAGAGACTTGCCGGTAACGAGATTGAACTAGGTATAGAGATACCGACGATCGAATCTCGGGCAAGTAACATACCGACGAGACAAAGGGAACTGTATACGGGATTACCTGAATCCTTGACATTGTGGTTCATCCGATGTGATCATCGAGGAACGTGTGGGAACCAATATGGGTATCCAGATCCCGCTATTGGTTATTGACCTGGGAGTGTCTCGGTCATGTCTGCATAGTTTCCGAACCCGCGGGGTCTACACACTTAAGGTTCGGTGACGCTAGGGTTGTTAGTGAGAACAGTGCATGGTAACCGAAGGTTGTTCGGAGTCCCGGATGAGATCCCGGACGTGACGAGGGTCTCTGGAATGGTCCGGGGATGAAGATTGATATATTGGATGATGGGAATCGGAGTCCGGAAGTGTTCCGGGGAGCACCGGGGAGTCGTCGGATGACCGAAAGGAGTTTCGGGGGGTCCCGGCAAGTGTTGCGGGCCTCATGGGCCAAAAGGGGGGAGGCACATCAGCCCACACAGGGGCTGTGCGCCCCCCCACAGGCCTCCCACGCAGCAAGGAGGGTGGGGGCGCCCCTAGGGCAGCCGCACCCCCTAGGCTTGGGGGGCAAGGCGCCTGGGGGGGGGGGAAACCCTAGCCCTGGCCGCCACCCCCCCTTGGCCGCCCCATCTAGCCCTGGCCGCCGCCCCCTAGGGGGAACCCTAGGGGCGCCCCCTCCCCTCTCTCCCCCCTATATAAAGAGAGGCAGAGAGAGGGCAGCAACACAAGTTCGTGCCTCGGCGCTGCCCTCTCTCTCCCACGAATATCTTCGTCTAGTTTGCAGTGCTTGGCGAAGCCCTGCTGGAATTCCTCCACCACCATCTCCACCACGCCGTCGTGCTGCTGGGTTTCTCCGTCAACTTCTCCTTCCCCCTTGCTGGATCAAGAAGGAGGAGACGTCCCCGAGCTGCACGTGTGTTGAACGCGGAGGCACCGTCCGTTCGGTGCTGAGATCTTCGGCGATTTGAATCGCGGCGAGTACGACTCCATCAACCGCGTTCTTGAACGCTTCCGCTTAGCGATCTACAAGGGTATGTGGATCCGACTCTTCCTTCGTAGATGCATCTCCTAGATTGATCTTGGTGAGCGTAGGAAAATTTTTGTTTCCCATGCAACGTTCCCCAACAGTGGCATCATGAGCTAGATTCTTGCGTAGATGCTTTCACGAGTAGAACACAAAGGGGTTTGTGGGCGTTGATGTTTAGATTGCTTCCCTCCTTGGTCTTTCTTGATTCAGCGGTATTATGGGATGAAGCGGCCCGGACCAACTTTACATGTCCACGTACATGAGACCGGTTCCATCGACAGACATGCGACTTTTGTTGCATAAGATGGCTGGCGGGTGTCTGTCTCTCCTATCTTAGTTGAATCGGATTCGACGAAGGCGGTCCTTATAGAAGGTTAAATAGCAACTTAAATATCACCGTTGTGGCTTTGCGTAGGTAAGAAGCGTTCTTGCTAGATACCCATAGCAGCCACGTAAAACATGCAACAACAAATTAGAGGACGTCTAACTTGTTTTTGCAGGGTATGTATGTGATATGATATGGCCAAAGACATGATGAGATATATTTGATGTATGAGATGATCATGTTGTAATAGTTAATATCGACTTGCATGTCGATGTATACGGCAACCGGCAGGAGCCATAGGGTTGTCTTTAATTTTTGTATGACCTGCGTGTCAATCATTAAGCGCTATGTAATGCTTTACTTTATCGCTAAACGGTAGCAATAGTAGTAAGAGCATGGTGGGCGCGCGACAACCCCGATGGCGACACGACGATGGAGATCATGATGATGGGGATCATGGTGTTACGCCGGTGACGATGGAGATCATGCCGGTGCTTTGGAGATGGAGATCAAAAGCACGAGTTGATGGCCATATCATGTCACTTATGATTTGCATGTGATGTTAATCCTTTTATGCATCTTATTTTGCTTAGGACGACGGTAGCATTATAAGATGATCCCTCACTAAAATTTCAAGATAAAATTGTGTTCCCCCCGAGTGTGCGCCGTTGCGAAGGTTCGTCGTTTCGAAGCACCACGTGATGATCGGGTGTGATAGACTCTACGTTCGCATACAACGGGTGCAAGCCAGTTTTGCACATGCAGAACACTCGGGTTAGACTTGACGGGCCTAGCATGTACAGACATGGCCTCGGAACACGGAAGACCGAAAGGTCGAGCATGAGTCATATAGTAGATATGATCAACATGAAGATGTTCACCATTGACACCACCTCACCTCACGTGATGATCGGACTTGGGTTGGTGGATTTGGATCATGTCACGCTCGGATGACCAGAGGGATGTCAATTTGAGTGGGAGTTATAAGTAATTTGATTAGTTAAAACTCACTTATCATGAACAATAGTCTAAGATGTCTTTGCAAATCTTTTGTTGTAGATGGCTCCCGCAGTAGCTCCCCTGAATTTTAATGCGTTCCTAGAGAAAACTAAGCTGAGAGATGATGGGAGCAACTTTGTGGACTGGCTCCGCAATCTGAGGATCATCCTCACAGCTGCCCAAAAGGTTTATGTCCTAAATGCACCGCTAGGTGAACCCCCCGCTCCGGCCTCTGTGGACGTTATGAACGCCTGGCAGTCGCGTGCGGATGACTACTCAGTAGTGCAGTGTGCCATGTTGTATAGCTTGGAAGGAGGACTTCAAAGGCGTTTTGAACGTCATGGAGCATATGAGATGTTCCAGGAGTTGAAGTTCATCTTTGAGAAGAATGCCAAGATCGAGAGGTATGAGACCTCCGATAAATTCTTTGCTTGCAAGATGGAGGAGAATTCGTCTGTCAGTGAGCACTTACTGAAGATGTTTGGGTACTATACCCGCATAGCTGATCTGGGACTTGTGTTCCCGGAGGAGGCTATCATTGACAGAATTCTCCAGTCACTCCCACCTAGCTACAAGAGCTTCGTGCAGCAGTATAACATGCAAGGGATGAACAAAACCATCGCCGAGCTGTTTGCGATGCTGAAAGTCGCTGAGTCAGACATCCAGAAGGAGCATCAAGTGTTGATGGTCAATAAAACTACCAGTTTCAATAAGAATGGCAAGGGCAAGAAGGGTAACTCTAAGAAGGGTGGCAAGGCAGTTGCTCATCCAGTGAAGAAACCCAAGGCTGGGCCCAAGCCAGAGACTGAGTGTTTCTATTGCAAGGGGAACGGCCACTGGAAGCGGAACTGCCCCAAGTATCTGGCAGACAAGAAGGGGGACAACAACAACAACAAGCAAGGTATATGTGATATACATGTTATTGATGTGTACCTTACCAACTCTCGTTGTAGTGCCTGGGTATTTGATACCGGTTCGGTTGCTCACATTTGCAACTCTAAACAGGAACTACGGAATAAACGGAGGCTGGCGAAGGACGAAGTGACGATGCGCGTGGGGAATGGTTCCAAGGTTGATGTGATCGCCGTCGGCACGCTCGCTCTTCGATTACCATCGGGATTAGTTATGAACCTGAATAATTGTTATTTAGTGCCTGCGTTGAGCATGAACATTATATCTGGATCTTGTTTAATGCGAGACGGTTACTCATTTAAATCAGAGAATAAAGGTTGTTCTATTTATATGGGTAATATCTTTTATGGTCATGCACCCGAAGTAGGGGGTTTATTCTTATTGAATCTCGATAGTGATGATACACATGTTCATAACATTGATTCCAAAAGATGTAGAGTTGATAACAATAGTACCACTTTCTTGTGGCACTGCCGTCTGGGTCATATCGGCGTGAAACGCATGAGGAAGCTCCATGCTGATGGACTTTTGGAGTCTCTTGATTTTGAATCACTTGACACATGCGAGCCGTGCCTCATGGGCAAGATGACTAAGACCCCGTTTTCAGGAACAATGGAACGGGCAAGTGACTTATTGGAAATCATACATAATGATGTGTGTGGCCCGATGAGTGTCACGGCGCGCGGTGGATATCGTTATTTTCTCACCTTCACTGACGACTTAAGTAGATATGGGTATATTTACTTGATGAAGCATAAGTCTGAAACGTTTGAAAAGTTCAAGCAATTTCAGAGTGAAGTTGAGAATCATCGTAACAAGAAGATCAAGTTCCTACGATCTGATCGAGGGGGAGAGTATCTGAGTTATGAGTTTGGCAATCACTTAAGACAATGTGGAATTGTTTCACAGTTGACGCCACCTGGAACACCACAGCGTAATGGTGTGTCTGAACGTCGTAATCGAACCCTATTAGATATGGTGCGTTCTATGATGTCTCTTGCCGATTTGCCACTATCATTTTGGGGGTATGCGTTAGAGACGGCTGCATTCACTTTAAATAGGGCTCCATCTAAGTCCGTTGAGACAACACCGTATGAACTGTGGTTTGGTAAGAAACCTAAGTTGTCTTTTTCTCAAAGTTTGGGGTTGCGATGCTTATGTCAAAAGGCTTCAGCCAGAAAAGCTCGAACCCAAAGCGGACAAATGTGTCTTCATAGGATACCCAAAAGAGACG
Source organism: Secale cereale (assembly GCA_902687465.1). Classification (NCBI taxonomy): domain Eukaryota; kingdom Viridiplantae; phylum Streptophyta; class Magnoliopsida; order Poales; family Poaceae; genus Secale; species Secale cereale. The sequence continues at coordinate 602,376,949 of LR738711.1, forward strand.
GTTGGGTACACCTTCTATCTCAGATCCGAAGGCAAAGTGTTTGTCGCTAAAAACGGGTCCTTTCTCGAGAAAGAGTTTCTCTCGAAAGAATTGAGTGGGAGGAAGGTAGAACTTGATGAGGTTATTGAACCTCTGCTTCAACCAGAGAGTAGCGCAGCACAGAAAGATGTTTTTGTGGAGCCTGCAACGGTTGAAGAGGAAGCCAATGATGATGATCAAGAAGCTTCTGATCAAGTTACTACCGAACCTCGTAGGTCGACAAGGGTACGCACTGCACCTGAGTGGTATGGTAACCCTGTCTTGGAGGTCATGTTGTTGGACAACAGTGAACCTACGAGCTATGGAGAAGCGATGGTGGGCCCGGATTCCGACAAATGGTTAGAGGCCATGAAATCCGAGATGGGATCCATGTATGAAAACAAAATATGGACTTTGGAAGTATTACCTGAAGGGCGGAAGGCCATTCAGAACAAATGGATTTTTAAGAGGAAGACGGACGCTGACGGCAATGTCACCGTGTATAAAGCTCGACTTGTGGCAAAGGGTTTTTCACAAGTTCAAGGAGTTGACTACGATGAGACTTTCTCACCCGTAGCGATGCTTAAATCCGTCCGAATCATGTTAGCAATAGCTGCATATTTCGATTATGAAATTTGGCAGATGGATGTCAAAACAGCGTTCCTTAACGGTTTTCTTAAGGAAGAGTTGTATATGATGCAACCGGAAGGTTTTGTCGATCCAGAGAATGCTGACAAAGTTTGCAAACTCCAGCGTTCCATTTATGGGCTGGTGCAAGCATCTCGGAGTTGGAATCTTCGCTTTGATGAGGTGATCAAAGCGTTTGGGTTTGTACAAGTTTACGGAGAAGCTTGTATTTACAAGAAAGTGAGTGGGAGCTCTATAGCGTTTCTAATATTATATGTGGATGACATATTGCTAATTGGAAACAATATAGAACTTTTGGATAGCGTGAAGGGGTATTTGAACAAGAGTTTTTCGATGAAGGACCTCGGTGAAGCTGCTTTCATATTGGGCATCAAGATCTATAGAGATAGATCGAGATGCTTGATAGGACTTTCACAAAGTACATACCTTGATAAAGTTTTGAAGAAGTTCAAAATGGATCAATCCAAGAAGGGGTTCTTGCCGGTATTGCAAGGTACAAAGTTGAGTAAGACTCAATGCCCAGTGACTGCAGAAGATAGAGAAAAGATGAGTGTCATCCCCTATGCTTCAGCCATAGGCTCTATCATGTATGCAATGCTGTGCACAAGACCAGATGTCAGCCTTGCCATAAGTATGGCCGGAAGGTTTCAAAGTAATCCTGGTATGGATCACTGGACAGCGGTCAAGAATATCCTAAAGTACCTGAAAAGGACTAAGGAGATGTTTCTCGTTTATGGAGGTGATCAAGAGCTCGTCGTAAAGGGTTACGTCGATGCAAGCTTTGACACTGATCCGGATGACTCTAAGTCTCAAACCGGATACGTATATATTCTCAACGGGGGAGCGGTAAGCTGGTGCAGTTCCAAGCAAAGCGTGGTAGCCGATTCTACATGCGAAGCGGAGTACATAGCTGCCTCGGAGGCGGCAAAGGAAGGTGTCTGGATGAAGGAGTTCATGACGGATCTTGGAGTTGTGCCTAGTGCACTAAACCCAATGACTCTGTTCTGTGACAACACTGGTGCCATTGCTCTAGCCAAGGAACCAAGGTTTCACAAGAGGACCAGACACATAAAGCGACGCTTCAATTCCATCCGCGATTCAGTCAAGGAGGAGGACATAAGCATTTGCAAAGTACACACGGATTTGAATGTTGCAGATCCGTTGACTAAGCCTCTTCCACGGGCTAAGCATGATCAACACCAAGACTCTATGGGTGTTAGATTCATTACCTTGTAATGCTAGATTATTGACTCTAGTGCAAGTGGGAGACTGTTGGAAATATGCCCTAGAGGCAATAATAAAAGAGTTATTATTATATTTCCTTGTTCATGATAATCGTTTATTATCCATGCTATAATTGTATTGATTGGAAACTTAAATACATGTGTGGATAAATAGACAAACTATGTGTCCCTAGTAAGCCTCTTCAGGACTAGCTCGTTGATCAAAGATGACCGCGGTTTCCAGGTCATAGACATGAGTTGTCATTTGATAACGGGATCAAATCATTAGGAGAATGATGTGATGGACGAGACCCAAACGTTAAACATAGCTTTTGATCGTATCAGTTATCGCTATAGTTTTCTGCATGTCAAGTATAAGTTCCTATGACCATGAGATCATGTAACTCACTGACACCGTAGGAGTGCCTTGTGTGTGCCAAACGTCGCAACGTAACTGGGTGACTATAAAGGTACTCTACAGGTATCTCCGAAGGTGTCTGTTGAGTTGACATGGATCGAGACTGGGATTTGTCACTCCGTGTGACGGAGAGGTATCTCCGGGCCCACTCGGTAATACGTCATCTCAATGAGCTCAAAGTGACTAAGTAGTTAGTCACGGGATTATGTATTACGGAACGAGTAAAGAGACTTGCTGGTAACGAGATTGAACTAGGTATAGAGATACCGACGATCGAATCTCGGGCAAGTAACATACCGACGAGACAAAGGGAACTGTATACGGGATTACCTGAATCCTTGACATTGTGGTTCATCCGATGTGATCATCGAGGAACGTGTGGGAACCAATATGGGTATCCAGATCCCGCTATTGGTTATTGACCTGGGAGTGTCTCGGTCATGTCTGCATAGTTTCCGAACCCGCAGGGTCTACACACTTAAGGTTCGGTGACGCTAGGGTTGTTAGTGAGAACAGTGCATGGTAACCGAAGGTTGTTCGGAGTCCCGGATGAGATCCCGGACGTGACGAGGGTCTCTGGAATGGTCCGGGGATAAAGATTGATATATTGGATGATGGGAATCGGAGTCCGGAAGTGTTCCGGGGAGCACCGGGGAGTCGTCGGATGACCGAAAGGAGTTTCGGGGGGTCCCGGCAAGTGTTGCGGGCCTCATGGGCCAAAAGGGGGGAGGCACATCAGCCCACACAGGGGCTGTGCGCCCCCCCCCCCCACAGGCCTCCCACGTAGCAAGGAGGGTGGGGGTGCCCCTAGGGCAGCCGCACCCCCTAGGCTTGGGGGGCAAGGCGCCTGGGGGGGGGGGGAAACCCTAGCCCTGGCCGCCACCCCCCCTTGGCCGCCCCATCTAGCCCTGGCCGCCGCCCCCTAGGGGGAACCCTAGGGGCGCCCCCTCCCCTCTCTCCCCCCTATATAAAGAGAGGCAGAGAGAGGGCAGCAACACAAGTTCGTGCCTCGGCGCTGCCCTCTCTCTCCCACGAATATCTTCGTCTAGTTTGCAGTGCTTGGCGAAGCCCTGCTGGAATTCCTCCACCACCATCTCCACCACGCCGTCGTGCTGCTGGGTTTCTCCGTCAACTTCTCCTTCCCCCTTGCTGGATCAAGAAGGAGGAGACGTCCCCGAGCTGCACGTGTGTTGAACGTGGAGGCACCGTCCGTTCGGTGCTGAGATCTTCGGCGATTTGAATCGCGGCGAGTACGACTCCATCAACCGCGTTCTTGAACGCTTCCGCTTAGCGATCTACAAGGGTATGTGGATCCGACTCTTCCTTCGTAGATGCATCTCCTAGATTGATCTTGGTGAGCGTAGGAAAATTTTTGTTTCCCATGCAACGTTCCCCAACACATTGACCTTGAGCGGTGGAGAAGCAACCGCAATTACTTTGGAGAGGCTCTGGAGGTCTGTGAGGAGTTTGATTTGATCAAGCTCATGGAGCTGCGATGTGATTTTGATGTGGAACTCATTCATCAATTCTATGCTACTGTCCACTTCGGCAGTGACGATCAGCGTCACCTTTCCTTTATGTGCCGGGATGAGTTCTTCCGTGTTCCCTGGAGTGCCTTCTACAATGCTCTGGGCTATGATGTCACAGGCTTGGAGGTGTTGGAAATATGCCCTAGAGGCAATAATAAAAGAGTTATTATTATATTTCCTTGTTCATGATAATCGTTTATTATCCATGCTATAATTGTATTGATTGGAAACTCAAATACATGTGTGGATGAATAGACAGACTTTGTGTCCCTAGTGAGCCTCTACAGGACTAGCTCGTTGATCAAAGATGACCGCGGTTTCCAGGTCATAGACATGAGTTGTCATTTGATAACGGGATCACATCATTAGGAGAATGATGTGATGGACGAGACCCAAACGTTAAACATAGCTTTTGATCGTGTCAGTTATCGCTATAGTTTTCTGCATGTCAAGTATAAGTTCCTATGACCATGAGATCATGTAACTCACTGACACCGTAGGAATGCTTTGTGTGTGCCAAACGTCACAACGTAACTGGGTGACTATAAAGGTACTCTACAGGTATCTCCGAGGGTGTCTGTTGAGTTGACATGGATCGAGAC
>LR738711.1:602382215-602507067 GCA_902687465.1 Secale cereale
CCTTGGCCGCCCCCCCCCCCATGCCCTGGCCGCCGGCCCCCTAGGGGAAACCCTAGGGCGCCCCCCCTCTCCTCCTTCCCCCTATATATAGAGAGGTAGAGGGAGGGCAGCCAACACAAGTTCGTGCCTCGGTGCTGCCCTCCCTCTCCCATAACATCTTCTTCTCCCGCGGTGCTTAGGCGAAGCCCTGCTGGAGTTCTTCTCCACCATCACCACCACGCCGTCGTGCTGCCGGTTCTCCATCATCCTCTCCTCCACCCCTTGCTGGATCAAGAAGGAGGAGACGTCCCCGAGCCGTACGTGTGAAGAACGCGGAGGCACCGTTGCTTCGGTGCTTGGATCTTCAGCGATCTGAATCGCGGCGAGTACGACTCCATCAACCGCGTTCTTAACGCTTCCGCTTAGCGATCTACAAGGGTATGTGGATCCTACTCTCCCCTCGTAGTTGCATCTACTAGATTGATCTTGGTGAACGTAGAGAAAAATTTTTGTTTTCCATGCAACGTTCCCCAACAGTGGCATCATGAGCTAGGATCTTGCGTAGATGCTTTCTCGAGTAGAACACAAAAGGGTTTGTGGCGTTGATGTTTAAATTGCTGCCCTCCTTAGTCTTTCTTGATTCAGCGGTATTATGGGATGAAGCGGCCCGGACCAACTTTACATGTCCACGTACATGAGACCGGTTCCATCGACAGACATGTGACTTTTGTTGCATAAGATGGCTGGCGGGTGTCTGTCTCTCCTATCTTAGTTGAATCGGAATAGAACAAGGCGGTCCTTGTAGAAGGTTAAATAGCAACTTGAATATCACCGTTGTGGTTTTGCGTAGGTAAGAAGCGTTCTTGCTAGATACCCTTAGCAGCCACGTAAAACATGCAACAACAAATTAGAGGACGTCTAACTTGTTTTTGCAGGGTATGCATGTGATATGATATGGCCAATGACATGATGAATTATATTTGATGTATGAGATGATCATGTTGTAATAGTTAATATCGACTTGCATGTCGATGCATACGGCAACCGGCAGGAGCCATAGGGTTGTCTTTAATTTTTGTATGACCTGCGTGTCAATCATTAAGCGCTTTGTAATGCTTTTCTTTATCGCTAAACGGTAGCAATAGTAGTAAGAGCATGGTGGGCGCCGACAACCCCGATGGCGACACGATGATGGAGATCATGATGATGGAGATCATGGTGTGGCGCCGGTGACGATGGAGATCATGCCAGTGCTTTGGAGATGGAGATCAAAAGCACGAGTTGATGGCCATATCATGTCACTTATGATTTGCATGTGATGTTAATCCTTTTATGCATCTTATTTTGCTTAGGACGACGGTAGCATTATAAGATGATCCTTCACTAAAATTTCAAGATAAAATTGTGTTCCCCCCGAGTGTGCGCCGTTGCGAAGGTTCGTCGTTTCGAAGCACCACGTGATGATCGGGTGTGATAGACTCTACGTTCGCATACAACGGGTGCAAGCCAGTTTTGCACGTGCAGAACACTCGGGTTAGACTTGACGAGCCTAGCATGTACAGACATGGCCTCGGAACACGGAGGACCGAAAGGTCGAGCATGAGTCATATAGTAGATATGATCAACATGTTGATGTTCACCATTGACACCACCTCATCTCACGTGATGATCGGACTTGGGTTGGTGAATTTGGATCATGTCACGCTCGAATGACCGGAGGGATGTCAATTTGAGTGGGAGTTATAATTAATTTGATTAGGTAATAACTCACTTATCATGAACAATAGTCTAAAAAAAAATTGTCTTTGCAAATCTTATGTTGTAGATGGCTCGCGCAGGAGTTCCCCTGAATTTTAATGCGTTCCTAGAGAAAGCTAAACTGAAAGATGATGGGAGCAACTTGGTGGACTGGCTCCGCAATCTGAGGATCATCCTCACAGCTGCCCAAAAGGTTTATGTCCTAAATGCACCGCTAGGTGACCCCCCCGCTCCTGGAGCCTCTGCGGACGTTATGAACGTCTGGCAGACGCGTTCGGATGACTATTCGATAGTGCAGTGTGCCATGTTGTATGGCTTGGAAGGAGGACTCCAAAGGCGTTTTGAACGTCATGGTGCATATGAGATGTACACGGAGTTGAAATTCATCTTTGAGAAGAATGCTAAGATCGAGAGGTATGAGACCACCGATAAATTCTTCGCTTGCAAGATGGAGGAGAATTCGTCTGTCAGTGAGCACTTGCTGAAGATGTCTGGGTACTATACCCGCATAGCTGATCTGGGACTTGTGTTCCCGGATGAGGCTATCATTGACAGAATTCTCCAGTCACTCCCTCCAAGCTACAAGAGCTTCGTGCAGCAGTATAACATGCAAGGGATGAATAAAACCATCGCCGAGCTGTTCTCGATGCTGAAAGTCGCTGAGGCAGACATCCAGAAGGAGTATCAAGTGTTGATGGTCAATAAGACCACCAGTTTCAAGAAGAATGGCAAGGGCAAGAAGGGTAACTCTAAGAAGGGTGGCAAAGCAGTTGCTAATCCAGTGAAGAAACCCAAGGCTGGGCCCAAGCCAGAGACTGAGTGTTTCTATTGCAAGGGGAATGGCCACTGGAAGCGGAACTGCCCCAAGTATCTGGCGGACAAGAAGGGGGCCAACAACAACAAAGGTATATGTGATATACATGTTATTGATGTGTACCTTACCAACTCTCGTTGTAGTGCCTGGGTATTTGATACCGGTTCGGTTGCTCACATTTGCAACTCTAAACAGGAACTGCGGAATAAACGGAGGCTGGCGAAGGACGAAGTGACGATGCGCGTGGGAAATGGTTCCAAGGTTGATGTGATCGCCGTCGGGACGCTCGCTCTTCGATTACCATCGGGATTAGTTATGAACCTGAATAATTGTTATTTAGTGCCTGCGTTAAGCATGAACATTATATCTGGATCTTGTTTATTGCGAGACGGTTACTCATTTAAGTCAGAGAATAATGGTTGTTCTATTTATATGAGTAATATCTTTTATGGTCATGCACCCGAAGTTAGGGGTTTATTCTTATTGAATCTCGATAGTGATGATACACATGTTCATAACATTGATGCCAAAAGATGTAGAGTAGATAATGATAATACCACTTTCTTGTGGCACTGCCGTCTCGGTCATATCGGCGTGAAACGCATGAGGAAGCTCCATGCTGATGGACTTTTTGAGTCTCTTGATTTTGAATCACTTGACACGTGCGAGCCGTGCCTCATGGGCAAGATGACAAGGACCCCGTTTTCAGGGACAATGGAACGGGCAAGTGACTTATTGGAAATCATACATACTGATGTGTGCGGTCCGATGAGTGTAACGGCGCGCGGTGGATATCGTTATTTTCTCACCTTCACTGACGACTTAAGTAGATATGGGTATATTTACTTGATGAAGCATAAGTCTGAAACTTTTGAAAAGTTCAAGCAATTTCAGAGTGAAGTTGAAAATCATCGTAAAAAGAAGATCAAGTTCCTACGATCTGATCGAGGGGGAGAATATCTGAGTTATGAGTTTGGTGATCACTTAAGAAAATGTGGAATTGTTTCACAGTTGACGCCACCTGGAACACCACAGCGTAATGGTGTGTCCGAACGTCGTAATCGAACCCTATTAGATATGGTACGTTCCATGATGTCTCTTGCCGATTTGCCACTATCGTTTTGGGGATATGCGTTAGAGACAGCTGCATTCACTTTAAATAGGGCTCCATCTAAGTCCGTTGAGACAACACCGTATGAACTATGGTTTAGTAAGAAACCGAAGTTGTCTTTTCTCAAGGTTTGGGGTTGCGATGCTTATGTCAAAAGGCTTCAGCCAGAAAAGCTCGAACCCAAAGCGGACAAATGTGTCTTCATAGGATACCCAAAAGAAACAGTTGGGTACACCTTCTATCTCAGATCCGAGGGCAAAGTGTTTGTCGCTAAGAACGGGTCCTTTCTCGAGAAAGAGTTTCTCTCGAAAGAATTGAGTGGGAGGAAGGTAGAACTTGATGAGGTTATTGAACCTCTGCTTCAACCAGAGAGTAGCGCAGCACAGAAAGATGTTTTTGTGGAGCCTGCAGAGGTTGAAGAGGAAGCCAATGATGATGATCAAGGAGCTTCTGATCAAGTTACTACCGAACCTCGTAGGTCGACAAGGGTACGCACCGCACCTGTATGGTATGGTAACCCTGTCTTGGAGGTCATGTTGTTAGACAACGGTGAACCTACGAGCTATGGAGAAGCGATGGTAGGCCCAGATTCCGACAAATGGTTAGAGGCCATGAAATCCGAGATGGGATCCATGTATGAAAACAAAGTATGGACTTTGGAAGTATTACCTGAAGGGCGGAAAGCCATTCAGAATAAATGGATTTTTAAGAGGAAGACGGACGCTGACGGTAATGTCACCGTGTATAAAGCTCGACTTGTGGCAAAGGGTTTTTCACAAGTTCAAGGGATTGACTACGATGAGACTTTCTCACCCGTAGCGATGCTTAAATCCGTCCGAATCATGTTAGCAATAGCTGCATATTTCGATTATGAAATTTGGCAGATGGATGTCAAAACAGCGTTCCTTAACGGTTTTCTTAAGGAAGAGTTGTATATGATGCAACCAGAAGGTTTTGTCGATCCAGAGAATGCTGACAAAGTATGCAGGCTCCAGCGTTCCATTTATGGGCTGGTGCAAGCATCTCGGAGTTGGAATCTTCGCTTTGATGAGGTGATCAAAGCGTTTGGGTTTATACAAGTTTACAATGAAGCTTGTATTTACAAGAAAGTGAGTGGGAGCTCTATAGCGTTTCTGATATTATATGTGGATGACATATTGCTGATTGGAAACAATATAGAATTTTTGGATAGCGTAAAGGGGTATTTGAACAAGAGTTTTTCGATGAAAGATCTCGGTGAAGCTGCTTTCATATTGGGCATCAAGATCTATAGAGATAGATCAAGACGCTTGATAGGACTTTCACAAAGCACATACCTTAATAAAGTTTTGAAGAAGTTCAAAATGGATCAATCCAAGAAGGGGTTCTTGCCGGTATTGCAAGGTACAAAGTTGAGTAAGACTCAATGCCTAGTGACTGCGGAAGATAGAGAAAAGATGAGTGTCGTCCCCTATGCTTCAGCCATAGGCTCTATCATGTATGCAATGCTGTGCACAAGACCAGATGTCAGCCTTGCCATAAGTATGGCCGGAAGGTTTCAAAGTAATCCTGGTATGGATCACTGGACAGCGGTCAAGAATATCCTAAAGTACCTGAAAAGGACTAAGGATATGTTTCTCGTTTATGGAGGTGATCAAGAGCTCGTCGTAAAGGGTTACGTCGATGCAAGCTTTGACACTGATCCGGATGACTCTAAGTCTCAAACCGGATACGTATATATTCTCAACGGGGGAGCGGTAAGCTGGTGCAGTTCCAAGCAGAGCGTGGTAGCTGATTCTACATGTGAAGCGGAGTATATAGCTGCCTCGGAGGCGGCGAAGGAAGGTGTCTGGATGAAGGAGTTCATGACAGATCTTGGAGTTGTGCCTAGTGCACTGAACCCAATGACTCTGTTCTGTGACAACACTGGTGCCATTGCTCTAGCCAAGGAACCAAGGTTTCACAAGAGGACCAGACACATAAAGCGACGCTTCAATTCCATCCGCGATTCTGTCAAGGAGGAGGACATAAACATTTGCAAAGTACACACGGATTTGAATGTTGCAGATCCGTTGACTAAGCCTCTTCCACGGGCTAAGCATGATCAACACCAAGACTCTATGGGTGTTAGATTCATTACCTTGTAATGCTAGATTATTGACTCTAGTGCAAGTGGGAGACTGTTGGAAATATGCCCTAGAGGCAATAATAAAAGAGTTATTATTATATTTCCTTGTTCATGATAATCGTTTATTATCCATGCTATAATTGTATTGATTGGAAACTCAGATACACGTGTGGATGAATAGACAGACTTTGTGTCCCTAGTGAGCCTCTACAGGACTAGCTCGTTGATCAAAGATGACCGCGGTTTCCAGGTCATAGACATGAGTTGTCATTTGATAACGGGATCACATCATTAGGAGAATGTTGTGATGGACGAGACCCAAACGTTAACATAGCTTTTGATCGTGACAGTTATCGCTATAGTTTTCTGCATGTCAAGTATAAGTTCCTATGACCATGAGATCATGTAACTCACTGACACCGTAGGAGTGCTTTGTGTGTACCAAACGTCACAACGTAACTGGGTGACTATAAAGGTACTCTACAGGTATCTCCGAGGGTGTCTGTTGAGTTGACATGGATCGAGACTGGGATTTGTCACTCCGTGTGACGGAGAGGTATCTCCGGGCCCACTCGGTAATACGTCATCTCAATGAGCTCAAAGTGACTAAGTGGTTGGTCACGGGATTATGTATTACGGTAACGAGTAAAGAGACTTGCCGGTAACGAGATTGAACTAGGTATAGAGATACCGACGATCGAATCTCGGGCAAGTAACATACCGACGAGACAAAGGGAACTGTATACGGGATTGCCTGAATCCTTGACATCGTGGTTCATCCGATGAGATCATCGAGAAACATGTAGGAACCAATATGGGTATCCAGATCCCGCTATTGGTTATTGACCTGGGAGTGTCTCGGTCATGTCTACATGGTTTCCGAACCCGCAGGGTCTACACACTTAACGTTCGGTGACGCTAGGGTTGTTAGTGAGAAAAGTGTATGGTTACCGAAGGTTGTTCGGAGTCCCGGATGAGATCCCGGATATGACGAGGGTCTCCGGAATGGTCCGGAGACGAAGATTGGTATATAGGATGAAAGGTTTCGGAGTACCGGAAGTGTTCCGGGGAGCATCGGGAAATCGGCGGAGTACCGGAAGGGGTTTCGGAGGGTCCGGAAGTGGTTCTGGGCCTAGTGGGCCACAAGGGGGAACACCACAGCCCTCAGGGGGATGTGCGCCCCCCCCTGGGCCCTCTCCTCATGCGGCTAAAGGGGTGGGACACCCTAGGGCCTGGCCGCGCCCCCCTGCCCTGGCCGCCGCCCCCTCCCCTTGCCCTGGCCGCCGGCCCCTAGGGGGAAACCCTAGGGCGCCCTCACCTCTCCACCCCCCCTATATATAGTGGGGCAAAGGGAGGGCAGCCAATACAGTTTGTGCCTCGGTGCTGCCCTCCCTCTCCCGTTACATCTTCTTCTCCCGCGGTGCTTAGGCGAAGCCCTGCTGGAGTTCTTCTCCACCATCACCACCACGCCGTCGTGCTGCCGGTTCTCCATCAACCTCTCCTCCACCCCTTGCTGGATCAAGAAGGAGGAGACGTCCCCGAGCCGTACGTGTGAAGAACGCGGAGGCACCGTTGCTTCGGTGCTAGGTCTTCGGCGATCTGAATCGCGACGAGTACGACTCCATCATCCGCGTTCATAACGCTTCCGCTTAGCGATCTACAAGGGTACGTAGATCACACTCTCCCCTCGTAGTTGCATCTACTAGATTGATCTTGGTGAACGGTAGGAAAATTTTTGTTTCCCATGCAACGTTCCCCAACAGTGGTATCAGAGCTAGGATCTTGCGTAGATGCTTTCTCGAGTAGAACACAAAGGAGTTTGTGGCGTTGATGTTTAAATTGCTGCCCTCCTTAGTCTTTCTTGATTCAGCGGTATTATGGGATGAAGCGGCCCGGACCAACTTTACATGTCCACGTACATGAGACCGGTTCCATCGACAGACATGTGACTTTTGTTGCATAAGATGGCTGGCGGGTGTCTGTCTCTCCTATCTTAGTTGAATCGGAATAGAACAAGGCGGTCCTTGTAGAAGGTTAAATAGCAACTTGAATATCACCGTTGTGGTTTTGCGTAGGTAAGAAGCGTTCTTGCTAGATACCCATAGCAGCCACGTAAAACATGCAACAACAAATTAGAGGACGTCTAACTTGTTTTTGCAGGGTATGTATGTGATATGATATGGCCAATGACATGATGAAATATATTTGATGTATGAGATGATCATGTTGTAATAGTTAATATCGACTTGCATGTCGATACATATGGCAACCGGCAGGAGCCATAGGGTTGTCTTTATTTTTTGTATGACCTGCGTGTCAATCATTAAGCGCTTTGTAATGCTTTACTTTATCGCTAAACGGTAGCAATAGTAGTAAGAGCATGGTGGGCGCGCGACAACCCCGATGGCAACACGATGATGGAGATCATGATGATGGAGATCATGGTGTGGCGCCGGTGACGATGGAGATCATGCCGGTGCTTTGGAGATGGAGATCAAAAGCACGAGTTGATGGCCATATCATGTCACTTATGATTTGCATGTGATGTTAATCCTTTTATGCATCTTATTTTGCTTAGGACGACGGTAGCATTATAAGATGATCCTTCACTAAAATTTCAAGATAAAATTGTGTTCCCCCCGAGTGTGCGCCGTTGCGAAGGTTCGTCGTTTCGAAGCACCACGTGATGATCGGGTGTGATAGACTCTACGTTCGCATACAACGGGTGCAAGCCAGTTTTGCACATGCAGAACACTCGGGTTAGACTTGACGAGCCTAGCATGTACAAACATGGCCTCGGAACACGGAGGACCGAAAGGTCGAGCATGAGTCATATAGTAGATATGATCAACATGTTGATGTTCACCATTGACACCACCTCATCTCACGTGATGATCGGACTTGGGTTGGTGGATTTGGATCATGTCACGCTCGAATGACCGGAAGGATGTCAATTTGAGTGGGAGTTATAAATAATTTGATTAGGTAATAACTCACTTATCATGAACAATAGTCTAAAATGTCTTTGCAAATTTTTGTTGTAGATGGCTCGCGCAGTAGCTCCCCTGAATTTTAATGCGTTCCTAGAGAAAGCTAAACTGAAAGATGATGGGAGCAACTTTGTGGACTGGCTCCGCAATCTGAGGATCATCCTCACAGCTGCCCAAAAGGTTTATGTCCTAAATGCACCGCTAGGTGACCCCCCCCGCTCCTACAGCCCCTGCAGACGTTTTGAACGTCTGGCAGACACGTTCGGATGACTATTCGATAGTGCAGTGTGCCATGTTGTACGGCTTGGAAGGAGGACTTCAAAGGCGTTTTGAACGTCATGGTGCATATGAGATGTACCAGGAGTTGAAGTTCATCTTTGAAAAGAATGCTAAGATCGAGAGGTATGAGACCACCGATAAATTCTTTGCTTGCAAGATGGAGGAGAATTCGTCTGTCAGTGAGCACTTACTGAAGATGTATGGGTACTATACCCGCATAGCTGATCTGGGACTTGTGTTCCCGGATGAGGTTATCATTGACAGAATTCTCCAGTCACTCCCTCCAAGCTACAAGAGCTTCGTGCAGCAGTATAACATGCAAGGGATGAACAAGACCATCGCCGAGCTGTTTTCGATGCTGAAAGTCGCTGAGGCAGACATCCAGAAGGAGTATCAAGTGTTGATGGTCAATAAAACCACCAGTTTCAAGAAGAATGGCAAGGGCAAGAAGGGTAACTCTAAGAAGGGTGGCAAAGCAGTTGCCAATCCAGTGAAGAAACCCAAGGCTGGGCCCAAGCCAGAGACTGAGTGTTTCTATTGCAAGGGGAACGGCCACTGGAAGCGGAACTGCCCCAAGTATCTGGCGGACAAGAAGGGGGCCAACAACAACAAAGGTATATATGATATACATGTTATTGATGTGTACCTTACCAACTCTCGTTGTAGTGCCTGGGTATTTGATACCGGTTCGGTTGCTCACATTTGCAACTCTAAACAGGAACTGCGGAATAAACGGAGGCTGGCGAAGGACGAAGTGACGATGCGCGTGGGAAATGGTTCCAAGGTTGATGTGATCGCCGTCGGCACGCTCGCTCTTCGATTACCATCGGGATTAGTTATGAACCTGAATAATTGTTATTTAGTGCCTGCGTTAAGCATGAACATTATATCTGGATCTTGTTTATTGCGAGACGGTTACTCATTTAAGTCGGTCATATCGGCGTGAAACGCATGAGGAAGCTCCATGCTGATGGACTTTTGGAGTCTCTTGATTTTGAATCACTTGACACGTGCGAGCCGTGCCTCATGGGCAAGATGACAAGGACCCCGTTTTCAGGGACAATGGAATGGGCAAGTGACTTATTGGAAATCATACATACTGATGTGTGCGGTCCGATGAGTGTAACGGCGCGCGGTGGATATCGTTATTTTCTCACCTTCACTGACGACTTAAGTAGATATGGGTATATTTACTTGATGAAGCATAAGTCTGAAACTTTTGAAAAGTTCAAGCAATTTCAGAGTGAAGTAGAAAATCATCGTAACAAGAAGATCAAGTTCCTACGATCTGATCGAGGGGGAGAATATCTGAGTTATGAGTTTGGTGATCACTTAAGAAAATGTGGAATTGTTTCACAGTTGACGCCACCTGGAACACCACAGCGTAATGGTGTGTCCGAACGTCGTAATCGAACCCTATTAGATATGGTACGTTCTATGATGTCTCTTGCCGATTTGCCACTATCGTTTTGGGGATATGCGTTAGAGACAGTTGCATTCACTTTAAATAGGGCTCCATCTAAGTCCGTTGAGACAACACCGTATGAACTATGGTTTAGTAAGAAACCGAAGTTGTCTTTTCTCAAGGTTTGGGGTTGCGATGCTTATGTCAAAAGGCTTCAGCCAGAAAAGCTCGAACCCAAAGCGGACAAATGTGTCTTCATAGGATACCCAAAAGAAACAGTTGGGTACACCTTCTATCTCAGATCCGAGGGCAAAGTGTTTGTCGCTAAGAACGGGTCCTTTCTCGAGAAAGAGTTTCTCTCGAAAGAATTGAGTGGGAGGAAGGTAGAACTTGATGAGGTTATTGAACCTCTGCTTCAACCAGAGAGTAGCGCAGCACAGAAAGATGTTTTTGTGGAGCCTGCAGAGGTTGAAGAGGAAGCCAATGATGATGATCAAGGAGCTTCTGATCAAGTTACTACCGAACCTCGTAGGTCGACAAGGGTACGCACCGCACCTGTATGGTATGGTAACCCTGTCTTGGAGGTCATGTTGTTAGACAACGGTGAACCTACGAGCTATGGAGAAGCGATGGTAGGCCCAGATTCCGACAAATGGTTAGAGGCCATGAAATCCGAGATGGGATCCATGTATGAAAACAAAGTATGGACTTTGGAAGTATTACCTGAAGGGCGGAAAGCCATTCAGAATAAATGGATTTTTAAGAGGAAGACGGACGCTGACGGTAATGTCACCGTGTATAAAGCTCGACTTGTGGCAAAGGGTTTTTCACAAGTTCAAGGGATTGACTACGATGAGACTTTCTCACCCGTAGCGATGCTTAAATCCGTCCGAATCATGTTAGCAATAGCTGCATATTTCGATTATGAAATTTGGCAGATGGATGTCAAAACAGCGTTCCTTAACGGTTTTCTTAAGGAAGAGTTGTATATGATGCAACCAGAAGGTTTTGTCGATCCAGAGAATGCTGACAAAGTATGCAGGCTCCAGCGTTCCATTTATGGGCTGGTGCAAGCATCTCGGAGTTGGAATCTTCGCTTTGATGAGGTGATCAAAGCGTTTGGGTTTATACAAGTTTACAATGAAGCTTGTATTTACAAGAAAGTGAGTGGGAGCTCTATAGCGTTTCTGATATTATATGTGGATGACATATTGCTGATTGGAAACAATATAGAATTTTTGGATAGCGTAAAGGGGTATTTGAACAAGAGTTTTTCGATGAAAGATCTCGGTGAAGCTGCTTTCATATTGGGCATCAAGATCTATAGAGATAGATCAAGACGCTTGATAGGACTTTCACAAAGCACATACCTTAATAAAGTTTTGAAGAAGTTCAAAATGGATCAATCCAAGAAGGGGTTCTTGCCGGTATTGCAAGGTACAAAGTTGAGTAAGACTCAATGCCTAGTGACTGCGGAAGATAGAGAAAAGATGAGTGTCGTCCCCTATGCTTCAGCCATAGGCTCTATCATGTATGCAATGCTGTGCACAAGACCAGATGTCAGCCTTGCCATAAGTATGGCCGGAAGGTTTCAAAGTAATCCTGGTATGGATCACTGGACAGCGGTCAAGAATATCCTAAAGTACCTGAAAAGGACTAAGGATATGTTTCTCGTTTATGGAGGTGATCAAGAGCTCGTCGTAAAGGGTTACGTCGATGCAAGCTTTGACACTGATCCGGATGACTCTAAGTCTCAAACCGGATACGTATATATTCTCAACGGGGGAGCGGTAAGCTGGTGCAGTTCCAAGCAGAGCGTGGTAGCTGATTCTACATGTGAAGCGGAGTATATAGCTGCCTCGGAGGCGGCAAAGGAAGGTGTGTGGATGAAGGAGTTCATGACAGATCTTGGAGTTGTGCCTAGTGCACTAAACCCAATGACTCTGTTCTGTGACAACACTGGTGCCATTGCTCTAGCCAAGGAACCAAGGTTTCACAAGAGGACCAGACACATAAAGCGACGCTTCAATTCCATCCGCGATTCGGTCAAGGAGGAGGACATAAACATTTGCAAAGTACACACAGATTTGAATGTTGCAGATCCGTTGACTAAGCCTCTTCCACGGGCTAAGCACGATCAACACCAAGACTCTATGGGTGTTAGATTCATTACCTTGTAATGCTAGATTATTGACTCTAGTGCAAGTGGGAGACTGTTGGAAATATGCCCTAGAGGCAATAATAAAAGAGTTATTATTATATTTCCTTGTTCATGATAATCGTTTATTATCCATGCTATAATTGTATTGATTGGAAACTCAAATACATGTGTGGATGAATAGACAGACTTTGTGTCCCTAGTGAGCCTCTACAGGACTAGCTCGTTGATCAAAGATGACCGCGGTTTCTAGGTCATAGACATGAGTTGTCATTTGATAACGGGATCACATCATTAGGAGAATGATGTGATGGACGAGACCCAAACGTTAACATAGCTTTTGATCGTGTCAGTTATCGCTATAGTTTTCTGCATGTCAAGTATAAGTTCCTATGACCATGAGGTCATGTAACTCACTGACACCGTAGGAGTGCTTTGTGTGTGCCAAACGTCGCAACGTAACTGGGTGACTATAAAGGTACTCTACAGGCATCTCCGAGGGTGTCTGTTGGGTTGACATGGATCGAGACTGGGTTTTGTCACTCCGTGTGACGGAGAGGTATCTCCGGGCCCACTCGGTAATACGTCATCTCAATGAGCTCAAAGTGACTAAGTAGTTGGTCACGAGATTATGTATTACGGTAACGAGTAAAGAGACTTGCCGGTAACGAGATTGAACTAGGTATAGAGATACCGACGATCGAATCTCGGGCAAGTAACATACCGACGAGACAAAGGGAACTGTATACGGGATTGCCTGAATCCTTGACATCGTGGTTCATCCGATGAGATCATCGAGAAACATGTGGGAACCAATATGGGTATCCAGATCCCGCTATTGGTTATTGACCTGGGAGTGTCTCGGTCATGTCTACATGGTTTCCGAACCCGCAGGGTCTACACACTTAACGTTCGGTGACGCTAGGGTTGTTAGTGAGAAAAGTGTATGGTTACCGAAGGTTGTTCGGAGTCCCGGATGAGATCCCGGACATGACGAGGGTCTCCGGAATGGTCCGGGGACGAAGATTGATATATAGGATGAAAGGTTTCGGAGTCCGGAAGTGTTCCGGGGAGCATCGGGAAATCGGCGGACGACCGAAAGGGGTTTCGGGGGTTCCGGAAGTAGTTCTGGGCCTAATGGGCCACAAGGGGGGACACCACAGCCCTCAGGGGGCTGTGCGCCCCCCCTGGGCCCTCTCCTTGTGCGCCAAGGGAGGTGGACCCCTCTAGGGTGGCCGCACCCCCTTAGCCTTGGGGGGCAAGGCACCTAGGGGGGGAAACCCTAGGGCCTGCCTTGGCCGCCGCCCCCCCATGCCCTGGCCGCCGGCCCCCTAGGGGAAACCCTAGGGCGCCCCCCCTCTCCTCCTTCCCCCTATATATAGAGAGGTAGAGGGAGGGCAGCCAACACAAGTTCGTGCCTCGGTGCTGCCCTCCCTCTCCCATAACATCTTCTTCTCCCGCGGTGCTTAGGCGAAGCCCTGCTGGAGTTCTTCTCCACCATCACCACCACGCCGTCGTGCTGTCGGTTCTCCATCAACCTCTCCTCCACCCCTTGCTGGATCAAGAAGGAGGAGACGTCCCCGAGCCGTACGTGTGAAGAACGCGGAGGCACCGTTGCTTCGGTGCTTGGATCTTCAGCGATCTGAATCGCGGCGAGTACGACTCCATCAACCGCGTTCTTAACGCTTCCGCTTAGCGATCTACAAGGGTATGTGGATCCTACTCTCCCCTCGTAGTTGCATCTACTAGATTGATCTTGGTGAACGTAGAGAAATTTTTTTGTTTTCCATGCAACGTTCCCCAACAGGAGGGTCAAGGTGGTCTCCGTCCTCACGACCGAGCCAACCCCATGGATAAGGTGAAACTAGCCCCTCTGTATATCCCTGGTCGTGGCATTGTAGGTAAATCCAATGATCTCCTGCCAGTCTATGACATTCTACACCGTGTGTTCCGGTGTGTGCTGCTGCCCAAAGTTGGGAACCAGGATGATATTTATGGATATCTGGTGGATTTGCTTGTGGCCATGAAGACCAAGCGAGGCAAGGGCATCACTTTTGATGTGTCCAAGTGGATGTGGGAGGAGATGTACAACTGTGTCTGGTACCGCAAGGTACCGATCTACGCTCCCTTTGTGATGCGCTTCCTGTACTCGGTTTGGGAAGTTCGAAGGCCTGGAGAGCCTCTTTCTACTCCGGATAGGCTCACGGAGCATGAGGTCAAGGTGCTGAGACAGAAGAAACATGCAGCTCCTCAATTCGCCGTGGAAAATGAGGAGGATACCTTTGCTACCTCGGATGATGATGACTTCGAGTTAGAGGCTGGGGCCAAGCCTTCTTGGGTGGAGAAGCTTACTGCCAAGGTCAAGAAGACCTTCTGCCTGCAGGCCCACATCCAGAAGAAGCTCTACAAGGCTCATGTGACTGAGAAGATGGCGCGCCGCTGGCAGATTCAGATGATGAAGCACCTCAATGTGTCAGATGTGAAGAGTGGCTCTGAGAAAAGCATCACTCCTGAGGATAAGTGGTGTCTGGCCAACTGCTAGTGGTCTGATGATGAGCCTACGACATCCTCTGCTCGAGCGACTATGGATGCTATGGAGACTGAGGCTGAGGCTGGTGAGGACGTTAAGGATACGGAGGACTCTAACGATGATGACTCGGATGACTCCCTGGCAACAAGCGATGAGCTTTACTGAGCCCTCGGGCATTAGTCTCGCTCTTTTCCTTTTTGGTGCTTGATGCCAAAGGGGGAGAGAGTTGAGAGTTGCTAGGTCACGGGAGTTGCATGGGTTTTTCTTGGTGTTTTTCTCGTTAGTTCCTGTTCTTTCCTGTGAACTTATTAGTAGCATGGTGTAAGACATGTGCCCTTATCTAAGTTATCTATGCACTTATGTTTTAAGCTCTCTGCAATCAGATGCTCTATTGACTATTTTTTTTGTGGTCGCTGGTCGGTCTATAAAACCTAGGGGGAGCATAGATCCTAGTTTGAGCACTTTGTCATTCCAAGCAAACTCTAAATAAGTGCTCACACTCAGGGGGAGCTCTGCCTACATCTTATAGACTCCCGTGATTGTCTTATGGTTGTCATTATTCACCAAAAAGGGGGAGATTGTAAGGGCATCTCTTGCCTAAGGTTTTGGTGATGATGACAATCCGTGTGTGGACTAATCGTGTGTCAATATTACTCAGGTTTATAGCATGTGGCACAAGACGGTTAGGCCTTCCCTCTAGAAGGAAAAGATCGAAGACGGATGTTCCGATGCCTTTTTGTTTCTCTTGGTCATAGGAAATCCGTACTATTAAGAGGGAACCCACATCGGAAGGTAATGGGTGAATCAAGTCACGTACACAGATACTTTGCACCCACTATATTACCTCCATTCGTGGAGAGAGAGAGGTCCCCTTTGATTCTTCTTTATGTGTAGTTTCCTCTACAGCGGTAGTACCGCCGTTGTAGGCGGTTGTACCGATGGCCGGTAGTTCCTGTCGAACCATCGCCCCAAGTACCGCTCAGGGATGATACCTTCTGTACTGGGTGCGGTGGTAGACCGGTGGTGGCCCGGAAGTACCGGTGTTCTCCCAACGAAACCGGTACTACCGGTGCTCAGGGCGGTAGTACCGCTCTGACTGCCATCACATAGAAACTACCTGCCTGGCGGTAGTTCCGGCCCAACCACCGTCCCAACTACCGCCCTTGCTTGAAACCTTCTGGTCTCAAAGCGGTACTTGACCGATGGTGGGGTGGTAGTTCCGGCTTTCTCCGGAAGACCGATACTACTGGGTGCGTCACCGGAAGTACCGC
Source organism: Secale cereale (assembly GCA_902687465.1). NCBI lineage: Eukaryota > Viridiplantae > Streptophyta > Magnoliopsida > Poales > Poaceae > Secale > Secale cereale. The sequence goes on from LR738711.1 coordinate 602,398,618, forward strand.
CTTGGTGCCATGGGCGCAGGTTCCTTCACTCACCGGTACTACCGGTGGGGTGAGCGGAAGTACCGGTCCTATGCATTTCTGCACATAACGGTTGGATTCTTGGTGACCCTATTTAAGGAGGCCCTTCTCCCACCTCCATCTTATCTCTTGCCTCTCTCTCCACCATTAATGCCATTAAAGCTTTCTTGCCCGATCTCTCTCCCTAGCCAACCAAACTTGTTGATTTGCTAGGGATTGAAGGAGGAGACCTAGATCTACACTTCCACCAAAGAAAACTTGATTCCCCCATACTTTCTTGTGTGGATTTTGTTACTCTTGGGTGTTTGAGCACCCTAGACGGAAGATGTCACTTCGGAGCCACATTCCATTGTGGTGAAGCTCCGGGGTTTCGTTGGGAGCCTCCAATTAAGTTGTGGAGAGAGCCCCAACCTTGTTTGTAAAGGTTCGGTTGCCGCCTTCAAGGGCACCACTAGTGGATTCACGGCACCTTGCATTGTGTGAGGGCGTGAGGAGAATACGGTGGCCCTAGTGGCTTCTTGGGGAGCATTGTGCCTCCACACCGCTCCAACGGAGACGTACTTCCCCTCAAAGGGAAGGAACTTCGATAACACATCCTCGTATTCACCGTCTCCACTTGTGGTTATTTCTATCCTTTACTTGTGCAAGCTTTACTTGTTTATCTTATATAGCTTGCTTGTGAAGTTGTGATCTTTACTTTCCTCTAGTTGTCATCTTAGTAACTTATCTAGACAACTTACTTTGACACTTAATTTAAAGTGGTTAAGAAAAGTTAAAATTGTTAGTTGCCTATTCACCCCCCCCCCTCTAGTCAACCATATCGATCCTTTCAGCGAGCACGTTCCCAGCCGCCGCCCCCACAGTTCGGCCAAAATGCAGCAAACACGGCCAAAATTCAGCAAACATGACCAAATTTGAACTAACAAGGCATATTTCTGATAAATTTAGGCGTTTTTACACGAAAAAGGGGCGGAAAAAAATCCTAAACTACGGGCCGAAGTAGGCGCTGAGCAGGGCGTAGTCGTCACCGGCGTCGTCCTCCTGCTTCTCCCCCTTGACACAGCCGGCGCCGCTGCTCGACCCCTCGCCCCGGCGCACTGCTTCACGGCGGCGGCGTTCGGCGATCTCCTCCAGGGCGCGGCGCTGGCGGTCCAGCTCCATGCGCGCGTAGTCCTCGCTCGCCCACTTCAAGGCGGCCTCTTCTTCGTCAACCTCCTCAGCGAGAGAAGGCTCCGGCTTCACGGCGGCGAGTCCCGGCTCCGGCTTCACCGTCGCCAGCCCCAGCTCCCTCTTCGGCTTGACGAGGCGAGGAGGGGTCGAGGAGGAGGAGGGGCCGAGCGGCGTCTCGGCCGGCTCTGGCTTGACGCTGACCAACGCCGGCGCGCCGGAGGAGTGAGAGGAGGATCGGGAGGAGGAGGAGGAAGAGGAGGATGACCAACCCATCATCCTCCTCGGCAGCCACGCGCTGCCGCTCCTCGCGGTCGGGTACTCGAACGGCGGGTCGTTGTCGCCCTCGAGGTGCGCGAGCACGCCGCTGAGCGTGCGGCCCGGGACGCCCCACCACAGGCGGCGGCCCTCGCTGTTGTTGCGCCCCCGCGGCGCCGGCGCATTGTTGGTGGAGGCGAGCCACTCCTCCTGCCAGCGTTCGAAGTACGCCGCCCACGCCGCGTGGTTGCCGGTGGCGTAATCCGGGAGCGCCCTCTCCGCGGCTGTCAGGGACGCCCGCGCACGCTCGATCTCGGCGTGGAAATAGGCGGGCGTCTCGGGGACGGGCAGAGGGGGGACAGGGACCCCGTCGACGCTGAGCCTCCACCGCGATGAAGCGCGTACGTCGGGCGGCGCGTTGTAGTTGGCCTCGTGGAGGAGGTACACCTCCCACTCATGCAGTGAGCGGCGGCCGAAGCCGTTGGCCGCCGCCGCATCGCCGGGGTACCTTGCGGTCATGGTTGCCGGGGGGAGAGAGAGGGACTCGAACGACGGGAGGAAGTGCGGCGGCGAGGAGGTGGAGGACTGCCGATGAATGGGTTCCTCACCAGCGCGGCCAGGGACGCCTTTTATAGCGGCTCAGGGGCGGCCGCGTGCGAACGCGTGGTGGAAGGCGGGGCGGCGGCGCCGCAATGTGCCGCCCGTGAATCAATGGCAGGCTGACCGGTGGCAGCCTTGGCATTGATTCCTCGCGTGAAAACCGAGACGATGAGGACGACCAGCCTTCGTCTCGCTGACGTGCCGGTCCCACCACTCTTTGGCGCCAAAACGTTCGCAGCGGCGCCCCCGGGCGCCCCCAGCGCGCCGGGTTCGGGTTGGGTGCGCCGGCGCCAATTTCGGCCCAATCCGGCGAAAAACTGGATCGTGGGGGCGCGACTGGGCCGATTTTTCGGCGCCGGCGCAACAAAACGGCCTTGGGGGGCCTGTTGGGGGCGCGGCTGGAGATGCCCTGAGTTGTCTGATTCAATGTGAATCCTATGTACTCCCTTCATTCCCTTATACAAGGTCACAAACTCAAATTACAGGTACCAAGATAAAATTTAATGACTGTTTTGCAAGTTCATTTTTTTATTAACTGGGATCATTAATATGCCCACATGCATGCAAGGAAGGAATTAGAAGGAAGTACTACCTCCGTCCTGGTTTATTGGTCCGCTTCACATTCTGTGCTAAATTTTGACCTTTAATTTAACTAATAAAATATTAATGCATGCAACAAAAAATATTATCATTGGAAACCATGTTCAAATACGAATCCAAGGATATATTTTTTGGTGACATCCATTATTATTTTCTTAGTTAAATCTATGGTCAAAGTATGACACAAAATACTAAAGAGAGCAATAAACCAGGATGGAGGTAGTAGCACAGTGTCATTATACTACATGCATGCAAGTATTAAAACAATTGATAGTACGAGAAAATATTATTAATTTTTGTCTCGGTTACAGTTGGTGGCCTTGTATAAATGCAAATTGTATTTTTCATATGAGCCTTGTATAAAGGAATGGAGGGAATATCAATGTTCTTTTTGGACTATTTCCCATAGGATTTATAGTATCCATTCAAATCTCTCTGAGAGAATCATTTATTTTTTCTATGATGCAATCAAACAACCCAAAATCTTGTATGATTGAGATGAACATGACATTACAATCCTATGTTTTTCCTATTCCTGCGTGTTTAGAATCCTATGAATCAAAGAGGTCCTAAAATGTTTTGAGTATCTTAATACTCCCTCTGTTTTTTTAGTCTGCATATAAGATTTGGTCAAAGTCAAACTTTGTAAATTTTGACCAACTTTATAGGAAAAAATATCAACATCTACAATACTTAAGTTGTATGGTATGAAAATTAATTTCATGATGTATCTAACAATATTGATTTCATATTGTGAATCTTGATATATTATTCTATAAACTTGGTCAACGTTAACAAAGTTTGACTTTGACCAAATTTTATATGCAGACTAAAAAGAAACAGAATGAGTACAAACTAGTTACAAACTGAAGTTAGTGAACAAACACGCTAAAACATATATATGTAATAATGTACATCTGATTTAGAAAAAAAGCATCTTATATTTATGAACGGAGGGAGTACTAGTTTAATTCACGCGTGATGCCAAAGAACAACAAACTGAGATATACTGGTAACATTGGAAAAAACGAGAGTGTTACGACTTGCGCGAGATGACCAGTTTAGTTCTAAAATTTGTGGAATACACGTGTTGGATGCTAAAACCTGCGTGAACCTGGTCTAACATCGTATATTGTGCTAAATACATGTAAAAAGCCCCTGCAACATCTGAAGACGGCAACCCTTTCACATTTGCGTGTACATCCCACAACTGCGATGCATCTTCACTCGCAGTGCCTACTGCCTCGTCTCTGTTTCTTCTCACTCTCAATCATTCGAAAACAATGACCGTCGCACAATGAGTCCTCCTCCCCCACCCCACCCCCCTGATTATGTCGCCCCTCTCTCAGCCATGCTTTGGTTAGGGTTAATCAAAGACATGATCGTGCATTCAAGTCTTTGTTTTGCATCTCTAATTCACATGATGACGGAGATATTTGTGTCTTGACAACATTTATCCCCTGGAGTTTATTTAGGGGTTTTGAAGGAGGCAACTTTGCCGAGCAAAATCGTTGATCAATGACATGAGGGCAGCTAAGTTAGCAACATTAGTGCTTAAATTTGTTCAATAATCCTTAGGGACATGTTTATTTTCTTCTCAAAATTGTAATGTGGTGCAACTGAAAATTTTGTAATGTTTGTTCGCTGAATTTCAGTACAGTAGTACAATTTGTTTACTAGTTTTTTTTTTTTTGACACATGTCGTAGTACTACAGTTAACTGAAGATTGTGTGCATTCAATTTTATGCAGTTAATTAATTGCATTTTTGTGACACTGAGTACCGCAGTTAAGTGAATTGTTGATTTTTGTTTAACTGTCGTATAGTGTGTTGGTTAACTGAATTTCTGAAATACTATGTCACTTACACTTGTACAATTGTCTGAATTACTGTGACACAACATTTCCAAGTTATCTAAATTAATGAACTGAAGTTGTGCTATGTTTTCAATGCAGGATCATTTGTTTACTATTTAGATTTATCATAAGTGTTTTCTATTGTGAAACTGATAGCAGCATGACATATATGGATTATGAAGTACGCAGCCTCTGCAGTACAAGCGCTGTTTACAGAGGGACATGCGCACGAAGCTCGTTGGTCGTTGCTGTGCTAAAAAATCTCACACCGTTAAAGAAGATTTTGCCTTGGTACCAGCATTTTGATCGAGGGGGCCTTTAAACCCGGAAGGAGATAGTAGACTGGTTTGACATTTTTTAGAGTGACACTTTGTGAATCTTATGGACCAATGATTTTCAAAAAAAAAAAAAAGGAATATGACAGAGCAGTGTCCAACCATGATGTGTATTTGTGCCAGCCTGGCAAGTCTGTTGATGGCCAGAAATTGGTGACATGTGATGCATATTGTTGCAACAATAGACCACAAGAACATGCTACTGCTTGTAGACCATGGTGATACCCTGCAAACATTAACCAAAGACTGCCGTGTTGGATGGAGTGTATGATTTGCCTAGAGTAATCACATCAAGGGAAAAAAAACGTGTGTGCTGATTAGAAATACCTCAAAGTCCATTAGAGATGAGATCAAGAACAACGAGGAGGTTTGTGTCATTTAGTGAAGGGTTTGATTCTAATGTTGCCACTGAAGAAACAGAGGAACAAATGGATGACAACAGTGAGGAAGAGGGAAAGGGTGAAATTGCTGAAGTTGAAACATATGAGGATTTTAATGAAAGAGACTTTGAAGTATCAGATGGTGGTGATTTGGTTGAGGCCAGTGTAGACTAACGTGTTGACGATCATAAGATAAGGAGATCTTACATAACTTTGAAGAACTTGCATAACACGTTGACTGTCACTTACACATAAATACGTCAATTTTGCATCACTATTTCTTACTATAAATTGCTCACCATTATCCATATTTTGCACATTATCACACCATTCTTATACTTATTCCTCTTATTTTGCTTGTTGCATGGAGGTGGGGGAATTGTCGAAAAACTACAAAAAAAAAGGTGCCAAAAAGAAGAGCAGCAAAGAAATAATTTAATGAACTATATCATGTACAAACCCATTCAGAGTCAATCCACTTCACATATGTACAAGCCCTGGCATATTTTGTACATTTAATCATCACATTTCTCCATTATGAAGTACATGTGCTCAATGGCAAAGCAAGCATGGTCCATGACAATGCTAATATACCTCATTTGGCAGCCCAAAAACCTTCTGCCTTTGTTACTCCCGTCTTTGGCCACTTTGTTGTCTTGCACTCCACTCCATTGAACTGGGCATCAAACTCGTATTGCAGTAGCCGGTAGCCCAAAGTCGAATCCGGTAGCTCCTCCCAAAAATCAAATATTTCCTCTACCTCTAAATTATACTAGGACATGAATGCAGAGTTGAAATATGCACTTCTCACTTTATAAACACCCTTTTGTTCTGTAACATGGTCATATATATCCTTTGGTTTTTTTTGGACTAGTAAGTGTGCACGTGCAACGCACGTATCCTAATAAACTATAATAATAAAAACATTAACTATGTCTTGTGTTTTTACTTGAACATTTAAATGTGTGTCGCGCCCAATGATTTCAATATAGTAATTTATTTTAGATCAAGTCATAGGTCTTGTTTGACCGGTGAAAGACTTCCAATGTTGTGATCCCAAAATTCCAAAATCAAAATGAAAAAACTTGCGCATGTAACACACGACCAATACACATGTCTTCACATAAAATTAACGATCACATAAATGTATTGTAATTGTTAATTAATACAAAATACGTAAAAATAACAACTAAGCAACATTATCTAGCCATCATTATTTGATGATGATCTTCTCTGGAAGGTCCATCTTTTGATTCGATCTATAATGCTTCGTTCTAAGACTGGGATATTGTTTAGAACTTCGTTCTCTTTATACTTCAAAATATGAACCAAAAATTGCTTCCTCAGTTCAAAATCGTCCTACATAATATGCATTGTATAACATTGTTATTAAAAAAACATGTGTATAAATGAGCATGGTGTTAATACTTACCTTGGATACCGGAAAATGTAGCGTCCCATCGTGCCATGAGTGCATTAAATTGAAAACCAAATAACCAGACAAGGGACTGCATGTATGAAATGTTACTTGCGAGTTGGATGAATCAATTAAGATTGTGATGTATTGACAAGATTCTTACCCGTATGAGTTTGTGGGAACAATAGGAACTTTGCATCCCCATATCAAAATGGTGTACTCGAAGGCAGGGTTTGCAGCTTGGAGTGCAAGGTTTAGATCGTTGACCATAGTTTTAAGTATATGCTTTCCGAAAGTGGGTATTGCAAGCGAGTCCAAAATAGAAACAACTTTTTTATGTTGGTCCAGGACGAACAATAAAAATAATCCAAGAATATCACAAGGCAATAAAATCTACAATGATGTATGCATTTAGAAATACATCAATCATTGTCATTCACTAAGACTAAATAAACAATGAATTTGAATTAAAGTCTTACCGTATCACATTCTGAGATATGATACTCATTGCTGTCAGGTCAACTATCAAACAGTTGTGCCAACATAGCAATGTCCATACCGTCACGATGACTTGGGGCTCATGCATAGTGGGACATGGACTATAATAATGGAAGGAAACATTAGTAGAATGAGGAAAAATGTAAAATGTGATTAAAATAACTTGCACAGAATCATAGATCCATATAGTGTATTGGGACGTCTGTAGCAAGCTGGACGTCGTGGCACGCTAGTATCCTCACAGCCATGTTAAAACAATCAGCATCCATGTACTCATCATTTTTTAGTATGTTTTTTAATTGTCTCAAGTTTAAACTAATAGGATAAGGTTGAGAGCTTTTCACCCATTCGGTCCTGTGAAATGGGAATTCATGTCAATTATATTTATACAAGAGTAATAATTTATTAGAAAAAATAAACTGGGCAAATGTGTCTTACTCTAGCAACGGGACATCATCAATCATGTTGATGAACAAGCAAAGTTCATCTATTAAGTCGTCATTTGTTGGAGTGACAAACGGCGAAAAGATAAATGATTGTGACATGAGCTCAACTCGTGACGATGAGCTGGATACTTTGGTGGGATCCAAATCCTATCATACAATCATACAATCGGTGGGTTCCATGTTGGTTTCATCATCATCCAAGTCTCAGTTTCTTATATCATCATCATTGAATTCCAAGTCGACTAAAATCGCAGATAAATTTGTTCTAAAATCTGTCATATGAACCTAAAGTGAAGTAGTAATAATAAGACTTAGTTTTCAAATAATGATACAACACAAACTAATTAGTATCATGATACGATGCAAAATATACATGTTCGGGAGTGTCGGACAAACTATCTCATGTGAAGTATTCCATGTAATTTAACATCCAGAGACCACAAGATGACCCTGGATGATAAAGAAAGTTTTATATGCTTAATAACAAGAATATAAAAAAATAACATGATGATTACTAAACCACAGAGTCATACCAGAGACGCTCGATAAAAAAAGAATTGAATAATGTTTGCCGCTAATATAAATCAAATGACCAAAGGGCTATCAATAAAATAATTGAATTTGTGAACGCATATTATTTTATATAAATCAAATGAACAAAAGGGCTATCAATAAAATAATAATTTGTGAACACATAATTTATTTGAGAGGAACCCATATAATTATTACTTCACCAAATGGTTACATATAAAAATTTATTCAGATTTCACTCGTGCATTGTACGTGAACACATAATTCTTTTGAGAAGAACCCATATGAAAAATAAAACAAAATAGACACGCCCAATAATCCATTTGGTCGATGATATGTTTAATGTGGGTGACGTAATTAGGCCACACAAAAGCAATCGGAGGTCGAATTGCAAAAGAAAAGAGAAAGTAACCAGAGGAACACTAATAAGGAGCAGCGGGTGAAAAGTACATCTGTCCCTTTCTCACAACAGGATGTATCCCTTTTTTTTGGCGAAGTGGATGTATCCTGATCTGAAATCACCGCACTTGCTTTCTCCAGTGATGTGTGTGCGGTGAGACCGTGAGAGACACAGGTACCCACCACTTCGCCTTCTCCGCCAGCCTCCTGCTCCGCTGCACGCCGCCGCCTGCCCTTTTGTTAACATGGTCATATATATCCTTTGGTTTTTTTGGATAAAACTTCACTACAATCTTTTCGCCAAGGCAGGGCTGGAGGATCGTCCAAAACCCTAACACCCTCTGCGCAACCATTCTAAAAGCAAGGTACTTTCCTGATGGAAATGTGCTTGATGCAGAAGCATACGATGGTATCTCATATTCATGGAGGAGTATTCTGAGGGGATTGGAGCTGGTGAAGCACGGTTACATTAAGAGAATTGGGGACGGCTCCACAGTGAACATCTGGATGGACCCTTGGATCCCTAGAGCTTGGTCTAGGCGTGTTATCACACCACGGGGAGCCAACCTGCTAACTACTGTCAACGAGCTCATCGATCCAACGACAGGAACTTGGGATGAAGCACTTGTTCGTGATACATTCTGCGAGGAAGATGCTAGGAGGATACTAAACATTCCACTGCGGGAGGGGATAGATGATTTTGTTGCTTGGCACTTTGACTCCAAGGGAGTCTTCTCGGTGAAGAACGCCTATAAATTGCAAGTGGCGCTAGAGACCCAAGCGAGTACCGGGGCGCCGGGGTCGAGCAATGCTAGGGCGGAACAACTCGAGCGTTCTGAGGACCAGTCCTGGAAGCGAATTTGGAAAATGCGCTGTCCTGTGAAGCTGCAAATGTTCATATGGCGCATGAAACATCAATCGCTAGCGCTCTGTACAAACCTGACGAGACGAGGCATGAAGTTGGAAACCTCGCGATGCTTTCTGTGCGGGAGAGCCGAGGAAGATGGCGCGCATCTGTTTGTCAAGTGCAAAGTAATCAAGGAGGCATGGCGAGAACTGAAGCTTGAAAATGAACGAGTACAGCTGGAAGGAATAAGCGGAGTACACGCTATGCTTGAGAAATTGTGGGAGTTTGATGAGAAGAAGAGAATCCTCATAGTTACACTCTGGTGGCACTGGTGGAACCACAGGAACAGAATCCGGGAAGGGGAGGAGACGATCCAAATAGCAGAGATCATACGGAGGGTGAGGTGTGATGCTTTGGAATATGCGGAGGTGTTTTCTAGAGCAGGGAAGACAGTCCCTACTGCGTGGGCACCACCTAAGCAGGATGAGATCAAAATCAACCTTGATGGGGCCTTTGTACCAGGTAATGAGATGGGAGGATGGGGCGTCGCAGTTCGGGACCATGAAGGACATGTGATAATAGCTCGCGCAGGGAGACTTGAGCACACGGCGGATGCCTTTGCAGCTGAGGTGGAGGCTATGAGTGAGGCGATGGCAACAGCGGCAGACCTAGGGGCTATTAGGGTGGCGTTTGAAACTGACTCACAGCTGCTCGTGGAGGCACTAGACGTCAGCAGAGCTGATTCTTCACCATACGCTGCTGCCATCGAGGACATAAAGTTCCAGCTTAAAATGTGGTTTTCCAGGTTTTCGGTTTGCTATTGTAGACGGGAAGCTAATTATGTTGCACACGAACTTACGCAGATAGGCCGTAGAAGCCTGTCAAACCTATGTATGGAATGGACAAATGATGTACCGCCCATTGTGGCTGATCGTGTGTTAGGCGATTTGCCTAACCACCGTTAAGTTATAAAGCTCTGCTTTGCCTTCAAAAAAAAAAAAATCTTTTCGCCACTCTTCGATGCTTCCTGGCTGAATACAAACGACTAGTCGACTCACAGCAGGCAGGGTAGAAACCGTTTCCATAGGCACTCAACCTCACGCTACTGAAGTGTTCACCCCCTTTTCTGTTGCCGAATCACATAAGCTTTTTGCTTACATCCTTTTACAACACCAATACATATGAAACTGCTTTGGGATAAAAACTAAAAAGACAGTACTTGCATTTTTTTTTTTTTTTTGAGGAGACAGTACTTACAGTTTTGAACAGCAAATTTCTGAAAAGAAAAACCAAAACAGAACATGCCAGACATAATAATTGACCACATCCGTGTAACATGTTACGACACAATAGAATCAGGCAGTTATATGTACGATTTCCTTTAAACAATTGCGAGGCATAAAATTGAAAAGAAGAAATAATCTAGAATCCAAAATATGCAATGTCACATCTGTATTGCTTCCCTATCTAAACCAAGTATGATGCACTTCTCAACTCAGAGGCTTCATGTTGGGTAAAAGGCAGGCGCTGGTGAGTCTCGCCGATAATCTCATCTTTCAATTTCCTGCATGCCAGCCTAATGGCGCCGAGAAGAAAATGCACCAAGTTTACCTCACTTCGCAAAATGGTGAGTAATGACTTTTCAATTACTGTACACGGATTTACAGTCGAAACTACCACCTTGATGCAACAGAAGGTAATATGTCTAGGTTAGCGCAAAGGCTTCCTCTTGGAAGGGAAGCTGTGGTTCTTCTTGGTAGGGATGAACTACTTTGTTGATCTCATCTGCCGTCAGAGTTTCACGCTCCAGCAGAGCATTCGCTAAGGCGTGTAATTGTTTCTCATGCTGAAAATAAACTTGGATCAGTCTACACTGAGTTAACAAAAAAATGAATGTGTTGGCAAAAGGCATCATGGTTGAGAAGCAAACCTTCTTCAGTAAATGTGTCACCCGTTCATAAGCTTCTCTTAGGAGTCTGCCCACCTGCAAGGCCATATGATGATGAGACAAATGCGAGACAAACGGTAACTACCTTTGGTAAGTGGGGTTTAAGAGAGGTTCGTGATGTGGCCAATAGCTTTGGTACACCGATAGACTATGCAAAAGCACGGCATACAGGTCGATAGCTCATACTGGTCAGTGGTCATAAGACCAGTGGAAATGTACCTCTGAGTCTATTCTTGATTGCATGTCAACACTTGGTCGTTCTTTTACATGCACAGGACCAATAGCATTACTCATCCCACAGTTTGATACCTGCACAGCCAGTCAAGTGACATTAGATACATATAATAAGAAAATAAACCATCTAAGTGGATGAAATAATCACCATATACTGAGCGAGCTCTGTTGCCGTATGAAGATCATTTCTTGCACCAGTTGTAACATTTTCTTCCCCAAATATAAGCTCTTCAGCGACCCTTCCACCCATGCAAACATCAAGACGTGCCAGGAGTTGTTTCTTGCTGATAGAAGTCTCATCCTGTGAGGGAAGTTGTGTAACCATTCCAAGGGCAGATCCACGAGGCAGGATAGTTGCCTTGTGAATGGGATGAGCACCCTTGGTATTGAGTGCAACAATAGCATGCCCACTTTCATGGTAGGCAGTAAGCTAAAGAACCAAAAAAAAGTTAGTGCAGAAATTCACATCTTCGGTTTAAATTTTTTAAAGACATGGATGCTACAACTACTAGTTCAAGCATGCTTAAGAAAAAGGAAAAACAACTTGAACAAACATGCCTTTCTTGATTCGTCAGAGATGAACATTGATTTCCTCTCAGTTCCCATGATGATACGATCTTTGGCAAACTCCAATTGTGAAGCAGTCAACTTGTCAGCACCTTCAACAGCAGCCTTAATTGCTGCAATGTTTACCAGGTTCGCAAGGTCTGACAGAAAAAGGAACAAGATGAGTCGGTATGAGTCTCACCACCACAGCACAATATTGCTGCCAAAGTTTATAGCACCTTCAAATGTAAGACATTTATTATTTTATTCTAATGGAAAATACGTGGAATGCCATGTGTTACAAGTTAGGACTTCATAAAATGGTGTCACAGCAAAAAGAACAGGAATCCAGCTGCTGGTGAAAAGCACTATCCTATCGCTAGAAACACCTCATAGTCCACACGCTTAGATGACGTAATGCTACAATTATCATTTCACTGAGATAATACAAAAGAAAGTTGTACGCACCAGCCCCATTAAAGCCAGGGGTACTGCGGGCGATTGCATTGACATTCACATCACTGCCCACGGGCTTGTCTTGCAAATAGAGCTCCAGAATATCTTGGCGGCCTCGCACATCAGGACTAGGGACAACAATCTAGTAACCAATGCCAGCAGAACTAAATGAAATTACATATATTTATACAAAACTTATTACAATAAATCAATATGTAATTGCTGTTCTATAAAAAAAGAATTGATGATAATGGTTGTGAAGATAAAAAAATCTACTCAAGAAAACTTACATGTCTATCAAATCTACCAGGTCTCGTAAGTGCTGGATCAAGAATGTCCGGTAAGTTTGTCGCAGCCATTACTATTATTCCCTGTACACATCGATTGGAAACTAGAGTTAGACAAAATTCTACAGCACTTTGTTCATTATGTGATAATGTTACCTCATTTTGTTCAAAACCATCCATCTCAACAAGAAGTTGATGCAATGTTTTCTTTGTGTGCCCTTCCCACTGTTTTCTAGTTGATCCCACTGCATCTATTTCATCAATGAAAACAATACATGGTGCCTGTAAAAAGGAACAGTAAAAAGTTACTCGCACAAAAAAAATTGTCATTACGAAGGTACATTATTTTTCACTGATAAAACAAATTAAGCTTCACCAATATGTCTGTTGAGGACGAGATGAAAAGGGAATCACAATTGAGCATTTCCCGTCAGCTAAAACAGCGCAGAGAGCGCTCAATTTATAGAAGGAAATGCTGGAGCTAAGCTCAGGCAACGGAAGAGAAGGGTAAAACACCTTTTTCTTTGCAGCTTGAAACAAGGATCTCACTCTCCGAGCACCAACACCAACAAACCTGGCAAGATACAATGTCAGTAAATTCTGATTAAACAAAAAGACATGAAAGTGGGATAGGGATACAACTAAAGGTAGTCCCATTAGTTATTTACAAATGCTTCACTAGCTTGACTTATGCATGCCTAATAAATATCATCTTAGTAGTGCTTCGACATAAATCCAGACTGATCTCAAATTGCAACACATGCAATAGTACAATGCCAGAAAGCCACATTTTCTTCACTAGCTTGACTCATGCATGCCTAATAAATATCATCTTAGTAGTGCTTCGACATAAATTACAAATGCTTCACTAGCTTGACTCATGCATGCCTAATAAATATCATCTTAGCAGTGCTTCGACATAAATCCAGAATGATCTCAAATTGTAACCCATGCAATAGTACAATGCCAGAAAGCCACATTTTCTGATGTTATGCAACGAATTGCAGCACATAGGCAATTTTTGGAACTCGTGGTTAGCACTCTAAGGTCACCAAATATACAAGGAAAATATAAGTCCAATATCATAATAGAAGAGATCTTACATTTCTTCAAATTCAGAACCTGCTCGGTAAAAGAACGGCACACCAGCTTCCCCAGCAATGGCCTACATCACAAAGTCAGCTCTAGTAAGGTATGCATTTACCAAGGAACCGACTGTAGCAAATAACTAGAAACGCCTGATAATAGAAGACTTGGTTTCGAAAGCTAAACAGAGAAACACATTTTTTTATGTAGAAACACAAGTCAAAAGCAAAGCGAGGACCTCACAGGTGTGTGTGGGGGGGCCGGGGGGCTGATGAGTTTCTTTACTCAGCTCAAAATACATGAAGCAACAAATTATTCTTCCAGACAAATTGTACCTTAGCAAGCAGCGTCTTCCCAGTTCCTGGAGCTCCAGTTAAAAGTATTCCCTACAAAAAGGCATTTTTAATTATATAAAGGTTCTATTGAACCAGTATTCCCCACAAAGATGTATATCTGGTATATCCCATACAGCAAAGTACATAGCAGATTGAAAATGTATCTTGTAGATTGATATAGAACAAATTACCTTTGGTAACTTTCCACCGAGGCGAGTAAACTTTGTAGGATTCCTTAGATACTCAACAACCTCCTCAAGTTCTTTCTTTGCATCATCACAGCCTTTGACATCTTTAAATGTCTTCACATTCTGCATACAAAACAGTATAAAGGGATCATGCGGAATATACATATGTTTACTCTCATTTTTGCACTGAGCAATTGTACCCAGCAAATGAGGCATATATACAATAAAAGGAATCATGAAATGCACCCAGTAACTGTATTTTTGCACAACTGACAGTGGAACAAGACATCATCATATCACACCTTCTCGGGCGTTATATCCTTATTCAACTCTTTTGCAGAATATGATGAACTTGAACCGACACCAGATGCGCCTATTCCACCTAGGCTACCAATATACTTTTGAAGCGCAGCAGCACCCATTACCCTGAAACAAAATGTATTGATCACTACAAGAAACTGACATAAAAAAGATACTCAAGATTAAACACAGAGTTTATCTCTGTCAAGTAAACCAAAAACTAATCCAAACAGTTGTCCATCGAATAAGGACTGGAAATGAGTATAACAGGACTTCAGCAAGCTCTCTATAGACATATCATCACAGGAAGCAACTATTAACATAACTACTCCGGCTATGGCACAAACAATGCATGACTTGAAACACCAGGAACAGGGGTATCAGAATTCCTGTTTGAAACTTTAATCATCAAACTTAAATCTCAGCTGCACTATGCAAGGAGCTTCAAGGCAAATACAGCTTAGTTAACCTTAAAGAGTCATTAAGACAAGCAAGAAAACAAAATATAAAAGCTTGATATAAACATGAACCAATAGATGACATATTTAAAAGCTCCAGAGATTAGAGTCATGACTTATGGAAGGTTGAGCATACCACATAAATCCAACAGCAACTGTGAACAAGATAGTCGAGAAAATCTCTTGAGCAAACCGAGTTGATCTACCAGTAGCTTTAGGATCAACCTAATGATGGCACACGGATAGGCAAACATTATCAGGATCATATGGTGAAAGCAATAACTGCCCCCATACTGGCATGCCCTGAAGGTTGAGCGAACTTACCATTACTACATGTAATGGTTGCTTGTCAGATATCCCAGGATTCGAGAAAGGCTTGTCCTCCCCAGATACACGTTGCTTCAATTCTTGCAACTACTGACGTAAATGTATATATATGCAGCAAGCCAAAGAGTGGGTTACAACATGGTGACTAATATTTCAAAATATGACAATATACAAATAAACGAGATAGGAGGAAAATTTATGCAAAAATCAGCGACAATTAATATGGATTGGAGGGAGTACAGTAAAAGTAGAGGAATAATGGGAAATTTGAAGCTTTAAGCTTTTGTTGTTCAAGATGATAGAAATATACTGAAGAACTGAAACAGCGTTGATTGAACCGGATATCTCAAATTCTCAATTTATGCATTGTTTTCTTAAATAACCAGAAGAAGAAGAAGAAAAATGAAGTATTTCAGCACCAGGACATAATGGAATTTCATCAAGTGATGTATTGTTTGAAGTATCACAAGTTCACAAGCAGGACAGTTTTCAAGCTGCATCGGTTGTCAAGTGCCATATTGTCGGCAATCTTACCAAGTTCATAAGCAGGATAGTATTCAAGCTGCATCGACTGACTAGGAAAATGTGAAATCCTTGCAAAGGAAACTTACCAGAGCTGGTAGGGTTGCTGAACGCCCCGACCGTTCATCTGGTAGGTAATCAGCTATGGCGTTGGTGAGAATAAGAGCTCGAAGGTACTCTGCAACCCCCCTGCTATCTACCGCATGACTTCTTTGCTCGATTCTTTTGATGACATCTTCTGGGCTGCCAAGATGGAATTTAAGAACCACATCATTCTTTAAAATCTATGTAAATAGGACACTGGACCACAATGCAATGTGCAAAGAAAAACAAAAAGAACAAGTAACCTGTTTCTGCCGTTCCAATTAATTATTTCAGTAGCATCAAAAGATAGCAGGAAAAGTACATTGTTCCGCATCACGTATCAATGACAGCATTATTTAGGTACCATGAAACCAAATGCCACTGAATTTGGCTATTTAGCTACAAATTTCACGGTTTCCTAGATTTGAGTTTGTGCAAAGTAATGGCCCAAAACTTGAACTAATGAACTCTGATTGCATCAATGCTAAATCGAAAAAAGAAAACATATTTCTCAAGGATCCAGAATACATTCAACATCAGAAAAGCCAGAATCGATATCTTCTTAAAACTTCGTTGTTATTAGGTAAGTCAATAGTCCAGCCCTATGGATTAGCAAGTAATCCCCTGATACTCAGCCACCAAGAAACACATTTGGAAAATGTCCCCAAAGCAGCACCCATTTGAGTTGACTCGTCAGAAAACATCAAAGAATCGTTGTCGTGGAGCGCACCTAAACTTGTTGAGCTCGTGGAGCAGCGCGCTCTGCTTGGCAGGGTCCTTGGGGTGAGCGTCGGCGTCATCGATCAAGCGCTGCAGGCGGCGGTCGGGGCGCCAGAACGGCCACCAGCTCATCCAATCGCCAGACACCACCCAGTCGAAAAACCTCTTGGCCGCCTCGACCACCGCGGCCGCGAAAGCCACGGCCCAAACCCTAGCCTTATCCACCAGGTCCTCCAGCTCCTCCTTTCCGTCCTGGGCAGCGGGACCCGTGTCGACCTCCGCCTCCGGAGCGGCCGCCGCCGCAGCCGCCGCGGGAGGCTCGGGGGACGGAGAGGGGGGAGACTGGGGGCCGTCGGCGGCCAATGCGCGGAGGGAGAGCGGGGGGCGGCGGTGGTGGCAGGAGCGAGGGAAGGAGACGGAGGCGGGGGCTGGTGGCGGCCGGCGGCGAGGGGGCAGAGGCGAAGGGAGAGCGCGGAGGAGGAGGGAGGCCTGGAGGGCGCTCATGGCGGCGGCGGCGGAGTGAGGCTGAGGCAGCCGGCGCCGTCGAGGTGGGAGACGCGTGAGTCGTGACTTGCAGGGGAGGGGAGGGAGGGGTTTCCCTGGGAGCGTTTTCCGTTTGTGTTTTTTCGTTTTTCACTTCTGGTGGGCTCCGTTTCGATTCTAGTGGACACGAGGAGTAGCCTTATCGCCAGCAAGCACACGGAGGCGGTTCGGTCGTTGGCAGCATTCACGCGAACCGTTGGTTCGGAGACGAGCGACGTGGACGGACGGCTCAGCTTAAAGGACGATGTCGTCGATGGGACTCTGCTCCATGGCCTCGTGGGCTCGGGGTCGGTGCTGGATTTGAGCTCGCCTCAAGCAAGGGACCAGATTCTCTCTCTCATGCACGCCTAGAGAAAGCACATGCAATCCTTAGAAAAACGAAAACACTAACGCCCACACGGGTGGGCGTTAGCTAACTCACCAACATGTCTTCATCGCCGTTCACTCACTTCTGCACGAATCTTGACACGAAATGGGCGATTTTGTGGGCCATGTAGGACATCTCGCGTGTGTGGCGTGTGAGAGAGTTCGCCCGCACGCCGGTTTCCTCTCCGTGGGCAACGGTTGACAGCCCGGGGCGTGCGGTGGAACTGTCGTGACGCCAGCACGCCACGCCCGACCGCGGTTGCCGTCAACTACGTCTCCCACTTCGTCCCCTTCTCTCGCGGTTCCATTTACTCGACCCATTACATTACTCACCCAACCCACCATCCCATAGCAGTTTAGTCGATTGGAGGAGAAGCCGAGAGGAGAAGGCGGCGGCGGAGGCGGAAGAGTCGACGGCATTCGCGACCGTCGGTGGGGCTCGCCGGACCGGAGCGTCTTCGCCGGAGTGCCCGCAGATTGAAGGTAATCTTCCTTCCCACGCACACATTCCTTGCGATGTGTTTCCCCCTCCCCTCTGTGGTCAAATTTCCGCTCTGGATTCATCGAGATTCCGGCGGATTCGCGGGCGTTCCCGTCAGCGGCGGAGTCCCGTGCTTGCCGTTCAGGATGGCATTGCGCAGTTTCGTCGCCGCCACGGTGACAGTCATGCTGGTGTGTCTCGGCCTGTCCGCAGCCACATTCGGGTTTTGCTTATGCGACTGAGCCGGCGTTTTTCTAGTTGTTAGTTATGTATTGTCTCGAAATGCTATTTGTGATCAGTGCAAAAAGTTTTCGTTGTTGAATTTCAGGTTATGATAGTTGCCAATGAACCCTAGATCTAGGTAGTTGTATTCCGAAGTGTAGTATAAAGGCAGCCATGGCAGTTTGAGCAACTGTATGCACTGGATGGCAACTAATTTCCTGATCAACTGTCTCGGTTGCCATAAATATATTTTCAATGTGGCAACTATTTTTGTGAACACACTATGGCTGTTGCCATGCTGTAGGCAGGATACTGTGGCAGATTCACTGTACTATAGACTCAATTTGTGTTTTTCCATGCTGACTTGTGATATAACATATTTGGTTGTATTACATGGCAACTCATTTTTAATACGAGGCCAGTGTGTGAATTGCCACATTACAGGTTGTTAGTGGATGTTTTCAGCACTTTTTGAATTGTCTTACATTCAACCTAGTACATTTTTCTGTGAACATATGTCAACTCATTTTTATATGAGGACAGGGTGTGAGTTGCCACATTATATATTTGTGCAGTGGAAGATGTGTGACTTCTTTTGTACTGTCTTGTGCTAACATGGCAACTTGAACTTTTTGTTTAAGTGCCCTATGATCTGTACATTTTTCAAATGAAACCAATGTGTTTAGTTGCCACATTCTTTGTTGGACAATCATAATGGGTGTGGGTGTTCATATGAAATTTGCCTAATCTTTTTGCCACTTACATTTGAGCCCATGTGGCAAGTACATTCTGTTAGGTGGCAACTGCTTCCTTCATAAGTTCATTTCACACTGACATTTTGTTTTGTTCTTACCTCAGCACAATGGCTCGCGACGACCATCAAGACGATGATGATGATTTCATGGAGTTACCGCAACAGAATCGCGCTACTGGACGAACAAAAGGCGGCGATGAGGTAACTTTCCACCCCCATGTGTTTGAATGTCACATTGAGTTTGCAATCGTCTGTTAGGAACTAAATTTTCATGATACTGAAAACATGGCAACAAATGATCATTTGTCTGTTATGCAGAAGAAGAAACGTCAGCGCAATAGGGCTTCGCAAGAACGCCTGACTACAATGACCAAGGGATTTACTAATGAGCAGAAGGCAGCTGCTGTTGAGATGGGGATGCAGGCTCTGATGGATGTTCGGTGCACGAACCTAGTGAACCCTGTATGCGACTGGCTCAGTGAGATTTATGATACTGCCTCGAGGGAATTCGTGATTCCGGGATGTGGAAGACTGCCTTTGGACGAGGAATCCGTGTTCTGCACTTTGGGCGTGCCCCGTGGAGAAATCAAAGTCCCGTACGAGATGAATAATAAGATCGAGGAAGCCTTGTTCAACCGTTTGTTTCCTGGGATGTCATCCATGCTGAATACGACTGTGCTGGCCACTTCACTGGAGGGCATGAAAACCCATGGCGAGGTTTTCAAGATGAAGCTCCTCATGTACCTGATCTCAGTTGTTTTTGCGCCTACCACATCTCTTCGCCCTAGCAACAAGTGCTTCCCCATCCTGGTGAATGCTCTCTATCTACTTATTTATTTCTTCAATCTTTTGATTCTGATGTGATCTGGAAGCTAGTCACTATCAGTTTTTTGGATGCTTTTCATTTGAATGCTGATGCGGCAACTATTTTGCCCTGCATTTTGTGTTGTGTAGGCGAAGCTGAAAGACGTGAAGAACATGAATTGGTGTAAATTCATCGCGGACTTCCTGCACGATACATTCTCAAACAAGATGTACCAGAAGGGTTGTCGCATGCATTTAATGGTATTTTTTCCATACTACTTTGCAGATACTCTTACCATGGTTGAATGTTTTCCCAAAACCAACATGTCAGTTGTTGATAAGTGTGAACCGTACAAGATCACGCACATCAACCCCTTTTTTTCATTGTTTATGTGAATTGTTTGCATGAGAAAGTGACTTCTATTTGATCCATGGCAACTGTTTGTTGCTGCCTACAAGGCAATAGCATTTTTCAACAACACACAAAAAAGTGTTCATTTCATACATGCACTCTCTTTTTGTACAATCTGCATGGCAACCATGATGTTGAGCTTGTGGCAACTATCAGCATAACAAGGTGGCAACTGCCAGCACAGCCTGATGGCAACTAGCTCAGATAGATGGCAAATCCTTTTCCCTTCATTACCTTTCAACTTGATGACTTAATGACTCTACATTAGCTTCTTTTTCAACATAGCATGATGGCAACTGACATATTTTTCTTTTTAATTGTGTATACCAGCTCATGTACATCGATTGTCTTGATCTGTCCACTGTTGACTTTACTGGCATAGGAGGCCCGCCGCCTCCACATAGGTTTGTTGTCTCTACGTGGACGTACGATGCTGTCAAGGCTGTGCTTGCCGCAGTCAAGTTAACTGATACGAAATATGGGAAACTGCAGGTTAGTTCTGCGTCCCTTCTTGCACGACATTCTTCAATTTCGATGCTGCATACCATATGAAAAAAAATCCCCATACGGCAATCATCTGTGGCTAACAAGAGATGAATACCTTGTTAGCCATGTCTGTGTGCGCATGGCACCCATGTCTGACCCCACACGGCAACTCCGCCATCCGTGTTGAAACTTCTTATTTTTCTTCCTTTTTTTTGCAATACATGAATTGTTAGTCACTGTTCCTTATTTTCTCTCTTACATCTTAGTTGTTTTTGCTAATGTTCCAGCTGATGGCCAAGCATGCTATAGACTATAGTGTGTTTGGTGGGCCTCAAAACTTTGGCAAGTGGATGGATGTGCATTCAGCTCCATCTTGTCCCGCTGAGGTAATGAAGGATGTTTATTTTGTTTTCTGAAATTGTTTTTCTCTTTTTTTTATACATCTCTATGATTGTTTCGGTTTATTTGTTCCTACGCACGTGACTCTAATATGCTTGGTTATTGCTACTTTTTGTTTTTTGGTCAGGCGAGGGCACCTATTGAGCATCTAGTTGGGCAGTTTGCTTCTGGCATGACCAGCTTGCTCGGGAAGTTGGTTGAGGGTTGGACGACACTTAATGGCTCTGACAGTGACGCGGTTGCAAGGCAGTTCACACCATTTGTTGGAGAACAGACACATCAGTCGATTGGTTACCATGGCCAGTATGAGTACAACAGCTCCCAGGAGCTCCCCGACACACAAGATGAACTAGATGGAGATGCTGGTCTCGATAAGGACGATGATGATGACATGGAGTATGTGCAAGATCAAACCGACGACGATGAATATGTTGAAGTTCGTGCAGGGGGTAAGAAGGACAAGGCTGCACCAGATGTCCCCCCACCGGAGAAAGTCATTCAACAGACAGATGCGAGAGACAAGGGGGTGTCGCGCTCAAAGAGGGGCGGGGCTCCAGAGGATGTTGGGCAGGGCTTTGTTGGCAAGAGGTCTAGGACCGATCCCATAGCTGCTAGGAGGAGGTTCGACATCTATTTAGTGTTTTGTTTGTCTCTCCTTTTTAACAGACCGCCCCTTTTTTCCTTTGTTTGCTAAGTGCGACATTATTTATGTGTCTCACACTTGGTATCCTTTTTTGCCATTTTTTCTACGTGCAGTGAGGCGACAACTGGTGGACGAGTAGTTAAGAAGAAGCAAGCACCAACGCCAACCCGCACTTCTGCCCGATTGAGCAAGGGTGCTCCCACTGCTGGTGACACCACTTCCACTAGGTCGTCTTCCCGTACGTCGACGTCCAACACCGGGGACCCTGTTGTGTTGCAAGAGTTGAGGAAGACAGTCAGGAAGTAGGTTCTCCCTATTTTTAACTGCCATAGTGTTATTTTTTTGCTTGATGCATTCTAGATCATACACAACTTTTTTTAGTTGTTTATGCGGCAACTACCCGTCTGCTTTTCATTATAGCTGTGCAGCTTGCTACATGGGCTACTGCCGTCAGTCCCACATGGCAACTGTTGTTTTCTCATGATCTACTTTTTGTTGCATGACAACTCCTGCTTCTTTTGCATGGCAATTGCTAGCTAGGCCACATGACAATTCTTACTCCACTTATGTGACAACTAACAACTTTCCTCTTGATTCCACCCCTCCCCTACATTGTCTTTTGTGTTCATCCATACCTTTCTCTCAAATGGCAGCTCTGGCACGTCACACCTTTTTTCATTTTTAATATGGCTACCATGGCAACTATTCTGTTCAAATTTTTATACTCTTCATGTGCTTTTCTTGCAGGGTGAAGAAGACTACTACACGCGTGACCAAGCAGAACAGTAGAGACCCACTCGAACACGTTCATGCAAAGCTGTCGATAGGTGGCAACTCAAATGTTCATGAGGCGCCAGTTGAGAAAATTGATGCTGCACCATCCATTGTTCCCACGAGCTCTAATGGAAGCGGCCGACCATCTCCGCAGGTTGCAGATGTGTAGGCTACAACAACAGGCATCCGTACATCTAGGAGTGACGATGACATTGCAGCAGTTGATTCAGAAATATTTGTTGATCTATCACCCCTGGATTATGCGAAGCAACTTGCTCGCGATTCGGCTAGTAGGGAGGAGAGGCATCCAATGGTCTTCACCCACCGAGCTGCAGCCTTGACATAGATCGCAGTCAAGATGAACCAGTGGTGCAAGATCCTATGCCAGTCGCATTTACTTTAGCGGCAGGCATGGCCCCAATGATGGTGCAACCAATGACTGATGGCAGGAAGGCTGTGAAGTTTGTAGAGCCGATAGTGCAAGGTACATTTTTGTGTCTGACGTTTGCCACAAGCTTTTTTTAGTTTCGCACTAGTGATGGCAAATCTCATCTGATGTACATGGCAACTGGAGTTGCTCCAACATGGCACCCACATTTGTTGCCATGTTGCAATTCCATTCACCAAGCCCATGGCAACTGGAGTTGCTGCAACATGGCAACTTCAGTTCAATGTGCTTGGCAACTGCAGTTGCTTCCACATGGCAACTACGGTGCACCACACATGGCAACTACACTTGTTTCCACATGGCAACTGCAGTGCACCACACATGGCAACTATAGTTGCCATCACATGGCAACTCATTTTTTCACCTACATTTCATATTCTACATCATTTTTCCACAATAACTTGTTTTGCTTCCAAGTATGCTAACCCACTGTTTGCTCCTTGTAGCCACCCCTGAGGAGATTTCGCCGTCCCTTGAAGAAGCTTACCGCAGGATTGAGGAGGCAACATTAAAGAACAGGTTATCACGGGGCCAGGGGCAATCAAGTTCTAACGTGCCTGCTGAGTCGGTATCCGTGGATACCGTTAGAAGTGCCACCCCTGGATCTGTGAGGCAGCATAGGGTAGTTCACGCATCACCCACGGGTGACTATGAGCCTGAAGTCAAGGCCACAAAGGAGCAGAACCATCTGTATGATATTGTCAAGCGTTTTGGAATGCGAGGTCCAACAGCGAGCACATGAAGGAGCTGAAAGTGTAAAGTCAACACCACATAACCCCTTACTTGCTTTTCTCTTATTTTTTTCCTTTTTCTATTCTAGCCATGCTTTTGTTTACTTTTTATTTTTATTTTTACTTAGTATACATGATTCTTTCATGTTATATCATTTTTCATACAACTCATGTTTGGACAGAACCAAAATCATACAATGTGATGCGACGTACGTCGACTGGGTGATCTTGCCGAGTCTGTGAGGTCACTCGGTAAAATGTCGAAGAATGTAGTTGCGTGTGGGATTGACTTCATCAACATGCATATGGATATGTGTGCTGACAAAATGATCATGCAGTATAGTGTGACCTGCAAAATATGGGATGGTGACTTCCACCATAAAATCCTGAGGAAGCATTTTGCTACGCATGGTGAATTCAAGCTCACACTGAAGAAATGTGTGAGTGCTCCTTTTCTTTTGCACATTTTCCTCCCATGCTATGTTTTTTGTCAGTAGCTATGCTTTCATATGTGGGCTACACACTGTTTTGTGATAGATGTTTCATGTGGCAACAGCTGCCATGTAAAATAAGGTTGATTGCTTTTTAATGCAACTTATGTGGCAACTTCAATTAAAATATTGGGCATTTTTGTTCATACATGAATGACAACTTGTTTCAATTACACATGGCAAAATAAACATTCTCTGTGTGTGTATTTTTGGACACTTGCTGCTTTGTCATTCATGTACCTCTTAGTGCATCCGGCGATATCTTTACATATCATTTTTCCAACCACATCATTGCTGTTTTTGATGATGAACCCTGCTTGTTCTTTTTCGTTCATCTTACTTGCAGGTATTGTTCCCCATGTTCCAGGAGCTTGCACCACACGACCCACATGACAACTGTGGTCACCACTACGCGATTTGCCTTGACCTGAAGAACCAACGATTTGAGGTGCTTGATTCTATTCGTTCAGAAGCTGATGCAGACCTTACCACACATGCCGAATTCTTCATCAACAACCTCAAAGAGACATGGAAACGTCACTACGAAACCTCAAAGGTCCAGATCGGTCATTTCCCAATTGAGTATGTCGCGACTACGAAGCAGGGAAACGGGTAATTGCTATCTTTTTTCATGTGTCCTCCACACCAATCCTAAACATTTTTTGTCACCTCTGCATTGTCGTTTATGATTTTTTCTGTTCACTTTTAGTTGACCTGATTCTTTTTTTATAGGCATGAATGTGGCTTTCACACGTTGGAATACCTTGCAAAGTGGGAAGGACGACGGGTCCCTGTCGTCACAGCTGCCACGGTCGTTGAGCTCCGCAAAATATACACATGGAACTGGGTGATGAATGAAGATTTCAATACGCGGGCCAACGCACGAGAGTTCATCGAGGAAGCTGTCAAGAAAGCCAACAAGAAGTACAAGTGATCACATGGTGCTCCATACCGCACGCCTACCTTACATTCTATGGCTGAGGAATGTAAGGTATCATCTTGTTTTTCTAAAATTATGTCTGTGTACTATGTTATGACTGCACCCCACCGTAGTCTAGTATCTAGTGGTGGCGTATGAGTGACTTTGAATATTTCTGTAATATATGTGTGGATGTGAACCTACTTAGGTGTGACAACAGTTACATTTATGTTCAGTACTATTATGTGTTTGTGGTTGGTAGTAGCAGTTGGGTGTTTGAATGCGTCTATGATGCTTGACAACATGGCAAATATAGTTGATCAGACATGGTTAGTGAAAGTAATCATTCTGTTTTTTGTTTTTTTTGTGCAACTGCATGATATTTAACATGTCAACTGCACTATATTTTGAGATGGCAACTCCACACATGTAACATGGCAAACACAGTTTATTTAACATGGCCAATGCAGTTCATAAAACACGGCAACTACAAATTTTCACTCACATGGAAACTATATATCGTTCCACACGGCAATTGCATTATCAGTACACATGGCAACCATAGTTTACTTCACACGGCAACTACAACTCATGCTTACATTGCACCCAATTTCCATTTTTCAATAGATCAGCATGTGAAAAAAACGGAAACAAAATGTGTGCTCTGAAAACGGAAAATCTACGCGATGGCAGATCCAGTAGAAATCACATGGCGGATTCGATGGAAGCTGCATGTCAGATTTAGCAGTACATATGTGGCATACATGACATTTCTTTTGAATTCTGTTGTCCACCAACAGTCATTCTCGAATTGTTAAAATCCTGACCATCTACCTTACAAAAATGTCACCATCACTGAAGTTACAATCATCCACAGCTGCTTTACGGATTGCCCACCCCTTTTCTTTGTTTTCCTATGTTTTGCTTGAATTTCCAACCCCTATTTGTATCTTATCTCTTTTGTGCGCCCTTTTGTGATGGAACAGGACGGGTTCCTGACCTGGGTTTGCGTGCTTGCTGTTCCAGACCCTACCTCCGAGTTTTCTGATGATGGACCCGTGGATGAAGGCACACTTGAGGTGCGGGGGAACCTGTGTAAGGCTTCTTCAGCCTTCCTCTTTTTGATCTCATCAAGCTCTCTTTTCAGGGCTTTCCTGTGTTTTTCTGCCACCCTCGCTGTTTCATCACTCTTGCATGCTTCATCTATTAGTTCAACATAGTTCTTGGTTAGCACAACATGCCTCACAACTTCCATGGTTGCCTCTGGTCTCTCATCATGCACAGCCAAAACTGCAATTGATGTTTGTGGCCTCAACGCGTCGTCAGCGTCCCAAGTCCATCGCCGTCATATGAAATGGCAGGGCATTCGCGTGTTCGCGTTCATGTCCATTACTTTTAGTATGTGACAACACACAATCCCGTCCCATTCGAATTTGCAGCATTGGCAGTAGTATTCTGCCTCGTTTATCAAGGCCTTCACAAAGTAGTTCCTTCCTTTGTCTCGGTCTTCAGGTTCTAAATCCGACATGCCCAATAGAGTACCCACCTTGAACATATGTTCGTCCACCTGGTAAGCCGTGTACATGCTGGCACGCTTTATTTCTTCGTGGAATTTGCATGTTTTTTGTGGTTTGTTGAACTATTATATGATTTTTTTTGCAGCACGTTAGGTTTGATGTAGGCCGTAACGTATCAAAGGCATCTAAAATGAATGATGGCATGGAAATCCTAAATCCCCCCCCACATATATTCTTGTGTTTGTTTGGTTCCATATATGAACTGTATGATATATCCGCATGGCAAATGCATAACATTTTAATTGGCAAGTGCATTACATTTAACATGGCAACGTCAGTTCATAAAACATGGCAAATGAAGTTTTGTGTCACATGCCAACTGCATACCATTTTCACATGGCAACTACAGATCATGAAACATGGCAACTACAGTTGATGAAACATGGCAACTATAATTCACAAAACATGGCAACTACACTTCACTAAACATGGCAACTACAGTTCACTAAACATGGCAACTACAGTTGATTACACATGGCAACTACTTATCGTGATTACAATGTACTCAATGGCTACTTCTCAACATATCAGCAATTCAAAAAAGTTGGCAATTGCACTGCATTCTATATCGCACCCACTACCCCTCCGTGCTTGTGCAAACACGATGGTAGCACAATTGACTTACTTGTTAAAAATCTTGTTGGTATATATCTTGCTCATCTGCCTCTCCATAGGTAAATACGTTTGCAATTTAGGCTCCTTGAGCGCGGTGTTTGCTTCTTGTTGTAGCTCATATCCTACTATCTT
This sequence comes from Secale cereale, assembly GCA_902687465.1. Taxonomy (NCBI): domain Eukaryota; kingdom Viridiplantae; phylum Streptophyta; class Magnoliopsida; order Poales; family Poaceae; genus Secale; species Secale cereale. Next base: position 602,426,257 of record LR738711.1, read on the forward strand.
CTGCTACAAAGCTATGTATTGCTTGGAAAACTGCAGCAATGAGTTGCCAGGGCTCACATACCGCTTCAGAACAACATTGAACCCCTCGTTGTGCTGTGCAGTCTGTAGAAATGGGAAGAAGCACTGCATGAAGTAGGCTGGCACCCAATACATTCGCTTCTCCCACAGGCTAGTAAGTGTCTCGTTGTCTTGGACTTGATATGTTTCAATCATAGCCGTCCAGCTCCGTTCAAACTCCTCCACCGTCAAGCTGTGGTCCACGCACAGCTCAAATGCCTTGTGCAGCTCTGGACGGTCAGCAAAGAACGGTTCTAGCATCTCCTCAGCCTTCTTAGTAATATGCCACCTTCAGTGCCTGTGCACTGCCAATGGGAAGACCCCCTCTATGCCTGCACGCATGCTAAAATCCTGGTCCGTTATTATGTTCATCGGAGCAAGTCCACCCATGCACCCCAAGAAGGTTTTGAAGAGCCAAGTGTACCCATCCGTGTCTTCGTTCCGAACGAGCCCGCAACCGAACTGCAACGACTGATTGTGGTTATTTATTCCTATGAATGGAGCGCAGGGCATCTTGTACATATTAGTGAGATATGTCGCGTCGAACGAAATGCAGTCTCGGAAATGTTTGTAGGCTCTCCTTGAAGCACCATCCACCAAATACATGTTTCCGACACGGTTCTCATCATCCAATCTTATCATGTAGAAGAAATCAGGATCTGCTTTTGCCTTCCCGTCAAAGTAGGCTATCGTGTCTTCTATGTCAGCCAACCTGCTCTCTCTACGGTACTTTGCCTTTAGGTTTGTTACGTCTGCTGGTATGTAGGGCATGCTACTCAGCCTACCGTCTCCACTGTGGATGAGGAACAGTATTTGGACCATTCTTGATGGACCGACGTTACAATCATGTAGCAGCTTTATGAATTTCTTCTCGAGGGGGTTGAATCCTCCGTGGGCACTCAGAAAATTTACCAGATCAAACTTCTTTATGAGTTCGTGGTTGTGTTCGTCGAAATATTCGTTGACCACCCACTCTGCTCCAACTGCGTTTAGCTTACACCGGACAGAGCATTCCGTCTTGATAATAATACCTCTCTTTCGTTCCGGCACGACAGGCGCAACACCTTTCCCCTTCTTGTTCCTTCGTGCCTTGTAGCACCTTAATTCACCTCTGCTGTACTCATTAGTTTTTTTTAATTTTTCTATGGTACTCGGCGTTGACCGCAAACCCATGGAACATTGCATATGTCTCGTAGAATTCCTTGGCATCTTCGAACGAATCAAATCTCCGCCCAACAAACGGTGCCTTAGGTACCATGATTTCTGATTGCCCACCATCTTCATCCCCTTGTGCTTCGTCATCAGTTTCATCATTCACTTCAGTATTGGTGGCTGTTTCATCTGCTTGAGTGTTTCTTGTGCCGGTGTGCAAAGGTGTGCTTGTTGGCTGAAAGGATCGATATGGTTGACTAGAGGGGGGGTGAATAGGCAACTAACAATTTTTAGCTTTTCTGAGCCAATTTAAATTAAGCAACAAAGTAAGTTGTCTAGATATGCTACTATGATGACAACTTATAGGAAGCAAAGATAACAACCTCACAAGCAAGCTATATAAGATAAACAAGGAAAGCTTGCACAAGTAAAGGGAAGAAATAACCACAAGTGGAACCGATGAAGACAAGGATGTGTTACCGAAGTTCCTTCCCTTTGAGAGGAAGTACGTCTCCGTTGGAGCGGTGTGGAGGCACAATGCTCCCCAAGAAGCCACTAGGGCCACCGTATTCTCCTCACGCCCTCACACAATGCAAGGTGCCGTGATTCCACTAGTGGTGCCCTTGAAGGCGGCAACCGAACCTTTACAAACAAGGTTGGGGCTATCTCCACAACCGAATTGGAGGCTCCCAACGACACCACGAAGCTTCACCACAATGGAATATGGCTCCGAGGTGACCTCAACCGTCTAGGGTGCTAAAACACCCAAGAGTAACAAGATCCGCAAGGGATTAGTGGGGGAATCAAATATCTCTTGGTGGAAGTGTAGATCGATGCCTTCTCAAGCAATCCCGAGGAAATCAACAAGTTTGATTGGCTAGGGAGAGAGATCGGGCGGAAATGGAGCTTTGAGCAACAATGGAGCTTTGGGGAGGAAGAGGTAAGTCTTCTTGGAGAAGAAGAATCCCTATATATAGTGGGAGAACAAATCCAACCGTTATCCCACATTTCTGCCCGCAGAGTGCGGTACTACCGCACGTAAGTTACGGTACTACCGCTTGGCCAGCGGTAGTACTGATCTGGTTGCGGTACTACCGCTGGTGCAGTAGTAGCCCAGACTTAACTCAGTGCGTTGACACAACGGGCGGTAGTACTGCCTGAGCGGTACTACCGCACGTCCCTGCGGTACTACCGCAAGGAAGAGACAAGCAAGCCGAGGACATGTGCTGATGAAATAAAATACATCCGTAGCTACATCCGCAGAAATACGGTAGTAGAAAAATGACACGGTACTACCGCTTGACCCAAGTGGTACTACCGCGTAGGATGCGGAAGTAAAAAATTACTTCCGCACCTACTACCGTACTAGTTACGACGCCGGGCCAGCTACACGGTACTACCGTGCTCAGGATACGGTACGAACGCTCTGTGCGGTACTACCGCTGTCCGAAGGCGGTACTACCGTGTGGCTGTGCGGTACTACCGCTTACTATGAGCGGTACTACCGCATGCCAGGCAGTAGTATTAGTAGGAAGCCATGGTTTTGTACTTACGAGGAAAACATCCGGAGCTCCAGAGAAGCAAGGGAAAGGTGGTGCGAAAGTATAGATGTGTACGTGTTGATTCCACCCAAACCTTTCCGAAGCGGACCCCCTCTTAATAGTACGGCTTTCCTATTACTCAAATCCACCGAAAAAGAAGCAAAAGGAAACACCGTCTTCCATAGATTCCGAGGGGCACACAATCATCTTGTGCCTAGGTGAGATATATCTGAAAGAGCTTAGAGCACACGATTAGTCCGCAAATGCATTGTCATCAATCACCAAAACTACTTAGGGAGAAATATGCCCTTACAATCTCCCCCTTTTTGGTGGATTGATGACAATACAGGATTTGCACAAGGATATATAAGAAAGAATGCAATCCTAGAAGATCAATAGAATATAGGTAAGCTCCCCCTAGATGTGTGCACAAGGGAGAGTGCTTTGGACTGCACAACACACATACTAGGATCAATGCCCCCCTATATTCTACAAACAATATACTCCTTGCATATGAAGAGTAAGAAACTATTCACATAGTAAGGAGGATAAGGTGAGCACATATAAAGGGTAAGTAAAACAACTGCTCACAACCTAATATAGCAAAGGCATAATAACGAGTTCAACAAGGGGAGCATATGTCTTACACCATACGAAAGTCTCACGCACACGACACAAACACAAACAAGCAAACAGAGTTCGACCAACGAAAAGCAAATAGAAACGACACAAGACGCAAATCCCACTCTCTCCCCCTTTGGCATCGAGACGCCACAAAGGGAAAGAGGACAACTAAGAGAGGTGGTAGCTCTGGCAGAAGAGCTCAGTCGTCATGCTCGCCATCAGACTCCTGCTGCTCCTCGTCAGACTCAGACCACTTGTAACCCTGTTGGGCCATCCATTCTGCCTCAGGAGTGATGTTCTCCTCAGATCCATTCGACACATGTTCACCAAAGATCCTCATGATCTTCTTGTCACGCTGGCGAGATTGCTTGTGAGTGACATGTGCCTTGTACTGTTCCTGAGCTTGCATACAGAATAGGGCCTTCATCTTCTTCTTCAGCTTCTTAGTCCAAGAGGGCTCAGACGAGGGAGGAGCATATCCTCCAGAACTATCCTCAGCTGGCTCCTCCTCCATAGGCTCCTCGTCAGTACCCATCTGTGCTGCAGCATCTTGTGCACGAGTAGCAGTGTTAGCCCAGCAGTCTTGATGCGAAGACGGATGGGGTCATGGCGAATACACTGCGGGGCCTCAAACTCCTCATCAGGGTAAAGGTGCTCCCAAGTCTTGGAGATAAGCAGAAACAGAAATGGACCGTAGATGGGCACTTTGCGAGTGTAGATCGCAAAGCGAAGCGCACACCACATGATGTGGGAGATGTCAAGTGGTGGAGTCTGAGCAGTGCGAGCCTCCTCACACAACAGCAGCATGTCAACGAGGTATAAATGAATCTTGTCCTTGTCCCCAACTCGAGGAAACAAGGTGTTGCGGAAGATCCTATGCATGATGTCCAGAAAGGGGTTCAACACCCATGTCTTCTTGCCACTCGCAAGTGTCTTCTCCACATAAAAAGGTAACAGACGGTCTTTGTTGGCAGCTTCTGTGTTGGCATGAGGCCGAGCTCCAATAGGGTTGTGGAGTCCCTCGTCAGCAACCTAAATCAGATCCATGAAGTCCTTCCAAGTAGCAGTCATCTTGTGACCATTTGTCATCCAAGTCATGGTGCGGTCTTCCTTGGTATGGAAGTGCACCGAAGCATAGAACTGAGCCACGATTTCTGGGTCAAAATCATTCTGAAAAGACATGATGTGCTCAAGCCCAAACTGCTCTACTAGATCCAGAGCCTCGGCAAAGTAGGCCCGGTTATCATCCCGCCGCATGTGTTCCATGTCAATCCAATGAGCATCCACATACACGGTGTGCTTACTCTTAAGGATCTCTATGTATATACGATACTGCTGCTTGGTCCAGAATAGTTCATCTCCAGGAAATTGAGCCCGGGGTTCTCCATAAGGATTGAGCTTCCTCCTTGCCATGAACTCAGTAGCTGGCATCTCCTCCATGGTCATAGATGGTTCCTTGTGCTTGTTGGCGGCGGTCTTGAATCTGCGTCGGGGGGCATTGGAGCCCTCTGGCACATCACTGGGGGGTGCACAGACTCTTGGACCCGGTGTCACGGCTGGGATTGGTGCGACGAACATTGGAACCGGAGCCACCACCTAAGACACAAACACAAGAACACGACGGAAACACAAAGGGAATCAATGCAAAAGCCACAAAAAGGCATACAAAATATGTAGAAAGGATTATATGCATGTGCTACGAAGACAATATGAACCAAGCGGTAGTACTGCTTGACGAGGGCGGAAGTAAAATTTTAGTACCGCTTAGGGAGCGATAGTACCACTTGGAAGTTGCGGTAGTACCGCGCAGAACGCGGTAGTAAAAATTTACTTCCGCGTCGTCACGGTAGTACCGCTCAGCAGAGCGGTAGTACCGTTACGCGACAAAGCGGTAGTACCGTGGTTAGCCAGCGGTAGTACCGCTCGGGTCAGATCTGAAAGAACGAATCTAGACTAGAACGCGTAGAACGACGAACGGTACTACAGCTTATCATAGTAACTTAGTAGCAGCATACTTACTAGCATTTCTATTGCATAACCACTCTCCTACATCCTAATCTTCCATGGATAACAACAAGAAGAACACTAGAACAATACACATCTCCCCAAAACCTAAAAACAACAACTGGGCAAAAAAAAGAGGGGATTTGGGGAGAAACGTTCATCCATGGCAAGAGGTCGAGGTGGGGAACGATCCCACCGGTCGGAATGTGAGGAGAGTGGCCGGGGGAGGAGATCCGGCGAGGTCCTCCGGCGGCGTTCTTGAGAGGGAGAGAGAGAGGCGACGTGGGGATATGAGATGAATGGGTATGGGGGGTTAGAATTCCCCCTGCCTGCTTATAACCGCCAGCCGTTCGGATAAGTGCGGTAGTACCACGGTGGTAGTACCGCCCGGGCGGAAGTACCGTACACGGAGCGGTAGTACTGCTCGACCAGCGGCAGTAAAAAATTACTGTTGTGCTGGTTGCGGTAGTACCGTATTCTCTTTGCGGTAGTACCGTGACTACTCACGGTAGTACCGTCCCTCCAAGAAAATGCAGGTTTCGACAAGAGGCTTTTAGCAAAGTAAAAGCGCACACGCAAGGCATACGGAAAGAGAGACAACACACACTAAAAACAGCACACAAGACACTTCTCCAAGGAGGAGGTCGGTGGCCGAAGCCACCTATGTTTGAGTTATTTGGTATGGCACCGCAAAGAACTATCCTTGGGCCCATGACCAACACTCGTCTTGAAGCACTTATACCATTTAACATGGCAAATGACAAAGACTTGATCGATTTATGCATAATGGGGGGGGGGGATAGTTCATTGAGAGAACAATACTCCCCCTATGTCCATGCCTACATCTAGACAAGATCACTATTATTGAGTGGGAGGAGTCTGTGCAAGGTCTCAAGCCACATTGCTCAAATCGATGATATTTAGCTCATGCCTTAACTCGCGAAATCTTGCTTCATCCAAAGGCTTCGTGAAGATATCTGCAAGGTTATCATGAGTGTTGACATAGTAAAGCTTGATCTCTCCTTGCCGTATATGATCCCGGATGAAGTGATACCGAATCTCTATATGCTTTGTCTTGAAGTGTTGCACTGGGTTGAGAGAAATCTTGATGGCATTTTCATTGTCACACCAAAGAGGCACTTTGTCACAAGTGACACTGTAATCCTTTAAAGTTTGCCTCATCCATAGGAGTTGAGCACAACAACTGCCAGCTGCCACATACTCAGCTTCGGTGGACGAGAGAGACACACAACTTTGCTTTTTGGAAGACCAACTAACTAGAGAGCAACGAAGGAATTGGCACCCTCCGGAAGTGGACTTCCTATCCACTTTGTCTCCCGCCCAGTCCGAATCAGAGAAACCTACAAGGTTGAAGTTTGCTCCTCTTGGGTACCATAAGCCAAAGTTTGGGGTATGAGCCAAATATCGAAAGATTCGCTTGACTGCCACAAAGTGACTTTCCTTAGGTGAGGCTTAAAACCGTGCACAGATTCCCACACTCAACATAATATCCGGTCTAGATGCACAAAGGTAAAGCAAGGATCCAATCATAGAACGATATACCTTTTGATCCACCACTTTACCATTGGGATCAATGTCAAGTTGGCACTTGGTTGGCATTGGAGTAGTAGCCGGCTTGACATCACTTAGATTGAACCTCTTGAGCATGTCTTGAGTGTACTTGGCTTGTTTGATAAAGATTCCTTCTCTTCTTTTCTTGATCTCAAACCCAAGGAAGTACTTCAACTCTCCCATCATGGACATCTCAAAATGTGTGGTCATGAGTGCGGCGAACTCATCATTGAAAGCTTTGTTAGGTGAACCAAAGATAATATCATCAACATATAGTTGGCAGGCAAACAACTCCCCTTTGACCTTCTTAGTAAAAAGAGTGGGGTCGATTTTCCCAATTTCAAACCCACGATCTTGTAACAACTCGGTAAGATGCTCATACCACGCATGTGGGGCTTGTTTAAGGCCATAGAGTGCCTTATCGAGTTGATACACATGATTGGGGAACTTGGGATCCTCAAATCCCGGGGGTTGTTTGACATACACCAACTCTTTAATAGGACCATTAAGAAATGCACTTTTCACATCCATTTGCTGTAACTTAAAATTATGATGAGATGCATAGGCAAGCAACAAACGAATAGATTCAAGGCGAGCAACGGGGGCAAAGGTTTCACCGTAGTCGATACCCTCGACTTGGGAGTAGCCTTGAGCCACCAGACGCGCCTTGTTGCGGATGACAATGCCATGAGCATCTTGCTTGTTCTTAAAGATCCACTTAGTTCCAATGACATTATGGTTCTCCTTTGACCTCGACACCAGACGCCACACTTTGTTGCGCTCGAAGTTGTGGAGTTCTTCATGCATGGCATTAAGCTAATCAGGGTCTTCGAGCGCCTCATAGACCACTTGAGGTTCAACACAGGAGACAAAAGCTTGATGAGCACAATAGTTTGCTAATTGTCTATGAGTGCTTACCCCCTTTTTGATGCTTCCAAGATTATTCTCCATGTGATGTTCTCTGGAAGCAAGCCTGGAGGCAACTTTTGCAGCACGACGCTCCAATTGCTCTTCAAGAGATAATTGAGGAGCACTGAGTTGATCATCTTGAGCGATGTCAGGAGCTTGATCTTGATCTTGAGCTTCCTCTTGATCTTGATCTTGCTCAGAGGATAGAACTTGGCCTTGTGTATCATTTGGTGGCTCCCCACCATCTTGTGATTGATCTTGCACTTGGCCTTGTTCGTCCGGTTGATGGCCTTCACGTTGTTCTTCGGAAGCGTGTGGGTCTTGGGTTGGTGATGGTTCCACATGTGTGGAACATTGTCCTTCTCCTTCGGCCACAAGGGGTTCCTCAATGGGTAGGATATATCCAACACCCATTCTTCTTATGGCTTGAGGAGGAATTTCATCACCTACATCACAAGTACCACTTTGCTCCACTTGGGAGCCGTTATTCTCATCGAACTCTACGTTACTCGTCTCCTCAATAAGTCCATTAGACTTGTTGAGGACACGGTAAGCATGAGAGTTTGTAGCATAACCAACAAATATGCCCTCATGAGCTCTAGATTCAAATTTAGACAAACGAACACCTTTCTTGAGGATGAAACACTTACACCCGAACACCCGGAAGTACTTGAGGTTGGGCTTGTTACCGATAAGAATCTCATATGGAGTTTTGTTCAAGCCTTTGCGGAGATAGAGCCGATTGGATGCATGACATGCGGTGTTGATGGCTTCGGCCCAAAAGTTGTATGGAGATTTGAATTCCGCCATCATGGTCCTTGCCGCGTCCATCAGTGTCCGGTTCTTTCTCTCCGCTACACCGTTTTGTTGAGGGGTATAGCATGCTGCATATTGATGTTTGATCCCCTCATCACTAAGAAACTCATCCAAGGTGTAGTTCTTGAACTCGGTGCCGTTGTCACTTCGGATCATCAAAATCTTTGCTTCATGTTGTCGTTGAGCTTCGTTTGCAAAGTTGATGACGGTTTGTTGGGTCTCACTCTTCTTCTTGAAGAAGTATACCCATGTGTATCTTGAATAGTCATCCACAATCACCAAGAAATACTTTCTACCCCCAAGACTATCAAAAGATGGAGGCCCAAAGAGATCCATGTGAAGGAGCTCTAGGGGTCTTTCTGAGTAGATGATAGTAGTGGGAGGGTGAGCCGTTTCATGTAACTTTCCTTCAATGCAAGCCCTGCAAGCACGATCTTTGGCAAAGCTAAAATTTGTTAGTCCACGGACATGGTCCCCCTTGAGAAGACTTTGCAAAGATCTCGTACTGACATGGGCTAATCGGCGATGCCAAAGCCATCCCACATCAACTTTAGCCATTAGGCATGTCGCGGTCTTAGTGGGTTGCTTCGAGAAGTTAACCACATAAAGACCGTTCTCGACATGTCCAACATAGGCTACTTTAAGAGTCTTGCTCCACGAGAGGGCCACGGTATCAATATCAAACAATGTAGCAAAGTCCATGAGTGAAAGTTGGCGAACCGAAAGTAAATTATATGCAAGGGATTCAGCAAGCATGACTTTCTCGATCATGAGATCATGAGAAACAACAATCTTGCCAAGCCCCAATACCTTAGAAGATGAAGCATCACCTCATTTGACGTTGGTGGCCATAGATGAACCTAGATGCACGTCCACCACCAAGTCTTTGCTTCCGGTCATATGATTTGTGGCTCCACTATCGAGCAACCATGATCCCCCATCGAAAGCAAACTCCTACAAGAGATCAATGCTTGGATTTAGGTACCCATTTGGTAATGGGTACTTTGAGGTTAGTAACAAGGGTCTTAGGAACCCAAATAGACCATTCAATGTACTCATAAGAAGAACCAATAAATTTAGCAAAGACATGACCATCACTAGCACGACATAAAACATATGAAGGATTAAAGTCGCCGGCCATGTTTGATGGTATGGTGGGGTTTTTCTTGACCCCACCATTCTTCACATTGCTCTTCTTCTTAGAGGCGCCCTCTCCCTCTTTCACAAAGGTTTGTCGGAGAGGGGGAGGTAGCTTGGTCTTGTCATTCTTCTTCTTCTTGGGCTTGGGAACAAACCCAATTCCTTTCTTTGCCACAACCTCCTTTTGATTACTCAAAAGATTGTTGAGGTTCTTCTCACCTTGTATGCATGCCACAAGGCCTTTCTCAAGTTTCTTCTTCAACTTGGCATTTTCTTCAACAAGATGCACATGCTCGCAACATGGGTTAGTAGCATTTGCATTATCAATCAACACCATGTGAGGAAAGATAGCCTTTTCCTTGGTTAGCGAAACTTGGAGTTGATCATGAGACTCCTTGAGAGAAGTTGTAACATCCCAAATTTTCAATTTGGAATGTTATACATAGATCATAATTGCATTTCATGTTTTTGCATTTTTTTTGTTGGTGGCGTTCCTCGAAATTCTAAGCAACTCAAGAACCTACAGAGAGAGTTGGGAATTTTACCGTTTTCGTATTTGAGTTCGCTCGAGTACCGGTACGAGGACAGTGTGATTCTAATTATTTTTCTCTCCTACAAATATTTCTAAATACAAAATATGAGCGGAGATAATATGACTTCTCCAAAATAACAGAAATATTGGAGGAAAAATGTTAAAATCACTTTTGGTTTTTTTGGATTTATTTACGAATTTATTTGCATAGGAAAAATGCGCGTTTTTCAAAATTGCATTTAGGTCCGGGAAAAATGTTCACTTTGTCCTAAATATTATTAGAGGACGGTGAAAATTTATTTCGGGATTTTTGGAGTCCGTTTTGTATTTCTTTCGTTAGTTTTTCTGCGCCATGACTTTATTTAAAAAAAAGGGTAACCGACTTGGAGTCGTAGAAGCCCGGGACTCTGGGCTTTATAAGCCGCCACCCGGGGCCCAACCAGCCCAGCCCCGTCGCGCCGTCCCTGCCCTAGCCGCCGCGCCGCGTCTCGCACTTCGCACCGCCACCGCCGCCAGTTGCCGCCGCCGCCCGCGTTAGCCGCCGCCGCTGCCGCTCGCGCTAGCCGCCGCCGCCGCCGCCGCTCGCCGCCCCCGCCGCCGTCGCCGACCGCCGTCGCCTCGCTGGAGCACCGCCGCCTCGCCGGACCGTCGGAGATCTCGCCGGAGTTCGTTGCTCGAGGTAGTTATCGTTTTTTAATAAGAACCGATCGGTTTTTCATAAAACCGTAGATCTGTTTTTTTAATTAGATCGGTTCGGTTTCCGTCGGTTTAGTTATTTAGCGGACGTTCGTCCGTACGTTCGTTTTTACGAACGGTTTTCGTTAGTTAGCCACAGACAGCGAACGTTCGTTCGTTAGCCTGTTCGTCCGTTTTCTTTTTTGGGGTATTTATCCGCGATTATTCCGATCGCGATTTCTGCCCTGATCTTGTTTTTCGTTTTTCTTTTCGCTCGAAAGTCGGAATCAGGTGATTCAAAATCCCAGATCTTCATCTCTATGCCCTCTTTACGTTTAACCAACTTGAATAAGTTTTTGGCTACTGTAAAATTTGACTTTAGGCCAACTAGCAAACCAGAGCTCGTTTCTTTCGTAGTTTGAGTTTCGTTGCTTCTTTCGAGTTGATTCTTTTTGCAAACCGGAGTTCTTAAGTTGAACTTTCTGGTTAGATCTCTTATTTGAGTTTTACCCGTGCATTAGTTAAGTACTTATTGTGTGCTTGTTTGATTGCGATAGAGTACCCGGAGTGCGCCGCTTGCTACTTTGAGTCTCTAGGTTTTGCGGATCATCAGCAAGGCAAGTAACACTTTGATCATACTTTCCAATTACCCAGTTTTCATTGCATTAGTCGAACCCTCACACATTGCATGAGTAGGATCAATTAACTTGTGGGATTGGGAAGTAGATTGAGGTAGTACCTATTACCTGCATTACATTCAAACCTTTGGGAGTTACTTCTACGTTTGCTGTTAGGACATGCTATGCTCGTAGACGTGGATTGGGTGAGTGAAATCCATGAAAGATGTGAGTTTGTTAATTAATGGTTCAACTTAAGGTGGCAATATTAATACACATCTGGGTGGATTGAGGCATCTGGGTATTCCAGTGATTGCCTGTTTTTCTTTTGGACCGCCACCCAGGCTCAAAGGGATCATGAGATTATTCATACTAGAAACTTTCGTGTGCAGCCACAATGCTATTATGGGCTCTAGCATATTATGAGTAAGTTGTGCGAACTCTTACCGTGGTGGACTAGCAGATGTAGGTTGGTACGGTCCGCCTGATCGTAAGGTGCTAGCGCTTCTGAAAGACTATGTCTCGGTCATCCGTTTCTCAAACAATATGAAGTGCGAGAAACCCAACGGAGGAGATCGGGTCTTGTGGGGAAAAGTGCACAAACCTCTGCAGAGTGTACAAACTGATCATGATTAGCCGTGTCCCCGGTTACGGACGTCTTGAGTATCTAGTACTTGGATTATCATGTGAATCTCATCATGTTACTTTTAACTTAATATTGTTGGGTTTAATGATGAACTTTAATTGGGGTTGAGAGGATGTCTATCTTCTCAACGATGTTTCAACTACCATGATAGTTAATTAAAATCTATTCCTTTGAAGTAGGGAAAAGTTGGCTTTACGCAAAAACTGTAACCATAGGGCTTTCCACCAGCCATACTGCATATAGTATAGCTTTACTTTCAATTGCTCTCTTGTGTTACTTTGCTAGCATATTCCATGTGCTGACCCATTTTTGGGCTGCAACGTTTCATGTTGCAGACTTTTCAGACGACGAGTAAGGTGCCTTTTAGGTCTTGGTTCTATACTCAGTGATGCCGTTGGAGTTGATGGACTCACTTGTCTTCCAAGCCTTCCGCTGTTATCGTATTAGATGGCCTTCAGCCATATTTATTGTAATAAGATCATCGTTGGACTATCGATGTAATAAGTGTGTGATTGCTACTCTGTTATAAATCCTTCAAGTACTGTGCGTGTCAGCATTACTGATCCAGGGATGACACTGATGCACAGAGATCAGACTGTTTGAGGTCTGGTCGCTACAGAAGCATGCATACCTTTCAAGGCCTTGTGAGCCTTGTCGAGTATAAAAAACTCCTCCTTGAGTCTAGCATGGTCAACCCCAAGTTTTGCCTTCTCGGAATTAAGCATATGAGAGACAACTAAAGCATGATCGAGATCTTTCTTTAATTTAGCATGGTCATCGTTGTGTGACTCCTCAAGAGCCAAACGAAGACCACACTCTTCCTCTAGAGCATTAGAGAGATCCGATATCTCATCGGCATAGTCTCAACTATGCCCTTCCATTTTAGCAATGATCTCCTCGTGAGCCTCGATCATGTCATTGGCCTCACCGAGTTGTTCCAAGAGAGCAACAAAGTGCTTCTTGGGTTGGCCCTTGAGTTTGCTCATAAACAACTCAAACTCATTCTCTTTCTCCTTGGCTCCCTCACTCTCATCAATACAATCCGTTAATGAAGGATTAGAGATGATGGTAGTGTTGATGTTTGGAGTTACCTTGTTGGTGGCCTTAGTCATGAGACACTTGGCGGTGATGTTCTCATTTGGAGAGTCGAAGAGAGATGTGCGTGGAGTAGTAGCAATAGCAATTGTGGCCATGGTGACCATCTCATCATCTTCATCATTATCATCATCCTCAACATATTCTTCTTGGGCCACCAACCCTTTGGGAGGAGTCTTCTTGTTGAAGTTGTTATTGTTGGGATAAGACTTGGCCTTGTCCTTCCGGATAAGCTTGCCTCCAAAGTCTTCTCTTTTCTCTTATGGGCAATCCGCAACGAAGTGGCTTACATTTCCACAGTTGAAGCATGTCCTCACTTGTTGCTTGCCCTTGTTGCCACTTGAGTTGTTCTTGTTGAAGTTGGGCCTTGAGTTCTTCTTGTTGCCCCAAAATTGCTGCGAAGCAAGAGCCATGTGCTCATGATAGGCATATTTGGTGTCCTCGGGGCAACACTCATCGTCATCCTCCTCCTCCTCTTCTTCCACACAAGCCTTGGACTTCAAGGCAAGGTTAGGCTTCTTTGATCGTTGAGCTCATAAAACCGCATTGTCGGCGGTCTTGTCCAAGATCCTCATAGCAACGAACTCGTCCAACACTTCATTTGATGACAAGTGGTGGAAGTCCGGTCTTTGGCGAATGACGGAGGACATGGCCTTATGGTAGGGCATCATGGCCTTGAGAAACTTGCGCTTGATCCAATTGTCATCCGTGTCCTTACTCCCATGATCTCGAAGAGAGACCACAAGAGTGGTTAATCTCCGATAAAGTTCACGAGGATCTTCTTCTTCGATCATAGCAAACTCATCGGCTTCATCTTGCACAACTTCATAGTTCGAGCGTTGAATGCTAGCGCTCCCCTTGTACATGGTGCCAACATGCTCCCAAGCTTCCTTGGCCACAGTGAAGGGTCGAAGATGTGCAATGTCTTCGGGAGGGATAACATCTTGAAGTATGCAAAGAACGGAATCATTGAATTGATGATCCGCAGCTTCTCTCGGAGTTAAGTTGTCGGGATCACGTGGATAAAAACCTTGCTCGATGATTCTCCAAAGATTAGTAGAGAAATGATTTAAATGACGTTTGAAGCGAAACATCCAAGTAGCATAATCAGATTTTTTTATAAACTTAGGAGGAGGCCCAACAGAATTTAAATGTGGTGTGAGAACGGGTCCTCCATAGTGAGTAGGAGGAGCGGAGTGGGCAAAGATCCCATTCCCATTCTTAGTAACCGGGGCTTGTTCACTACTAGCTTCTCCCTTGTCGGGAGTAGCCTCCGACACGATGGTAACGGGATGAACCACTTCCAAAGGTGTGGTGGATAATTTAAGCCCCTCAAGCAAATCTTTAAACATGCCTTTGACCTCGGTCGCTAGTGATTCTTTCAATGTGGTCATAGCCACAATGAACTCCCCACGAGAGATCGAGGCTCCCCCATCGGACGTAGGCAAGGATGGAGTTCCACCAGAATGTTCCTCCGTCTCGACTACGTTGTCACCCATACTCTTTGGACGGTAAAGTCCTTAAAAAGAGACGAGGCTCTGATACCAATTGAAAGGATCGATATGGTTGACTAGAGGGGGGTGAATAGGCAACTAACAATTTTTAGCTTTTCTTAGACAATTTAAATTAAGCAACAAAGTAAGTTGTCTAGATATGCTACTATGATGACAACTTATAGGAAGCAAAGATAACAACCTCACAAGCAAGCTATATAAGATAAACAAGGAAATCTTGCACAAGTAAAGGGAAGAAATAACCACAAGTGGAACCGGTGAAGACGAGGATGTGTTACCGAAGTTCCTTCCCTTTGAGGGGAAGTATGTCTCCGTTGGAGCGGTGTGGAGGCACAATGCTCCCCAAGAAGCCACTAGGGCCACCGTATTCTCCTCACGCCCTCACACAATGCAAGCTGCCGTGATTCCACTAGTGGTGCCCTTGAAGGCGGCAACCGAACCTTTACAAACAAGGTTGGGGCTATCTCCACAACCGAATTGGAGGCTCCCAACGACACCACGAAGCTTCACCACAATGGAATATGGCTCCGAGGTGACCTCAACCATCTAGGTGCTCAAACACCCAAGAGTAACAAGATCCGCAAGGGATTAGTGTGGGAATCAAATATCTCTTGGTGGAAGTGTAGATCGATGCCTTCTCAAGCAATCCCGAGGAAATCAACAAGTTTGATTGGCTAGGGAGAGAGATCGGGCGGAAATGGAGCTTTGAGCAACAATGGAGCTTTGGGGAGGAAGAGGTAAGTCTTATTGGAGAAGAAGAATCCCTATATATAGTGGGAGAAAAAATCCAACCGTTATCCCACATTTCTGCCCGCAGAGCGCGGTACTACCTCACGTAAGTTATGGTACTACCGCTCGGCCAGCGGTACTACCGCTTTGGTTGCGGTACTACCGCTAGTGCAATAGTAGCCCAGACTTAACTCGGTGCGTTGACACAACGGGCGGTAGTACTGCCTGAGCGGTACTACCGCACGTCCCTGCGGTACTACCGCAAGGCAGAGATAAGCAAGCCGAGGACATGTGCGGATGAAATAAAATACATCCGTAGCTACATCAGCAGAAATACGGTAGTAGCAAAACACGACACGATACTACCGCTTGACCCAAGCCGTACTACCGCATAGGATGCGGAAGTAAAAAATTACTTCCGCACCTACTACCGTACTAGTTACGACGCCGGGCCAGCTACACGGTACTACCGTGCTCAGGATACAGTACTGACGCTCTGTGCGGTACTACCGCTGTCCGGAGGCGGTACTATCGTGTGGCTGTGCGGTACTACCGCTTACTATGAGCAGTACTACCGCATGCCAGGCAGTAGTATTAGTAGGAAGCCATGGTTTTGTACTTATGAGGAAAACAGCCGGTGCTCCAGAGAAGCAAAGGAAAGGTGGTGCAAAAGTATAGACGTGTACGTGTTGATTCCACCCAAACCTTTCCGAAGCGGACCCCCTCTTAATAGTACAGCTTTCCTATTACTCAAATCCACCGAAAAAGAAGCAAAAGGAAACACCGTCTTCCATAGATTCCGAGGGGCACATAATCGTCTTGTGCCTAGGTGAGATATATCTGAAATAGCTTAGAGCACACGATTAGTCCGCAAATGCATTGTCATCAATCACCAAAAATACTTAGGGAGAAATATGCCCTTACATCGGCATTGCTGGAACGATTGCCATTTCTGACACTGAGTCTGCATTGTTTGTGGCATGATTGTTGGCTGGCTGGTGGAACGCTTCTTCTGTGCGCTCCGAGCTCCCTGCGGTAGATGTGCCCGCGCCGCTGTTGATTGTAGTTGAAGGTCCTGCAATGAAAAAACAGGTACGAGTGTAAGCATTTGGGTTGGATCGCATGTTTATCGTAACGGAATACAACAACTGCATGTGATTTGGCATGACATCATTCACACAGTAAGCCGTGGAATCTACATATGGCCATGCATGGCAACTGTAGTTCTCCAGTCATGGAAGCTACAGCCCAACAAATATGGCAACTAGTGTTGCCAAGACATGGCAACCAGCATTTTTTAGCATCAAAACTTGGATTTTATAGTCATGGCAGCTACAGTCCAACATGAATGGCAACTACTGTTGCCAAGACATGGCAACCAGCATCTTTTAGCATCAAAACTTGGATTCTATAGCCATGGCAGCTACAGTCCAACATGAATGGCAAATATTGTTGCCAAGACATGGCAACCAACATCTTTTTAGCACCAACACTTGGATTCTAGGTATGAGCTCACTAGGCAAATGCAATCAATCATGAATGTTGCCGACAATCATATAGTAGTTGGCAAATCCTGAAGACAAGAGATGAATTTTTGTCCGCGACCACTTGGTAGTATTTTGTTTGTTTTTTCCACCACCATCGTGACAAATCTACTTTTCCTCCCATGCTTTTTCCACAAAAGCAAACCGGTTCACATTTTTTACCTTGTTGTGCCGCATGTGCTGATCGTATCTGGTTTGACATTCCAATTTGATGTGCTCTATCTGCAATAGTGCTGTCCTGCAACTGTGAAGCTTGCCATGAGATGTTTGCCAATGTGGTTCCACCATAACAACCTATGATCATGTTAGCAGTTGGTCAATGCATGACAACTGTAGTCTGTACAACATGGCACATGTAGCGGTGCATCCATGCCACACAGATTTGTCCACACCTTCCATCCAGAGTTGTTTAGACATTTTGCAATCACATTTTATGACACATGGCAACTGCAGTTATCCAGTCATGGCAACTGCAGTTAACCAGTCAAGGCAACTGCAGTTGTCCAGTCATGGAAACCCCAATGTCATCTATGTTCCTTCTCCTAATTCACTGTCCACAACTTCACTCCATGGACTCACCTGTGTACGACGCTGATGGCAGGTACATGGTTGCCGCCTGATGCCACGTGCTGCATGAAGGTCCTACATTTTTTTCCATATAACTCGTGAGTCTTTTTTCCATCATTGCAAGTTTAATTTCATGGCCACACCAGTATGTTTCTTTTTTTGTATGTGTTACCTTGATTTGCCACATTAGCTACTTGAAGTTGGTCGTCCGTACATTTGTCAGCGTTAGCGCCCTGTGACTGAACTTGCCATGGTACCCCGTTGAGTGTGGTTGAGTCATAAGAACCTGCAAAAAATGACATTGTAGGACATAAGTAGAATGGCATCTTCCTCATCACAAACATGGCAACTGTTCCCTCTTTCTTATCATGCATCGTACCGATGCCCGCGTACTGTTCTATTAGTGGCATCAACGACTCTATAGAAATGAGCTGATTGTAATCTGCTGCATCCCAAGGGGGCGTTTCCGGCCTTTGAGAATACCAAGGATCAGGGCTATCTTCGTGATTCATTTTTCCGCCACTTTGTTTTCAATCACTGCATGAACAAGAACGCATCAACAATCCGCAAAATGCATTCTTGCTATTTGCACATAGAAGATAACACGACAATCTTATCAAATCTCCTGTGTAGGCAACCAACACATCATGGCAAGTAGGACATGCACATTCAGTCTTTTTTTTCTAAAATCTGGATGCCAGCTATCATTTTGAAGCGATGGCAACATCTAGTAAAATAGGATGGCAAGCAACAACATAACGTGGTGGCAGCTAACGACAACAATAGGTGGCAACTGACATTATATACAAGTGGCAACTATTTTTCATCCCTCCCTACGCCAAATTCCTCCCCTTTCTCTCCCTATTTTTAGTGATTCCTTGGCATCCTTCATTACCAACTACCCGCACCAACCCAACCCATAAGCTTAGCTCAACTCTAGCATAGTATATGGTAGATCTGGCATAAGTTGGTGGGCAAATGCGAACACACACAAATCCGTGGGGTGTTTTGCCCTGACAGCGTGGATCTAGTCGCCATCTTCGTGGGCAATCTGCAATTTCAAATTTCTGGACAGAAGAAGGACGAGAAACAGAAGGAGATAGGAGATCCACCTGTTTTTAGCTCGTCGTCTTGGGAGGGCAGGGTTGGGGGTGGGTGGTTAGCGGTGGGGAGGCGCTGGGATTCTGCTCAGGTTGCCGTGGCAACCAGAGAAGGAAGGCGATGGAGGTAGGGGATCAAGAGGTAGGAGACGACGACGGCAGGTCGGAATAGGGATCGAAAGGAGGCCTGGATGACTGGCGTGTTGGGTCGTGCGGGCAGCAGGTCGTTCGCCCGGACGTGTGGGCGATTTTTCCACACACCAGATGTGCGGGCTGTGGCTGTGCGCGCCTGAACGCAGTCGTGCGGGCGTGGTTGTCTCCATGCCACACAAGACATGCGGCACAACCACCCGATATGCCACACGTGTGGCAGTTATCGGCGTCCTAAAAAAACACCTAGGATGCGATTGGTTGCCTGCACAAGGTTCAACTAAGCCCACACGAGAAGAAAACAAGCTGATTAGTTGCCAGTATACATTATCGGGTTTGCATCACACGAAATTTAAAACACCTATGAGTCTGTCTCGTGAGGCACTCTTGAATCGGTAGTTTCTCGCAAGCCAGGCCCGCACGAGGCACGTGTGCGCGGCGGCTGCATGTGAGGAGCCACCCTCGAGAAGCCGCGTTGCTTCCTGAAGCGTCAACAGTTATTACCCTCACTTTCCCTCACCGCTCTCTCTCCCCTCTCACCACTCTCAATGATGGCAGCGGCGGCGATGGCGTAGATAAAAAAAGGGGCGCATGTGTCCCTGACAGGTGGGCCACAGGAGGACATGTGCACGCGCCACGCGCCGTCCGCGCATGTCCGCTCGGCCACATATATGACCCAAAGTTGGGCTGGGAATGGGTCGAAAGCGGACCGAAAATGGACAATGGTCCGTTTGCTCCCGCACGTTGGGCGGACTGTTTTGTCTGTTTAGCCCTAAACGGACGTGGTCGGACCATTTGTGGTCATGCATTGGAGTTGGCCTAAGAGTATCTAGAGGTAAACGTCCATGATCGATCACCTTCAAAAAATGTTCGCGTCCATCATGTGTGCCTTAGAGCAACTCCAACGCGTAGACCCAAATGGACGCGAGTTTTGTCTATTTTCTGTTTGTTTGGATCAACCGAGCAGACGGGCGCATCCGCTTTTTGGTTTGGGTTAGCCAATGCACCCAACTAGTGGCCTACCCATTTTTCCCGCGTTCGAGAAAAAACAGTTTCGAAACACATGCGGACGAAATAAACATAATTAAACATTAATGGTGGGTCAACTGCCGGTCAAAGTCCACTTAAATATTAATAAAACATGAAATAAACATAAAAATGTGTCTTCACGCTGCCCTAGGCCTCGCCCTTGCCCTTGTCATCATCGTCGCCGGTGAAGTCAACAAAGGGTGGCAACCGCCCAGCCCACGGGAAAGTGTGCCGCCACGCTGCCTCCTCCGGTTCTGCTGTAGCGGAGGCATTGCGTCGCGGTGGTTGCGCTCCTCTTCCTCCTTGCGCTCCCACATCTGGCGCTCACCGTCGGCCCGCTGCTCCGCGAGCCAATGTTATTTCCAGCGCTCCTCCTCCTGCTCGCGAGGCTCCTCCTCCTCCTCCTCTGATGTCGCGTCGAAGTGAACGGGAGGCGCGCTCACCCACTCGCGAACCTTGCGGGTCCACGAGTACGTCTCCTCCGGCCAAGTGGGCGGCAGCAACAAGCGCTTACGCGTGGGCGTGGGCTCGGGCTCGGCCTTGGGCTCGAGGAAAGGCCGCGACATTAGGGGTAGAGGGGATCATGGACGGAGTCCTCCACCACTAACAGGGCAAGGGCCTCCTCCAGGCCTTCCAAGTGCGCGTTCGCCTCGCGTCGGCTTTCCTCCAACACGCGTTACAGGGCTGCCTCGATCACGGCTTGGTAGGCGGCCTCCTCCTCCTCCTCCTCTGGCTTGACCTCTGGGGCGGCGGGGGATGCCGGGTTGACCTGCACGCCGCGGGGGCTGATACGTCTCAAACATATCTATAACTTATGAAGTATTCCTACCATGTTTACAATATTTTTATATGGTTTTGATATGATTTGATTAGAACTAACCCGGGCCGACATTGTTTTAAGCAAAACTACCGTGGTGTCGTTTTTTGTGCGGAAATAAAAGTTCTCGGAATGGGTTGAAAATTTACGGTGATTTTTTGTGGACCAAAAGAGACCCCCGAAGCTTTATGGGAGGACCAGAAGACCCACGAGTGCACGACAAGCTCGCAGGGTGCGCCCTATCCCCTAGGGAGCGCCCCTCGATCTTGTCGCTGCCTCGTGGACCCCTTGACATGAGACCGATGCCAAAAATTCCTATAAATACTCAAACCCTCATAAAGAACCTTAGATGAGAAGTTCCGCTGCCGCAAGCCTCTATAGCCACTAAAAACCAATCGGGAGCCCGTTCTGGCACCCTCCGGAGGGGGAAATCATCACCGGAGGCCATCTTCATCATCTCGACGGCCCCCATGATGAGGAGGGAGAAGTCCACGCTTGGGGTTGAGGGTTTGTACCAGTAGCTATATGTTTTATCTCTCTCTCTCGTGTTCTTAATTTGGCATGATCTTGATGTACCGCGAGCTTTGTTGGTATATTAATATCTTATGGTGTTCTTCCCTCTATACCTTCTTGTGATGAATTGAATCTTTTTCTTTGAGGTTTGTTATGTCGGATTGAATATTTTGGATGCGAGAGCACTTGATGTATGTCTTGCGATGGGATATCCGTAGTGACAATGGGATGTTCTATTGATTCACTTGATGTATGTTTTTGTTATCAACTTGCGGATTCCCGTGGTGACATTGAGGTAATCTATGTATAGGGGTTGATACGCGTTTTCATGTTCCTTTCTCTGGTAGAAATCCTGGGGTACTCTTTGAAGTTCTTTGTGTTGGATTGAATATTATGAATCTGGAATTGTGTGATGCACATCATATAATTGACCCACAGATACTTGTGGTGACATTGGAGTATCTAGGTGGCATTAGGGTTGATTGATGTGTGTCATATGGTGTTATTTTAGTACGAACTCTAGGTTTGTTTGTGACACTTATAGGAATAGCCCAATAGATTGATCAGAAATAATAACTTTTAGGTGGTTTCATACCCTACAAACAATTTCATCGTATGTTCTCCAGAGAAGGAACTTTGGAGTGATTCTTCATTACATGTTGAGGGATTTTTATATGATCCAATTATGTTATCGTTGTTGAGAGATTTTGCACTAGTGGAAGTATAAACCCTAGGCCTTGTTTTCAAGCATTGTGATGTCATTTTTGCTCACTTTTACTACTTGTTACCTTGCTAGTTTTATATTTTCAGATTACAAAAACATGTATCTACTATCCATATCACATTTGTATCACCATCTCTTTGCCGAACTAGTGCACCTATACAATTTACCATTGTATTGGGTGTGTTGGGGACACAAGAGACTCTTTGGTCCCAGGGTTGTTTGAGAGAGACCATCTTCATCCTACGCCTCCAACGGATTGATAAACCTTAGGTCTCCACTTGAGGGAAAATTGCTATTGTCCTACAAAACTCTACGCTTGGAGGCCCAACACGAGTCTACAAGAAGAAAGGTTGCATAGTACTACCTTTGTCCTGGTTTGTTAGTCCCTATTGTATGTTGTGCCAAATTTTGATCAGATATTGAACTAACAAAATGTTCATGCATGTCACGAAAAATTATAACATTGAAACATAAATTTTTGTTGACATGCATTAGAAGTTTGTTAGTTAAATCCTTGGTCAAACTTTGACACAAATTACAAAGGGTACTAATAAACCAGGACGGAGGTAGTATACATCAAGCTCTTTTCTGGTGCCGTTGCGGGGGAGGTGAGTGCTTGAAGGTATATCTTTAGATCTTGAAATTGAATATTTTAGCTTCTTGTTTTATCACTAGTTTAGTTTATAAAATAAAACAAAAAATGGAGTTGAGGTTTGAAAGCACAAGTGCTCCCCGAGTGATTTTGGTAATTAATGTCAACATATCTCTTGTTGGACTGATACCTTTACCTAGTATATTTCAGATGAGTTCAACAGTGGAGTGGCATGGACAAGAGGATGTGGAACCCCTTCAAGATTCTAAGGAAAGACGATTGGCAAAAGCTCAAAGCTCAAGACTCTTCATTTTCATTTTAGTGATCCAAGATCACATTGAGTCCATATATGAAAGCCAATACTATTAAAAGGGGATGAGGTGTTGCTTAATGGCTTGCTTGCTCAAAGTGCTTAGTGATATGCTCCAAATCCCTCAACCACTTTCTCATTCCACATATGTCCTAAACCTAAAGTCAAACTCGGCCCCACCGATTTGATCTATCCGGCGCCACCGAGTTCTCTTGACAAAGCCACTGCCAAAACCCTAATCAGTTCGGTCTCACCGATAGGGATCTCGGTCTCATTGAGATGGGAATGTAAACTCAATGTTTCCTATCTGCAACATTCCAGTCCGAGATGTGAGAATCGGTCTCACCGAGTTAACATTGCAAACTCTCTATTGCCTTTTTGTAATGTTTTGGTCTCACCGAAATGAGCGAATCGGTCCCACTGAGTTTGCCTGACCAACTCTCTGTTTGCCTATTACAGAAATCGGTCTCACCGAGTTGATGTGATCGGTCTCACCGAGATTACGTTATGCCCTAACCCTAATGAAATTGGTTTTACCGAGTTGATCATGTCGGTCCCACCGAAAAGCCTAACGTTCACATTTGAACTAAATCGATCCGACCGAGTTTCATGGTTCGATCCCACCGAGTTTGGTAAATTGTGTGTAATGGTTAGATTTTGTGTGGAGGCTATATATACCCCTCCACCCACTCTTCATTCGTGGAGAGAGCCATCAGAACGTTCCTACACTTCCACTATTTATTTTCTGAGAGAGAACCACCTGCTCATGTGTTGAGGCCAAGATATTCCAATCCTACCATATGAATCTTGATCTCTAACCTTCCCCAAGTTTCTTTCCACTCAAATATTCTTTCCACCATGTCCAAATCTATGTGAGAGAGTTGAGTGTTGGGGGTACTATCACTTGAAGCACAAGAGCAAGGAGTTCATCATCAGCACACCATCTATTACCTTTTGGAGAGTGGTGTTTCCTAGATTGATTAGGTGTCACTTGGGAGCCTCCGACAAGATTGTGGAGTTGAACCAAGGAGTTTGTAAGGGCAAGGAGATTGCCTACTTCGTGAAGATCTACCCTAGTGAGGCAAGTCCTTCGTGGGTGATGGCCATGGTGGGATAGACAAGGTTGCTTCTTCGTGGAACCTTTGTGGGTGGAGCCCTCCGTGGACTCGCGCAGCCGTTAACCTTCGTGGGTTGAAGTCTCCATCAACGTGGATGTACGATAGCACCACCTATCGGAACCACACCAAAAATATCCGTGTCTCCAATTGCGTTTGCACGCTCCAATCCCATCCCTTTACTTTCTTGCAACTTGCATGCTTTACTTTCCGCTGCTCATATGCTCTTGCCATGCTTGCTTGAAATGTATTGTGTATGTTTGAAATTGTGCTAAAAACTCTACCTCAACTTAAAGAACCTAAAAACTACTACCTTTCTTGTTGAGTGTCTAATCACCCCCCTCTAGACACCTCTTCTTCGATCCTCTCAATTGGTATGAGAGCTTTGGTCTCCATTGCTTTGGTTTAATCACCATTGGAGGAAGATGGATGAGTCTACAATCGGGAGCATTAGACGTAGAGTGCCTATGCTTGATGGATAATTTTATAAAGGAATGGAAAAATTACATGCTTGAGATCTTCAATGAATATCATTTGAACAAGTATATTGTTGGTTCTTGTATGCCCCCCCATTGACACCTTGAATCTTACTTCTGATGAACACCTTGACATAATTCGCATTCTTAGAACTGTTGATCTTATTACTAGAGGATTGCCTAGAAATTTGCTTGTTTGCTTACCAACTTTCAAATGTGCTTATACTATATGGAAATTCCTCGAGGAATGATTTCCGGACTACTCTTTGAAAAACCTAGATGTGATCCTTCAAAAGTCCATTGCTTTAAATATGATGAACACTAGTGATCCCAAATTTGATGAATGTTTATTTGAGCTTTGTGACCTTATGTGTGCCAAAGGAGATGTAGGAATCATTAGTAATATCATCTCAAAAGTCATTAGAATTCATAAATATGAACATTGTCATGATCACATAACTAATGAATCACTCTCTCTAGGTGTTGATCTATCACAAGACAATGTTGAACATGGTTATTATGATGAGGAGGATGATAGTGACTTTGACCTTGATGAACAAATGAGACATTTCGGTCTTATGGCTAATCTTCGTGGTTACACAGCCGGAGGAAAGGAATGGGTGCTTGATAGTGGATGCACAGATCATATGACCGGAGATAAGGACATGCTTGATGAGCTAGCTAGAAATGATGGTCCACGAAAGTATGTTACCTTTGGTGACAACTCAAAGGGTAAAGTTGTTAGCCTTGGTAAGGTGGCCATATCCAACGATAGCTCTATCAAGAATGTCATGCTTGTAGAATCTCTCGGATATAATCTTCTTTTCGTGTCTAGATTAGCTGATTTTGGTTTAAATGTGCTATTCACTCATGTTGATTGCCAAGTCTTTCGTAGATACAATCACAATATGGTCTTTACTGGCATTCGTAGAGGTGACCTATACATTGTTGACTTTACTAAGAAAGCCCAACCTCGCACTTGTTTTATTGCTAAATCTTCTAAAGGTTGGTTGTGGCATAGAAGGTTAGGTCATGTTGGAATGAGAAATCTTGATAAGCTTATTAAAGGTGATCATATCGTTGGTGCTAAAGATGTTATATTAGACAAGGATAGAGTTTGTAGTGCTTGTCAAGTAGGGAGACAAGTTGGAGGAAGTCATCCCGTGAAGAACATCATGACTACGAGAAGACCACTTGAGCTACTTGACATGGATCTGTTTGGTCCCAATGCTTACAAGAGTCTCGGTGGTAACTCTGTTGGATTGGTCATTGTTGATCATTTCTCAAGATTTACGTGGGTGTTCTTTCTTGATGATAAATCGCAGGTCCAAAAGATCTTCAAAAACTTCGCTAGGAAGGCCCAGAACCAATTTGAAGTGAAGATCAAGAAGGTTCGGAGCGACAATAGAACGGAGTTCAAGAACGCAAATGTGGATGCCTTTCTTGACGAAGAAGGGATTTCACATGAGTTCTTGGCTACGTACACACCTCGACAAAATGGAGTTGTTGAGAGGAAGAACCAGAAACTCATTGAAATGGCGAGAACGATGCTTGATGAGTACAAGACACCAAGACACTTTTGGGCGGAAGCAGTTGAGACAGCTTGTTATGCTACAAATCGTCTATATCTTCACAAACATCTCGACAAGATGGCATACGAGCTTCTCACCGGTAACAAACCCCAAGTTGAATATTTTCGAGTATTTGGCTCAAAGTGTTACATTCTTGACAAGCATCGTCATTTGAAATTTTTCCCTAAATCTCATGAAGGTTTTCTACTTGGTTACGGCTCAAACTCTCACACTTACCGTGTCTACAACAATTTCACCCGAAAGGTTGAAGAGATGGTAGATGTGAAGTTTGATGAATCTAACGGCTCGCAAGTAGAGCAATTGCCAATTGATGTAGGAGACAAAGACCCTTCGGAGGCAATACAAGACTTGTCTATTGGCAAGATTCGCCCAACGGAGGTGAAGGAGAATACTTCATCCATTCAAGTGGAAGCCTCATCTTCACGACAAGGTGAACAACAAGTTGACTTGGAGGCATCCACAAGTGAGACACGCCATGATGAAGGAAACGAGGAAGTGCTTCAAGCCAAAAGAGGACATCAACACCAATGAAGAAGGACAGGAAGAAGGAGATGAAGAGGATGTTCCATCCCGACCCAAGCAGAATCTCTCACGAGTTAGAGCAAGAATTGCTAGAGATCATCCCGTAGAGCAAATCTACGATGATATCCAAACCGGGATAATCACTCGCTCTAAATCTTGTTTAGCTAACTTTTGTGAACATTACTCTTTCCTATCTAACCTTGAACCTATGAAGGTTGAATATGCTCATGATGATCTGGATTGGGTGAATGCTATGCACGAGGAACTACATAACTTCGAGAGAAACCAAGTTTGGACATTGGTTGAGAAGCCCGACAACAACCAAAACATCATCGGTACCAAATGGGTGTTTCATAATAAGCAAGATGAAGATGGACAAGTTGTACGCAACAAGGCCCGTCTCTTCACCCAAGGCTACACTCAAGTCGAAAGTATGGACTATGGTGAGACATATGCCCCCGTTGCTAGACTTGAATCCATACACATCTTACTCGCATATGCAAATCATCATGATATCACTTTATATCAAATGTACATTAAAAGTGCTTTTCTCAACGGTGAAATTGAGGAGGAAGTTTATGTTAAACAACCTCCCGACTTTGTTAATCCCAAGAAACCTAATCATGTTTACAAACTTTGCAAAGCTCTTTATGGTCTTAAACAAGCTCCTAGAGCATGGTATGAATGCTTGACCAATTTCCTTATTGAAAAAGGCTTTGAAATCGGGAAAATTGATTCCACACTTTTTACTAAAATGGTTAATGGTGAATTATTTGTGTGCCAAATTTATGTTTATCATATTTGGTTCTACTAACCCCCATTTTAGTGAAAGGTTTGGAAAGCTAATGTCGGAAAAGTTTGAGATGTCTATGATGAGTGAACTCAAGTTCTTTCTTGGTTTGCAAATCAATCAAACTAAGGAGGGTACCTTTGTTTCTCAAACAAAGTATACCAAGGACTTATTCAAGAAGTTCAACATGCAAGAATGCAAAGGTATGACTACACCCATGCCTACTAGTGGACATCTTGACTTGACAAAGGATGGCAAACCGGTTGACCAAAAGGTTTACCGTTCTATGATTGGCTCATTGTTATATCTATGTGCCTCCTGTCCCGACGTTATGCTAAGTGTATGCATGTGTGCATGATATCAAGCAGCCACCAAAGAATGTCATCTTAAGGCTGTGAAAAGGATAGTGAGATACTTAATTCACACACCAAACTTTGGGATTTGGTATCCTAAGAGGTCTTCTTTCGATCTTGTTGGCTACTCTGATTCAGATTATGCCAGGGACAAGGTTGATAGAAAGTCCACTTCAGGTACTTGTCAATTTCTTGGTAGATCTCTTGTATTTTGGTCCTCCAAGAAACAAAACTCGGTATCCTTATCCACCGCCGAAGCGGAATACATTGCCGCTGGATCATGTTGTGCTCAATTACTTTTGATGACCCAAACTCTTAAAGATTATGGGATAAATGTGAAACATGTTCCATTACTTTGTGATAATGAAAGTTCTATTAATATTGCTCACAATCCCGTGCAACATTCTCGAACTAAACATACTGAAGTTCATCATCATTTCACTTGAGATCATGTTGCTAAGGGTGATATCAATCTTAAACATGTTCGTACCGACAAGCAATTAGCGGATATATTTACAAAACCACTTGATGAGAAAGTGTTTTGCAGGTTGAGAGGTGAATTGAACATTATTGATGCCTCAAACTTGGAGTAATAACTCCTTTTTGGATACATGCAAGGCATAAGCCTTTGACTAATCCTTGATATTTCTCTTATGATGATGATCATATGTCTTAGATCAATTTGTACCCTTGCATACTATCTAACCCTTGTAGGTACTTGGATTAACTCAAA
The DNA here is from genome assembly GCA_902687465.1 of Secale cereale. Taxonomy (NCBI): domain Eukaryota; kingdom Viridiplantae; phylum Streptophyta; class Magnoliopsida; order Poales; family Poaceae; genus Secale; species Secale cereale. The sequence continues at coordinate 602,454,807 of LR738711.1, forward strand.
TCTATGAGATTGCAACTCACTCATATCCTAAGCAATCTCTACATCACCAAGTCTCTACAATATGGTGGTTGAAGTCAAGGAAGAATGAATCCTTTCAACATATCCTTTGACAATTTCTCTATATCAAATTTCATTTGGTATCAAATTTCCATGATTGTCATTTTGGATACACAAGTGCTTTTCCTTGCAAAACCCATGTAGAAAGATGAACTCAAACTACAAGTGGTGCTTCCAACTCTTGATGAACTACATCGACCTTGAGCACCAACAAAAGTTCAACTACATGATCAAGATAAACATCACTACCCAAGGTATGTTGTTCCATCTTAGAGAAGCTTTAACCCAAGACATGGGGTCAAAGCAACTCAACAAGATGCGAATACATCAAAATGCTCAAACAAAAAATGGCAACCCCATTTTGAGCTTAAACGATGAGTATGACCCATGATCAAGTGTTCTCACTTGACTTCTAAGTCAACATACTCTAACATAGGTGACTCTGTCGCCGAACAGTTCTAGATGAAGTTCTCCCTGATCTTGCATTCTTTCTCTTTTGCATGCTTGTTCCCCTTTCAAATAAAAAAAACTTCATCTAGATTTTCTTTTATTTTCTATATTATTCTCTTCATCCAATTCATTACAAATCTTTTAGTTAATTTCTTGCAAATCTTTATGAGATCTTATTTTCCTAGTGAGCTGAGTTGACAATTGTTCTCTCTGTGTTAAACTCGGACACACCGGTTTGTCTCTTTCGGTCAAACCGAACCACCTTGGTGCCACCGAAGAAAACAACTCGGTGTTACTAATTTCAATGCTGAGGAGACACATTGCCTTTTGCATCCTGCATATTTGTTCCAGCTCAACTCAATGATTCTTGTCCTCTATAAGCATCACATTCTAAATGTTGCTTTGTACTGTGACTCAAGGACCAAACCTACTTGAATCATAATCCAGAAGAGCCCTTCTTAGAAATTGATGTCAAAGGGGGAGGGATAGATCACATCAAAGCTTACTCACACCAAAGGGAGAGAGAGACCCTATGGGAGAGAGAAATTTCTTAGTCCTCCCAGATGCTTGGTATTAAAAGAGGAGAGAAGTCACATGTCTTCTAGAGGGGAAAGACATGTCATTATTTGTTATGATTATTTGTCTTGCTCTGATTTTATTTCCTCTATCTTCTCCCATTATCCAATAAAAGAATGAGGGGGAGAAAGACATCTAAGGGAAGGAAATCTTCGAATTCATTGCGTATCTTTCTGGGGACATGTTTATACTCAATAGAGTACATAGTACTCACTCACTACATGTCATCCCAATCTTGGTACTCTTGTGGTTTGCTGTTCTTGCTCTGTTTAGTAGATGTTTATGTGTTATCTAACCTTGTTTACTCAGGCTCATCTCTTCCAAAGCTAGATCAAGACCACAAGGTAAGTATATGCATCACACTCATGTGTATGATGATCTCTTGCTGGTGTACATATTGTTTGCAATAAGGACTCATGAACATGAAGGTACATTTCTTATATCCATTTGCTCTGATGCATACAACCAAGATACATGTAACTCATTGCTTGCTCTGACATGCTTATGCATTCACATGCATCTATATTCCATATTTACATGATTGCATACATGTAGGGGGAGCCTATGAATGTTACATGTCTTTCCAAAGATTTACTTGCTATTCTCTATATCTTTATCTAAAGCTTTGATGTATATTGTCATCAATTACCAAAAAGGGGGAGATTGAAAGCACAAGTGCTCCCTGGGTGATTTTGGTAATTAATGTCAACATATGTCCTGTTGGACTAATACCTTTACCTAGTATATTTCAGATGAGTTCAACATGTTGGGGAACGTAGTATTTCAAAAATTTCCTACGATCACGCAAGATCTACCAAGGATAAGCATAGCAACGAGCGGGGAGAGTGTGTCTACGTATCCTCATAGACCGAAAGTGGAATCGTTTAGTAACGCGGTTGATGTAGTCGAACGTCTTCGCGATCCAACTGATCCAAGCACCGAACATACGGCACCTCCGCGTTCAGCACACGTTCAGCTCGATGACATCCCATGAACTCTTGATCCAGTTGAGGTCGCGGGAGAGTTCCGTCAGCACGACGACGTGGTGACGGTGATGATGAAGTTACCAGTGCAGGGCTTCGCCTAAGCACTGCAACGATATGACCGAGGTGTGTAACTGTGGAGAGGGGCACCGCACACGGCTAAGAAATCAACTTGTGTGTCTATGGGGTGCCCCCTCCCCACATATATAAAGGATGGAGGGAGGAGGAGGCCGGCCCTAGGAGGGGCGCGCCAAGGGAGTAGGATTCCTACTCCTAGTAGGAGTAGGTTTCCTCCATTCCTAGTCCAACTAGGAGAAGGGGGAAATGAGTGGGAGGGGAGAAGGAAGGGAGAGGGGGGCCGTGCCCCAAACCCCTTGTCCAATTCGGACTGGGATTAAGAGGGGCGCGCGCCACCTCCTGGCTGCTGCCTCTCCTTCCCACTAAGGCCCATTGACTCCCCGGACGAATTCCCGTAACTCCCCGGTACTCCAAAAAATACCCGAATCACTCGGAACCTTTCCGATGTCTGAATATAGCCTTCCAATATATGAATCTTTACCTCTCGACCATTTAGAGACTCCTTGTCATGTCCGTGATCTCATCCGAGATTCCAAACAAACTTCGGTCATCAAATCACATAACTCATAATACAAATCGTCATCGAACGTTAAGCGTGCGGACCCTACGGGTTTGAGAACTATGTAGACATGACCGAGACACATCTCCGGTCGATAACCAATAGCGGAACCTGGATGCTCATATTGGCCCCTACATATTCTACGAAGATCTTTATCCATCAAAATGCATAACAACATACGTTGTTCCCTTTGTCATCGGTATGTTACTTGCCTGAGATTCGATCGTCGGTATCATCATACCTAGTTCAATTTCGTTACCGGCAAGTCTCTTTACTCGTTCCTGTTGGGGAACATAGTATTAAAAAAATCCTACAATCACGCAAGATCTATCTAGGAGAAGCGTAGCAACGAGCGGGGAGAGTGTGTCTACGTACCCTCGTAGACCGAAAGTGGAAGCGTTTAGTAACGCGGTTGATGTAGTCGAACGTCTTCACGATCCAACCGATCAAGCACCGAACGTATGACACCTCCGCGTTCATCACACGTTCCGATCGATGACGTCCCACGAACTCTTGATCTAGTTGAGGTCGCGGGAGAGTTTTGTTAGCACGACGGCGTGGTGACGGTGATGATGAAGTTACCGGCGCTGGGCTTCGCCTAAGCACTTCAATGATATGACCGAGGTGTGTAACTGTGGAGGGGGGCACCGCACATGGCTAGGAACAGTTGATGTGTGTCTAAGGAGTGCCCTCCCCATGTATATAAAGGAGGGAGAGGGAGGAGGCGGCCGGCCTAGGGGAGGAGGCACGCCAAGGGGGAGTCCTACTCCCACTAGGAGTAGGACTCCCCTTTCCTAGTATGAGTAGGAGAAGAGGGAAGGGAGAGAGAGAGAGAAAGAGAAGGAAGGAGGGGGCGCCGCCCCTCCCCCCTAGTCCAATTCGGACTAGGCATGGGGGGGGGGGGGGCTGCCTGCCTTAGGCAGCCCCTCTCTCTCTCTCCCCTAAAGCCCAATAAGGCCCATATACTCCTCAGGGGGGTTTGGTAACCTCCCGGTACTCCGGTATTTATTCGGTGACCCCCGGAACCCTTCCAGTGTCCGAATATAACCTTCCAATATATCAATCTGTATGTCTCGACCATTTCGAGACTCCTCATCATGTCCGTGATCACATCCGGGACTCCAAACTACCTTTGGTACATCAAAACACATAAACTCATAATACCGATCGTCATCGAACGTTAAGCATGCGGACCCTACGGGTTCGAGAACTATGTAGACATGACTGAGACTCATCTCCGGTCAATAACCAATAGCGGAACCTGGATGCTCATATTGGTTCCTACATATTCTACGAAGATCTTTATCAGTCAAATCGCATAACAACATACGTTGTTCCCTTTGTGATCGGTATGTTACTTGCCCGAGATTTGATTGTCGGTATCATCATACCTAGTTCAGTCTCGTCACCGGCAAGTCTCTTTACTTGTTCCGTAATACATCATCTCGTGACTAACTCATTAGTTGTTTGCTTGCAAGGCTTATTACGATGTGTATTACCGAGAGGGCCCAGAGATACCTCTTCGACACTCGGAGCGACAAATCCTATTCTCAATCTATGCCAACACCACAAACACCTTCGGGGACACGTATAGAGCATCTTTATAATCACCCAGTTACATTGTGATGTTTGATAGCTCACAAGGTGTTCCTCCGGTATTCGGGAGTTGCATAATCTCATAGTCATAGGAACATGTATAAGTCATGAAGAAAGCAATAGCAGTAAAACTAAACGATCATAGTGCTAAGCTAACGGATGGGTTTTGTCCATCACATCATTCTCATAATGATGTGATCCTGTTGATCAAATGACAACACATGTCTATGGTTAGGAAACATAACCATCTTTGATTAACGAGCTAGTCTAGTAGAGGCATACTAGGGACACTATGTTTTGTCTATGTATTCACACATGTATCAAGTTTCCGGTTAATACAATTCTAGCATGAATAAAAGACATTTATCATGATATATAAGGAAATATAAATAACAACTTTATTATTGCCTCTAGGGCATATTTCCTTCAGTTCCCACTTGCACTAGAGCCAATAATCTAGATTACAAAGTAATGATTCTAACACCCATGGAGTCTTGGTGCTGATCATGTTTTGCTCGTGGAAGAGGCTTAGTCAATGGGTCTGCAACATTCAGATCCGTATGTATCTTGCAAATTTATATGTCTCCCTCCTTGACTTGATCGCGGATGGAATTGAAGAGTCTCTTGATGTGCTTGGTTCTCTTGTGAAACCTGGATTCCTTCGCAAAGGCTATTGCTCCAGTGTTGTCGCAAAATATTTTCATTGGATCCATTGCACTAGGTATTACACCTAGATCGGATATGAACTCCTTCATCCAGACTCCTTCATTTGCTGCTTCCGAAGCAGCTATGTACTCCACTTCACACGTAGATCCCACCACGACGCTCTGCTTGGAACTGCACCAACTGACAGCTCCACGGTTCAACAAAAATACATATCCGGTTTGTGACTTAGAGTCATCCGGATCAGTGTCAAAGCTTGAATCGACGTAGCCATTTATGACGAGCTCTTTGTCACCTCCATAAATGAGAAACATATCCTTTGTCCTATTCAGGTACTTCAGGATGTTCTTGACCGCTGTCCAATGATCCACTCCTGGATTACTTTGGTACCTCCCTACTAAACTTATAGCAAGGCACACATCAGGTCTGGTACACATCATTGCATACATGATAGATCGTTGAGGCATAAGGAATAACTTTCATTTTATCTCTATCTTCTGCGATGGTCGGACATTGAGTCTTACTCAACTTCACACCTTGTAACACAGGCAAGAACCATTTCTTTGACTGATCCATTTTGAACTTCTTCAAAACTTTATCAAGGTATGTGCTTTGTGAAAGTCCAATTAAGCGTATTGATCTATCTCTATAAATCTTGATGCCCAATATCTAAGCAGCTTCACCGAGGTATTTCATTGAAAAATTCTTATTCAAGTATCCTTTTATGCCATCCAGAAATTCTATATCATTTCCAATCAACAATGTCATCCACATATAATATCAGAAATGCTACAGAGCTCCCACTCACTTTCTTGTAAATACAGGCTTCTCCAAAAGTCTGTATAAAACCATATGCTTGGTGACCTCATCAAAGCGTATATTCCAACTCCGAGATGCTTGCACCAGTCCATAGATGGATCGCTGGAGCTAGCACACTTTGTTAGCACCTTTAGGATCAAGATAACCTTCTGGTTGCATCATATACAACTCCTCTTTGAGGTATCCATTAAGGAATGCAATTTTGACATCCATTTGCTAGATTTCATAATCATAAAATGCGGCAATTGCTAACATGATTCAGACAGACTTAAGCATCGCTACGGGTGAGAAAGTCTCATCGTAGTCAACTCCTTGAACTTGTCGAAAATCTTTCGCAACAAGCCGAGCTTTGTAGACAGTAACATTACCATCGGCGTCAGCCTTCCTCTTAAAGATCCATTTATTTTCAATGGCTTGCCGATCATCGGGCAAGTCAACCAAAGTCCACACTTTGTTCTCATACATGGATCCCATCTCAGATTTCATGGCCTCAAGCCATTTTGCGGAATTTGGGCTCATCATCGCTTCCTCATAGTTCGTAGGTTCATCATGGTCTAGTAACATGACTTCCAGAACCGGGTTACCGTACCACTCTGGCTCGGAACGCACTCTGGTTGACCTACGAGGTTCAGTAGTAACTTGATCTGAAGTTTCATGATCATCATCATTAGCTTCCTCCCTGATTGGTGTAGGAATCACTGGAACTAGTTTTTGTGATGTACTACTTTCCAATTCGGGAGAAGGTACAATTACCTCATCAAGTTCCACTTTCCTCCCACTCACTTCTTTCGAGAGAAACTCCTTCTCTAGGAAGGATCCATTCTAGGCAACGAATATCTTGCCTTAGGATCTGTGATAGAAGGTGTACCCAACAGTTTCCTTTGGGTATCCTATGAAGACACATTTCTCCGACTTGGGTTCGAGCTTATCAGGTTGAAGCTTTTTCACATAAGCATCGCAGCCCCAAACTTTAAGAAACGACAACTTGGGTTTCTTGCCCAACCACAGTTCATAAGGCGTCGTCTCAACGGATTTAGATGGTGCCCTATTTAACGTGAATGCAGCTATCTCTGAAGCATAACCCCAAAACGATAGTGGTAAATTGGTAAGAGACATCATAGATCGAACCATATCTAATAAAGTTGGTTACAACATTCGGACACACCATTACGCTGTGGTGTTCCAGGTGGCGTGAGCTCTGAAACTATTCCACATTGTTTCAAATGAAGACCAAACTCGTAACTCAAATATTCGCCTCCGCGATCAGATCATAGAAACTTTATTTTCTTGTTACGATGATTCTCTACTTCACTTTGAAATTCTTTGAACTTTTCAAATGTTTTAGACTTGTGCTTCATCAAGTAGATATACCCATATCTGCTCAAATCATCAGTGAAGGTCAGAGAATAACGATACCCGCTGCGAGCCTCAACACTCATCAGTCCGCATACATTAATATGTATGATTTCCAACAAGTCAGTTGCTCGTTCCTTTGTTCTGGAGAACGGAGTTTTAGTCATCTTGCCGATGAGGCATGGTTCGCAAGCACCAAGTGATTCATAATCAAGTGATTCCAAAAGTCCATCCGCATGGAGTTTCATCATGTGCTTTACACCAATATGACCTAAACAGTAGTGCCATAAATAAGTTGCACTATCATTATCAACCTTGCATCTTTTGGCTTTAATATTATGAATATGTGTATCACTACAATCGAGATCCAACAAGAATAGACCACTCTTCAAGGGTGCATGACCATAAAAGATATTACTTATATAAATAGAACAACCATTATTCTTTGATTTAAATGAATAACCGTCTCACAACAAACAAGATCCAGATATAATGTTCATGCTCAACGCTGGCACCAAATAACAATTATTTAGGTCTAAAACTAATCCCGAAGGTAGATGTAGAGGTAGCGTGCCGACGGCGATCACATCGACTTTGGAACCATTTCCCACGCGCATCGTCACCTCGTCCTTAGCTAATCTTCGTTTAATCCGTAGCCCCTATTTCGAGTTACAAATATTAGCAACCGAACCAGTATCAAATACCCAGGTGCTACTACGAGCATTAATAAGGTACACATCAATAACATGTATATCAAATATACCTTTGTTCACTTTTCCATCCTTCTTATCCGCGAAATACTTGGGGCAGTTCTGCTTCTAGTGTCTAGTCCCTTTGCAGTAGAAGCACTCAGTTTCAGGCTTGGCTCCAGACTTGGGTTTCTTCGCGGGAGTAGCAACTGGCTTGCTATTCTTCTTGAAGTTCCCCTTCTTTCCCTTGCCCCTTTTCTTCAAACCATCAACACTTGATGCTCCTTTTTGATTTCTACCTCCATGGCTTTGAGTATAGCGAAGAGCTCGGGAATTGTCTTCTGCATCCCTTGCATATTATAGTTCATCATGAAGCCTTTATAGCTTGGTGGCAGTGATTGAAGAACTCTATCAATAACATTATCTTCGTCAACTTTGCAACCAAGTTGAGTGTAGTACCCATACATTTTGAGTAAGTGTTCACTGATAGAACTGTTCTCCTCCATCTTGCAGCTATAGAACTTATTGGAGACTTCATATCTCTCAATTCGGGCATTTGCTTGAAATATTAACTTCAACTCTTGGAACATCTCCTATGCTCCATGACGTTCAAAACGTCTTTGAAGTCCCGATTCTAAGCCGTAAAGCATGGCACATTAAACTATCGAGTAGTCATCAGAACGAGCTTGCCAGACGTTCATAACGTCCGGAGTTGCTTGTCAGGCCCAAGATGCGATTCTATCCCGATCACGTGACACTTACGTGATTGGGGCACAACCGTATTTCGGGCGCTTAGCAAGATGGATATCATTACATCGTACCATTACATACATACATGGGGGATACAACAATACATACAAGTCTCATGAATACAACAACATGAATACAAGGCATCTGACTACGGATGCAAACATGAAAAGCACAATGACATCCATCTACTATCCCAGGCTGCCGACCCGGAACCTAACCCAAGACTGAAGAAGAAGAAGAAGAAAGAACTCCAACTCAACGATCAATGCTCTCACGTCAAGTCATCGGAAACCTGCACCTGCAACTGTTGTTGTAGTATCTGTGAGCCACGAGGACTCAGCAATCCCATAACCATGGGTAACAAGACTAGCAAAGCTTAAAGGATAGGAAGAGGTAAAGTGGTGAGGTTGCAGCAGCGGCTAAGCAAAATATGGTGGCTAGCTTACGAGTACAAGAATAAGATGAGCATCTACGCAAACGGTCGCAAACTATTAGTGATCGCTAAAGATCCTGAACTACCTACTAGTCAAACATAACCCCACGGTGTTCTCTTCTCAAAGTGAAAAGAGACAGTCACGGTTACGCACACAGTTGTGTGTTTTACTTCGAATCCTCTGTCAAGTTTTCTACAACCGGACATTAACAAATTCCAATCTGCCACATAACCGCGAGCACGGCTTTCGAAAGATCATAACCCTGCAGGGGTGTCCCAACTTATCCCATCACAAGCTCTCACGATCAGCTGAGATAATAATAATTATTACCCCTTATCTTAGGGACAATCCGATCAGGCTCGGAATCCCAGTGCACAAGACATTTCGACAATGGTAAAACAAGTCCAGCAAGACCCCCCGGCGTGCCGACACCCTGATAGTAGCCGCGCGTATCTCGTCTCAGGCCACAACCGGATAGGTGAGCCTACGGGAGCCAGCCCTCGAGTTTCCCCGAGGTGGCCCCGCAGTCCCCCCATTTGGGACCAACACCATCAGCACTGCCACCCCTGCTATTTAGAAAGAATCATCGAGGGCGCGACCCCCTATGCAATTTAATTAATTAATTAAGTTGTTATTATGAGGCAAATTAAAACCAATGTTGGGCCTTGCTGGAGGAGTTTTATTCAAAGACGAACTGTCAAGGGGTCCCCATATACCCAACCGTGTAAAGAACGCAAAATCAAGGAACATAATGCCGGTTTATCGGCTCCTAAGGTGGCATGAGTGGAACAAAACACCGAGCAAAAGGCCAAGCCTTCCACCCATGCCCAGTATATAGGTGTGTTAATAATAATAATAATAGATATTGTGATATTCCAACAACAAGTTCCAACATGGAACGATCTTCATCTTCACCTGCATCTAGCAACACTATAAGAGGGGCTGAGCAAGCGGGTAACATAGCCAAACAATGGTTTGCTAGGAAGGTGTCAAGGTTAGAGGTTTCATGGCAACAAGGAGAGGGGCTGACAAAACGATGGGTAGCGCGACATATAATGATAGCATCGAGACAACTAAGCATGGCAATGATAGTAAAGGTATCCAAGGGTATGGTCTTCTTGCCTGAGATCCCGCAAGGAAGAAGAACGAATACGTGAAGAAGACGAAGAAGAAGCCTTGAAGACGAACCACGGGTAGACGAACGAATCTTCACGATCGCAACGGAACAAGCACTAACAAGAAGAAGCAAGCAACACGCTAAACACACCACACAAGACATGACAAGATGCTCAACCAAGTATGATGCAAGACAAGTATATATATGATGCAATACATGGCAAGGGATGAAACACACAAGAACAACACAAGTCAACAAGTTTAAATGAGGCCGGAATCCACATATAACAAATCCGGTAAGTCCTCATATGCATAATTTGAAATTAGTCCAGATCTGAACAAACCTTATGTTAAAGTTGTTAAACAGCAAGTTAACATGCACCATGATGATCTACACGAAATTCTAGTCAAGTTTCATATAAAGTTTGTTTAATTCAGAGCTACGACCTAGAAGATATGATCAAAACAAGGCAAACATGGGAACGATGCAAGATGGACCCAAACATCAAGCAAACACACTCCAAACATGTAAACAACATGATATTACGATTCTACATTCAAAATCACACAAGTTTCATATAGGGCACGCTCAAAACGGAGCAACGGTCTAACACATACACACGAAACAAGATACAATGCAAAGCTGAAGTTAACAACCACATAGCAACTTTGGAGCAAGAAATAATTATGCTACAACACTCAAACATGATGACAAGAAGCATGGACATGAAGTAGACATGATACTTAACAAGTATGAACTTAGAACACACCCAAAATCCTACTGGAACACAATTAACCAAGCATGACAAGTTGCAATAAAATTATCCAGACTTAGTCAAAATCTGGGAAGGCAAAAACATCATCACGATGCTGCCTTCGGAGGCACAAAACAACAAGTATATCAACTCTACTAGGTATATAAAGAACATGGACATATAGTAGACATATCATACAACAAACAACTCCATTGGAGCATCTCCATAGGAGGCATGGATCAATAGCAACAAGCTTCACCAAATTGATCATGCTGTTAAAATCCTGACACGTATAATTTATAGCAACTTGAGAGCAAGAAATAAATAAGCTACAACAGGCCAAAAGTGCAAGTAAGGGCATGAATGGATAGACAAAAACATGGACAACAAGGCATGATCATTGGCCACTCCAAAACAAGCGTGGATTTGAGTGGGGCATCAAGCAAACATAGCATCAGGTTATGACAAATTCCAGACTTAGCAGATTTTTTCACTAAGTATAAAACAACAACAACGACATGTCATGTTTACAAGCTTGTTTAAGTCACCTAAAGGCATATCATGGAAATTGGATTGCACCACAGCAAGGACCATATGATTGTGCTTCTAAAACATATAGACATGTGGCATGAAGACAAACACATGAATATCAAAGAGCAAGTGAAATCAGCATCTCATAACAAGTTTCAGCACTTAACAACCAAATACACTTTTGCATCAGAGATTAACATGGCAATATGAACTCAAACAAGCATGCTACAACAACCATCATGTAGAGCACTTCACAATGAATATTTTGACATATCATATGCTCCATTTGGATAAACATGCACCAAGTTATCACATCTCAAACATGACATCAATTTAAAAAGTAACATCAGTCTATAACAAGTAGCACTCTTGCAACAGAGATTAGGGCATCAAGATGAAGTCAAACAAGCATGTCACAATGGAACAAAGTGTAGAGCATATCAGCACGATCATTTTGACATATTAATAACTCAAATTGGAACACCACACAAAAAGTTACAGGCATGCAAAGATACAACATTATTAGCAGTTTTCTGGGGACTTAGCAGTTTTCAACAGAGGAAAAAAACACGGATGGGCGAAAGATAACTAAGTGACGCCCAGGGCGGGTCTTAAGGGTGCTCACCCATGGGCTCGGCCTAGTAGGCAGAGGAGGAGGCAGGCCGGCCTGGGCCTCACGGTGCTGGGCCAGCGGCTGGGCCCTTTGCTGGGCCGCAGGGAAAGGAGGCCGGAGGGGAGGCAGAGTTGGGCCAGGCCGTGGGCCACGCGGCGCTGGAGGGAGGCTGGGCCCATCGGGGAGCTGGGAGCGGACGAGCGGCGTCGTCCTCGTCCCCGACCTAGAAAGAGGCGGCGACGGCTGGTCTGGCCCCGGCGAGGGAGCTCGGCAGGGACCCGCCGGATCCGGTGAGGAGGAGGCCGGGGCGGCCGGATCCGGCCGGCGGCGGCGGGGTAGGCGGAAACTAACAGCGGCGTGGCTGCCCACTGCTGCTCCGGCGAGGCCCGTCGCGAGGCATGCAGAGGCCATGGCCGTGGACTCCGGCGAGGCCTCATCGGCGGCGGGACTGACGCGAAGGAGCCGGGCGACGGGATGGCAGGGAGCGGCGGCGACGGGTGAGCCAGGCTCGGCAACGGCGGGGTATGGGCCCGCGATGGGCTCCGCGGGCCGGGGGGTGGGAGGCGCGGTGGAGAGGTGGCGGCGGCCACATGGCGAAAGGCGATTGGCTGTGGGGCGGCGGCGCGGTGACGTGTCGCGAACTGATTAGACGGAGTGAGGTGTCTGGCACGGATGGACATGTCCGGCGGCGCTAGAGGAGCGGGGCTAGGGTTCATCCGCGAAAAATGGAGAGGGAGGCACCTATTTATAGGCATAGGTAGCTAGGAGTGTCCAAATGAGGAGCGGTTTGCGGCCACGCGATCGTGATCGAACGACCAAGAGCATGGAGGGGTTAGAATGGGCTTGGTGGGCTGTGAAAAAGGGGTGCTGGACCAAAAGAGAGAAGGCTTCCGGCGGTTAACACGATTAACCGTTGGGCTATCAAACGAACTCCGAATGCGACGAAAATTGACAGGCGGTCTACCTATGCTATAATAAGACCACACGCCATGTTTCAACCCATTCCGAGAACATTTTCTGGCCACTCATAAAATAAATATACGGAGGTGCCGCGGGCACGTGCAAGTGTGACTGGGCTCAGAATGGACAACGGAGAGGACGAGGGGAACTCAGACGGATGCAAGTTTTGAAAACATGATGATGCAACAGACATGATGACATGGCAAGATGCAACATGCAAGCAGATGACATGGCAACGACGACGAATAACTAGCTGACACCTGGTGCACCGGTCTCGGGGTGTCATATTGCTCCTGCAGCAGGCCTGTCACCTAGCGGTGCTTCCAAGACATAATTCTTCTGTGCAACAATGAGGATAATCCTCAAGTTACGGACCCAGACCGTGTAGTTGCTACCATCTTCTTTCAACTTAGCTTTCTCTAGGAACGCATTAAAATTCAAGGGAACGGTAGCACGGGCCATTGATCTACAACAACATTGATTTGCAAAAACTATCAGGACTAAGTTCACGATAAATTAAAGTTCAATTAATCTTATTACTAAAGAACTCCCACTTAGATAGACATCCCTCTAGGCATCTAAATGATCACGTGATCCAAATCAACTAAACCATGTCCGACCATCACGTGAGATGGAGTAGTTTTCAATGGTGAACATCTTATGTTGATCATATCTACTATATGATTCACGCTCGACCTTTCGGTCTCCAGTGTTCCGAGGCCATGTCTGTACATGCTAGGCTCGTCAAGTTTAACACGAATATTCTGCATGTGCAAAAATGTCTTACACCCGTTGTATTTGAACGTAGAGCTTATCACACCCGATCATCACGTGGTGTCTCGGCACGACGAAATTTTGCAACGGTGCATACTCAGGGAGAACACTTGTACCTTGAAATTTTGTAAGGGATCATCTTATAATGCTACCGCCGTACTAAGCAAAATAAGAAGCATAATAAGATAAACATCACATGCAATCAAAATATGTGACATGATATGGCCACCATCATCTTGTGCTTTTGATATCCATCTCCAAAGAATCGTCATGATCTCCATCGTCACCGGCTTGACACCATGATCTTCATCGTAGAGTCGTGGTCATCTCGCCAATTATTGCTACTACTGCTATCGCTAACTCATAGTGATAAAGTAAAGCAATTACACGGCCTTCGCAATTCATACAATAAAGAGACAACCATAAGGCTCCTGCCGGTTGCCGGTAATTTACAAAACATGATCATCTCATACAATAACGTATAACTCATCACGTCTTGACCATATCACATCACAACATGCCCTGCAAAAACAAGTTAGACATCCTCTACTTTGTTGTTGCAAGTTTTACGTGGCTGCTACGGGCTTAGTAAGAACCGTTCTTACCTACGCATACAAAAACCACAATGATTTTTCGTCAAGTGTGCTGTTTTAACATTCACAAGGACCGGGCGTAGTCACGCTCGATTCAACTAAAGTGAGAGAGACAGACACCCGCCGGTCACCTTTAAGCAGCGAGTGCTCGTAACGGTGAAACTAGTCTCGCGTAAGCGTACGCGTAATGTCGGTCTGGGCCGCTTCATCTCACAATACCGCCGAATCAAAGTATGACATGCTGGTAAGCAGTATGACTATTATTGCCCACAACTCATTGTGTTCTACTCGTGCATATCATTGCTACCTATTGATCATGCGTAGTTTTTTCCTTGAAGAGGAAAGGGTGATGCAGCAAAGTAGCGTAAGTATTTCCCTCAGTTTTTGAGAACCAAGGTATCAATCTAGTAGGAGACTACACGCAAATCCCTCGTACCTGCACAAACAATTAAGAACCTTGCAACCAACACGATAAAGGGGTTATCAATCCCTTCACGGTCACTTGCAAAGCTGAGATCTGATAGAGATAATAAGATAAATATTTTTGGTATTTTTGTTGTATAGATTGAAAATTAAAGATTGCAAAATAAAGAACAATAAAGATAGCTAGTTTATGGAAGAATAATATGATGGAAGATAGACCCGGGGGCCATAGGTTTCACTAGTGGCTTCTCTCAAGATAGCATATTCTACGGTGGGTGAACAAATTACTGTCGAGCAATTGAGAGAAAAGCGCATAGTGATGAGAATATCTAGGCATGATCATGTATATAGGCATCACGTCCGTGACAAGTAGACCAAAAGAATTCTGCATCTACTACTATTACTCCACACATCGATCGCTATCCAGCATGCATCTAGAGTATTAAGTTCATAAGAACAGAGTAACACCTTAAGCAAGATGACATGATGTAGAGGGATAAACTCATGCAATATGATATAAACCCCATCTTTTTATCCTCGATGGCAACAATACAATAAGTGCCTTGCTGGCTCTGTTTTCACTGGGAAAGGACACCGCAAGATTGAACCCAAAGCTAAGCACTTCTCCCATTGCAAGAAAGATCAATCTAGTAGGCCAAGCCAAACAGATAATTTGAAGAGACTTGCAAAGATATTAAACCATGCATATAAGAATTCAGAGAAGAATGAAATATTGTTCATAGATAATCTTGATGATAAACCCACAATTCATCGGATCTCGACAAACACATCGCAAAAAGTATTACATCGAATAGATCTCCAAGAAGATCCAGGAGAACTTTGTATTGAGATCCAAAGAGAGAGAAAAGAAGCCATCTAGCTAATAACTATGGACCCGAAAGTCTGTGGTAAACTACTCACAACTCATCGGAGAGGCTATGGTGTTGATGTATAAGCCCTCCGTGATCGATCCCCCCTCCGGCGAAGCTCCGAAAAAGGCCCCAAGATGGTATCTCACGGGTACAGAAGGTTGCGGCGGTGGAAATAGGGTTTCGTGGTGCTCTCGGATGTTTTCAGGGTATATGAGTATATATAGGCTGAAGAAGTACGTCGGTGGAGCTACGAGGAGCCCACGAGGGTGGGGGCGCGTGATACGTCTCCAGCGTATCTACTTTTCCAAACCAATTTGCCCTTGTTTTGGACTCTAACTTGCATGATTTGAATGGAACTAACCTGGACTGACGCTGTTTTCAGCAGAACTGCCATGGTGTTGTTTTTGTGCAGAAATAAAAAGTTTTCGGAATCGCCTAAATATCAACGGAGAATTATTTCGGAAAATATAAAAAATAGTTGAAAGAAGATCCACATCGGGGGGCCCACGACATGTCCTCGAGGGTAGGGGGCGCGCCCCCTGCCTCGAGGGTCCCCCGATGCTCCACCGACGTACCCCCAGGTCCTATATCTTCCGTTTCGGGGAGAAAAAAATCAGGGAGAAGGATTTATCGCGTTTCACGAGACGGAGCCGCCGCCAAGCACTAATCTCTCTCTGGAGGGCCGATCTGGAGTCCGTTCGGGGCTCCGGAGAGTGGAGATCGTCGCCATCGTCATCATCAACCTTCCTCCATCACCAATTCCATGATGCTCACCGCCGTGTGTGAGTAATTCCATCGTAGGCTTGCTGGACGGTGATGGGTTGGATGGGATCTATGATGCAATTGAGTTAGTTTTGTTAGGGTTTGATCCCTAGTATCCACTATGTTTCGAGATTGATGTTGCTATGACTTTGCTATGCTTAATGCTTGTCACTAGGGACCGAGTGCCATGATTTCAGATCTGAACCTATTATGTTTCCATGAATATATGTGTGTTCTTGATCCTATCTTGCAAGTCTATAGTCACCTACTATGTGTTATTGTCCGGCAACCCCGAAGTGACAATAATCGGGACCACTCCCGGTGATGACCATAGTTTGAGGAGTTCATGTATTCACTATGTGTTAATGCTTTGGTCCGGTACTCTATTAAAAGGAGGCCTTAATATCCCTTAGTTTCCAATAGGACCCCGCTGCCACGGGAGGGTAGGACAAAAGATGTCATGCAAGTTCTTTTCCATAAGCACGTATGACTATATTCGGAATACATGCCTACATTGCATTGATGAACTAGAGCTAGTTCTATGTCACCCTAGGTTATAACTTCTACATGATGAATTGCATCCGACGTAATTTCCCATCACCGATCCAATGCCTACGAGCTTTACCTATATTGCTTGTCGCTTATTTACTTTTCCGTTGCTACTATCACAAAAACTACAAAAACACTATCTTTACTTTTATTGTTGCTACCGCCACTATCATATTACTTTGCTACTAAACTATCTTGCTGCAGATACTAAGTTTCCAGGTGAGGTTGAATTGACAACTCAGCTGCTAATACTTAGGAGTATTCTTTGGCTCCCCTTGTGTCGAATCAACAAATTTGGGTTTAATACTTTACCCTTGAAAACTGTTGCGATCCCCTACACTTGTGGGTTATCAAGACTATTTTCTGGCGCCGTTGCCGGGGAGCATAGCTCTATTCTTTAAGTCACTGGGGATTTATATCTGTTTATCACTATGAAGAATTTGAAGGACTCAAAAACCAAGATCTTACCCTCAACTACGAGGGGAGGTAAGGAACTGCCATCTAGCTCTGCACTTGATTCTCCTTCTGTTATGAGTAAACTTGCGACAGCTACTCCTGCTATTGAATCTGATATGTCGTATGTTCTTGATGATGCTACTTCTGCTATTTATGATGAAACTACCTCCATGCCTGATACTGTGCCACTAGGTGAATTTCTAGATGAACAAATTGCTAAAATTAGGGAGAGTGCAAATGTTGATGATATTTATGAAAGTGATGATGAAACTACTCCTAATAGATATGAATTGCCTGTTGTGCCTAAGGGTTATGTTATGGATGAAGAAAATGCTAGGGACTTTCTTGCTTGCAATGATAGATATGATCTTTAGAAGTTATTAGCTAAGCTGAAAGAAAAGTCCTTGAATGCTAGAATGAAACATGACCCTGCTTTTGCTACTTCACCTATCTGTGTCACTGATAAGGATTATGAATTCTCTATTGATCCTAAGTTAATTACTTTGGTTGAATCTGATCCTTTCCATGGCTATGAGTCTGAAACTGTTGTGGCACATCTTACCAAGTTCAATGATATAGCCACCCTGTTTACCAACGATGAAAAGATTCGCTACTATTATATCCTTAAGTTATTTCCGTTCTCGTTAAAGGGTGATGCTAAGACTTGGTTTAATTCTCTTGATCCTGGTTGTGTGCGTAGTCCCCAGGATATGATGTATTACTTCTCTGCTAAATATTTTCCTGCTCATAAGAAACAAGCTGCCTTACGGGAAATATATAACTTTGCTCAAACTGAAGAAGAGAGTCTCCCACAAGCTTGAGGGAGGCTTCTCCAGTTACTTAATGCTTTGCCTAATCATCCTCTTGAGATGCATGATATACTTGATGTCTTTTATAACGGACTAACCGATGCTTCCAGAGACCACCTGGATAGTTGTGCTGGTTGTGTTTTCAGGGAAAGAACAGTGGAACAAGCTGAATTACTATTGAATAATATGCTAGCCAATGAAAATAATTGGACACTTCCTGAACCAGCCCCTAAGCCAACTCCGAAGAAAAGAGGTGTTCTATTTCTCAGTCCTGAAGACATACAAGAGGCAAAGAAATCTATGAAACAAAAAGGCATTAAAGCTGAAGATATTAAGAATTTACCGCCTATTGAAGAAATACATGGTGTTGATAACCCGACACAGGTAGTAAAGGTAAATTCTCTTTTTATATTTGACGAAGGTGATATTCCTCGTTATAAGTCTGCTAGCCAATGCTTAGATGAGTTTGACAATTTTATTGTGAAACAAGAAAACTTCAATGCTTATGTTGGTAGACAACTACAACACAATGCTCATATGATTGAACACTGGAGTGATTATCTGTCTAGTGCTAAAGATGAACCGAAACTCATTAGTATACATGCTTCCATGGTCAACACTCAAGTAGAACAAGTACTTAAGGCTCAGAACAATTTGCTCAATGAATTAAATAGTAAAAATAATGACTATGCTGTTAGAGTTGCAAGTAGAGGTGGTAAAATGACTCAGGAACCTCTGTATCCTGAAGGCCACCCTAGGAGAATTCAGCAAGATTCTCAGAGAGCTAATTTAGATGCACCTAGTTCTTCTAAGAAGAAGAAAAATAAAAGTGATAGAAATTTGCATGCTCCTAGTGAACCTGTAGCTGCCACACCTGAGAATCCCAATGATATATCTGTTTCTGATGCTGAGACACAATCTGGCAATGAACATGAACCTAGTGATAATATTAATAATGATGTTCATGATGATGCTCAACCTAGCAATGATAATGATGTAGAGATTGAACCTGCTGTTGATCTTGATAACCCACAATCAAAGAATCAACGTTATGATAAGAGAGACTTTGTTGCTAGGAAGCACGGTAGGGAAAGAGAACCATGGGTTCAGAAACCCATGCCTTTTCCTCCGAAATCATCCAAGAAAAAGGATGATGAAGATTTTGAGCGCTTCGTTGAAATGATTAGACCTATCTTTTTGCGTATGCGTTTGATTGATGTGCTTAAAACAAATCCTTATGCCAAGTATATGAAAGACATTATTACCAACAAAAGAAAGATACCTGAAGTAGAAATTTCCACCATGCTTGCCAATTACACTTTTGAGGGTGGAATGCCTAAGAAATTAGGAGATCCAGGAGTACCTACTATACCATTCTCCATTAAAAGAAACTATGTTAAAACTGCTTTGTGTGATCTTGGAGCCGGTGTTAGTGTCATGCCTCTCTCATTATATCGTAGACTTGACTTGAGTAAGTTGACACCTACTGAAATATCTTTGCAAATGGCTGATAAATCAACTACTATACCTGTCGGTATTTGTGAGGATGTGCCTGTTGTAGTTGCAAATGTTACTATTCTAACGGACCTTGTTATACTTGATATTCCCGAGGATGATAGTATATCTATTATTCTTGGAAGACCTTTTTTGAATACTGCAGGGGCTGTTATTGATTGCAACAAAGGCAATGTCACTTTTCATGTCAACGGTAATGAGCATATGGTACACTTTCCGAGGAAACAACCTCAAGTTTATAGTATCAACTATATTGGAAAAACTTCAACTATTACTATTGGAGGTTTTGAGTTTCCTATTCCTACTATCAAGAAGGCATATGACATACTTATTGTTGGGGACATACATATCCCCATTGAGGTAACATAGTGTTATTCAAAAATTCTCCGGTTTCATGTTACTCGGAAAGAGTTTATTAACAAGACCTGATCAACCTTGTTAATGGATTCCTTTTGATGAACATGGGATAGGTGAATCTAGATGGCACAAATCTTCTGTACCCTCCTTTTACTTTCTGTTAATTAGGTTAAATAAAAATAGCATTATCTGTCTGTTTCCAGACTTATCCGTGCAATAAAAAATATCCCGAAAATAAAAGTTCTCCAAATGCCATGAAAATGAAATATGATTTTTTCTAGAATATTTAAGAAAATATGGCACTGAACACACAGCGAGGGGAGCCAGCACGTGGCCTCGAGGGCACGCGCCCCCCTTCACAGGGCGCGCCCCCTGCCTCGAGGGCCCCACGTGGCCCCCTCCACTTATCCTTTCACCCATGCTCTTCTTCTTCCTCCCAAAAAAAATCCCCAACCAGCTCAAACCCGAGTTCTAGCTCATTTTGCTACCATTTTCGATCTCCTTGCTCAAAGCACCATTCACCAAACTGTTTGGGGAGATTGTTCCTTGGTATGTGACTACTCAATTGGTCTAATTAGTTTTTGTTCTAGTGCTTTATTTGTTGCAAATTTATGATGCTGTGGTGACCTTGTTCTTGAGCTTGCATGTCAAATTTTCTTGGTCCCAAGTAGTTCTAATGCATGATATAGCCTCTAGGCACTTATAGGAGTTGTTGCTATCATTCTTGTTGAGTTTGGTTAACTTTTATTGTGAGTTACTAAAAAGTTCAGAAATTTTCAGAAAAGGAAAATGTTAAAAAGATTATCGAGGGGCTCTTCTAGCAAGAGTTCAGAGGAGAAGAAGAAAGAAGAAAATATGAAGCCCAAGTATGATCTTCCTCGTATGGCGGAAGTTCGACCGTGTGAATGGACTTGTAATGATTTCATGATGTCCGCCGGTATTTACGAAGACTTTTATTGGTTGGCGAATAATGCAGGCCTCACCGACTTCCTCAACGACCAAAAAGAACAGTGTCTCTTACTCACCAATATTTTTATGCAAAGCTTTCATTTTCATTCTAGGAAAACACCACCTACGGTGGAGTTTCTCTTATATGATGTGAGTAAGGAGATATCACTTTTAGATTTTTGCGAAATATGCAAAGTACCCTTTGGAGGTAGACTTGATGAACCACGTCATGAAGACGTCAAAGGGTTTATTGATATGATAGCTGTAGGTGAAACTAGGCAAGTTGCAGGGGCAAGAATCACTAGTATACACTTCCCTGTTCTGCGCTACTTTGCTTTATTTGCTAGTAGGTGTTTAATTGGTGGCGGGAACAGTGGAAATCTCAGTGCCCCTGATATTATCATTTTATGCCATGCTTTGTTTCGTGACGCAACTTTTAGCTTGGGCGCCGTCGTTGCCAAACGATTGAGTCTTAACCGCTCAAGAGGGCCCGTCTTTGGAGGCATCTTTGCTTCTCGCCTTGCTGAACATTTAAATATACCTATTAGGCATCATGAGAAGGAAGAAAAATTGCTTGCCCCTGTTTATCTAGACTACAAGAGCATGGTAGCTGATGACTTTATTGTTAAAGACAAAAATATGCAGCTCCATTATAAATTGAGATGTCTTCTACAAGTACGAAGGCCTGGCACAAGCTTCAGAGCCTGAGCCAGAACCACCACTTGATCCTTCCCGTCAATCTGTTTATGGGTGGGAGCTGGACGAGCTCGCCAACCAGTGGCGCCCAGAGGACATATCTCAGTACACTAGAGGGAGTGGCTTCGATCCGTTGCCATAGACTAACTTAGGCCAAAAGCCTAAGCTTGGGGGAGTACGTGTTTCTCACCAACTTTACATTCATGTTCACACACTTATTCTAGTTGTCCGTGCTCACACTCTTTCGCTGTACCATCCATGCTTAGTTTAAATTTCTTTTTCTTATTCTTTTTCTTGTGAGCTAGAAAAACCCAGAAAAACAAAAAATTATATTAGTTGTAACTTCTAGCTAGTTTACTTTCTTTGCTTGTAGTAGTGGCTAAAAATGAAAACCCAAAAAGATTTCCCGTTCTTCTTTTGCTTGTTGGGAGCTTTCCCGTGTAAATAATTTCTTTTGTTTTCTTTAGGGGTTAAGAGTAGAATACCATGATTAAAATGCTTAGTGGCTCTCATATGATTTGTTGATGATTTAATCTTGAGCCATGTTACCTTGTCTTCTCTCTTGTATCAAATGCCTGCAGATTCCAGCTTAGTCTAATGCACATGCACTATTATTATTTTCCACACTGTTCGGTCGTGCGAGTGAAAGGCAATAAGGATGATATATGATGAACTAATTGAGATAAGAAAAGCTGGTATGAACTCGACCTCTTTTGTTTTTGTAAATATGATAGCTCGTCATTCTTGATTCAGCTTGTTATGAATGAAACATGTTCCCAATGACAACTAGAGATCATAGCTGCTTATGCCATGCTTAATTAGCTGAGAATTTATAATGGTCTATCTTGCGTGCCAACATGATATTAAAATGGTTTTGATGTGGTATGATGGGTGGTATCCTCCTCTGAATGATTTAAGTGACTTGACTTGGCACATGTTCACGCATGTAGTTGAAACAAATCAACATAGCCTTCACGATATTTATGTTCATGGTGATTTATATCCTACTCATGCTTGCATTCATTGTTGATTAATTTTAATGCATGTTCATGACCGTTGTTGCTCTCTAGCTGGTCGCTTCCCAGTCTCTTTCTAGCCTTCACCTATACTAAGTGGGAATACTGCTTGTGCATCCACTTCCATAAACCCCAAAGTTATTCCATATGAGTCCACCATACCTTCCTATATGCGGTATTTACCTGCCGTTCCAAGTAAATTTGTATGTGCCAAACTCTAAACCTTCAAATGAAATTCTGTTTTGTATGCTCGAATAGCTCATGTATCAACTAGGGCTGTCTATATCTTCCATGCTAGGTGGGTTATTCTCACGATGAGTGGACTCCGCTCATCATTCATGAGAAAATGGCTGGTAACTGGTATGCCCAGTCCCATGCTCAAAATCATAATAATTAAACAAAACTCCCCCAGGGCTGTTGCTTGTTTGGACGGTAACGCGTGGATTCGGCTGGCGGTGGAGTGTGCTTGTTGGTGGTTGGGGGAGTATAAACTTTACCATTCTGTTTGGGAACCGCCTATAATGTGCGTAGCATGGGAGATATCGAGATTCTTGGTTGTTATGTTGACAATGAAAGTATACCGCTCAAAATGTTATTCAATCTCTATTTAAAATCAAGCTCTGGCACCTCTACAAATCCCTGCTTCCCTCTGTGAAGGGCCTATCTATTTACTTTTATGCAGAGTCATCATCCTCTTATTAAAAAGCACCAGTAGGAGAGCACCTCTGT
The DNA here is from genome assembly GCA_902687465.1 of Secale cereale. NCBI lineage: Eukaryota > Viridiplantae > Streptophyta > Magnoliopsida > Poales > Poaceae > Secale > Secale cereale. Next base: position 602,478,288 of record LR738711.1, read on the forward strand.
CATTCCATGTATTACTCTTAATTTGCATTGAGTATGATTATGACTGGATCTCTTTTACCATGAATTACAATGTCTAGTCAGTCCTTGATCTTAAAAGGTGCTCTGCATTTATGTTTTGCGGTCTCAGAAAGGGCTAGCGAGATACCATCCTGTTATATCATATCATGATTGTTTTGAGAAGTGTTGTCATCCGAGGTTTATTATTATTGCTCGCTAGTTGATTATGCTATTGATGTGAGTAGTCTTGAGACCTGAAAGTTATTGTGAATGTAGTTAGTTCATGATCTTGTTGAAAACCTGAATGCTAGCTTACATATTTATAACAACAAGAGCAAACAGAGTTTGTCAAAGTTTTTCTTTATCACTTTCAGTTTATCAACTGAATTGCTTGAGGACAAGCAAAGGTTTAAGCTTGGGGGAGTTGATACGTCTCCAACGTATCTACTTTTCCAAACCCTTTTGCCCTTGTTTTGGACTCTAACTTTCATGATTTGAATGGAACTAACCCAGACTGACGCTATTTTCAGCAGAACTGCCATGGTGTTGTTTTTGTGCAGAAATAAAAAGTTCTCGAAATCGCCTGAAAATCAACGGAGAATTATTTTGGAAAATATAAAAAATACCTGCAAGAAGATCCACACCGGGGGGCCCACGGCCTGTCCTCGAGGGTGGGGGGCGCGCCCCCTTTCCTAGGGCGCGCCCCCTGCCTCGAGGCCCCCCCGATGCTCCACCGACGTACCCCCAGGTCCTATATATTCCGTTTCGGGGAGAGAAAAATCAGGGAGAAGGAATTATCGTGTTTCACGAGACGGAGCTGCCGCCAAGCCCTAATCTCTCTCGGGAGGGCGGATCTGGAGTCCGTTCGGGGCTCCAGAGAGTGGAGATCATCGCCATCGTCATCGTCAACCTTCCTCAATCACCAATTCCATGATGCTCACCGCCGTGTGTGAGTAATTCCATCGTAGGCTTGCTGGACGATGATGGGTTGGATGGGATCTATCATGTAATCGAGTTAGTTTTGTTAGGGTTTGATCTCTAGTATCCACTATGTTCTGAGATTGATGTTGCTATGACTTTGCTATGCTTAATGCTTGTCACTAGGGCCCGAGTGTCATGATTTCAGATTTGAACCTATTATGTTTTCATGAATATATGTGTGTACTTGATCCTATCTTGCAAGTCTATAGTCACCTACTAAGTGTTATGATCCGGCAACCCCGAAGTGACAATAATGGGGACCACTCCTGGTGATGACCATAGTTTGAGGAGTTCATGTATTCACTATGTGTTAATGCTTTGGTCCGGTACTCTATTAAAAGGAGGCCTTAATATCCCTTAGTTTCTGCAAGGTGGCTTCTCACCCCTCGTTGGTTACCCCAAGTGGAAGGTTTGAGATGCAGTGTAGCAGAAGTTTTCCCTTGGCAATACCAAGGATCGTTTTTCCTGAGACTCCCAGTTTCAACAAGAAGGTGTCAACTGCTAACGGCGCCAGATATTAGCTATCAACGTGGACCTGCACACAGATACAAATAACTTTGCTCCCAACGAGTACAGAGAGGTTGTCAATCCCTCCGGCCTTGTAGTTTACAAAGGATCAAACGCAAGTGATAGTAGTGATAGATGTAATGCAATAGTAAGTAAAAGCAGAAAGTAAATAGCGGATGTGATCAATGATGGTAATATGGACCGGAGTCTCATGATGTTCACTAGTGATGTCTCTCTCCCAAAAGACGATAAAACAACTATGTGAGGTAAACGAATTACAGCTGGGCAATTGACAGAATTATGTGCGCAAACCAATGCTAACTATGTTGCAAGAAAGGTAGAGGTTCAAAGCATGGGCGGTACGCCGAGGTAAGTAGATCGAAATCCATCTGCATCTACTACTAATCATCCACCTTGAGATATCTATCCAGAACATCTCGCTGGTATTAAGTTGCGAGTCCCACCCATAGTGTAAACTCAAAGCAACAGACAACTTCATTAAAAGACTTTGCGTAAAGTAAACAGTCCTTGCACCCGCGGGCACAAGCACCGTTGTTTTCCCCCTTGTGGCAACATCACATCCCCTAGACTCATGTTTCGGTCACTCAAGCTAGTCATCGAGGGGCATGAACCCACAATCAAGCATAACGTCCCCTCTTGGAGTCACTACCTACTACTTGGCCAAAGCAATAAATAACAACGGAGAACATGCAAGAATTACTTACGAACATAAATATAAAAGAGGTGAATCAAATATATTACTCAAACACAATCTGAACATAATATCATAATCCATCGGATCCCAGCAAACTCATCATAGCAACAACATAAGGATTACATATGTGCCTCGATCATGTAGGGCAGCTCACGAGGACTAATTAGTGAAGCACAAGAACGGGAGGAGAACATCACATAGCTACTGGTCATGGACTCATGGTCCAAGGGAGACTACTCACAACTCATCCGGGAGGCGTCCATGGTGGTGAAGAGGCTCCCGGTGGTGATCCTCCCCTCCGGCAGGGTGCCGGGAAGAGTTCTCCTGGTGCTCCCGATCTTGGAAGCGGCGGCGGCGGCGGAACAGACATGAGATCGCGAAAAAGAGTTCCCGTCTCGAGGGTTTCGGGAGACGCTTTAAATATATGCCAAAGGGGGGCATCAACGGAGCCTCGGGGGGCCCAGGCGCCCCCAGGCGCGGCCCAGGGGGGGGGGGGGGCGCCGCCAGGGCGCCTGGAGCCCTGGTGGCCCCCCCGCGGCTGTACTTCGAGCGCAAGGTAGCTTCTGGAACGCTGATTTTTTATATAATTTTTCTGGATTTTTCCTGGCAGTTCTTGTAATGCGAAAACCTGAAATACAAAAACAGTCGAAAACAGAAACTGGCACTGGGGTGCACTGAGTTAATAGGTTAGTCCAAATATGATCAAAAGTGTATGGAAGTGCATAAATATCATAGCAATATCACCCAAAAGAGGCATGGAGCAAGCCGAAATTATAGATACGTTTTGGACGTATCAACATCCCCAAGCTTAATTCCTGCTCGTCCTCGAGTAGGTAAATGATAACAAGCATAATTTCTGTGGAGACAATGAATCTGTAGTAATTAAGTTGCCTCATGAGAAAATCACAAAGAACTGAAAGTTTTACAATATGATATTGAAACATCAAATAGATTTGTAATGAACATGGTGTACAAATATGATAAAGTGATATCTAGCTTGCCCCCTTTAGTGAAGCAAAACATAAATGCAGGGGCACCTTCAAGGTTTAAGTGATGACTAGATACAATGATTTCAAAATAAACGATATCACAATCATGCAAAAGACAATGCTACTTTGGGACAATGCACATTACACTCAGAATGACAATCATGCTCTCAGTAGTTGGTGCTTTTAAAAGAAGGTGGAGACTCTCGAACCGTGGCTTTTGTTGGCAAGGTTGAAAACCCGTAATCGGAAACAAAGACAAAACATGTACCAGAGCTCTTGGTTTTAAAAACAGAGGTAATATTTTTATTATTATGCATGTTTCGTTAACGAATGCTAGCAGATGACTCAATCACTTCTTGAGATGGACAAGTTTCGAGGAACGACTCCCGAATGAGGACGATCACATCCTCTTAATCTCCTTTGTTTATCACTGCCAAAGTTTTCTGATTTCTCATGAACAAAGCGTGAAGGAGGGTTTGTTTGTTATATTATCTTTTTGAGCCGGGCGCACTCAATGCCAGTTCCTTCTCGTATTATGGGTTTGCACATTATACATGCAATCCCGGGGTGAAGCTTGTCCAACTTAAAAAGGATCATGAATTAACCACTACTTCCTCATGAACTTACAACAGAGGCACAAAATAAGAATGCTTTTTTTTCGTTGAATAATTTCGAGATGGCACATGCAAGTCTCCGTTAGGAATGGCAGGTAAATACCATGTAGGAAGATATGGTGGACTCATATGGCATAACTGGATTAAAAGGATGTGGATGCACAAGCAGTCAGTCCGCTTAGTACAGGCGAAGGTTAGCAAAAGACTGGGAGCGACCAACTAAGAGAGCAATGACGGTCATAATTATGCAGAGCGACAAAGCAACATTGAATCAGGCATGGAAGTTATATCGCTACTCAGAAACAAAAGATCATCAAGGCTTGACATACTTTCTTTACAGTCTTAAATATGCGTGAGCATACGCCAAGTCAATCAAAATAAATCCTCGAAGGAAGATATTACTAAACCATACCACATCATAGGCAAACAAATCATGTTGGTACTCCAATAACACATTGGAAACCCCCCAGCTATTTGAGACTAACCATAAGAAAACATGAACTACTAAGCGCCATTATGCACGTAGCATCTTTATCATAGACATATCAACCAATGCAACGGAAGCAACCTCTCTTAATGAGGTGAGCATGATAACTAAAGAGAGTTCAAGCAACCAACTAAACAAAAGCTCTTTAAAAAGATAAGCATGAAAGTTAAGAGCTAAGCATGATAGTAGCTATTAAAAGACAAAGAACACACACAGCAAAGATAGACATGAAATTTCTATGTTATGTTCTAGGTAGAAGTGGAGCGTGTTTCTCTCCCACATAAAGAAAGCTGAGTTCCGACTCGTTATGAAAAACTAAAAAGGAAACTAAAAACAAGATGCTCCAAGCATAGCACATAACACATGAAGTGATAAAAATATAGTGGAACGAAAGACGAACTGATAATGTTGATGGAGAAGGGGATGCACGGGGGCATCCCCAAGCTTAGACACTTGAGTCTCCTTGAATATTTCTTGGGGGTGCACGGGGGCATCCCCAAGCTTGAGCGTTTGACACTCCTGAATCTTTTTATCATCTTCCCTCGCACACTTGAAAACTCCCTTCATACATAACTCATCATAATCTGATTAGCGAGGTTAGTATCCATAATAAAATAATTGTTCATTGCTGGAAATAAAGATATTCTTGAAGTTCTACTGTTTCTCAAGATTGCCAAAAGGTTTTTGCAAAGAAAAAGCAAGCTCTAGGTTTGCAAAATGAAGGAAAGGCAAAATAGGACAGAATCTGTGAAAAACAGAACAGCAGGTAGTAAATGATTTGTTCGGGGCACTTCTGCAACTCTAATAAAAAAACTCAGAACAGACGCACAAATACAATTATATAGAGCACGCTGTTGAAAAATTCAGACCAAAAAGATGATTTGGTGATTTTATACGAATTTTTCTATCCAAGGACAGAATCTGTTTCCTGGACAGCACGTCACAACTTTTGAACTTTCTAGCAATCAGAGGCTATACTTGGCACAAAATTGAAAAGCAAAGATACAATGATGAAGCTACAGTAGTAACAACATCAAGACACAACAAAAGCAAAATAAATTTATTCATTGGGCTGCCTCCCAAAAGCGCTTTCTTTTATGCCTTTAAGCTAGGCATAATGCATATAGATCAAGTTTTATCAAGAGTGAAAGAATAGCTAGCCCGTATAACGGACTCAAAAGGTAACTTGATCTTCTTTCGAGGGAAGTGTTCCATCCCTTTCTTGAGAGGAAACTGAAATTTTATATTCCCCTCTTTCATGTCAATGATAGCACCAACGGTGCGCAAAAAGGGACGTCCCAAAATAATTGGACAAGAAGGATCACATTCAATATCCATAATAGTGAAATCAACGGGAACATAAGACAACGATAAGAACATCGTCGATCCTCCCCAAAGGTTTCTTTATGGAAGAATCAACGAGACGAACACCAAAAGAACAAGATTCATAAGGTTTCAATTTAAGCATATCATATATTCTTTTGGGCATAACAGAGGTACTAGCACCAACATCACATAATGCATAGCAAGAGAAGTCATTCAACTTAATTTTTATCATAGGATCCCAACCATCTTCTAGCTTTCTAGGTATGGAGGCTTCTACTCTAAGTTTCTCCTCCCTAGCTTTGATGAGAGCATTAGGGATATGCTCTGTGAAGGCAAGGTTATGCGTGCTAGTGCGGGGGTCTCTAGACATCTTGTGAAGGAAATCAATAACTTCGGTAAGAGTGCAATTATCAAAATCAAGGTCACTAGCATCAAGTAAAGTGGTAGTGGTGTCCTTTATGTTCACTTGTTTGGTAGTTTCTATAGTCATAGCATCACCATTAATAGGTCCAATGGGACCAGGAGCGCATTGGGTGCTAAGAGTTTGGATATCCTCAACAACTTGGATAGTAGCAACAGTGTGGTGGGTAGGAAGGCTCTTAATTCTATCTTCTTCCTCCCTTTCTCTAGCCCATCTCTCTTTAAGTTTAGCCATCATCCTAATATTTTCATTAATTTGCACTTGAATAGCATTAATAGGGGTGACCTTCCTCTCCTCAAGAGGAGAAGTTTTAATTTTAAGCAATTCTATCTCATTGGCTAAATGGTCTACCCTCGAAGAGAGATCATCTAGTTTATGTAGTTTTTCTTCTACACTCTTATTAAAGGCTTTTTGGGTAGTGATGAAATCTTTAAGCATAATCTCTAGTTCAGTATTGGAGTTCCTGGTGCTAGGATAAGCATTGTTGTTCCCATAAGAATTAGAGGGGAACGGTCTAGGATTGCTACCAAAATTACTCCTATAAGCATTGTTATTAAAATTGTTTCTAGAGATAAAGTTCACATCTACTTGTTCTTGAGCAATCAAAGAATTTAAAGGAACATCACGAGGATCAACAGAAGATTGCTTCAAAAGTAGAGACATGATCAAGTCAACTTTTTCATTAAGGGAGGAAATCTCCTCGACAGAGTTTACCTTCCTACCTGTTGGAGCGCGTTCGGTGTGCCATTGGGAATAGTTGGTCATCATCTCATCGAGAAGCTTTGTGGCAGCACCAAGTGTAGTTGACATAAAGGTTCCTCCCGCGGCCGAATCTAACAAGTTCCGCGAGGTAAAGTTCAAGCCTGCATAAAAAGTTTGGATAACCATCCAAGTAGTCAAACCATGAGTAGGGCAGTTCTTGATAAGAGATTTCATACGTTCCCAAGCTTGGGCAACGTGTTCATTATCCAATTGTTTAAAATTCATTATGTTACTTCTTAGTTGGATAATTTTAGCAGGTGGATAGTATTTTCCAATAAAAGCATCTTTGCACTTGTCCCAAGAATCTATGCTATTTCTAGGCAAAGACTGAAACCAAATTTTAGTTCCTCCTCTCAAAGAGAAAGGAAAAAGCTTAAGCTTAACAATATTACCATCTATTTCTTGGTACTTTTGCATATCACAAAGTTCAACAAAGTTGTTCAAGTGTAAAGCAGCATCATCTCCAGCACCGGAGAATTGATCTTTCATGACTAAGTTCAGTAAAGCAGGTTTAATTTCATACGAAGGTGCTGAAGTGGCAGGTGTAGTGATAGGTGTGCTGATAAAGTCATCGTTGTTGTGACTAGTGAAGTCACACAACTTGGTGTTCTCGGTGGAACCCATAGTAGCAAGCAAGCAAGATAACTATTTTTGTGATTTTCGATAAAAGATATTAAAGCAAAAACAGAAAGGTAAACTAACAAGACTAAAAGCAAAGGTAAAAGATAGCGTGCAACTCCCCTATCCTGAAGAGTGGAGTCCCCGGCAACGGCGCCAGAAATTGCTTTGCTAGGTGGCTTCTCACCCCTCGTTGGTTACCCCAAGTGGAAGGTTTGAGATGCAGTGTAGCAGAAGTTTTCCCTTGGCAATACCAAGGATCGTTTTCCCTGAGACTCCCAGTTTCAACAAGAAGGTGTCAACTGCTAACGACGCCAGATATTAGCAATCAACATGGACCTGCACACAGATACAAATAACTTTGCTCCCAACGAGTACAGAGAGGTTGTCAATCCCTCCGGCCTTGTAGTTTACAAAGGATCAAACGCAAGTGATAGTAGTGATAGATGTAATGCAATAGTAAGTAAAAGCAGAAAGTAAATAGCGGATGTGATCAATGATGGTAATATGGACCAGAGTCTCATGATGTTCACTAGTGATGTCTCTCTCCCAAAAGACGATAAAACAGCTATGTGAGGTAAACGAATTACAGCTAGGCAATTGACAGAATTATGTGCGCAAACCAATGCTAACTATGTTGCAAGAAAGGTAGAGGTTCAAAGCATGGGCGGTACGCCGAGGTAAGTAGACCGAAATCCATCTGCATCTACTACTAATCATCCACCTTGAGATATCTATCCAGAACATCTCGCTGGTATTAAGTTGCGAGTCCCACCCATAGTGTAAACTCAAAGCAACAGACAACTGCATTAAAAGAACTTTGCGTAAAGTAAACAGTCCTTGCACCCGCGGGCACAAGCACCGTTGTTTTCCCCCTTGTGGCAACAGCACATCCCCTAGACTCATGTTTCTGTCACTCAAGCTAGTCATCGAGGGGCATGAACCCACAATCAAGCATAACGTTCCCTCTTGGAGTCACTACCTACTACTTGGCCAAAGCAATAAATAACAACGGAGAACATGCAAGAATTACTTACGAACATAAATATAAAAGAGGTGAATCAAATATATTACTCAAACACAATCTGAACATAATCTCATAATCCATCGGATCCCAGCAAACTCATCATAGCAACAGCATAAGGATTACATATGTGCCTCGATCATGTAGGGCAGCTCACGAGGACTAATTAGTGAAGCACAAGAACGGGAGGAGACCATCACATAGCTACTGGTCATGGACTCATGGTGCAAGGGAGACTACTCACAACTCATCCGGGAGGCGTCCATGGTGGTGGAGAGGCTCCCGGTGGTGATCCTCCCCTCCGGCAGGGTGCCGGGAAGAGTTCTCCTGGTGCTCCCGATCTTGGAAGCGGCGGCGGCGGAACAGAGATGAGATCACGAAAAAGAGTTCCCGTCTCGAGGGTTTCGGGAGACGCTTTAAATATATGCCAAAGGGGGGCATCAGCGGAGCCTCGGGGGGCCCAGGCGCCACCCCGGCGCGGCCCAGGGGGGGGGGCGCCGCCAGGGCGCCTGGAGCCCTGGTGGCCCCCCCGACTGTACTTCGGGCGTAAGGTAGCTTCTGGAACGCTGATTTTTTATATAATTTTTCTGGATTTTTCCTGGCAGTTCTCGTAATGTGAAAACCTGAAATATAAAAACAGCCGAAAACAGAAACTGGCACTGGGGTGCACTGATTTAATAGGTTAGTCCAAATATGATCAAAAGTGTATGGAAGTGTATAAATATCATAGCAATATCACCCAAAAGAGGCATGGAGCAAGCATAAATTATAGATACGTTTTGGACGTATCAGTTTCCAATAGGACCCCGCTGCCACGGGAGGGTAGGACAAAAGATGTCATGGAAGTTCTTTTCCATAAGCACGTATGACTATATTCGGAATACATGCCTACATTGCATTGATGAACTGGAGCTAGTTCTGTGTCACCCTAGTTTATAACTTCTACATGATGAATTGCATCCGGCGTAATTTCCCATCTTCGATCCAATGCCTACGAGCTTTACCTATATTGCTTGTTGCTTATTTACTTTTCCGTTGCTACTATCACAAAAACTACAAAAACACTATCTTTACTTTTATTGTTGCTACCGCCACTATCATATTACTTTGCTACTAAACTATCTTGCTGCAGATACTAAGTTTCCAGGTGTGGTTGAATTGACAACTCAGCTGCTAATACTTAAGAGTATTCTTTGGCTCCATTTGTGTCGAATCAACAAATTTGGGTTTAATACTTTACCCTCGAAAACTATTGCGATCCCCTACACTTGTGGGTTATCAGCGTGCCTACCCCCCTGGGCGCGCCCTCCTGCCTCGTGGCCTCCTCGTGGCTTCCCTGGCGTGTACTCCAAGTCTTCTGGGTTGCGTATGTTCCAAAAATGATCCTCGCGAAGGTTTCATTCCGTTTGGACTCCGTTTGATATTCCTTTTCTATGAAACACCGAATAGGCAAAAAACAACAATTTGCACTGGGCCTTGGGTTAGTAGGTTAGTCCCAAAAATAATATAAAAGTGCATAATAAAGCCCATCAAACATCCAAAACAGATAATATAATAGCATGGAACAATCACAAATTATAGATACGTTGGAGACGTATCAAGCATCCCCAAGCTTAATTCCTGCTTGTCCTCGAGTAGGTAAATGATAAAAGTAGAATTTTTGATGTGGAATGCTACCTAACATAATTCTCAATGTGATTTTCTTTATTGTGGCATTAATGTTCAAATCTGAAAGATTCAAGACAAAAGTTTAATATTGACATAAGAATAATAATACTTCAAGCATACTAACAAAGCAATTATGTCTTCTCAAAATAACATGGCCAAAGAAAGTTCATCCCTACAAATCATATAGTTTGGCTATGCTCCATCTTCATCACACAAAATACCCAAATCATGCACAACCCTGGTTTCAGCCAAGCAATTGTTTCAGACTTTAATTTTCTTAAAGTTTTTCAACTTTCACGCAATACATGAGCGTGAGCCATGGGTATATCACTATAGGTGGAATAGAGTGGTGGTTGTGGAGAAGACAAAAAGGAGGGAGATGGTCTCCATCAACTAGGCGTATCAATGGGCTATGGAGATGCCCATCAATAGATGTCGATGTGAGTGAGTAGGGATTGTCATGCAACGGATGCACTAGAGCTATAAATATATGAAAGCTCAACAAAAGAAACTAAGTGGGTGTGCATCCAACTTGCTTGCTCATGAAGACCTAGGGCATTTGAGGAAGCCCATCGTTAAAATATACAAGCCAAGTTCTATAATGAAAATTCCCACTAGTATATGAAAGTTACTAAACAAGAGACTCTCTATCATGAAGATCAAAGTGCTACTTTGAAGCACAAGTTTGGAAAAAGATAGTAGCATTGTCCCCTTTTTTTGGGGCCTTTCTTTTTTGGCATTTCTCCTTTCTTTTTCGGGACAATGCTCTAATAATGATGATCATCACACTTTTATTTATTTACAACTCAAAGATTACAACTTGATACTAGAACAAAATATGACTCTATATGAATGCCTCCGCCGGTGTATCGGTATGTGCAATGAATCAAGAGTGACATGTATGAAAAATTATGCATGGTGGCTTTGCCATAAATACAATGTCAACTACATGATCATGCTAGGCAATATGACAATGATGGAGCGTGTCATAATAAACGAAACGGTGGAAAGTTGCATGGCAATATATCTTGGAATGGCTATGGAAATGCCATAATAGGTAGGTATGGTGGCTGTTTTGAGGAAGGTATATGGTGGGTGTATGGTACCGGCGAAAGTTGCGCGGTACAAGAGAGGCTAGCAATGGCGGAAGGGTGAGAGTGCGTATAATCCATGGACTCAACATTAGATATAAAGAACTCACATACTTATTGCAAAAATCTACATGTCATCAAAACAAAGTACTACATGCATTCTCCTAGGGGAAGGGTTGGTAGGAGTTAACCATCGCGCGATCCCGACCTCCACACAAAGGATGACAATCAACGAAATACCTCATGCTTCAAATTTGTCACACAACGGTTACCATACGTGCATGCTACGGGACTTGCAAAACTCAACACAAGTATTTCTCAAATTCACAACTACTCTACTAGCATGGCTCTAATATCACCATCCTCATATCTTAAAACAATCATCAAGTATCAAACTTCTCATAATATTCAATGCACTTTATATGAAAGTTTTTATTATACCCATCTTGGATGCCTATCATATTAGGACTAATTTTATAGCCAAAGCAAATTACCATGCTGTTCTAAAGGACTCTCAAAATAATATAAGTGAAGCATGAGAGATCAATCATTTCTATAAAATAAAACCACCACCGTGCTCTAGAAAGATATAAGTGAAGCACTAGAGCAAAATTATCTAGCTCAAAAGATATAAGTGAAGCACATAGAGTATTCTAATAAATTACGATTCATGTGTGTCTCTCCCAAAAGGTGTGTACAGCAAGGATGATTGTGGTAAACTAAAAAGAAAAGACTCAAATCATACAAGACACTCCAAGCAAAACACATATCATGCGGTGAATAAAAATATAGTCTCAAGTAAAGTTACCGATAGACGAAGACGAAAGAGGGGATGCCTTCTCGGGGCATCCCCAAGCTTAGGCTTTTGGTTACCCTTGAATTTTACCTTGGGGTGCCTTGGGTATCCCCAAGCTTAGGCTCTTGCCACTCTTTATTCCATAGTCCATCAAATCCTTACCCAAAAACTTGAAAACTTCACAACACAAAACTTAACAGAAAATCTTGTGAGCTTCGTTAGTATAAAAAACAAACCACCACTTTAAGGTACTATAATGAACTCATTCTTCATTTATATTGGTGTTAAACCTATTGTATTCCAACTTCTCTATGGTTCATACCCCCCGATACTACTCATAGATTCATCAAAATAAGCAAACAACACACGAAAAAACCAAATCTGTCAAAAACTAAAAAGTCTGTAGCAATCTGTAACTTTCGAATACTTCTGTAACTCTAAAAATTCTGAAATAAGTTGGTGGACGTGAGGAATTTGTCTATTAATCATCCGCAAAAAGAATCAACTTAAAAGCACTCTCCAGTAAAAATGGCAGCTAATCTCGTGAGCGCAAAAGTTTCTCTTTTTTACAGCGGGATCTCAAAGACTTCAGCCAAGTCTAGCCAAAGGTTCTACTTGGCACAAACACTAATTAAAACACAAAACCACATGTAAACAGAAGCTAGATTCATTATTTAGTACTAAACAGAAGTAAAAGCAAATAAAATAAAATTGGGTTGCCTCCCAACAAGCGCTATCGTTTAACAAAAGGCAAGAATAGGTCTAGGTATTGCCATCTTTGGTAGGTAATCCATAAGTGGCTCTCATAATAGATTCATAAGGTAATTTTATTTTCTTCCTAGGAATGTTCCATGCCTTTCCTTAACAAAAATTGGAATCTAATGTTTCCTTCTTTCATGTCAATAATTGCACAAATCGTTCTAAGGAAAGGTCTACCAAGAATAATAGGATATGTAGGATTGCAATCTATATCAAGAATGATGAAATCTACGGTACATAATTCTTATTTGCAACAATAAGAACATCATTGATCCTTACCATAGGTTTCTTAATGGTAGAATCCGCAAGATGCAAATTTAAAGAACAATCATCGAGTTGATGGAAACCTAACACATCACAAAGTTTTTGGAATTGTGGAAACACTAGCACCCAAATCACACAAAGCATAGCATTCATGATCTTTAATCTTAATTTTAATAGTAGGTTCCCACTCATCATAAATTTTTCTAGGGATATAAACTTCTAATTCAAGTTTTTCTTCATAAGATTGCATTAAAGCATCAACGATATGTTTGGTAAAAGCTTTATTTTGGCTATAAGCATGAGGAGAATTTAACACAGATTGCAACAAGGAAATACAATCTATCAAAGAGAAATTATCATAATTAAATTCCTTGCAATCCAAAATAGTGGGTTCATTACTATGTAAAGTTTTGACCTCTTCAATCCCGCTTTAAACAGTTTTTGCATCAAGATCTAAAAACTCTGAATAATTGGGACGCCTTTTAATTAAAGTTGACTCATCTCCAGTCCCATCTCTATCAAGATTCGTATTGGAAAACAAAGATTTAATAGGAGACGCATCAATCACTTTTAGATCTTCATCTTTATTATCTAGATCTTCCAGTTTAGCGGCCATCTTATTAACTAAGGTGGCTTGCTTATCCAAAATTTGGGCTATTCAGTTCTCAAGATGAGCAAACTGAGATTTCAAACTATAAAATTCTTTAGACATACCATCAAGCTCTTTATTCATGTACTCCATTAAACTTTTCTGTTCTTTAAGCTCGTTTCTGAAGAAATTTTTATGCTCAAATTGCAAAGACATAAAGCTTCTAACATTGTTTTCAATCTCTTCCAACCTTCTAAGGTGAGGATCAACGCTATTTTGTAGAGCCATTGTGACGGATAAGCAATCCAACACACAAGCAAACAAGAAGCAAGTGAACGGAAAAGGGTGAATAGAACGACAAAGGTGAAGTGGGGGAGAGGAAAACGAGAGGCAAATGGCAAATAATGTAATGCGAGGGATAAGAGTTTGTGATGGGTACTTGGTATGTCTTGACTTGTGCGTAGATCTCCCCTGCAACGGCGCCAGAAATTGGCAAGTTGACGTGAGATCAAATCTTGACTTGACTTGGCGTAAGTCTCCCCGACAACGGTGCCAGAAATTCTTCTAGCTACCTCTTGAGCATGCGTTGTTTTTCCCTTGAAGAGGAAAGGGTGATGCAGCAAAGTAGCGTAAGTATTTCCCTCAGTTTTTGAGAACCAAGGTATCAATCCAGTAGGAGACTACGCACAAATCCCTCGTACCTGCACAAATAGTTAAGAACCTTGCAACCAATGCGATAAAGGGGTTATCAATCCCTTCACGGCCACTTTTAAAAGTGAGATCTGATAGAGATAATAAGATAAATATTTTTGGTATTTTTGTTGTATAGATTGAAAAGTAAAGATTGCAAAATAAAGAACAATAATGATAGCTAGTTTATGGAAGATTAATATGATGGAAGATAGACCCGGGGGCCATAGGTTTCACTAGTGGCTTCTCTCAAGATAGCATATTCTACGGTGGGTGAACAAATTACTGTCGTGCAATTGATAGAAAAGCGCATAGTTATGAGAATATCTAGGCATGATCCTGTATATAGGCATCATGTCCGTGACAAGTAGACCGAAACGATTCTGCATCTACTACTATTACTCCACACATTGACCGCTATCCAGCATGCATCTAGAGTATTATGTTCAAAAGAACAGAGTAACGCCTTAAGCAAGATGACATGATGTAGAGGGATAAACTCATGCAATATGACATAAGCCCCATCTTTTTATCCTCGATGGCAACAATACAATACGCGCCTCCCTGCTCCTGCTGTCACTCGGAAAGGACACCCCAAGATTGAACCCAAAGCTAAGCACGTCTCCCATTGCAAGAAATATCAATCTAGTAGGCCAAACCAAACTGTTAATTCGAAGAGACTTGCAAAGATATTAAATCATGCATATAAGAATTCAGAGAAGAATCAAATATTGTTCATAGATAATCTTGATCATCAACCCATAATTCATCGGATCTCAACAAACACACCGCAAAAAGTATTACATCGAATAGATCTCCAAGAAGATCGAGGAGAACTTTGTATTGAGATCCAAAGACAGAGAAGAAGCCATCTAGCTAATAACTATGGAACCGAAGGTCTGTGGTAAACTACTCACAACTCATCAAAGAGGCTATGGTGTTGATGTAGAAGCCCTCCGTGATCAATGTCCCCTCCGGTGGACCTCCGGAACAGCCGCCAAGATGGGATCTCATGGGTACAGAAGGTTGCAGTAGTGGAAATAGGGTTTCGTGGTGCTCTCGGATGTTTTCAGGGTATATGAGTATATATAGGACAAAGAATTATGTCGGTGGAGCTACGAGGGGCCCACGAGGGTGGGGGGCGCGCCTACCCCCTGGGCGCGCCCCCTACCTCGTGGCCACCTCGTGGCTTCCCTGGCATGTACTCCAAGTCTTCTGGGTTGCGTTTGTTCTAAAAACGATCCTCCCGAAGGTTTCATTCCAAATGGACTCCGTTTGATATTCCTTTTCTGCGAAACACTGAAATAGGCAAAAAAACATCAATTTGCACTGGGCCTTGGGTTAGTAGGTTAGTGCCAAAAATAATATAAAAGTTCATAATAAATCCCATTAAACATCCAAAACAGATAATATAATAGCATGTAACAATCCAAAATTATAGATACGTTGGAGCCGTATCAATCATCTACGCATAGACCTGGCTCTGATACCACTGTTGGGGAACATAGTATTTCCAAAAATATCCTATGATCACGCAAGATCTATCTAGGAGAAGCATAGCAACGAGCGGGGAGAGTGTGTCTACGTACCCTCGTAGACCGAAAGCGGAAGCCTTTAGTAATGCGTTTGATGTAGTCGAACGTCTTCGCGATCCAACCAATCCAAGCACCAAACGTATGGCACCTCCGTGTTTAGAACACGTTCAGCTCGATGACGTCCCATGAACTCTTGATCAAGTTGAGGTCACGGAAGAGATCCGTCGGCACGACGGCGTGGTGACGGTGATGATGAAGTTACCGGTGCAGGGCTTCGCCTAAGCAATGCAACGATATGACCAAGGTGTGTAACCGTGGAGAGGTGCACCGCACACGGCTAAGAATTCAACTTGTGTGTCTACGGGGTGCCCCCTCCCCATGTATATAAAGGCGGGAGGGAGGAGGAGGCCGGCCCTAGGAGGGGCGCGCCAAGGGAGTAGGATTCCTACTCCAAGTAGGAGTAGGTTTCCTGCTTTCCTAGTCCAACTAGGAGAAGGGGAAAAGTAGGGGGAGGGGAGAAGGAAGGGAGAGGGGGGCCATGCCCTAAACCCCTTGTCCAATTCGGACTGGGCTTGGGAGGGCGCACGCCACCTCCTGGCTGCTGCCTCTCCTTCCCACTAAGGCCTATTAAGGCCCATTGTCTCCCCGGACGAATTCCCGTAACTCCCCGGGACTCCGAAAAATACCTGAATCACCCAGAACATTTCCGATGTCCGAATATAGCCTTCCAATATATGAGTCTTTACCTCTCGACCATTTCGAGACTCCTTGTCATGTCCGTGATCTCACCCAGGACTCTGAACGAACTTTGGTCATCAAATCACATAACTCATAATACAAATCATCATCGAACGTTAAGCGTGCGGACCCTATGGGTTCGAGAACTATGTAGACATGACCGAGACACATCTCTGGCCAATAACCAATAGCGGAACCTGGATACTCATATTGGCTCCTACATATTCTGCGAAGATCTTTATCAGTAAAACCGCATAACAACATACGTTGTTCCCTTTGTCATCGGTATGTTACTTGCCCGAGATTCGATCGTCGGTATCATAATACTAGTTCAATATCGCTGCCGGCAAGTCTCTTTACTTGTTCCGTAATACATCATCTCGTGACTAACACATTAGTCATTTGCTTGCAAGGCTTATTACGATGTGTATTACCGACAGGGTCCAGAGATACCTCTCCGACATTCAGAGTGACAAATCCTATTCTCGATCTATGCCAACACCACAAACACCTTCGGAGACACCTGTAGAGCATCTTTATAATCACCCAGTTACGTTGTGACATTTGATAGCACACAAGGTGTTCCTCCGGTATTCGGGAGTTGCATAATCTCATAGTCATAGGAACATGTTTAAGTCATGAAGAAAGCAATAGCAGTAAAACTAAACGATCATAGTGCTAAGCTAACGAATGGGTCTTGTCCATCACATAATTCTCATAATGATGTGATCCCGTTGATCAAGTGACAACACATGTCTATGGTCAGGAAACATAACCATCTTTGATCAACGAGCTAGCCTAGTAGAGGCATACTAGGGACACTCTGTTTTGTCTATGTATTCACACATGTACTAAGTTTCCGGTTAATACAAGTCTAGCATGAATAATAAACATTTATCATGATATAAGGAAATATAAATAACAACTTTCTTATTGCCTCTAGGGCATATTTCCTTCGCATCAGTGGATTGGCATGGACAAGAAGATGTGGAACCCCTTCAAGATGCTAAGGAAAGAAGATTGGCAAAAGCTCAATGCTCAAGACTCTTCATTTTCATTTTAATGATCCAAGATCACATTGAGACCACAGGAAAGCCAATACTATTAAAAGGGGATGAGGTGTTGCTTAATGGCTTGTTCGCTCAAAGTGCTTAGTGATATGCTCCAAAGCCCTCAACCACTTTCTCATTCCACATATGTCCTAAACCTAAAGTCAAACTCGGCCCATCGATTTGATCTATCCGATGCCACTGAGTTCTCTTGACAAAGCCACTGCCAAAACCCTAATTAGTTTGGTCTCACCGATAGGGATCTCGGTCTGACCGAGATGGGAATGTAAACTCTCTGTTTCCTATTTGCAACATTTCAGTCTAACCGAGATGTGAGAATCGGTCACACCGAGTTAGCAGTGCAAACTCTCTGTTGCCTTTTCGTAACGTTTCGGTCTCACCTAAATGAGCGAATCGGTCTCACCGAGTTTGCCTGACCAACTCTCTGTTTGCCTATTACAGAAATCGGTCTCACCGAGTTGATGTTATCGGTCTCACCGAGATTACGTTATGCCCTAACCCTAATGAAATCGGTCCCACCGAGTTCATCATGTCGGTCCCACCGAAAAGCCTAATGTTCACATTTGAACTAAATCGGTCTGACCGAGTTTCATGATTCGATCCCATCAAGTTTGGTAAATTGTGTGTAACGGTTAGATTTTGTGTGGAGGCTATATATACCCCTCCACCCACTCTTCATTCGTGGAGAGATCCATCAAAACATGCCTACACTTCCACTATTCATTTTCTGAGAGAGAAGCATCTGCTCATGTGTTGAGGCCAAGATATTCCAATCCTACCATATGAATCTTGATCTCTAGCCTTTGCCAAGTTGCTTTCCACTCAAATCTTCTTTCCACCATATCCAAATCTGTGAGAGAGAGTTGAGTGTTGGGAAGACTATCACTTGAAGCACAAGAGCAAGGAGTTCATCATCGACACACCATATATTACCTTTTGGAGAGTGGTGTCTCCTAGATTGGTTAGGTGTCACTTGGGAGCCTCCGACAAGATTGTGGAGTTGAACCAAGGAGTTTGTAAGGGCAAGGAGATCGCCTACCTCGTGAAGATCTACCCTAGTGAGGCAAGTCCTTCATGGGCGATGGTCATGGTGGGATAGACAAGGTTGCTTCTTCGTGGACCCTTTGTGGGTGGAGCCCTCCGTGGACTCGCGAAGCCGTTACCCTTCGTGGGTTGAAGTCTTCATCAACGTGGATGTATGATAGCACCACCTATCGGAACCACGCCAAAAACATCCGTGTCTCCAATTGCGTTTGCACACTCCAATCCCATCCCTTTACTTTCTTGTCACTTGCATGCTTTACCTTCCGTTGCTCATATGCTCTTGCCATGCTTGCTTGAAACGTATTGTGTATGTTTGAAATTGTGCTAAAAATTTCACCTCAACTTAAAGAACTTAAAAACTACTACCTTTCTTGTTGAGTGTCTAATCACCCTCCCTCTAGACACCTCTTCTTTGATCCTCTCAAGGTTGCCTGATATTATTCATCTATATAATGTCTTTCGTGAAAATGATGGAGTGGGAAATTGTGCTCAATTGATAGAAGAAGAAGTCAATCTTTGAATGATAAACGTGATTGCAATGTTATTAGTGTGCTTGCTATGAATATTCGTGATACCATCAATGATTGCACTATTTATGACAAATATGTTTCTTATAAGCATGTCAATTTTTGTGGAGCGCACAGAGTTTGTGAAGACATGCCTTATAGGGATGATAGATTTTGTAAGAAGGATAAACATGATAAAACCAATTGGTTGGTGGCTTAAGGTGATAGATGAATTCGCAAAAAAATTATGCTCTCTTCATCCCATTACTTGTGAACTTTGCAATAGAGTTGGTCATCTTAATTTCCAATACATACTTTTTCATGATCGAATCGTGTCCAAATATAGCAATAATTTGATCACCCTTGAACTTTATAATGAACTTTGTTTATTTTTGGGGTGTGAAGAATTGTCACATAAAAATAGTTGGTTTGAAGCATTCATATTCATAGACCATGCTGAAACTACTTTGAGAGAAATCTATATGTTTTGTATGGTAAATTGCAATGAAAATGCTTATATTGTCAACTATAGAAAGATGGGAAAACCATAGAATATAAAAGGAACACTAATGAAAGGGTGAAGATTTCCACTTTCCCTCCTATTGTCTCTCATGATGAAATAGGTGAAGAGAAGGAGCTCCATAGGCAACCAATCTCATCAATAAGGAGCTCCAAAAAGTTGATTAAACCCACTCATGATGTGGAGAAGAAAAAGAAAAGACGGAGAAGCAAAGGTAAAAGGTATCCCTTCCAAATGATGTTGCTACTATTATTGTTATGCCTCATGAGAATGAATCAAAAATAATTATGGAAAATGATATACTTGATGATGATATTGATTCTTTGTCTTATGGCACAATGCCCGAAGAAACTATTGAGGATGACCTTGTTATGCCTATTACTCATTGTGATGATTATGATTGGGAAAATAATGATACTTCCTATAATCTTCAAAATCTTTTTGGCACCAACTTAGAAAATTTTGATGATAATATTGCTACACTATTGGTTCTATTCATACTGTTAATGATGAGAGGGATTATGCTTATGATATGCCAAGCTACAAGATTGGGGATACTATGTTTGATGAGAATGACATGTTTGAGAAGTTATTTGCTACAATTAATCTTTGTTCCAAGATTGGGGATGCTATGCTTCATGAAGTTGATATTTTGAGTTCCCCTACTTTCAATGATCACATTTGTTATGATGTTGCATGCCTCCTATTTATGATGATTGCAATATTTATGAAAGTGGGTTTGGAAGAGTGGCAACTTTAAATAATAATTATCCCACTATTTTGGAGGGTGTTGAATCTTATCATAATGATAAAAGTGGATTGAATGATTCCACTATCCTGGAAGAGGTTTCAAGTGATTATGATGACAACAAGGTTGCTACTTATGATGATTATTGTGATGACACTTATGTTATAAAAAGTAGTGATGATTATATAGATAAAACTTGTCATAATTATGAATATCCTTTTTTGAACATTACTTTTTTAATGTGTAAACAATTTATAGTATTCGAGTTTCATATGATACTCCCATTTTTCTGAATGAGGAGAAATTTGCTTATGTGGGGAGTAGTAAAATTTCTATGCTTATGCATCATGAAAAGTGTGCTTTATGTGATAGTTATATTGTTGAATTCTTTCATGATGCTACTGAAAATTATTATGTGAGAGGAACATATGCTTGTACGTATGGCAATAATATCAAGTTTCCTCTCTATGTGTTGAAAGTTTTGAGGTCATGCTTATTTTGCCTTCATATGCTAGTTGATTCTTGTTCCCATAAATTGTTTGCTCACAAAATACCTATGCATAGGAAGTGGGTTTGACTTAAATGTGCTTGCCATGTGATTCATGATGCTCTATTTGTGTTTCAATTCTTTACTTCTATGTGAGTATCATTGAAATCATCATGCCTAGCTAAGAAGGCATTAAAGAGAAGCGCTTGTTGGGAGACAACCCAATACGTATACCTACTATTTTTGTGTTTCCACATGATTAAGCTACTGTAGTAATCATGTTTTATAGCTTTTGTTTCAGTAAAGTGCCAAGTAAAGCCTTTGGGGCAGTGTGGATGATAGTTGACTTGATTCTATGCAAAAACGGGAAGTTTTACGTCCGGTGGAGAAAGTCTATTATATAATTAAGACAGAAGACAAATAAGCGATTACGTTCGCCCACATATGCTAATATTCTTTCCACCATTTGATTAGAATATTAATGGCTAAGATTTAAAAGATATCATGTAACATGATATTGTTTACGGACGAGCACATTGAACCGTCACGTGTACACACATATATGGTAATATATGTGGAAAATACTTTAGACGGATGCCAATTCCAAAATAAATAAATAAACTCCATATGGAAGTCTTTCAAAAATAAAGTCTTGATGGATGCAGCCCTCACGGATATACAACCATGGTTGGTCACAGCTCCTCATCCAATATAAAAATAAATCAATCACCTATGAAGGAAACTACGTATAAAGCAAGGAAGAAAACTACAAAAGTTAGAGAAAAGGAAGGAAACTATAAAGCATGTGTTGTGTCCTCTAACACAGAAGGCAATAAATGTACTAGGGAACATCCATGATTGGTTACGGTTTCTTATCAAAAATAAAAGGAAATCAATCACGTACATGTAGAGATGAATAAAACTACAAAGCAACGGAGGAAACTGCAAAATTTCGTGAAAAAGGGAAGGATACTACAAACAGTTTGTATACAATACAGAGATAGGAGGAGAGATCGGCATAGCTTAAAAAAGATTGATATAGCTTTCAAAACAAGGAGAGAACGATTTACATCCATCTCACTTTAGATGCCATCGCCCCTGACTAAGACTGCATCATCTCGCCCGTGACCAAGGGCGGAGGTACAAGGAGCACGTGATGTGCAAAATCGCTGAGGAGGAAAAAATCCAAGAGAAGAATGCTGGGTCCACCCACCCCAGCCGCGACTGATGTAACCATGCTCAGACATAAATTTAGCTGATCTCACGTAAGGTTCAGGCCACCGACAGAGCTTTCTCTTTTCCTGGTCAAATTTGTCCAATGATATGATCTGAAAAAGGCAGCAGGAAATAATTATTTATCCATGGATGAGATGGTTAGATATACGCGAATTATCATGGTGCAAGCAGTGGCAAATGTCGATACACAATTGTACATGAGGCTGTGAAGGGCTACGGTGCCGTGCACAGTGTGCACTTGCATGGCGCTCTATCCAAGTTCCAGCTAACTACTAAATCCAATGAGCCTTGCTTTGTTTTTTGTTTGTCTCTTTAATATGGTTGTCAGTAACTAAACCGTTTCTGCAAACAAAGGAGGTGGTGCTTTTTTGGATAAGTGGAGAAGGTAGCGCTATGGCCTAGAAATAGAGACTATGAAACTAATTTATTAGAATTTAGTGAAGGTAAAATTTAACTCTAGATGGTACAAATTCGACCCATGGTCTATCATGTTTGTTTAGGCGATGTTTTTTCTCCTCTCAAACAATGAGGACTCCATTTTCCTGCCTGTACATGTACATGTGCACATGTCATGTTTGATGAAATGCATGTGTTGAGATTTTTTTATGTGTACGACCATATGCTTCAGATTACAATTTGGACTGTTGAGCTGTCGGTCTTCTATGTTCAACGAGGTGTATTGTCTCACTGGTGATCTTACATAGATTACCGAATCATGAATGATCTCTTTTGTCCTTCTTTCAATTAGTTTTTCGTATCATTCCAAGCTAACCTATTGATAGACTCTCTCTTAATATGATTATGTTGTTACCTATTTTATCCAGCAGGTTTTGAAGTTACAACAAGATCAACTGTTAATATGGTCTGCTTATCCATTAAAAGCTAACTACATTTTTTATCGTTCTCTCAACCGAAATGGCTATTATTTGCTGGCAACAACCACGATGATTGATGACCACAAATAAAATAGAGAATAACATCCGGTTAGATACAAGCTATCTCAGTTGTTAGTTTTACTTCAGAAGATGGTGCATATTGGTACTCTTTTACAAAGTGTACGTACGTCTTTTATTGCTTGCCACGTAAGACATATATGTCATGAGCTATTTATTATAGATCCCAAGATTTCGGTTTCTCACATTACAACCAGGTATTGAGAAAGAGTATCTTACTCTTCACCCTTATTATTATCTTCTCTTTCATGCTGCTCTATTTATTGTCCCAGTTTTGTAAAGAGGTACGCATCACACATGAAACCAGTTAAACAATCTGCAACAAGATTTTCTTTCTTTCTGAAATTAGCTCTAAGTCTATCAAATTGGGCACACCAAATCTCTTCGATTCCACTGAAAACATGTTTAATCTATCTAAATATTTAACATCGCATCTCCTTTAATTTTATGAAGAAATAAACATATATGTGCAAATACCAAATTACATGCCAGGCATGTATGACGACTTGAAAAAATTAGGACTAAGAAAATGCTAGGCATGCGGGTTCGAGTCCTCAAAACAGACTCTTACGGAAATGTAGGGAAGGCTGCGTATTATAGACCCAAAGTGGCCGAACCCTTGCTTGGACCTTGCGCAAACCGGAGCTACATACACCGGGCTGCCATTTTTATGCATGACATGGGCTAGAAGGACAACAGATTTATTCCATTGTGATAAATATACTGAGTTGTGTCCTACAAAAGAAACATAGCTATGTTTTGTCTCTAGTGATAAGTATGTAAGAATGTTTAAGCTGTGCTGAAATAATAACGCTATGAGAGGAGTGAATGAAAGGTGGGTGTTTCCAAAACTACTATTTTTTTAAGGATGTATGTAGATGTGGTAACGGTGCAAGGAATATGACTCCCCAATGATTTGGCTTAAACCTAGGTGGTAGGTCTACACCCATATTAATTTCTCACTCATATAGTTATATTGCCATAGAAGGCAAAGGAAAAACAGGAAAACCAACACGAGCACGATAAAAGACAACCATCAGTAGTGGTACAGAGAATGTTTTGGCAAAAAGTTTTATGAAAAAATAATATGAAGTTTCAACAATTTTACATATTATATAGTAATAATTGCACATCCTATTAAATAATTTCCAAACATTATATGATGAAACCATCTATCAACTAGATCTCACATTTTAGATAAAAACTATATGTGCTTCTATTTAGTTCTTGGTGAATAATTTCTATAAAGGTTATTGATAAGAATAGGACACTGTGCACTACAAGTGCAAGAGGAAAAGCTCGAGGTCTACTCACCTACATAGACGTCCAAAGTCTTACATGCAAGCCACCACTTCAGTAAAATTTGTAGTTTGTTGTCAACATATACCCTAAATGAAAATATTTCTACCAACTACAATCATTTTTGACAAGAGGTGTACTTTCACTATAATAACAATATAAAAAGTATATACCATAACAATATGAGATCATTTTTTGAAATAAACATATATAACATAACAATATGAAATCTAGCCTCGCAAATGCGCGGGTCACACCGCTAGTTCTATAAATCACTGAAACGAGATAATTATCTTAAGTTATTACACATGATTGATACACAAATTTAATACGTTTGTCCTAATTTTTTTAGAATTTTTAGAATTGCAGAAGTATGTTCATTGTCTGGATCATTAGAGACTGCCCTGTTTTGACAGATTTTGTCTTCAATGGATAGTTTGCTTGTTTTAGTGTTTCCATAGCTTATATTAAGTGATATAAATTGTGGAAATGATAAGGTATAGTAGGCATTGTGTGAGAACAATTATGAATCTTGCCCTTGACAGTACCCAAGTGAATGATTTGCTTTATTGTACTAACGCATCTCACGAAGTTCCGTTAAATTTTGTGTGATTGAAGTTTTAAAGTTTTGGGTGAGATATCGATAAGAGGAGAATAAGGAGTGGAAATACACTAAGCTTGGGGATGCCCAAGGCACCCCAAGGTAATATTCAAGGAAGATCCAAGCAACTAAGCTTGGGGATGCCCCACAAGGCATCCCCTCTTTCGTCTTCAACATTATCGGTAACCTTACTTAGAGCTATCACTACTGCAGGATGCTGCTAACGCGACACTATGATCAGAGACCCTTCGATGAAACTGTGTGCGATGCAATAATCACAAACGATGGTGTAAAAAAACCATCAGAAAAGGTGCAAAACGTTTGCGACGGCGGATGCATCAAACACGGTTCAGATTTTAGTTGCGTGTGCGATGCAGGGCATACGGTTCAGTTCAATTACCTGTTTGCGATGAGGCGAAACAAAAGAAACAGACAGCCAAATGAAGGCGTGTGTGATATACAACATACGGTTCACTCGCATGAACTGTTTATGATTAGGCAACACAAAATAAACGGTCAGCCAGATCAAGGTGTATGCGGTATACGACATGCGGTTCACTCGGATGAACTGTTTGCGTTGAGACAAGAGAACAAAAACGGTTCAACATAACAAGATGTGCGTGATACGCAACAAATAGGTATGTAATCGGAAAACATGTGCGAAGACCGATAACAACAGAGAGGATTGCTGCTAACAAGCCGTGTGGGTTGTGAGCAAATGATTGCTGGTATACAATTGTGAGTGATTGATGAAAACATCACCGACGGGTTCCATTGTTTTGTCCGTGTGCGATGTGATTTTCTTTGTCCGCACAACATCTACGATCAACAGAGCATCAACATATATACTTAAAAAGACAACATTGCATAACCAAATGAAGCATACAATTACACAAGTGACTACACACATAACATTTCCACACACCAAAGTAAGCAATTACATGCATACTAAAGTAGGAGAAACGAGGATCTAATCATCTACTTATTGTTGCAACGGCGCTTGCCATTGCTCTGCTTTCGGCTGTATCCCTGGTCGTTTCGGGGAAGGAGGCACTTCCTCATGTCAATGATCCGCCTGTACATGTCGTAGCTCATGTACGCCTCCTTGGCCGCGTACACAACGTGAGCTTTGTCGAGTTTCTCCATCCAGGCCGAGTGCCAGGCATGCTTGTCCTTGTTGCACGAATCCTTCATGTCTATGTAGTAGGGGTTGATGATTGCCTCGGTGAGGTGAACCAGTGAGTCCTTCTCATGCTCCTTGCTGCCCCAGATCTTGTATTGGCCCTGGATGTCGGCAAGATTCTGGCACGCGATTGTCAGATCTTGGGTTCCGGCAAAACCCTTGTGGTTCGAACTCTAGGGTGTGCACGAAGATCTCTCCTCCCGCCCTAGCTCATCTACTCGCCGATCCCTAGGCCTAGCTCGTCAGATCCAAAGAACAAGGGACACAAGGTTTATACTAGTTCGGGCCACCGTTGTGGTGTAATACCCTAATCCAGTGTGGTGTGGTGGATTGCCTTGTAGGCTGAGGGAGAACTAGTACATGGGGAGAACAGCCTCCTGAGGAGAGGTGTTCTTGTGCTCGAGTGAGCTTGTGAGTGTCTGGCCTTCTATCTGATCAACTCAAGACTAGGTCATCTCAATGGTGGTGGCTAGTCCTATTTATAGAGGCCCGGGTCATCTTCCCAAATATTGAGCGGGAAGGGATCCCACAACGGCCAAATTTGAAGGGGGACAGCTAGTACAAGCTATCCTGACAAAAGGTGGTCTTCGCCTGCCAAAGGCTCTGGTGGTGACGCCGCCGTGGGCTCTGCGATGACCTCCACTCTGTCGTCCTGCTGGTCTTGGTCTTGTTGCACCAATATGGAAACCTTTGCCTAACGCCTCGGGACTCCTCGCATGCGCCTGCTCCTTTAGCACCAAAGAGGAAACTGGCACCCTGCGCCCACTGGCGCCTGCCTAGCCTTGGTCGTCACTGCTCACGTCATGAGGACCTCGCGGGGTGCCCCTTGCCTTGATATCTCCGCTCCTCAGGAGCCAGCCTAGTGAGGCCGCCCCAGGGGAGGTCTTGCGTCGCCCGCCTCGCGAGGCTCGGCCTCTTGCGAGGCTCGGCCCCTCGCGAGGATCTTGAGTGGTTGCTGAAGAGGTTGGGCCGTACCAGGTCGCCTGATGAGCCACGCCCTGGGCCACAGACAGGCAAGTCTGGGTACCCCCATTTCCAGAACGCCGTTAGTAGCCCCCGGGCCCAAGGTACGCTCGGGCTTGGCTTCGCGGCGCAGCCAAGGGTCAAGTGCAGAGCGCCGCGGGCCCCAAAAGCCTGCGGGCTTGACCGATGCGTGGCGATTGATTGGACGTGGGCGTCTCCACTTCCCCACGCAGCCTCGGCGACTGCGCGACTTGACAAGTCCCTGCATGCGCAAAAGATCATCATTACCTGCAATTATGGAGGCCGGTGGTTGGACTTCTCCTGGCTATAAATAAGGCGGCAGGCGTAGTCCTCGCTGCCCATCTTCTTTCTTCGTTCCTCTCGCTTCTTCTTCTCCCTTGCTCCTCACCTGGCCGAGCCGCTCATGGCGCGGAGAAGAGGAAGACCCGACAGGAGGGGCCCGACTCACCACCACCCAGGAGGGGACGAGGCCGCCCCCGTAAGTATGCCGCGACTCCTGCCGTGGCTCCTTGCGGGCGTGGGCGGACTTTACAGCGCCCGTAGCCTCCCTCCGTAACCGCGGCGATGGTTCCTCGAGTGGCGGGGATCGTCGCGGCCTTGGCAGTCCTATGAACGAGGGGAGGCGCCCCGGGGTCGCCAGGCCTCCCCGACCGCGCTCCAATTCGGCGGAGGTGACGCTGGAGTTCGTCGTGTGGTCGGAGAGCCTGGCCGGTACCCGGCTCCAGCTCCCATGCTCCCTAGCCGGCGAACTCCTTGCCGCGAGCTTCGGTGGCTTTTGGCTGCAAGAGGCCGGTTGCTGCAGGAGGGCTTTGTGGGTTGCGGTGGAGGTCTTCGCTGTGGGTGCTGTGACTCTGGCCCGTGGCTGGTAGACGTTTGCCCACGCGCGTGGCTTGGGTAGGCGGTGTACCCTTCACTTCAAGTACGATGGCGACTTGACCCTCTTCGTGAGGGTGTTTGGGGAAGACGGGCACCACGCCGAGTGCTGCCCCGAGGACAACGACAGTGGCAAGGTGCTTGGCTTGGGCGATGGCCGCAGCTCTCAGCTACGCCGACTCCTCCCTCAACAGCAGCTCCAGCAGCAGTGGCAATGACCAGCCGCCACGCTGCCGCGCTCGCCTTGATGGTGGCGCTGGGTCGTCTCATCGTCACGCCCGGGTGAAGCATGAGGAGGGTTCCGGCTGAGCTCATGGAGCAGGTCCTTGTGAGCAGCCACGCCTCGAGGGTCGTCACCACCCGTTCTCGATCTTTCTTTCTTCCTGCATCGTTCAAGCAAACAAGTATCGAGCCCTGTAAGGGCATGTAATGAACCATGGTTTTTATGATGTTTAGCGCCATGTTTAGTGTCCTTGACCATCACTGCGTGACCTGTGTATTATGCGCTCTTCGGGTGAGGAGACTTATCTCGACGCACTCGGAATATCCCTCATCTCGTGATGTTTGACCCTTCATGAGGCTGCAAAAACTCATTAGGTGGTTATTATCCTTTACCGCCCGAGGTCCCTGACGTGGGACAAGCATGGTCGGACGCTCCCTGTCATGGTACCAGTGGGGCATAGACATAAGGAGGGGGGGGGGGGG
>LR738711.1:602508192-602536307 GCA_902687465.1 Secale cereale
CCTCGCAGGCTCGGAGCCTAGTATTCTTAGGCGCAGTGCCTTGTTCCTCGTAGGCACGAAGCCTAGTCTTCTCAGGTGCAGGGCCTTGTTCCTCGCATGCACGAAGCCTAGTCTTCTCAGGCGCAGGGCCTTGTTCCTCGCAGGCACGGAGCCTAGTCTTCTCAGACGCAGGGCCTTGTTCCTCGCAGGCACGGAGCCTAGTCTTCTCAGGCGCAAGGCCTTGTTCCTCGCAGGCACGGAGCCTAGTCTTCTCAGGCGCAGGGCCTTGTTCCTCGTAGGCATGGAGCCTAGTCTTCTCAGGCACATGGCCTTGTTCCTCGCAGGCACGAAGCCTAGTTTTCTCAGGCGCAGGGCCTTGTTTCATGGGTAGAACTTTTGGAGGTGCCGGATGTTCCACGCGTTCTGGACAGGGACGCCGTCCCCCGTTTCAAGGCGCACGACGCCAGGCCTGGAGACATGGGTGATCTTGAACGGGCCCTCCCACATGGGTGAGAGCTTGTGCAACCCTTCCCTGGAGAGGACTCGCCTCAAAACGAGATCGCCTACCTCAAGTGTCCTGGGGAGGATGCTGCGGCAATGGTACCGCTGCAACGCCTGCTGGTATCTTGCAGCTCAGAGTGAAGCGTCCCGCCGGTGTTCCTCCCCCTGCACGAGGTCCGTCCCTCGCACGGTACCCTGTTGGACCTCGTCGAATGCTAGGACTCACGCGGAGCGGTGCCTAACCTTGTGAGGGAGAATCACTTCAGCTCCGTAGACGAGGAAGAATGGGGTCTCGCCTGTAGGCTTGGAGGTAGTGGTGCGGATTGACCATACCACGAATAGGAGATCGTCATGCCAACCCCTTCTGCAAGCTTCGAGCTTCTTCTTGAAGGTCCTGGTCTTGAGGCCTCTCAGAACCTCTGCGTTGGTGCGCTCAGCCTGGCCATTGCTTCTAGGGTGTGCTACCGAAGCGTAGCAAATCTGCGTTCCAAGGTTAGCACAATATGTCTTGAAAAGGTTGCTAATGAACTGTGAGCAATTCTTGGTGATGATGCAGTTGGGGACCCTGAACCGGTTTATGAGACCCTTGATGAACTTAACTGCGGAGCCGGCTGGGATGGTTCGGACGACTTCCACCTCCGCCCATTTGGTGAACTTGTCAACGGTGACGTAGATGTATCAGTAGCCCCGGGGCGCTCGAGGGAAAGGGCCCAGGATGTCTAGCCCCCAGACTGCGAACGGCCAGGATAGCAGGATGGTTTGGAGGCCCTGATCCGGTTGGTGGATCTGCTTGGCATGGAACTGGCAAGCCTCGCAAGATTTCACCAGCTCGGCGGCATGGTTAAGCATCGTGGGCTAGTAGAAACCACTGCGGAATGCCTTGTCGACCAAGGTGCGCGATGATGAGTGATGCCCGTAGTCCCCGGCGTGGATGTTAGCTAGCAGCTCGCCTCCATACTTCCTGGAGATGCATCGCAAAGAAACATCATTCGGTCGTTTCCTGTAAAGCTCACCGTCTTGGATGCAGTATGCCGTAGCCTGTCGGGCCACGCGTTCGGCATCCTCTTCCTTTTCTGGCAGTACTTCTCGCACCAGGTATGCCACGAGTTCCTCGGTCCAGCATCCCTCTCGAGGCTCGAGCATCAGGAGCAGGCGGGCTCCTGAGGCCGGGCCGTAGGCAGGGGCTCCCGAGGTTGGTGGTTGGGGGAGTTCCTCATGAGGCTTCGCCGACCCTTCTCGCGGGGGCGACGCCGAAGGCCTGAGGAGCCTCTCTTCGAAGACGCCTGGCTCTTGGGGCAGGCGCCTCGACGCTCTCTTGGCGATGTTGTCGGCTTCCTTGTTAGTGCCACGGGGCACATGCTCCAGCTCCAGGCCCAAGAAGTGCTTCTGCATTTTGCGTACCTCCGTGAGGTATGCCTCCATATGCTCGTCCATCGGCTCGTAAACCCTGTTGGAGAAGTTGACGAGGAGCTGTGATTGCCCCTGATGGCAGGCGTTTCACCCCTAGGGCCATCGCAGCCTTGAGACCAGCAATGAGGCCCTCGCATTCTGCAATGTTGTTGGAGACCTTATCGCCGGGCTGAAAGCAGAGCTGCACGGCGTAGTAGAGCTTGTCTTGAGTGGGTGAGATGAGCACAACCCCAGCCCTCGAGCCCCGGCGGGCGAACGCGCCGTCGAAGTACATGACCCAGCCATCCGACACTTCGTTTCCCGGTGAGAAGGACTGTCTTTGGCTTGCTTCGGGCTCTTGGGTGTTAGTCCGTTCTGCCACAAAGTCAGCAAGTGAGGATCCTTTGATGACTCTAGTTGTGGTGAATTCTAGCTGGAACGCCTACAGCTCGATATTCCATTCTGCGACCCTTCCTACCGCGTTGGGGCTCCGGAGTACTCTCTCCAGAGGGTAGGCTGAGACGACCTTGATGGGGTGGCCTTGGAAGTAGTGGCACAGCTTACGCGAAGCGACGAGGAGCACAAGCAGAAGCTTCTGCGGCATGGGATAGTGCGCCCGAGCATCATGGAGCACCGTGCTGACGTAGTATACCGGGTGCTCGATGGGGATGAAGTCCTGGCTCGCCTGTGGCTGTGTAGTCTGACTGGGTAAAGGGACTTCAGGAGCTTGGTCGCCAAATAGGGCAGCTGCAGCCTCAGGAGAGTCGTCTTGCAAGGCGTGGTCACTTGCCGGCCCTGCGGGACCCTCGGGAGTATCACCCCAGGGCTGTAAGATCTTGTCTTGGCGCTCCTCTTGGATAGCCACCAACGCTGCACTTGTCGAATATGGTGTAGCGGCCAGGTAGAGCACCAATGGTTCTTGAGGTTTGGGTGCCACCATTACTGGTGGGTTGGTGAGGTATCTCTTGAGGTCTTCGAACGCCGCATCAGCTTCAGGGGTCCACTCGAACGGGCCCTTCCTTTTCATCAGCTTGAAGAAAGGGAGGGCTCTCTCCCCTAGCTTGGAAATGAAACGCCCGAGCGATGTTACACAACCGGCCAGCTTCTGCATCTCCTAAAGGGTCTTGGGGGGACTCATCTTTTCTATGGCCTTGACCTTCTTGGGGTTTGCCTCGATCCCTCGATGCGACACCAGGAAGCCAAGAAGCTTGCCTGACGGGACACCGAACACGCACTTTTCCGGGTTGAGCCGCAGGTCTACCTTACGCAGGTTGGCGAAGGTTTCTTCCAGATCTTTGATAAGGGTTGTGGCCTCCTGAGACTTTACCACAATGTCATCAACGTACGCCTCAGCGTTCCTCCCGAGCTGTTTTCCCAGAGTGATATGCATAAATCGCTGAAAGGATGCTCCCGCATTCCGCAACCCGAACGGCATGCAGGTGTACCAGTATACTCCACATGGGGTGAGGAAGGCAGTCTTCTCAATGTCTTGCACCGCCATCTTGATCTGGTGGTAGCCTGAGAAGGCATCCAAAAAGCACAATAGGTCACACTCGGCGGTGGAGTCGACGATCGGGTCGATGCGGGGCAGAGGAAACGGGTCTTGTGGGCAAGCTTTGTTGAGATTGGTGAAGTCGACACACATGCTCTCTTTTTCACCTTTCTTGGGTACGATGATGGGGTTTGCCAGCCACTGCGGGTACCGGACCCCGCGGATGACACCCGCCGCTTCTAGCTTACGAGTCTCTTGTATGTTGAAGGACTGCTTCTCCGTAGACTGGCTCAAGGCCTTCTGCTTCATTGGGCGCACATTGGCGCATACGTTCAGGTGATGCTCAGTCACCCCCCTCGGGACTCCCGCTAGGTCCTTGGGTTCCCATGCGAACACATCCTTGTTTGCACGCAGGAATCCAACCAACACCTCTTCTTGAGCTGGGGGAAGGCCGGTGCCTATGGTGAAGGCAACGCCTGACAGCTCGTCTTCATCCACCGGCACCTGCTTCGTCTCAGCTCGGTCTTGGGAGAAAAGTTGCTTCTTCTTTGCCGGTGCAGCCCCCTCAGCTCTAGGGGCGGCTTCACTGGCCGGATGTGCTGCCGCAGCGGTCCTGAAGGCACGCGTGAAGGCCTCCAGAGCTTCTTTGGTGTCTCTTGCCACGGTGAGGACATCGCTGCTCCCCGGCATCTTCATGAGGTTATAGGCCGGATGGGTTGCGGTCATGAACTGAGCCAGTGCGGGGTACCCGAGGATGGCGTAGTACGGAGGCTGATACGGGCGATGTCCAAGTCGATCAGCTCGGTGCGATAGTTTTTGCTAGTGCCGAAGATGACCGGGAGGCGGATCTGCCCCAGAGGGCTGGTGGAACCGCTACTGACTCCGGAGAAGGGCTTGGTGGGGCGCAGTCGCTCAAGCGACACGTGGAGCAAGATGAAAGACTCCACTGAGAGCATGTTGAGGCCAGCCCCACCGTCGATGAGGGTCTTGGTGACTGCCACGTTGCAGATGGTGTGGGTGCAGAGCATCAGGAGAGCGCCTGAGCCTGCAGTGGAAGCGGGGTGGTCCCCTGAGTCAAAGGTGAGGTCAGTCTTGGGCGCCGCCCATCCAGGAGGAGCCCCGTGGCGTACGGAGGCGACGCCTGCCTGACGGAGGAACTGCTTGATGTGGCAGCCGGAGGGCGGCGCTTGGGGGCCACCGAGGAGGGACGCGACGACATGGGGCTCCGGCGCCCCAAAGCGTGTGGCGAAGAGGTCGCGCACCTCCTCCCTGGACGCCACAGACGATTCTGGCCGGCTGAAAAACCAGGTGCGCGGTACGCGCCATGGGGAGCCAGCTAGCCATGACCTTGTTGTCGCCGCCGGCCGCCGAGATGGCCTCTTCGTAGGCCTGGAGGAAGACGGCCGGGTCCGTCGCCCTGTTGTAACGGGGCGGCAGATCTGGCGTAAACCTGGGTGGCCACTGCACCTACCGCAAGGCGGGGGTGAAGGCCCGGTGGCCCGTAGCACCATCGCGCGCGTCCACCAAGCCCATCGGAGGAGAGGTGCTTACCATGGGAACCTGGCGGGCGGAGAGCGGGATGGACGGGGAGGCGGAGTCTTTGCACACCCCTACCTGGCGCGCAAAATGTTGGATCTTGGGTTCCCGCAAAACCCTTGTGGTTCTAACTCTGGGGTGCGCACGAAGATCTCTCCTCCCGCCCTAGCTCGTGTACTTGCCGATCCCTAGGCCTAGCTCGTCAGATCCAAAGAACAAGGGACACAAGGTTTATACTGGTTCGGGCCACTGTTGTGGTGTAATACCCTAATCTAGTGTGGTGTGGTGGATTGCCTTGTAGGCTGAGGGAGAACTAGTACATGGGGAGAACAGCCTCCCGAGGAGAGGTGTTCTTGTGCTCGAGGGAGCTTGTGAGTGTGTGGCCTTCTATCTGATCAACTCAAGACCAGATCATCTCAATGGTGGTGGCTAGTCCTATTTATAGAGGCCCGGGTCCTCTTCCCAAATATTGAGCGGGAAGGGATCCCACAATGGCCAAATTTGAAGGGGGACAGCTAGTACAAGCTATCCTGACAAAAGGTGGTCTTCGCCTGCCAAAGGCTCTGTTGGTGACACCGCCGTGGGCTCCGCCATGACCTACGCTCTGCCGTCCTGCTGGTCTTGGTCTTGTTGCACCGATATTGAAACCTTTGCCTGACGCCTTGGGACTCCTCTCATGCGCCTGCTCCTTTAGCACCAAAGAGGAAACTAGCACCCTGTGCCCGCTGGCACCCGCCTGGCCTTGGTCGTCACTGCTCACGTCACGAGGACCTCGCGAGGTGCCCCTTGCCTTGATATCTCCGCTCCTCAGGAGCCAGCCTAGTGAGGCCGCCCTAGGGGAGGTCTTGCGTCGCCCGCCTCTCGAGGCTC
Source organism: Secale cereale (assembly GCA_902687465.1). NCBI lineage: Eukaryota > Viridiplantae > Streptophyta > Magnoliopsida > Poales > Poaceae > Secale > Secale cereale. The sequence goes on from LR738711.1 coordinate 602,513,960, forward strand.
GGCCCCTCGCGAGGGTCTTGAGTGCTTGCTGAAGAGGTTGGGCCGTACCAGGCCGCCTGATGAGCCACGCCCTGGGCCGCAGGCAGGCAAGTCTAGGTACCCCCGTTCCCAGAACACCGGCAGCGATGCCCGAATTCTCGAGTGCCTTTACATCGTTGGTGATGTCCACCGTAGCGAACATGTATAGGGGGGGGGGGCTGTTGACAAACCTGGCGAAACGCCTGCAAGGCCTATTGGCCAGGCAGTAGTGGTAGACGAGGACGTGGTGGCGCACGCACATCTGGGCGACGGTGACCTTGGGACGAGACCCAGCACGAGCGCGGGTGTACTCAAGGTTGAACCCGACCACCTTGTATTTCTCGTCGGCAAGTAATAGCTCCATGATGTGGATGAAGTGCTCCACCCAGACCGGGTCGTTGGTGCACACGACCGAGAGGTCCATGAGCCTTCTGTGGGTGTCCACCACGACACGCATGGTGAACTGCTGCTTGTCGTCGGCAGCCGCTCGGAGCTCCATTGGAGCCGCGCAGGATACCCTCTAAGAATTTCTTGTGGTGGGTGTGCTCGGGGCACGATTGGAAGGTTGAAGAGACACAAGGGTTAAATGGCCGCTGTAATAAATGGGGGCCGCCGGCCTGTAATCGTCACGTCTTGTCACATCGTTCATAGCGGAGGATTCCAGTGCACGCTTGACAACACCGCACCGCATGCGTGGGCTCGAAGAGGCACCAAATGTATCGTCGGTGAGCCTGTTCCCGCGCTACCCCGCAGTTTACCGCACAAGCTTCCTGCCCGACTAGTTTGGCCACACGTCGGCTAGAAGAGGGACAAATCGTGGACGTTTATTGGCAAAATGCTTTGTAAAAACGAAGTGTGTGGAATGACTTCGGTCATAAGTTTATCCATGGGTGATGAGGTCAAAGTTACAAAGAAGGGTGATGATGGGCACTCGAGTGCGATAATTAATTCCACGCTCTACAGGGCACACGGTGGAAGAAACCAACTGTGTGCAGTAATGTCGAAGATCGCAGTCGAGTTGGCTATACAGATCGTGTGCCATGAGATCGGCATGGTAAATAAAATCTAAGACCATTGCATATTAAGGTCAAAATAGTGCTACCAATATATGAGTCATATACGATGCCATTACAACAATTGTACCACAAAAGCTCGAAATATTACAAGTTTCAAATTCCAGAGTTATATGGATCAAATTCAAAGATTACAAGGTTCAAATTGATATTAGAAATGAAATTCAGCTCATCAGATGCAAACTCTCGCACTGATCCGTTGAACATGGATATCAGAGAGGTTCAAACTAATATTACCACTTCTTAGTCTGGTTTCAAAACCTCATAATTTTTGCAAAAGGGCCATCCACTGAGAAGTCATGTATTGGGTTGACACGATGACTTCCGATTACTCTATCATCTGAAGTTCAAAATGAAATTCAGCAATTTCGAAGCCTATTCCATTCTGTCGCAGGTGCCGACGCTGATCAACAAACCATTCGTTTTTGCGAAATATGAAGGAAATATGCCCTAGAGGCAATAATAAAGTTGTTATTTATATTTCCTTATATCATGATAAATGTTTATTATTCATGCTAGAATTGTATTAACCGGAAACTTAGTACATGTGTGAATACATAGACAAAACAGAGTGTCCCTAGTATGCCTCTACTAGACTAGCTCATTGATCAAAGTTGGTTATGTTTCCTAACCATAGACATGAGTTGTCATTTGATCAACGGGATCACATCATTAGGAGAATGATGTGATGGACTAGACCCATCCGTTAGCTTAGCACTATGATCGTTTAGTTTTACTGCTATTGCTTTCTTCATGACTTATACATGTTCCTATGACTATGAGATTATGCAACTGCCGAATAACGTAGGAACACCTTGTGTGCTATCAAACGTCACAAGTAACTGGGTGATCATAAAGATGCTCTACAAGTGTCTCCGAAAGTATTCGTGGTGTTGGCATAGATCAAGACTAGGATTTGTCACTTCGAGTGTCGGAGAGGTATCTCTGGGCCCTCTCGGTAATGCACATCATAATAAGCCTTGCAAGCAAATAACTAATGAGTTAGTCACGAGATGATGTATTACGGAACGAGTAAAGAGAATTGCCGGTAATGAGATTGAACTAGGTATAGAGATACCGATGATCGAATCTCGGGCAAGTAACATACCGATGACAAAAGGAACGACGTATGTTGTTATGCGGTTTGACCGATAAAGATCTTCGTAGAATATGTAGGAACCAATAAGAGCATCCAGGTTCCGCTATTGGTTATTGACCGGAGATGAGTCTCGGTCATGTCTACATACTTCTCGAGCCCGTAGGGTCCGCACGCTTAACGTTTGATGACGATCGGTATTATGAGTTTATGAGTTTTTATGTACCGAAGGTAGTTCAGAGTCCCGGATGAGATCACGGACATGACGAGGAGTCTCGGAATGTCCGAGACATAAAGATTGATATATTGGACGACTATATTCGAACACCGGAAGTGTTCCGGAAAAGTTTCGGATTTAACCGGATTGCCGGAGGGGGTTACCGGAACCCCCCACGAGGGGGGATGGTCCATAGTGGGCCTTGAGGAAAGAAGAGAGGCAGCCCATAGAGGCTGGCCGGCGCCCCACCAGGGAATCCTAGTTGGACTAGGATTGGGGGGCGCCACCTCTCCCTCTCCTTCCTTTTCCCCTCTTCCTTCTTGGTGGACTCCTACTAGGAATAGGATTGCAATCCTATTCCTAGTAGGATTGCCTCCCTGGCGCGCCATAGAAGGGCTGGCCGGCCCCTCCCCTTGCTCCTTTATATACGGGGGCAGGGGGGCACCCTAGGACACACAAGTTGATCAGTTGATCTCTCCCAACCGTGTGCGGTGCTCCCCTCCACAGAAACACACCTCGGTTATACCGTTGCAGTGCTTAGGCGAAGCCCTGCGCCGGTAACTTCATCATATCCATCACCACGCCATCGTGCTGACAAAACTCTCCCGTGAAGCTCAACTGGATCAAGAGCTCGTGGGACGTCATCAAGCTGAACGTGTGCTGAATGCGGAGGTGCCGTACGTTCGGTACTTGATCGGTTGGATCGCGAAGAAGTTCGACTACGTCAACCGCGTCACTAGACGTTTCCACTCCCGGTCTATGAGGGTACGTAGACATACTCTTCCCCTTGTTGCTATGCATCTAGTAGATAGATCTTGCGTGATCGTAGGAAAATTTTGAAAATACTACGTTCCCCAATAGTGGTATTAGAGCCAGGTCTATGCGTAGATGATATGCACGAGTAGAACACAATGAGTTGTGGGCGATACTAGTCATACTGCTTACCAGCATGTCATACTTTGCTTCGGCGGTATTGTGAGATGAAGCGGCCCGGACCGACATTACGCCTACGCTTACGCGAGACTGGTTTCACTGTTATGAGCACTCGTTGCTTAAAGGTGACTGGCGGGTGTTTGTCTCTCTCACTTTAGCTGAATCAAGTGTGGCTACGCCCGGTCCTTGTGAAGGTTAAAACAACACATACTTGACGAAACATTGTTGTGGTTTTTGTATGCGTAGGTAAGAACGGTTCTTGCTAAGCCCGTAGCAGCCACGTAAAACTTGCAACAACAAAGTAGAGGACGTCTAACTTGTTTTTGCAGGGCATGTTGTGATGTGATATGGTCAAGACATGATGAGTTATACGGTTTTGTATGAGATGATCATGTTTTGTAAAGTTCTCGGCAACTGGCAGGAGCCATATGGTTGTCGCTTTATTGTATGAAATGCAATCGCCATTTAATTGCTTTACTTTATCACTAAGCGGTAGCGATAGTCGTAGAAGCAATAGTTGACGAGACGACAATGATGCTACGATGGAGATCAAGGTGTCGCGCCGGTGACGAAGGTGATCATGACGGTGCTTTGGAGATGGAGATCAAAAGCACAAGATGATGATGGCCATATCATGTCACATATTTTGATTACATGTGATGTTTATCTTATTATGCTTCTTATTTTGCTTAGTTCGACGGTAGCATTATAAGATGACCCCTTACTAAATTTCAAGGTATAAGTGTTCTCCCTGAGTATGCACCGTTGCGAAAGTTCGTCGTGCCGAGACACCACGTGATGATCGGGTGTGATAAGCTCTACATTCAAATACAACGGGTGTAAGCCAGTTTTGCACACGTAGAATACTCGGGTTAAACTTGACGAGCCTAGCATATGCAGATATGGCCTCGGAACACTAGAAACCGAAAGGTTGAGCGTGAATCATGTAGTAGATATGATCAACATAAGATGTTCACCATTGAAACTACTCCATCTCACGTGATGATCGGACATGGTTTAGTTGAATTGGATCACGTGATCATTTAGATGACCGGAGGGATGTCTATCTAAGTGGGAGTTCTTTAAGTAATGTGATTAATTGAACTTTAATTTATCATGAACTTAGTCCTGGTAGTATTAGCATATCTATGTTGTAGATCAATAGATCGTGATGTTGCTCCGCGTTTATTTTTATGTTCCTAGAGAAAACTAAGTTGACAGATGTTAGTAGCAATGATGCGGAATTGTTCCGTGATCTGAGGATTATCCTCATTGCTGAACAGAAGAATTATGTCCTTGATGCACCGCTAGGTGACAGACCTATTGCAGGAGCAGATGCAGACGTTATGAACGTTTTGACAAAAGCTCGGTACGATGACTACTTGATAGTTTAAGAGGACCATGCTTTACGGCTTAGAACCGGGACTTCTAAAACGTTTTGAATGCCACAGAGCATATAAGATGTTCCAAGAGTTGAAATTAGTATTTCATACTCATGCCCGTGTCGAGAGGTATGAGACCTCTGACGGTACTTTGCCTACAAGATGGAGGAGAATAGCTCAACCAGTGAGCATGTGCTCAGATTGTCTGGGTACTGCGATTGCTTGAATCAAGTGGGAGTTAATCTTCCAGATAAGATAGTAATTGACAAAGTTCTCTAGTCACTATCACCAAGTTAGTAGAACTTCGTGATGAACTATAATATGCAAGGGATGACGAAAGTAATTCCCGAGCTCTTCGCGATGCTGAAATCGGCGAAGGTAGAAATCAAGAAAGAGCATCAAGTGTTGATGGTTAACAAGACCACTTGTTTCAAGTAAAGGGCAAAGGGATATAAGGGGAACTTCAAGAAGAATGACAAGCAAGTTGTCACTCCCATGAAGAAACCCAAAGCAAAACTCAAGCCTGAAACTAAGTGCTTCTACTGCAAAGGAAATGGTCACTTGAAGTGGAACTGCCCTAGATACTTGGCGGATAAGAAGGATGGCAAAGTGAACAATGGTATATTTGATATACAGATTATTGATGTGTATTTTACTAGTGTTCATAGCAACCCCTCGGTATTTGATACTGGTTTAGTTGCTAAAGAGTAGTAATTCGAAATGGGAGTTGCATAATGAACAGAAACTAGTTAAAGGATGAAGTGACGATGTGTATTGGAAGTAGTTTCTAGATTGATATGATCATCATCGCACACTCCCTATACTTTCGGGATTAGTGTTGAACCTAAATACGTGTTATTTGGTGTTTGTGTTGAACATGAATATGATTTGATCATGTTTATTGCAATATGGTTATTCATGTAAGTTAGAGAATAATTGTTGTTCTGTTTACATGAATAAAACCTTCTATGGTCATACACCCAATGAAAATGGTTTGTTGGATCTCGATCGTGTGATACACATATTCATAATATTGAAGCCAAAAGATGCAAGGTTAATAATGATAGTGCAAATTATTTGTGGCACTGCCGTTTAGGTCATATTGGTGTAAAACGCATGAAGAAACTCCATAGTGATGGACTTTTGGAATCACTTGATTATGAATCACTTGGTGCTTGCGAACCATGCCTCATGGGCAAGATGACTAAAACTCCGTTCTCCGGAACTGTGGAGCGAGCAACAGAGTTCTTGGAAATCATACATGCTGATGTATGCGGACCAATGAGTGTTGAAGCTCGCGGCGGGTATCGTTATTTTCTGACCTTCACTGATGATTTGAGAAGATATGGGTATATCTACTTAATGAAGCACAAGTCTGAAACATTTGAAAAGTTCAAAGAATTTCAGAGTGAAGTGGAGAATCATCGTAATAGAAAATAAGAGTTTCTACGATATGATCGTAGAGGTAAAATATTTGAGTTAGCGAGTTTGGCCTTCAGTAAAAACAATGTGAAATAGTTTCACTACTCACGCCACCTGGAACACCACAGTGTAATGGTGTGTCCGAACGTCATAACCGTACTTTATTAGATATGGTGCGATCGATGATGTCTCTTACCGATCTACCATTATCGCTTTTGGGGTTATGTATTAGAGACAACTACATTCACGTTAAATAGGGCACCATCTAAATCCGTGGAGATGACACCATATGAACTGTGGTTTGACGAGAAACCTAAGCTGCCATTTCTTTAAGTTTCGGACTGCGATGCTTATGTGAAAAAGTTTCAACATGATAAGCTCGAACCCAAATCGGAGAAGTAAATCTTCATAGGATACCCAAAAAGAAACTGTTGGGTACACCTTCTATCACAGATCCGAAGGCAAGGTCTTTTGTTGCTAAGAGTGGATCCTTTCTAGAGAAGGAGTTTCTCTCGAAAGAAGTGAGTGGGAGGAAAGTAGAACTTGATGAGGTAATTGTACCTTCTCCCGAATTGGAAAGTGGAACATCACAGAAACTAGTTCAAGTGATTCCTACACCAATTAGTGAGGAAGCTAATGATGATGATCATGAAACTTCAGATCAAGTTTCTGCTGAACGTCGTAGATCAACCAGAGTACGTTCCGTACCAGAGTGGTACGACAAACCAGTTCTGGAAGTCATGTTACTAGACCATGATGAACCTGCGAACTATGAGGAAGCGATGATGGCCCAGATTCCGCAAAATGGCTTAAGGCAATGAAATCTGAGATGGGATCCATGTATGAGAACAAAGTGTGGACTTTGGTTGACTTGCCCGATGATCCACAAGCCATCAAAAGTAAATGGATCTTCAAGAGGAAGACTGACACTGACGGTAATGTTATTGTTTACAAAGCTCGACTTGTTGCGAAAGGTTTTCGACAAGTTCAAGGAGTTGACTACGATGAGACTTTCTCAACCGTAGCGATGCTTAAGTCTGTCCGAATCAAGTTAGCAATTGCCGCATTTTATGAAATCTGGCAAATGGATAACAAAACTGCATTCTTTAATGGATTTATTAAAGAAGAATTGTATATGATGCAACCAGAAGGTTTTGTCAATCCTAAAGGTGCTAACAAAATGTGCAAGCTCCAGCGATCCATCTATGGACTGGTGCAAGCATCTCGGAGTTGGAATATACGCTTTGATAAGTTGATCAAAGCATATAGATTTATACAAACTTGCGGTGAAGCCTGTATTTACAAGAAAGTGAGTGGGAGCACTACAACCTTTCTGATAAATCTATGTGAATGACATATTGTCGATCGGAAATGATGTAGAATTTTCTGGAAAGCATAAAGGAGTGTTTGAAAGGAGTTTCTCAAAGAAAGACCTTGGTGAAGCTGCTTACATATTGGGCATCAAGATCTATAGAGATAGATCAAGACACTTGATAAGACTTTCGATGAGTACATACCTTGATAAGATTTTGAAGTAGTTCAAAATGGATCAGTCAAATAAAGAGTTCTTGCCTGACTTGTAAGGTGTGAAGTTGAGTAAGACTCAAAGCCAGACCACGGCAGAAAAATATAGAGAGAATGAAAGTCATTCCCTATGCCTCAGCCATAGGTTCTATAAAGTATGCCATGCTATGTACCAAACATGTTGTGTACCTTGCCATGAGTTTGACAGGGAGGTACAATAGTGATCCAGGAGTAGATCACTGTACAGCGGTCAAAATTATCCTTAGTAACTGGATGACTAAGGAAATGTTTCTCGATTATGGAGGTGATAAAGAGTTCGTCGTAAAGGGTTACGCCGATGCAAGCTTTGACACTAAATCCAGATGACTCTAAGTATCAATCTGGATGCGTATTGAAAGTGGGAGCAATTAGCTAGAGTAGCTCCATGCAGAGCATTGTAGACATAGAAATTTGCGAAATACATACGGATCTGAATGTGACAGACCCGTTGACTAAACTTCTCTCACAAGCAAAACATGATCACACCTTATTACTCTTGGGTATTAATCACATAGCGATGTGAACTAGATTATTGACTCTAGTAAACCCTTTGGGTGTTGGTCACATGGCGATATGAACTATGGGTGTTATTCACATAACGATGTGAACTATCAGTATTAAATCACATGGCAATGTGAGATAGATTATTGACTCTAGTGCAAGTGGGAGACTGAAGGAAATATGCCATAGAGGCAATAATAAAGTTGTTATTTATATTTCCTTATATATCATGATAAATGTCTTTTATTCATGCTAGAATTGTATTAACCGGAAACTTGATACATGTGTGAATACATAGACAAAACAGAGTGTCCCTAGTGTGCCTCTACTAGACTAGCTCATTGATCAAAGTTGGTTATGTTTCCTAACCATAGACATGAGTTGTCATTTGATCAACGGGATCACATCATTAGGAGAATGATGTGATGTACTAGACCCATCCGTTAGCTTAGCACTATGATCGTTTAGTTTTACTGCTATTGCTTTCTTCATGACTTATACATGTTCCTATGACTATGAGATTATCCAACTCCCGAATACCGTAGGAACACCTTGTGTGCTATCAAACGTCACAACGTAACTGGGTGATCATAAAGATGCTCTACAGGTGTCTCCGAAAGTATTCGTGGTGTTGGCATAGATCAAGACTATGATTTGTCACCCCGAGTGTCGGAGAGGTATCTCTGGGCCCTCTCGGTAATGCACATCATAATAAGCCTCGCAAGCAAATAACTAATGAGTTAGTCACGAGATGATGTATTACGGAACGAGTAAAGAGACTTGCCGGTAATGAGATTGAACTAGGTATAGAGATACCGACGATCGAATCTCGGGCAAGTAACATACCGATGACAAAAGGAACGACGTATGTTGTTATGCGGTTTGACCGATAAAGTTCTTCGTAGAATATGTAGGAACCAATATGAGCATCCAGGTTCCGCTATTGGTTATTGACCGGAGATGAGTCTCGGTCATGTCTACATACTTCTCGAGCCCGTAGGGTCCGCACGCTTAACGTTTGATGACGATCGGTATTATGAGTTTATGAGTTTTGATGTACTGAAGGTAGTTTGGAGTCCCGGATGAGATCACGGACATGACGAGGAGTCTCGGAATGTCCGAGACATAAAGATTGATATATTGGACGACTATATTCGGACACCGGAAGTGTTCCGGAAAAGTTTCAGATTTAACCGGATTGCCGGAGGGGGTTACCGGAACCCCCCACGAGGGGGGATGGTCCATAGTGGGCCTTGAGGAAAGAAGAGAGGCAGCCCATAGAGGCTGGCCGGCGCCCCACCAGGGAATCCTAGTTGGACTAGGATTGGGGGGCGCCACCTCTCCTTCTCCTTCCTTTTCCCCTCTTCCTTCTTGGTGGACTCCTACTAGGAATAGGATTGCAATCCTATTCCTAGTAGGATTGCCTCCCTGGCGTGCCATAGAAGGGCTGGCCGGCCCCTCCCCTTGCTCCTTTATATACGGGGGCAGGGGGGCACCCTAGGACACACAAGTTGATCAGTTGATCTCTCCCAACCGTGTCTGGTGCTCCCCTCCACAGAAACACATCTCGGTTATACCGTTGCAGTGCTTAGGCGAAGCCCTGCGCCGGTAACTTCATCATATCGATCACCACGCCATCATGCTGACAAAACTCTCCCGTGAAGCTCAACTGGATCAAGAGCTCGTGGGACATCATCAAGCTGAACGTGTGCTGAATGCGGAGGTGTCGTACGTTCGGTACTTGATCGGTTGGATCGCGAAGAAGTTCGACTACATCAACCGCGTCACTAGACGCTTCCGCTCCCGGTCTACGAGGGTACGTAGACATACTCTTCCCCTCGTTGCTATGCATCTAGTAGATAGATCTTGCGTGATCGTAGGAAAATTTTGAAAATACTACGTTCCCCAACAAAATACACATAGGGCAAACCTCATTACCTTCAGCACCCTTGCTCTGACAACAAAGAACTTGGTGAATACTTCTGCTTGAAGGAGCCAACGGCCCATCCTCTTGCATGCGCTAGAACACTTTGATAAGCGTCATGAAGCTTGTGGTAGCAAGATGCGCATCGATAGCCGCCGTCCTAGGTCCTAATACGCCTGTTATGCATTCCCGCATAAAGCTCCCTCAGGATTTGCCTCTTGTACCTCCTCTGGACATCTTTATCCTCGCTGTCCACATCGCCAGACATCACCTATACAAATAGTAAAACAAATTTGGCATCAAATCAATGTTGAATTGCCGTGAAGTAGGATTATGAATTTATGGCTATTTATTTAAACATATCCAGAGATTATGGTTTGATTTTTAAGCACAGTCGTCCATGTACAGAACAATCCTGAAGAAAATAATGGCACAAATATATGTAGGTTATTCAAAATCAATTGTTAAGTCATGGCTAGGAAATATTAGCACGAACACTAATCATAGTCAAATTACTAGCAGAAATCATTTGCACAGATGAAACAACTAATCACTTATCACTTGTACCATTCAATCAATTAATATACTTCACGGATCTATAGAAACTTACTCAGATTTCATGGATTGGGAGAACATAATCATAGGATTTCTATTCCAAAAAGGGGGAGGCAGGAGTAACCAGAGAAACCCTAGGATCTATTTGACACATAAATGGGTATAGATGACTAACCAGCTATCCGTCGGTGTCGGAGTCGTCGCCAGAGTGGTCGCCGGGGTCGTCACCAGAGTCGGTGTGGAACTCCGCCTCCAGCTATAGAAGCTCGACGATGTCAGTGTGCAGCGATAACTCATCGGCGGTGACGGCAACCTCTGTCTCCATCTCCACACCGTGCTCCGGTGCTTTAGCAGCCCTGGCGTCACCACTCCCTTCGATGGGGCGCTTCGGCGGCATCCTCATACACTGACGGCTTCGAGGACTGAGAGTGGCGTCGAGGATGCAAGTGGAGAGTGAGGATTGTGTGTGCGGCGATGATGGGGGGGGGGTGCGGCCACTCGGGCACACCATTAATATGGAGTAGTCAGAGTTGTGGGAGAGAGGCATGCGACGGTCAAACCGATGGCTCGCCTCCCGGTGAGCCTGCGCACCAGACTGCTCGCATGCATACCAATGTTTCACACAGCTACTCGCACGCCTCCCGATGAGACTGTGCAACGAGCACGCCTCCGTCAATTCACACACCCGCACGCACACCTCCCAGTCTGCCTACACGGCGGACTACTCGCATGCGTCCCGTCAAATCACGCCTGCTCACTTGACACACGGGTCGCGCGGTGGCACCTATATTGTTTTTCTATTTGGATGATTAATGCTGCCGTTTTATTGATTAATCGAAGTATGGCACATATCCATTATTGACCTAACACTCATAGTTTGAATAAGTAATCCGTTTGGGATATTGGATCCCAATTATTAATAATCTCCCGTTTGTAATTAGATAAAGATTATAAATCAAATCTGGTCTCAAATTTGACAAAAAAGTACACTGCCACTTTGTATTGGTGTCCATATGACAACACGATAAGTTTCATGAACTTCAAACGAGTTTTGGATGTACTAGAATTTAAAAATCAAGATTCTCAATGTTTGAAATTTGTTGCACGGGGAGTAAACATGCACCCAGTGAGACACATGTGTTTTCGCAATCCATTTAGGTGCACTGTCACATGTGCATGTAGCTCAAATTTCATTTTTGCACATTATACCCGTAGAAAATCAATCAATTATAATGTACTAATACGTCTTAATGATCTCTATTTTTCTCGAAATTAAAATGTCCCTCCTTTCATAACATATGTTCACCGCGGGATAATTAATTTAACATGCATCGTAGTTGTGGTGAATTCGCGGTGTGTGTGTGTGGGTGTTTGGGTCTGGGGTGGCAGGTGGCTCGCAGTACAGTACGAGTTGTGAGCCACCGTGTGGGTTGGCCGTTTTGTTAGGCAGGCTGGTGCCACATCAGAGTCGTGAATTCGTTATTTAAAACATTACACAACACTTTCATACATACATGTTTTGGCCACATGCAGTCGATGGTTATCCTACATGACACTTGACACTCGCATGTGACACTTTCTGTGGGACCGCGAGGTCGTGGTCCATCAGTTTGACAAGCGGCTAGTAGTGAGGTTAATTTGACCAGCAAGGTAGAATCTTTTTTGTTTGTGTTATGGTGGTATATAGCACAGGTCGAAGAGGTGGGAGGGGACTAGCATATATACTATATGTACGCCTCCGTGAACAAGTACATCTCACTCAGTGTCGGGAATTCTCGGTTTCCGAGGCACGTGCCACATGAAAATTGTGAAATTGGCTATTCAAACATCACATGACACTTCTTTGGGCCACAAGCATACACGCGGTGGTTATCCTAGCTAGGACACTCACGTGTGACGCTTCCATCTGTGGGCCCACGAGGCCATCCTCGATGCATGCATGCATCACTTTGACCTAGCTACATCGGGAGAGGTTAATTAATTTCACCATCGATAAGGATTCTTTTTCGGTTGTACGTATTAAGGTACGCACATATAGTATGCGTCGAAGAGGGCGGAAGGGGACCATCATATGTAGCACGCTTCATGAACCTCGCTCTGTGTGGGTGTGATGTCTACTACACAACTTGTTCTTGTAGACTCGTGTTGGGCTTCCAAACGAAGAGTTTTGTAGGACAGTAGCAAATTTCCCTCAAGTGGATGACCTAAGGTTTATCAATCCATGAGAGGTGTAGGATGAAGATGGTCTCTCTCAAACAACCCTGCAACCAAATAATAAAAAGTCTCTTGTGTCCCCAACACACCCAATACAATAGCAAATAGTATAGGTGCACTAGTTTGGCGGAGAGATGGTGATACAAGTGTAATATGGATAGTACATATTGATTTCTGTAATAGTAACAATAAAAAATAGCAAGGTAGCAAGTGATAAAATGGAGCACAAACGGTATTGCAATGCTTGAAAATGAGGCCTAGGGTCCGTACTTTCGCTAGTGAAATCTCTCAACAATGCTAATATAATTGGATCATATAACCATCCCTTAAAGTGCGATGAAGAATCACTCCAAAGTTCCTATCAGGCAGAGAACATAAGAAGGAATTGTTTGTAGCTATTCTTTCCGATCAATCTATCCAAGAGTACGTACTAAAATAACACAAGTAATTCTTTCCGATCGACCTATCAAGAGTTCGTACTAAAATAACACAAGGTATTCTTTCCGATCGATCTATCAAGAGTTCTTACTAAAATAACCACCAAAACAAAATTAGATTCATAATACCCAATCCAACACATAGAACCTCAAAGAGTGCCTCAAGATTTCTACCGGAGAAACAAAGACAAGAACGTGCATCAACCCCTATGCATAGATTACCCCAATGTCACCGCGGGAATCCGCAAGTTGAGTGCCAAAACACATATCAAGTGAATCAATATGATACCCCATTATCACCACGAGTATTCAATTGCAAGACATATATCAAGTGTTCCCAAATCCATAAAAGTATTCAATCCAAAGAAATCTCAAAGGCAAAACTCAATTCATCACAACAAGATAGAGAGGGGAAAACACCATATGATCCGACTTGTAACATCCCAATTTTCAATTTGGATGTTAACATAGATCATTCATATGCATTCATCATTTGAGCATTTTTGAGCATGAGTTCATTCGAAAATTGATCCAAAACTTTAAGCAACTCAAGGACCCAAGTGAGAGAGTTAGAAATTTTCCGGAGAGAAGCCCACTATTTTTAATTATTTCCAAGTGGGGTTGGATCAATAGTGTATTTGCCAAAGTTCATTTTTCAATATTTAAAATAAATGAGAGAAGATAATATGACTTCTTAAGAAAAAACAGAATAAAAATATTGGAAATTGAATTTTGAGTAAAAATAATTTCACTGGATTTTTATTTGCATCTTATTATTTTAAAAATTGCATTAAAAGTTATTTTATTTTTAGGCATTTTTATGTCAGAAAAATGTTTACCTTGTTCTAAATATATATAAACTTCGTTTCGGACCGACCGGGCGGAAGGCCCAGCCGGCCCACCAGGCCGCAACCCACCTCCGTGCCTCCTTCCTCCCGAGCGGGAGGAGTCCCGCCGCCGCACGGACGTCGGAGTCCGGCTCGAACTCCCCGTCGCGCCGACCACTCACCCAAGTCGTCCTCCCCTCGGCCTTTATAAGCTGTCGGCCCAAGCCCCTCTCCCCTCCTCAACCCCGCTGCCGCTTGCCGCCGCCGCCGAGCCGCCTTGCCACCGCCGGCGCACCACCGCACCGCAGCCACCGCAGCGTGAGCCCCTCGCCCCGCCCCTCGCTCCCTAAAGCCGCCGCCCGAACCACCGTCGCCGCAGCCGCTGCCGCCGCCGTCCGCCCACCGCGCCCGAACCACCGCCGCGCCCGACACGCCGACCGGTCCGCGAGGTAAAAACCCACCGGTTTTCTTCGGTTTAGTTTCATTTCTAAAAAAAACCTAGATTGATTTTTTTTTTGAAAACCTTGTTTTGTTTTTTAGGTTTTATTACTTAACAAACGTCCGCTATTTAGTTTCAGTAAACGAACGTTCGCAATTTAGATTTTTCTTTTTCTGTTATTTTCCGACAGGGACCTATCCGCAATTTAAATTTTTACCGACTAGTCCCTGGTTTTCAAACGATCGTTACTTTTGACTCGTTAGTCGGAATTAGATGAAACCAACGCCTATTGCTTTGTTTTGATCTTATATTTCCAATATTACAACTCAAATTTGATTTTGGCAGTTTTAAAATTCATTTCAAACAGATTTGAATTTGAACTTCGTTTGATCGTAACTTGAGTTTCGTAACTCCTTTTGAGTTGATTCCTTTTGCAATTCGAAGCTCTTGACCTAAACTTTTTGATAAGGCCAAATTCACTCAATTTTGGTGCTGTTATAAATTGTTTTCTGTGTTGGGGAACGTAGTATTTTAAAATTTTCCTACGATCACGCAAGATCTATCTACCAGATGCATAGCAACGAGAGGAAAGAGTGTGTCTACGTACCCTCGTAGACCAGAAGCGGAAGCGTCAAATGACGCGGTTGATGTAGTCGAACTTCTTCGCGATCCAACCGATCAAGCACCGAATGTACGGCACCTCCGCGTTCAGCACACGTTCAGCTTGATGACGTCCCACGAGCTCTTGATCCAGTTGAGCTTCACGGGAGAGTTTCGTCAGCACGACGACGTGGTGACGGATATGATGTATCTACCGGCGCAGGGCTTCGCCTAAGCACTGCGACGGTATGACCGATGTGTGTTTCTGTGGAGGGGGCACCGCACACGGCTAGAACAATTCAACTTGTGTCTTTGGGTGCCCCCTGCCCCCGTATATAAAGGAGCAAGGGGGGAGGCCGGCCGGCCCTTTATGGTGCGGCTAAGGAAGCAATCCTACTAGGAATAGGATTGCAATCCTATTCCTAGTAGGAGTCCACCAATGAAGGAAAGGGGGGGAAGGAAAGAGAGGGAGAGGGAGAGGGAAAGAGGGGCCGCGCCCCCTCCCCTAGTCCTCTTCGGACTCCTCCTAGGGAGGGGGCGCGCCACCTCCTGGCTGCTGCCCTCTCTCTCCCCTATGGCCCACCAGGGCCCATCATTCCCCCGGGGGGTTCCGGTAACCCCCCCGGCACTCCGGTAAATTCCGAAACTTTCCAGAACACTTCCGGTGTCCGAATATAGTCGTCCAATATATCAATCTTTATGTCTCGGACATTCCGAGACTACTCGTCATGTCCGTGATCTGATCCGGGACTCCGAACTACCTTCGGTACATCAAAACTCATAAACTCATAATACCGATCGTCATCAAACGTTAAGCGCGCGGACCCTATGATCGTCATCTCCGGTCAATAACCAATAGCGGAACCTGGATGCTCATATTGGCTCCTACATATTCTACGAAGATCTTTATCGGTCAAACCGCATAACAACATACGTTGTTCCTTTTGTCATCGGTATGTTACTTGCCCGAGATTCGATCGTCGGTATCTCTATACCTAGTTCAATCTCGTTACCGGCAAGTCTCTTTACTCGTTCCGTAATACATCATCTCGTGACTAACTCATTAGTCATTTGCTTGCAAGGCTTATTATGATGTGCATTACCGAGAGGGCCCAGAGATACCTCTCCGACACTCGGAGTGACAAATCCTAGTCTTGATCTACGCCAACACCATGAATACTTTCGGAGACACCTGTAGAGCATCTTTATGATCACCCAGTTACGTTGTGACGTTTGATAGCACACAAGGTGTTCCTACGGTATTCAGGAGTTACATAATCTCATAGTCATAGGAACATGTATAAGTTATGAAGAAAGCAATAGCAGTAAAACTAAACGATCAAAGTGCTATGCTAACGGATGGGTCTAGTCCATCACATCATTCTCCTAATGATGTGATCCCGTTGATCAAATGACAACTCATGTCTATGCTAGGAGACATAGCCATCTTTGATCAATGAGCTAGTCTAGTAGAGGCATAATAGGGACATACTATTTTGTCTATGTATTCACACATGTATCAAGTTTCCGGTTAATACAATTCTAGCATGAATAAAAGACATTTATCATGATATAAGGAAATACAAATAACATCTTTATTATTGCCTCTAGGGCATATTTCCTTCAGTCTCCCACTTGAACTAGAGTCAATAATCTAGATTACAAAGTGATGATCCTCACACCCATGGAGTCCTGGTGCTGATCATGTTTAGCCCGTGGAAGAGGCTTAGTCAACGGGTCTGCAACATTCAGATGCGTATGTATCTTGCATATCTCTATGTCTCCCTCCTTGAATAGATCGCGGATGGAATTGAAGCGTCTTTTGATGTGCTTTGTTCTCTTGTGAAACCTGGATTCCTTCGCTAAGGCTATTGCTCCAGTGTTGTCACAAAAGTTTTTCATTGGACCCGATGCACTAGGTATTACACCTAGATCGGATATGAACTCTTTCATCCAGACTCCTTCATTTGCTGCTTCCGAAGCAGCTATGTATTCCGCTTCACACGTAGATCCCGCCACGACGCTCTGCTTGGAACTGCACCAACTGACAGCTCCACCGTTCAATAAAAATACATATCCGGTTTGTGACTTAGAGTCATCCGGATCAGTGTCAAAGCTAGAATCGACGTAACCGTTTACGACGAGCTCTTTGTCACCTCCATATACGAGAAACATATCCTTTGTCCTTTTCAGGTATTTCAGGATGTTCTTGACCGCTGTTGAGTGATCCACTCCTGGATTACTTTGGTACCTCCCTGCTAGACTTATAGCAAGGCACACATCAGGTCTAGTACACAGCATTGCATACATGATAGA
Source organism: Secale cereale (assembly GCA_902687465.1). Lineage (NCBI taxonomy): Eukaryota > Viridiplantae > Streptophyta > Magnoliopsida > Poales > Poaceae > Secale > Secale cereale. The sequence continues at coordinate 602,531,477 of LR738711.1, forward strand.
TCCTATGGCTGAGGCATAGGGAATGACTTTCATTTTCTCTCTATCTTCTGCAGTGGTCGGGCATTGAGTCTTATTCAATTTCATACCTTGTAAAATAGGCAAGAACCCTTTCTTTGACTGATCCATTTTGAACTTCTTCAAAACTTTATCAAGGTATGTGCTTTGTGAAAGTCCAATTAAGCGTCTTGATCTATCTCTATAGATCTTGATGCCTAATATATAAGCAGCTTCACCGAGGTCTTTCATTGAAAAACTCTTATTCAAGTATCCTTTTATGCTATCCAGAAATTCTATATCATTTCCAATCAATAATATGTCATCCACATATAATATTAGAAATGCTACAGAGCTCCCACTCACTTTCTTGTAAATACAGGCTTCTCCAAAAGTCTGTATAAAACCATATGCTTTGATCACCTCATCAAAGCGTATATTCCAACTCCGAGATGCTTGCACCAGTCCATAGATGGATCGCTAGAGTTTGCACACTTTTTTAGCACCTTTTGGATCGACAAAACCTTCTGGTTGCATCATATACAACTCTTCTTTGAGATATCCATTTAGGAATGCAGTTTTGACATCCATTTGCCAGATTTCATAATCATAAAATGCGGCAATCGCTAACATGATTCGGACAGACTTAAGCATCGCTATAGGTGAGAAGGTCTCATCGTAGTCAACTCCTTGAACTTGTCGAAACCCTTTCGCAACAAGTCGAGCTTTGTAAACAGTAACATTACCATCTGCGTCGGTCTTCCTCTTGAAGATACATTTATTTTCGATGGCTTGCCGATCATCGGGCAAGTCAACCAAAGTCCACACATTGTTCTCATACATGGATCCCATCTCAGATTTCATGGCCTCAAGCCATTTTGCGGAATCTGGGCTCATCTTCGCTTCCTCATAGTTCGTAGGTTCATCATGGTCTAGTAACATGACTTACAGAACTGGGTTGCCGTACCACTCTAGTGCGGAACGTACTCTGGTTGATCTACGACGTTCACCAGAAACTTGATCCGAAGTTTCATGATCATCATCATTAGCTTCCTCATAGATTGGTGTAGGAATCACTGGAACAATTTTCTGTGATGTACTACTTTCCAATTCAGGAGAAGGTACAATTACCTCATCAAGTTCTACTTTCCTCCCACTCACTTCTTTCGAGAGAAACTACTTCTCTAGAAAGGATCCATTCTTAGCAACGAATATCTTGCCTTCGGATCTGTGATAGAAGGTGTACCCAACAGTCTCTTTTGGGTATCCTATGAAGACACATTTCTCCGACTTGGGTTCGAGCTTATCAGGTTGAAGCTTTTTCACATAAGCATCGCAGCCCCAAACTTTAAGAAACAACAACTTTGGTTTCTTGCCAAACCACAGTTCATAAGGTGTCGTATCAACGGATTTAGATGGTGCCCTATTTAACGTGAATGCAGCTGTCTCTAAAGCATAACCCCAAAACGATACTGGTAAATCGGTAAGAGACATCATAGATCGCACCATATCCAATAAAGTACGGTTACGACGTTCGGACACACCATTACGCTGTGGTGTTCTGGGTGGCGTGAGTTGTGAAACTATTCCACATTGTTTCAAATGAAGACCAAACTCGTAACTCAAATATTCTTCTCCACGATCAGATCGTAGAAACTTTATTTTCTTGTTACGATGATTCTCTACTTCACTCTGAAATTCTTTGAACTTTTCAAATGTTTCAGACTTGTGTTTCATTAAGTAGATATACCCATATCTGCTCAAATCATCAGTGAAGGTCAGAAAATAACGATACCCGCCGCGAGCTTCAACACTCATTGGCCCACATACATTAGTATGTATGATTTCCAACAAATCTGTTGCTCGCTCCATAGTTCTGGAGAACAGAGTTTTAGTCATCTTGCCCATGAGGCATGGTTCGCAAGCACCAAGTGATTCATAATCAATTGATTCCAAAAGTCCATCACTATGGAGTTTCTTCATGCGCTTTACACCAATATGACCTAATCGGCAGTGCCACAAGTAAGTTGCACTATTATTATTAACCTTGCATCTTTTGGTTTCAATATTATGAATATGTGTATCACTACAATCGAGATCCAATAAGAATAGACCACTCTTCAAGGGTGCATGACCATAAAAGATATTATTCATAAAAATAGAACAACCATTATTCTCTGATTTAAATGAATAACCGTCTCGCAACAAACAAGATCCATATATAATGTTCATGCTCAACGCTGGCACCAAATAACAATTATTTAGGTCTAAAACTAATCCCGAAGGTAGATGTAGAGGTAGCGTGTCGACGGCGATCACATCGACTTTGGAACCATTTCCCACGCGCATCGTCACCTCGTCCTTGGCCAATCTTCGTTTAATCCGTAGTCCCTGTTTCGAGTTACATATATTAGCAACCGAACCGGTATCAAATACCCAGGTACTACTACGAGCATTAGTAAGGTACACACTACTAGGAAAAGGCCTATTAATGGCGCACCTAATTTGGCCATTAATGGCGCATTAGTGGTGCGCCATTACTAGCACGCCATTAGTATATTTTACTAATGGCGCACCTCTGGTGCGCCATTAGTATCTGGTATACTAATGGCGCACCGCAGATGCGCCATTAGTATGCACAGAAGTGCGCCATTAGTATGCCTCCCAGGGGCCATGTGTAGCCAGGTGCTTTGGCATACTAATGGCGCACTCCAGCAGGATGCGCCATTAGTAATGTCCGCATAGTAATGGCGCACTGGCTGGTAATGCGCCATTAGTATCCTTTGGCATACTAATGGCGCACTCTGCTGTGATGCGCCATTAGTATGAATATTAGGTTTTTTTTTTATTTTTTTTTCTGTTTTTTGCACAGGTTATGCATATATATAAATATAATTTCTCGTGGAGCCAACATATATGGTACGCACATCGAAACTATTAGAATCTACTCCCTCCGTTCCGATTTACTCGTCGTGGTTTTAGTTCAAATTTTGAACTAAAACCACGACGAGTAAATCGGAACGGAGGGAGTATATAATAGCTCATAGAACAACTTAGCATCATGCATCATCGATCATAATAATAATAAAAACTCAACATTGGTATTAAATAATAAGTCTTACACATCATTATCGACCATACAACTTCTACTACGTAGCAATTTTCTAAGGTAAAATGGCATAAAACAAGATGGCGTTTGGCTCTAAATCAATTAGATTTAAAGGGCCATTATGGAGAACGCAGATTATCTTGTCTCCATTTCTTGCCCTTCTCACTCTATTGCTTTCAAGTACCTCCTTACGAGTTTTCGTTATTTTTCGCCATTCTTTGATTCTCATTCCTTCATTTGTAGAAGAAATCCGATATGGACACGTGTGATTTGTAGGTTCACCTGGCAGAATGTTTAAAACTTGTAGTTGACCAGATTGAAACATGACAGGAGGCACACAGTCACTAGGGAGAATCTGTTGCAAAACATAGTAAGACTTCGTAGTTAGCATTGTAGTTCAGTTCGAGAAGAACTAATGCAAAACATGCACGAATGTCGTAATAGTAAAAAAATCTTACCATGGTATCTCCATTGATATTAACGTAGTTCAAGACGTGCACTAGTGGGACGTATTGACCATAATGTGGATCAATATTACGATATTGAATGTAATCCACAAGAAAGGAATAAAAGAAGATGATCTGCTCTTTGTCCTTATAAGTACATTCTGAGCCAGGGGTGTAGTAGGTTCTGTCTAGCATCATACTCACATTATTTGAATAATTAAAATAACCTACCAATGGAAATAAGTTGTCAACTATTTTGAAATAAACAATATAAATTACTAAATAACTATGTTTGATAAACTCACTTCTCGGTAGAATTGGAATCATATCATTAACAAGGACCCAAATGTCCAAATCGTCTTCGGTGATGGAATCCGGATTACCAAGATCCATGGTGAGAAGCATACCCTCATAAAAACCATATATCTTGCAAAATGATTCCCAATTCTTGCAACCAAAAGTGGTTACGTTATCTGAATTGTACAAATCCACTTCTAAATCAACATTATGCATGGTCCTTAGTTGAATTTGCTTTGTCTCCGTAGTTTCATGATCTTCAAATCCCATCCTCTCCAAGACATAGCGTCTTGCATGACACGGGATAAACTAGTTGCATGTAAAAGAAGAAAATTAATTACTTACACGTTGAAGTAGCTAGAAATCGTGCTTAATTAATTACGAAACAAGACTTGTCGTTGTGTACCGTTTCGACATCGAAGGTCTCGTCGAGCTTAATACTGAAGTAAGGACCGTCTACCAGGTGAGGCCTGTCGCACAGACCCCGGTCGTCACCGCACCAGGAGCACTCCGGGATCCTATCGTCTTCGGAAGACGACATTTCCTATGTTTCAAAGAGATTAAACTTTATAAATTAAAAATATGTACTACAATATCTAAAATAGATAATTATTATTCATCACGGCCGGTTAACTATATATCGGTCTGCCATGTATTTTCTTGAAAACTCTCTGCTCGGGATTATTCTTCTCTCATATATGGTGGATACACTCCCTCACTGATTAGCGCCTTTCAGTTACAAAATAATGGGATTTCCTGAACCCTAGACTAGCAGTGAAAAATCATGTGCTGTACAGCTTAAAGAGCAATTCCCCATGGTTCATACAAGCAAGTTGAAATTTTAAGAGCAGTGTTCATATTTGTGAGGTGTTTCACATTTCCTTTTCACAGAGAAACTAAGGCCTTTTTTCCAAAGCTATGGCCTAAATCAGAAACATGGAGGTAGGGGAAGGAGGGAGGGAGGGAGGGGGAGGAAGGAAGGGGG